>OY755041.1:73783676-74983676 GCA_963576565.1 Aspidapion aeneum | reverse complement strand
TATTCTCTTCAAACTAACAAAATCTAAGACAAATTAATCATTTGAATAATAGGCAAAACTAGTCGTGTAGGATGTATTATTAAAAACCCACATGAAGCTGAAAGACATCGATGACTTGATTTAAATTGATCGATTTTTGTATTTCTTTGACTAAATAATTCCGTACTACATTTCTATTTTTATTGGTGTTTTATAACTACAATGCTAACATTTTGACTTGTTATTGTTCCGTAAGAACATTGATCGATTGTGCTATTACTTATTTCATAACAACATTGCTCGCACTTATTTCTTTAACAGGTTTATAATCGCAATAATTGTAGCATTTGTATGTTTAAAACCACATTGTTCACAATTATATTTTTATTACTTTTTTATAGCAATTGTTGCATTTGTATGTTTGTATCAACATTGTACACATTTATGCATTTTTGTGAAACAAGTCAATAATAATATTCTTTGCATATTAATATGTATGTGCCATTAATATTTACAGATATACATTTTTTTCTTATTTTTCAAAATGTGTTAATAAACTTTGTGAAATTTCGATTGTTGTTGACAACGCAGTAATTGCTGCTTTTACAAATAAAGCACTCATTATCTTTTGGTTAGCCAAAGTTTAACAGACATTCAGACGGTGCGACAAAAAAGTTTCAAAATCATCTGAAACACAGATATATAAAAAAAAATAGGAGGAAATAGGAGCAACTTTTTTTTATAATTTTTGACATGATCACCATAGCTCACACATAGTATATATATTTGAGCTAATAATTTTGTTAAACTATTAGACTGTAGGGCTGGCCAGTCCTGCCCTTCGGGGGTGGTTAAAAAATAATCGGTCGGCAAAGAAAATTCTTCTATTTTCCAAAATCACAAAGGTATTCCAAAAAGTCAATGTCCAAATCGGCACGTAAAATAGCACACAAATAAACATAAAATTGCTGAGTTGCTTTATGCGACGAAATCTAAAAGCCAACTGCCAAAACAATATCGCGCAAAAAACAAAAAATTATAAAAGATAAGACGCGGTTTCTTTTTCGCAAAAAACAGCATACCAGCGCCCGGAAGAAATTAAATTAAATATTCTAAATACAGGGTATTTTTAAATGTTAAACCTATCTATATTTACAAGGCCCGTCAAGATTAAACATCCCGCGCGCCATAAAATACCTAGGGGAGGTATTTTATCAACATTCGAAAGTAGGGAGGCGACAGAGCTTGTTCAGAGGTCTGGACTTCTCCATCATTAGTTTTCACCGTCGCAACGCGAATAATACCGTCCGAACCGGGATAAACTTTTATAATTCTACCTAACTTCCATTTTAGTGGAGGGGTTTGATTATCAACAATCACCACTATAGTTCCGACCGTGACAGAACTATTTTCATTCTCGCACCACTTATTTCTCTGCATCAAAGTGTGCAGGTACTCCCGATGCCACCTATTCCAGAAATCTTGATGCAGGCGAATCAAGAGCTGGTATCGTGTCAACGATTTAACTTTAAATGACTTAAATCAAAATCAGGTAAGGCCGTTAACGGCTCAAAGTGACTTGGCGACAAAGCATTCAGGTCGCTTGGGTCAGAGCTAATTGGGCACAGCGGCCTGGAGTTTAAAACAGCTTCAATTTGTATAAAAACTGTAGAAAGCTTTTCATAGGTGAGTGTTTGGTCACCTATTAATCTAACAAGATGACGCTTAGCTTGTTTGATACCGGCCTCCCAGAGGCCCCCAAAGTTTGGAGCCGAAGGCGGATTAAATGTCCATTCAATACGCTCTTGCTGGACAACAGACTCCATTATTTCCACAAAATACCGACTAGCACCTTTAAAGTTAGTACCACAATCGCTAAAAACACTAACACAGCGACCTCTACGCGCAAGAAACCTTCTGAAAACAGCCAGACAAGCTTCAGTTGACAGGTCTGAAACAAGTTCGAAGTGAACCGCTTTTGTAGCAAAGCATACATAAAGACATAAATAAGCCTTATAAGTTTTTGCTCCACGATGTTTACCCAAAGTTATCGTAAAAGGACCACTGAGATCAACAACCACAAAGCGAAAGGTTAAAGTTGACTTACTCGAAGAGCAGGCAAATTACCCAATAAAGGTTGATGCGGTTTAGGATTTTGACGAAAACAAACTAGACATTTGGATAAAACCGAGCGAATAGCCCTCTTGGGACTAAGTATCCAAAAGTTTTGCCGAATCAGATAAAGCAAAGTTTGTAGCCCTGGATGACTATGTTGTTTGTGAGTAGATTGTATGATCAACTCTGTTAGGCGACTATATCTAGGAAGGAGAATAGGGTGCTTTTCATTATAAGAAAGCTTAGAATTTACAAGTTTTCCTCCTACCCTAATAACACCTTCCCTATCTAAAAAGGGAGATAATTTTCTTAACGACTTAGGCAACAACTTGTTTGAAGTCAAACAGTTAAGTTCGTTGTAAAAACATCTTTGTTGGCAGTGCTTTACAAGCACTAAAAGAGCTTCATACAACTCAAACTCTACGAACGATCGGCCAAATTTGCGTTTTCCAATGTCCTTTTCGCTTGCATTGTAATAAAAACGCAAACAAAATGCTACAATATTTTTAATGGTGGTTAACGAAGAAAACCTATCCATCAAACTATCCAGGACATTACTGTCGACGACAATGTTTAGCGAAACAACCTTTTCCTCTTCCATCACCTCGTTGGGTGGAGGATTGTCCAAAACATTGGACGTAGGCCAATTTTTAGAATCCATACAAAGCCACGAAGGACCATTCCACCAGAGTACGTGATCAAGTAGCTCTGAGGGCATTATACCCCTTGATGCTACATCTGCTGGGTTGTCTCCAGAACGAACATGATACCATTTGTCAGCCGGTAGTTTACTTTGAATGGCGCTAACACGATTGCTCACAAAAGTTTTCAGGGAGTGCGGCGATGAGTTAATCCAATAAAGTGCAATGGACGAATCACTCCAAGCATAAATGTTATGAAAAGCGACCTTGGGCGTAAACGCTTCGACAACAAAATCAACCAAATTAGCCAGCAAAACACAACCACATAACTCTAGTCTAGGAAGTGAAATTTTCTTTAATGGAGCTACTTTTGTTCTTGCACAAATTAGCGAACTTTTGTAGGTTCCATTTTTCAATAAATATCTAAAATAAACCATAGCTGCATAGCCCTTCTCCGAGCTATCACAAAACCCAACTAAATCGCACTGTTTACTTGACATAAAATCGACAAACCTAGGAAGTTTTAGCCTTGAAAGGCACGATAGTTCGTTTTTGAGCTGCGCCCAAACATTTATAACATCTTGTGGGGGTTCCTCATTCCAATCTAACTTGAGAAACCACAGATGTTGAATCATATACTTCAATAAAAACAAAATGGGTGCTAAAAATCCTAAGGGATCAAAAACCCTAGCAAGTTCCGATAAAATTACTCTTTTAGAACAGAGCCTGTCTTCAGCTTTTACATCGTATGTGAAGACATCCTCCATTGGGTTCCATTTAAGTCCCAAAATTTTTATTCCTGAATCATCAGATCCAAAATGTAAAGCAGTTTGATGCCTAAAATCAACAGGAACGGATTCCAATAAACCGCGGTCATTACTTACAAATTTCCTCAACATAAACCCTCCTTTTTTTAAAAGTTCAATCAGCTGAAGCTGCAGTTTTTGCGCTTCCTCCAACGAAGATGCTCCAGAGCAGACGTCATCTATGTAAATGTCTGTCTTTAACACCTCGGCTGCGTCAGGAAAGTTGACCTTTTCATCTTCTGCCAGCTGAGCAATACAACGAGGTGCCAAAAAGGGACTACTTGAGACACCGAAACTAAGAGTCACCAATTTATAGTCTGACACTGGCTCATCAGGCAAAAAACGCCAAAGAATGCGCTGATAGTCTTGGTGCTGTTTAGCCAACCCCACCTGCAGGTACATCTGCCTGATATCAGCGGAAAAAGCAAACTTGTGACGTCTAAAATTTATAAGAATGTTACGAATATCCTGCTGTAGTTTTGGACCTGAGTACAGACAATCATTTAACGATACCCCCTCCACTGAGCACGACGCGTCAAACACAGGGCGAAGCTTTGTAGTTGTGCTCTCAGGTTTAATAACTGGATGATGGGGGAGGTAATAGACCCTGGAACTTTCTTTGCCTAACAACGATGCTGGGATTCTTTCCATAAACCCAGCTTCAAAATATTCTTTCATAAACTCCACATAAGAACGATGTAACTCAGGATCTTTCAAGAATTTTCTCTCTAGCGCATTAAATCTGCGCATCGCAATTTCCCTAGAATTACCAAACGAAGGGTCAAGTCCCTTAAAGGGGAGTGCAACTGTAAAACGACCAGTATTGTCTCGACTAAAATTCTTTAAAAAATGTTTCTCGCAGGCTACATCATCAGGTGACCTAGCAGTAATAACTGGAATGTCTTCAAGTTCCCAAAGCCGCTTCAGGTCATCTTCCAACGAAAAGGAATTATCGACAAAACCACAAAACGAAGACGACTTGGAGGTTGCTGGCTCAGACCATTTTCCCATCACGACGAAGCCAAAAATAGTATTGATCATAGCAGGTGACGTCCTCGTACCCGGTACCATGCCTGGGCGAAGCAAAAGTGGAAACACGTCAACTCCTAATAATAAATCAATACCAGATGGAATATTAAAGCTGGGATCGGCAAGTTTAAGGTCCTTGCTCTGATGCAATACTTCTCTTGACAATAGTTGGCCGGGCAAAGTCGAACTGATCTTATTGATTACTGTAAAATCGACTTCAATGGTAGAATTATCCTGCACAGGCGAACGAATTAGGCAAGAAATTGTACCTTTTACCTTTATTGGCGTACTACCAAGACCATGAATCGAGCGATTTTGCGAGATAAGTTCCAAACGTAACTTTTTACAACATTTTTCACTCATAACACTGATCTGACTACCACAATCTAGCAAGGCTCTGAAGGAGTGAAAATTACCTTCTCTATCCCTCACCTCTACTAAAGCTGTACCCAAAAGTGTTTGTGTGGAATCCATATTACTAGAAACCAAAACTTGAGGCCCGTTGACCAAAGCAACTATTGGAGATACGTCGTCATCCTTAGGATCCTCCTCAACTCTATCTTTTGGGCCCGATGGCTTTTTATTATTTACAAAATGTAAAAACGAATGGTGCCTAGTCGACTGACACGAGCTGCATTTTAGCTTCGAATCGCAATCAGATGACAAGTGGAAAGCACCTAAACATCGAAGGCACAGAGATTTCTGTTTTGCAAAACGATATCTATCAAATGGCGATTTTTTTACAAAGGTCGAACATTTTAGCCAACTATGAGAGCAAGAACACAAAGGACATAACGACGAATCCGTGTTCATAAAACTTTTAAAGCCATTACTATTACCACTAGCATTTTTTGACCTACGAGAATTTTTCCCAAATGCTTGATTTCCACTAAAGCTACTCGAAAATCCACACCCAGAAATCGAAAGAGTCTCATAAGCTGTGCATTGATTTTCCAAAAAAATCTTTAAAGTTTCATATTTAGGAATATCCCTTGAAGCATGCTCCAACTCAAAACGTTTTATAGTTTCAGGATCCAATTTTTGAATAACCGTTTGAAAAATCAAATAGCTCCAATGCTCTGTAGGTAACCCAAGAAATTTTAAGGCCTCTAGGTTCTCCGAAACACAATCTAACAAATTTCTAAGAGAGCCAGGGGAGTCCGGCTTTATTTTAGGAAAATTTAAAATCTCGTGGTAATAGGTATGAGCTAACAAACGAGGGTTGTCATATTTCTCTTTCAAAGCGTTGAAAGCGATGAGATAATTATCACCTATATTCGGAATGGATTTGACAATGGATAGGGGATTCTTAGATAAAAATGTTATCAAAATATTATACTTCTGCGTGTTACTCAATGCAGGATTATTATGATAAATATCTGTGAACAAATCTATAAACGTATGCCAATCCCTTAAACTGCCATCGAAATTTGGCACATTTATTCGGGGATGAAAATTATTAAAAGCGTTAGGTACCTGACTCTGATTTAAGCTTTGATTTAAACTAGGTATAAACGACGGTTTCTCATCTTTTTTAACTAAATCATAATAAGTTGTTTTAACGGCGTTGACATATTCATCAAAACGTAGTGCGACAGCACCTTCTGCCGACAGGTCGGCACCCTCCATTTGCGCTTGAAGCTCAAGAATCTGCTCATGATATTTATTAAACTCCGCGACATAATGATCTAAGTCTTCATAACGTATTTTAAATTTTACTAAGTTTTTCGGGTCAGCTAAGGCAGCTTGAACCGAAGTTTCCAACGAATAAAGCCTATCCATCCATAGCGCCCGCTTGGCGTTAGCCGTTTTCAACTGTTTGCTTGCCATTTTAAACTAATAATTAAATTTTCAACAAACAGCCCAATAAAAGCAAAAAAAAAACAAAAGAAAACAATTTAACGCGCGCGACAATCTAATTTCTATAAGCTATCTATGCTATGTTATGCACCATAAAAGATAAAATCTAATTTATATCCGACCCACGATTGCTCAAATGATCGCCAACGGTCCGACGATGATATAAAATCAGACTCCCAACATTTAATGCGCATAAAAATACAAAAAATAGTAAACCCTACACTTTTAGCGACAAAAAGTGTAGCAAAACAACGAATAAAAAATCTATCTTACTACAAAAAATCGATTAAACAACGAACCGATTTATTAAAGTGTAGTAGTCCAAAGATCTTTAAAAAAGCTCAACTAGTGGCCCAATCAACCAATTTAATTTGAAAATCAAAAAATTATTTCGAAATGTACACCCTGTACAACGAAATTAATAAAAAAAATTATTACTTAGGGCGACAACATAAAAAAAAATTAATATTTTAGAATATTTCAATATAGTTCAACGAATTTATTCTAAAAATTATTTTATGTGTGCCTTTTCTACGATAAACCGACTTTAATTTATTTTTTAATTCAAGGTTGCAATCCCGCAAAAGAAACGAGCAATAAAAACCTACTATGCTGTTTTTTGGATGCCACAAAACCCCGAAAAAAATTAAAAAATAAAATTGATCCTTGCCTTCTACCTACGATTTTTAGCTAAAATTCAAACTCCCGAATAGGCAATATCCGGATCGTTAGGAACAATTGTTAAAACTATTAGACTGTAGGGCTGGCCGGTCCTGCCCTTCGGGGGTGGTTAAAAACTAATCGGTCAGCAAAGAAAATTCTTCTATTTTCCAAAATCACAAAGGTATTCCAAAAAGTCAATGTCCAAATCGGCATGTAAAATAGCACACAAATAAATATAAAATTGCTGAGTTGCTTTTTGCGACGAAATCTAAAAGCCAACTGCCAAAACAATATCGCGCGAAAAACAAAAAATTATAAAAGATAAGACGCGGTTTCTTTTTCGCAAAAAACACCATACCAGCGCCCGGAAGAAATTAAATTAAATATTCTAAATACAGGGTATTTTTAAATGTTAAACATATCTATATTTACAAGGCTCGTCAAGATTAAACAAATTTAAAACAAAAAAAATAGTAACTGGGTTACACCATCAACATAATACCACAATGACGTCCATACCAGGCTTATGAAACTCAATGGAAGCAAAAGCCAGCAAGCACTTGTAGGCACTAATTTCTATAAATTATTAAAAATCAAAAATATACAGGGTGTTCCCCTTAACTTAAGAAAGTTAAGAAAGATAATATGGAAATAATTAAATAAAAGTTGACTCTATGGGAAACTGGGAAACTTTTATTTAATTTTTATCTGAATATAGATGTGCGTATGTGCGACATCGCGTCACGTGACCTTTGTTGGAGAAAGGTGGAGGCACTAAATACATTGTTTACTGGGATGCGTCAGATGAGCTAA
The DNA here is from genome assembly GCA_963576565.1 of Aspidapion aeneum. Taxonomy (NCBI): domain Eukaryota; kingdom Metazoa; phylum Arthropoda; class Insecta; order Coleoptera; family Brentidae; genus Aspidapion; species Aspidapion aeneum. The sequence goes on along the minus strand of OY755041.1, from coordinate 74,975,770 downwards.
ATTTGAGATTATACTAAAGGCGAAACCTTCCTGATTTTTCTAGCTATACTATTATTTAAATGCAAAATATGGAAAAGTGAACCTTTTTTTAATTTTTTTGCTATAACTTATCGTCAAATAAAAATAAAAAATAGATATTAGCATTGTTTTATTGTAAAAAGAGTCCTTTTAAGAATTTCATTTTGGTTTGGGCCCTAACATAATACCATAAATTCACCTCATTTGACGCATCCCGCTAAACACACTATTCCACAGAAAATTAGTAAACATGACATGCATTGAATTATAATTTTTTTAAATACCCTGTAGGTTTATTACATAACCCATTATGCAAACATCACTTAAGAATAGTAAAAACGACTCACATGAAAGCAAGTGAAGTTAATTTTGTCCATGTGTTTTCAGTTTCCTCTCTTTATATTTAATAAATCTCAGGTATTTTTCCTGTATTTTTGTATAATTATTTTAAGCCACTCTGTAGGTATGTGACGCAAACTATATGTCAAAAATTGATAAAATTCTTAAAAGGACTCTTTTTTCAATAAAATAAGACTAATATCGATTTTTTATATTTATTTGATGATAAGTTATTACAACAAAACTACAAAAAGTTAAGTTTTTCCATATTTCAGTAGCGCGCATTTAAATAAGTATAGCTGGAAAATGAATCCTATGACCCCCCAATTTTTTTTGGAAAAAATATCAGGAACGTTTGGCCTTCAACATATCTCAAATTCAACTCATCTGACGCATCCCGGTAAACAATGTATTTAGTGCCTCCTGTTTTTTTTTTGTTTTTTTCATTCAAAAATATTGTCACTGTTTTTTGCAGGGGGGGGGGGGGGGGTGGCGAGTCTTGGGGGGGGGGGGGGCTGAGACCCCATGTAATGCTATATTTTGCTAATTTATTCATAAAATGTAACAAATATATTTAAAAAATTGGGGCTTGGAAGGGGGGGGAGGGCGGCTTCTAGGCCTCCCTGGGTGCGCCCATTGTTTCTTTATCTACGGGTATATTATATATTTTTCCTATTTTCGACCAATTTTGCATTGGAAATTCCTACTCCAACTATACAAAATCTTCTCTCAAAAAAACAGACTATTTTCCAGAACAAGAGCAATCTAAAAATGAAAATAGTAGAAAACATTACGTCAAATATATTACTTGATTCTCTATTTACAGTAAAATAACATTTTTCGTCAATTTTCCAGATTTTTTTAGAATCTGTATGCGCCACCATGTTCACAAATAAGGACGCCAAGTTTTCAGAGGCAACAAACCCATTTAAAACATGAAAATACCGAAGAAAATTACCTTAGGCATATTCCTTGGTTCTTTAATTACATCCCAAACAACATTTTGCATTCATTTTTCCAGTTTTTCCATGAAAACTTCCGAAATATGTGCCAAACCTCACCTTTATTTGTCCTCGCCTAGAGTCCCTGTAAGTTGACATATTTGGATGTATTATATAATTATACAAGGCCAACACAAAAATAGAGGCCACAACCCTGAAAAAATCAGCTGTTCTCCGGGGGCTGATTTTTACATTGGGTCTTATGGGAGGTCAGACGTTTTTTTATGATATTTTCAAAATGGCACTACAGATTTCCGCGAAATTTCAGTTAAATATTCTCAGACACCATCCCCATATTCCGCCAAACTTTTGTAAGGATACAAGATGATTAACGGGTTAAAATCTTCAAAATTTAGCAATCCTTATTTTGAATTCAAATTACCCGCCATGTACCGCATGCCAACTGTTATATAACAGGGAGCAGTCCTTTCGCCAACACTTTTTCTGATTTACATAAATGACCTCATAGATAAAACAGTAAATCCACTTTATTGCTTTGCAGATGATGGCAATGTAGTCTCCTCAGTCATACCACCCACATGTCTCTCCGCACGTGAATTCCATTACCTTAGACTAACTGAAATATCATAGATAAATAACGACTTGGAGATAATAGAGGACTGGGGCAACAAAAACCTTGTACAGTTTAACGCGCAGAAAACCCAAGCAGCCCTGTTTTCAAAAAAGACCAGCACCGGTGAGCCAAACATCATGCTATCTGGAAGTGCTGTCGCATTGCAGAGCCAGTTGAACATCTTAGGAGTTACTGCAGAGACCAACATGTCTTGGCACAGTCACGTGGCAGATATAGCTAAAAGGGCGTCCCAAAAGCTTGGGGTGCTATTCCGTACAAGAGATCTGTATACACCAAGCCAACTGCTGACACTCTACAAAGCCCAGATTCGACCAACTATGGAGTACTGCTCACATATATGGAGTACGGCACCCAAACATACCTTAATGCTTTTGAAGACCGTGCAAAAACGAGCTATCAAGCTGATCAATGACCCCGCACTTACCCGTAGCTTGGATACTCTCGAACATCGAAGAACTGTGGGCGATCTATCTCTCTTCTACAGGTATTATCACGGAAAATGCTCTGAAGAGTAGGCACGTATGATCCCCCCGGGAGTAGCACCTTTTAGGCGAACACGTCAAACAGACGGTAACCATCAATTTATTGTCAAAATAGAGGCACCAAGAACCTCATTATATCAGAAATCATATCGCTGGAGAACAGCATCGCTGTGGAATAAACTCCCTGCGACAGTTTTCCCTGCAGGTTACAACCTGAACCGTTTCAAAACCAACACACACCAACATTTCGGCGCACTTGCCGCTTCTCTAGAGACAAAATAAAACCTTCTCTATGCGCTTCTCGAGCGTGATAGGGATCATAGATAAAGGATTTGCGGCGCGGTTCAGTAAGTTTTTATTACATAGGCCAGGGCTATCAAAATGGACGGGCCACGATCCTCCACTTTGTTGACGTCACATCCGGGGCTGATTTTTTTTTGATGGTCACGTTACGACACAGCTGATTGTCTTTAAAATTTTGAGGTTGGAATGACGGTTCATGGATATTTGATTTTTTGTTAAATAAAGTCGTTTTTGAGATTGTTTTTACTTTATTCTGGCAGAACAATTTTTTTTTAATGTATTGTTACGGTTTCACGACAAATTAAAAACTCGCAATTGTTGAAAACGATACGTCAATTTATTTCGACAAATTATGTACAAAAACACGCACTTAAACTTACTAATAACTTGCGAATAATTCACTACTTTAATCCGCCTATTAACTTCGCGATCACTACCATTGGTTATCTCTGACTGACTGCCTGGTGCGCGACCCCGGCCCTATATATAGGATCGTCCATCTCTCTCGAACTTTCCGGCAGCCTTCGACGTCCGGAAAGTTCTCGTATTATTACGACCGCAAGTCACAGATAACGCAACTAAAACCTAGACTAAGAATACAACCTTAAGATAAATCAACCTAATACTAAGCTAAACCTAAATAAATTCCAATTATAAAATTTAAATAACTTAAATTTGTAACACTATCCTCCTCTTCAGGTTTGATCGTCTCGATCAACATTTCCCAGGTAAGGTTTTAGTCTGTCTAGATGAACAACTTTCATCTTGGACTTGAGACTTGATCATTCTCTTTGAACCCTGAAAGTTTGCTTTCAGGTCATATCTCGCTTTCATGCGGTCACTGGCTATTTCTATTCGCTCTCTAACCACTTCATGGATATCGTGCAGCTTTTGCCTTAAACGTTCGACATAGTCATTAACCTCTAAGTGTTCTTCTTCAGGTGAACCAAACATGATATCACATGGTAAACGCAGTTCTCTACCAAACAGGATACTAGATGGAGTAGCTCCTGTCGTATTGTGAATGGCGGTTCTATAGGCCATCAAAAACAATGGAATATATTGGTCCCAATCTGTTTGGTGCTCATCAACAACTTTGCACAGATGTTCTTCTATTGTTTTATTAAATCTTTCAACCATGCCATCTGACTGCGGATGTAAAGCCGTAGTCCGTGTTTTATGTATTCCTAAAAGGTCACAGAGATTCTGGAAGAGCTTTGATTCAAAGTTTCTTCCTTGATCTGAATGTAGTTCCAAAGGAATGCCAAATCGGCTGAAAACATCATTTACCAGAACTTCTGCAACTGTAGCGGCCTCTTGGTTAGGCAGAGCAAAAACTTCTGGCCATTTGCTAAAGTAATCCATGACAACCAGGATGTATTTGTTGCCCTTTTTAGTTTCTGGAAATGGTCCGGCCACATCAATAGCAATGCGTTTGAATGGCAGACCTACGTTATATTGTTTCATTTGACCTCTGGACCTTGTTTTGGGACCTTGGCTGGCTGCACAAGTCGAACATCGGCGGCACCAGTTTTTCACATCTTGAAAGTAATTGACCCAATAAAATCGGTTTCGAATTTTGTCCATGGTTTTATTTATGCCTAGGTGCGCGCCTGATTTTCCACCATGGCATTCGGCCACTATATTGTCTACCATGCTCCTAGGAACCACTACTTGATTAACCACAGTAAGGCCATCGGCACTTTCCCAGGCACGTTTAAGGATGTTTTCCTCTACTATCAGTGAATCCCATTGTGCCCACAGTGATTTGAATATCAGCCCTTGGTTTGCGATATCTTGCCATGATGGTCGTGGCTTGTTATCTTCTTTCAATCGCAAGATAGGTCCTACATCTTTGTCGTTAAGTTGTGTGGTTCTAATCGAAGCCGACATCCATTCTTCATCTGGTTCTAACTTTATCTGGCGCACGTAGGTAATTCCTTCTTTCTGGTCGATTTTCCTGCAATGTTTACAATCCTCAGGGCAAGGTCTTCTGGACAATGCATCCGCATTATTATGCACCCTTCCCGCTCGGTGCTTAATTTGATAATGGTATTGTTGTAGCTTTTCTATCCATCTCGCGACTTGCCCCTCAGGTTGTTTCATTTTCATGAGCCACTGTAACGCAGCATGATCCGTTCTAATCAGAAACTCTTGTCCATAGAGATATTTGTGAAAGTGATCTACGGATTTAATGATGGCTAGGAGCTCCTTTCTGGTAACACAATAATTTCTCTCTGGATTGGATAGCTTTTTGCTGAAAAATTCGATGACCCGTTCTTCTCCATCTTGTACTTGGGAGAGTACTGCTCCTATGCCATCGTTGCTCGCATCAGTATCTAATATGAATTTACCTTTGGGAATGGGATATGCAAGAATCGGACTAGAACATAATGCTGCCTTTAGTCTTCTAAATGCTTGGTCACATTCAGTATTCCATCTGTAAGAAGCTTTATCTTCTGTAAGTCTATGTAATGGAGACGCTATTTTGGCGAATCCTTCTACAAATCGTCTGTAGTATGTACACAGACCCAAAAAGCTTCTCAATTCATGTTTGTCACGAGGTTGAGGCCATTCTTTTATTGCTTGTAACTTCTTTTCGTCGGTATGGATGCCTTCTCGGGAAACGACGTGACCCAAGAACTCAACTTTTTCTTGGAACAGAAAACATTTCTTTGAGTTCAATTTAAGATTTGCGTTCCTGATTCTTGAGAATACTTCTCGTAAATTATCTAGATGATCTTGAAATGATTTCCCCATTACTATGACATCATCCAAATAGACTAGGCAGGTTTTCCAAGTAAGGCCTCGTAGAACGACTTCCATTAGTCTTTCAAATGTAGCTGGAGCATTGCACAGGCCAAATGGCATCACATTAAACTGATAAAGTCCACTTCCAGCAGAGAATGCAGTCTTCTCTTTATCTCTTTCAAAGATTCCTACTTGCCAATACCCACTTTTCAGGTCAAGAGTAGAAAACCAATATGATCCTGCCAACGTTATTAATGTGTCGTCTATTCTTGGCAGTGGGTAACTATCTTTCTTGGTCACATCGTTAAGTTTCCTGTAGTCGACACAAAATCTAGTACTTCCATCCTTTTTAGTGACCAACACCACAGGAGATGACCAAGGACTTGATGACTCTTCAATAACACCGTCGCTGAGCATTTTATTAATGAGATTGTGAACTTCTTCTTGCTTGGCCATTGGTAGTCTTCTTGGGGGCTGTCTTATCGGTTGGGCATCGCCAGTGTTGATAGCATGTTGAATAAGGTTTGTGCGTCCCGAACTACTCCTAGTTTCGAAGATATTACTTTGTTTTTCTATAAACTCTCTCGCTTTACTAAATTCTTCTGGAGTGAGATGTTGCCAAGTTGTCTCAAATTGCTGAAGTACCTCCATTGGTAACTTGCTTGTATCCTCGGAAGTTGGCTCTTCACATCTTGTTACTTTCTGTACTGGTTCAAATAATGCTACCACCTCCCCCTTATTAATTTTGACACTATTTGGGAAAATATTGGCGACTCTAATCGGGATGTCTTTATCGGTTTTAACTAGTGATTTTGCAACGAGGTAGGTGTTGGGTGTGTTTTGTTGGCTTATGAGTCCGACGCAGCTTGATGTTTTACTTTCTAGCCTCCCAAAAAATTATGGTCTCACTGTTACCGACTAGTCTTGTTGTGCATACTGCCACCACCTTTATTGGTTCTTTATTGATGTGACAATTTGACAAAATGAGCTCTTCGTTCCCAAATCTTAGGGTATTAAGTTTATTATCAAACGCAAATCCATGTTTACTTATCAGGTCCATTCCCAAAATAAATTCGTCTTCTATGTCTGCAACTAATACCGAGTGGCGAATCTTCAACCTCCCCAGCTGTAGGTCTATGTCTGTCTGCCCCAACACGTCGGCGGATTCTCCAGTCACAGTCTTAAGTGTTATTTTCTTTTCTGTTGGTCGAATTTTATATCTCGTTGCAATTTTGAACTTAAGCAATGATATGGCAGCACCAGTGTCTACTGTTATATTAACTTTTCTTCCATTAATAAGTCCGTCGATGTTAAGACTGTCAGCAGTATGTTTTAAGCTCTTGATAGAGTAAATTTTGGGGGCTAAATTCCCATTAGCCAACACCCGCCCCTCTGCGTTGACTAGTTTTAGTTTTCCTGATCTCTTCTTCTGTACTCTGTCCCGCTAGATGGCGAGCGAGACCTTATTTGGACGCGACAATCGCGTTGAATATGCCCTGTACGTCCGCATCTGAAACACTTTACATTTGGAGGGGATCGTCTGCTTTCTTTCAAAGAATCAATCTTCTCTATCAGTGACTGAAACAGCTGGTTTAGCGTTTTTAAGTTGACCTCCTCTCCAGTGCTCATTTCTTCTCCCTCCTGAATTGAAACAGCTCTTACTTTTGGCCTGGACATATTATTTGATGATTCAATTTCAAGGGCTCGAATCAACACTTCACTGCTGTTATGGAAGCGTTCTCGACGAAGTAACTTTGCCGTTACGTGTCTCGCAAGCCGTTAATAAAGCGATCTACCGTAAAGGGATCTCTGTAATTTTCTGGCATTTCTGGGTAAGCCAAGTACATCAGCCTCCTGATATCCGCTTCATACTCTTGTAATGACTCCCCTGCTCTTTGTTGGCGAATATTTAATTCTGACCAATGCAAATTTCGTAAATGTTCATCTCCATATCTTCTTTCTAACGCTGCCACTAAAGCGTTATAATTCTGTTTTTGTTCGACTGGAATGGACCGTAAAAGTCCCAGAGCAGGTTCTCGTAGAGCTACTAACAATGCTCTAGCTTTTTCCTCATCGTCCCAACCATTTGCAGCAGCGGCAGCTTCAAACTGTTGTTTGTAAGTAGACCAGGAAGACGTACCATCGAAATTTGGAGGCTTAATGTTTTGGTTGGAATTCACAATACATCCCTGAGCTTTCATTATGTTGTGTTCTTTTTGGAGCTGTATAAGCTGTTTTGACACGTCCTGGAATTTTTCTTCTATGGTTTGAAAAACTTCTTCCCTAACATTCTGCACCTTTTCTTCAACATTATGTACCTTTTCTTCTACATTCTGCAATTTATTTTGTACCTTTTGTTCCACACTATGCATTCTTTGAGTTATTTCTTCCTTAAGATCTTCGGATGCAGTCTTAAACTCTTCTCTCAGCTGTTCGGAGTTGCTCTTTATTTGGTCAAAGTTTTCCTGCATGTCGTTCTGGTTTTGTTCGATGGTCTGTCTCATATCATTCTGATTTTGTTCAATAGTGTGTTTCATGTCGTCCATGGTGTGTTTCATGTCGTTCTGGTTTTGAGCCATTTGAGCTGCTAGAGCCTGCATCATTTTAGTTAAATCTTCCATCTTGGCCGATCTTTGTCTAGTAAGCATCAACTTCGTGATAAATCACTTAAAACGTGTATTTTAGGGCTACAAAGCGAATTCGAAGTCGGTTTTTTAATATCTCTTCCAATTCTTAAATAGAACCTAATGGAATGTTCTGGAATATACTGGTAAATGCTACTCTTTCTGCTACTAGGCAAATGTAGAAGTCACTTTTTGATTATCTCTTTTGGTTCTCGAATAGACCGTCGTAGAATGTTATGGAATATTCTAGAAATAATTTCTAATTCTTACTTTTGAAATAACTACACTAATGTCGAAATCGGTATTTGTATATCTCTTCTAGTTTTTGAATAGAACGTCGTAGAATGTTATGGAATATTCTAGAAATTCTTTCTGATTCTTACTTTTGAAATAACTAAACTAATGTCGAAGTCGGTATTTGTATATCTCTTCTAGTTTTTGAATAGAACTTCGTAGAATGATATAGAATATTCTAGAAATTCTTTTTAGTTCTTACTTTTGAAATTACTAAGCTAATGTCGAAGTCGCTTTTTGGATATTTCTTCTGGTTTTTGAATAGAGCGTCATAGAAAGTGATAGAATATTCTAGAACATCTCTCTAATTATCAATTTTTGGACTGTAAAGTTAATGTCGAAGTCGGTTCTTAAATATCTCTTTTGGTTTTTGAATAAAACAATATCGAACTTCTTCGAATATTCTGGAAAAATCACTTACTGTTTTTCTGTCCAATTGTCCTATCCGGTGGTACTATGTAAGGGTAGTCTTTGCACTATTCAGTTCCGAATATTCTGGCAAAATCACTTACTGTTCTTCTTTTTAATTGTCCTAGCCGGTGGTACTGTGTAAGGATAGTCTTTGCACTATTTATTTCTTTTAATCTCACTTCTGACACCAATTGTTACGGGTTCACAACGACAAATTAAAAACTCGCAATTGTTGAAAACGATACGTCAATTTATTTCGACAAATTATGTACAAAAACACGCACTTAAACTTACTAATAACTTGCGAATAATTCACTACTTTAATCCGCCTATTAACTTCGCGATCACTACCATTGGTTATCTCTGACTGACTGCCTGGTGCGCGACCCCGGCCCTATATATAGGATCGTCCATCTCTCTCGAACTTTCCGGCAGCCTTCGACGTCCGGAAAGTTCTCGTATTATTACGACCGCAAGTCACAGATAACGCAACTAAAACCTAGACTAAGAATACAACCTTAAGATAAATCAACCTAATACTAAACTAAACCTAAATAAATTCCAATTATAAAATTTAAATAACTTAAATTTGTAACAGTATAGTAAGCCCTAACTTTTCATAGCCGCTTCATTAGCTCACACAAAAATTAAGTTTAAAGCAGAAGCGAATGTGACAATCACCTATGACAAAGTCAAATACATGTAAAATATAACAGTTGGCATGTGGTACATGGCGGGTAATTTAAATTCAAAATAAGGAATGCTAAATCTTGAAGATTTTAACCTGTTAATCATGTTGCTTCCTTACAAACCTTTGGTGGAATATCGGGATGGTGTCTGAGAATATTTCACTGAAATTTTGCGGAAATCTGTAGTTCCATTTTGAAAATATCATTAAAACGTCTGACCTCCCATAAGACCCAATGTAAAATTCAGCCCCGGGAGAACAGCTGATTTTTTCAGGGTCGTGGCCTCTATTTTTGTGTTGGCCTTGCATAGGCAACTCCGGCTGTTTGACAGGTCGTTAGCTCTGTGGCGCCCACTGCAGAGCTTAGTGACGAACTAAAAGGCGAGGCGGGAAATTTGAATCGCCTTTTATAATAAATTTTCTTTAATTTTAAAGTTTTTTTTGAAATTTTTAATCAGTCAATATTTTATAAAGACATACAAGATATAAACAGATCGAAAATGATATATAAAATGCAATAAATAAATAATTGTTTAAATGAGTTTTTGAAATAATACATAGTCTAATTGATTGGTAAAATAAAATATAATGCAAAACCAAACACTGTCTAGTATATTTAAATTTGCTTTTAACATTTCTGGTGAGTGATGAGTGAATAAATAATGAAACAGTTGTTCGTGAAGAGAATCATTCTTAAGTGTCTACTTTTTAACAGCTCGACGAAAATCTGACAAGATTTAAAAGTACCTCCTCGCCTTGGTTGTAAGTTGTGTAGGGTATGTTTCAAAGCAGTATATATATAGCTTATCGGTGGTCACACATATCATCGAAAAGCTGAAAACAATAAAAAAAATCAACTTATAACCACATTAATCATAGGTACTAGATTATGGTAAGATGAAGATTTAAAATTAAGGAATAAATTTATTCAAAGTACATTAGGCTGCTGGGTAATCCCTCGTTTACCCATCAATTAAGCCCCCCGACCTTTTACTTAATATCAAAAGAAAGGGATAGACATAAAATTAACACTAAATTTGTGCTTAGTTCATGGGCAAATAAGGCACCTACCAGGCATTGGAAACCTGTATTCAGAGTTACGTAAAGTAAGCGATAAGAAGTTAAAAAGACACTACCACTACAAATTTTATCAAATGCCAATCTAACCTCAAATGAGAAAATAGGAAAACTTACCTTAAAATTTCTCGGAAAACTATGCATTTTATACTCGTCTGAACTTTAGACACTTCACCCAGAAAAGCAACTATAAATTCTTATTCTTTTATATTTAAATTGCAAAAGTTACAAATTTAACAAAATTTAATTTTAATGCGTCACAGCAGCAAAGATTACCTACATAAGCCAAAAAGATAGATTTTAAATGAACCCGAAATAAAATGCGGTGGAAGAGGTTTTTCTACCTGAAAAAAAGGGGGACGGAAAATCCAAACCACAGATAATTCTCAAAAAAAATAGAATAAGGAACAAACGCGCGACCGCAGTGCCTCTTTTGAGCTTAGTGAGAACTTTAACCTAACGACCTGTCAAATTGCATTGAGTTTCCTAGGCATGATCTCCTTGCAAGTGCGCATACCGTAAAAAAAAAAGAAAAATTGACATTTATTTGACTTTGTCATCTGTGTTTGTCACATTCGCTTCTGTTTTAAATTTAATTTTAGTGTGAGCTAATGAAGCGGTTCTGAAAAACTAAGGATTACTATATACATTTAAAAAAAATTGTTCTTCAAGAATATAGTAAAAACAATCTTAAAACCGGTTTTATTTTTTTAAAAATCAAATACTCATGAACCGTCATTCCAACTTCAGTACTTTAAACACAGTAAACAGACCGCAGGTCGGTAGTACGGAAACTGCCTTGTAAATGTTTTATAACTGTTTTTAGTTTTGGTCAGCGCCCTCTAAGAGCTGGCCGGTCGAACTACACTTGGTGCGGGAGTTGAGCGTAATTTTTGGGAGCACTTTTAGTGCAGGGGATGCGCGTTATTTCTTTGAGTCTTTTAAGCCGGCTGTCCCGAGAGCATATTACCCGCGCGGATTTTTTTTTCTCGGGCTTTGATTGGTTGAAATTTTTAAATCAACCAACCAGAGCCTGGGAAAGGATAAATCCGCGCCGCTTATAGGCTATATGGACAACCAGCATTTATGCGTGGGCTAATGCGGACGAACTCAAACCGATCAACTGCGCATGTGTCACTCGCTTCTTTTGAAAATTCGTTTCTCTTGAGCCGAGAGGAACAATAAAGAGAATAAAGTAAAAAAGAGAGTAGCACATGCGTAGTTGAAAGAACCGGTTTCAGTTCCGAAATTTTTCCACCAGCAAGCTGATTGTCATTAAAAATAGGATTGAATAAAAAGTATTTTATCTTAGCATAGTAAGTATATTATAAAAATATATATATGAAACACATTAATGATTACTAACAAAAATATAAAGGGTTATAAACATTAATATAATCTTGATATTTAAAATAACCTAGAAAGCCGTGGCGTAGCCAGGGGGGGTTGGGGGTCAAAACTCCCCCCGTTGGCCAATGAGAGTACTAATAGCAATAGAAAAATATAACTTTTCAATTGTAGAAAATAATATAAGTACTTATAGATATAGATACAATACAATACAATTTATGAAAAAATACTTGGGTTGAAGACAATTTAAAATACCAAAGTTATAAGGAAAAGCTTTTCACAGAGAGGCCAATTTAACTATTTTTAATATTTTACCAAAATATTAGTTTATTAATACATAAAATCTGTCTTTTTGCTTTCATGAAAAGTTATGGAAATTTCCGAGATTTCCGAAAATTTTCCGAGTTTTTCAGAACATTTTGTTATTTTTCGAATTTACAAGAAAGTTTTGAAGGTTTTAGATCGAAAAGATTAAACTTTATGGAAAAACGCTATAGAAGAATTTCAACCGCTGATTAAAAATCAAACTTGGGAAGAAGTTGATTTACCTGAAGGCAAGAAAACTTTAAGCACAAAATGGGTCTTTAAAACGAAATTTGATGTAAATGGAGAAATAGCAAAGTACAAAGCAAGATTAGTGGCGAAAGGTTATAATCAAATGCGAGGAATAGATTAAAATGCTGTTTACTCACCAGTTGTAAAATATGTTTCAATAAGATGTTAGCTTTAGCCGCTAAACCCGATTTAGAAATTAGAAATTGGTGCTGTAAGTGCTTTTCCACAAGGAGATTTAGATGACGAAATGTACATCAAACAACCTTTTGGTTTCTCTTTCTTTATTTTCTTCACAATGTTTTAAAAACGTCTATTTATGGTTTAAAGTCGTCGTCCAGACTGTGGAATGCCAGGAGTCAGGCATTAAAAGATTTTGGTTTAAAACAATCAAAAACTGATACATGTATATATTTTATCAACAACAGTACAAAAACTTTAATTGCAGCCCTGTATTTAGATGATATGTTATTATTTTCAAACATGTTACAGATGAAAGTCAATTTAAAAAAATATTTGTCAAAAATATTTCAATAGGAAAGATATTGGGCAAGCAAGTTAATTTTTGGGATTACTTATCACAAGAAATAGAAAAGAAGGTGAAATTTGCATTGATCAAGAGGAATACATTAAACAGATGTTGCAGCGTTTTCAGCCTGTTAAAACGCTATGAATGTAAATTTAAAACTTTCTAGTGAAATGTCTCCAACAAGAACAAATGAAGAAAATACCGTACTAAGAACTCATTGGCTCATTGTTATTTTGTGAGCAGTATCCAGGCCAGATATTGGTTTTGTTGTTAACTTTTGAAGCAGACCTAATAGCATCCCAGGTCAGCTACATTGATCTGCTAAACGAGCACTAAGGTATTTAAAAGGCACGGCACACATCAAACTAAGTTATAAGAAAGAATAGCTTAGCTGTGATTCAGATTATGACTATTTAGACAAAAGAAGAAGCGAATTCGTTTTTCTTAGTTCAGCTAAACAAGAAGAAATGTGGCTGAGAAAGTTGTGGAAGCAATTATCTGTCATTGAAAAAACTCGTATTTATTGTGACAATCAAAGTGCAGTAAAAATTGATAGCTGTGAAAAACCAAGACATATTGATTTTTTTACTGCTTTGTTGGAGCTGTGGTGGAAACAAAGGTGATTTAGCCTATTTGGCTACATCAGAAATGGTTGCTGATGAGCTGACGAAACCATTGCTAGCAGTAAAGAACAATAATTATTGTTTAAATAAAATGGGATTGTCTTAGTTTTTTAAGTTACTTGTTTTAGGAATGACTGTTGTAAATGGTAGTTTTATTGTTAAAACAAGAACTCTTTGAATTTGTTTATAGGAAAAGATTGTTATATTGAAAATTGTCAATATAGCGTCATAATATAGTTTTTAAAGAAACTATTGTCTTTTTAATAAATTAATTTATTACAATAAAATAAGTAAATTATATTAATTTACATCAATAAGCCATATTTATAGTCGTTGAAGCAAACCTTAAAGCTGTCCTCACTGTCCAAACCTCATTCTAACATATATTTTCAAAAAAAACTTCCCTGACTTTTTTCCGGGATCCTAGAGGGTGTGAATCCAAACAGAACCGAACCGGCATCCTAGAGATTGTGAAACCAAACCGAACTAAACCGATACTTCGATTCGGTTCGGTTCAGTTTTGTTTCACACCGGCTAGGATCCCGCGAAAGAAGACCGGGAAGTTTTTTTTTTTTAAATATGTTAGAAAGAGATCCCATAGTCAAACAGTTGCTGTTTTTAATGATGCTTTTTGAGCGCGTTTTTGATACGCGCTATTTTGTAGCAGCGCTATTTTGATGCGCGCTATTTTGTAGCGGCGCTATTTTGTGGCAGCGCCATTTTGTAAGGCGCTATTCTGTAGCAGCGCTATTTTAATGCACGCTATTTTGTAAGCGCCATTTTGTGGAAGCGCTATTTTGTAGCAGCGCTATTTTGTGGCAGCGCTATTTTGAAGCAGCGCTATTTTGTAGGGCGCTATTCTGTAGCAGAGCCTGACCAAAGACAGGACTTGGCAAGGGTTTTTGACAGGTGAGGGAATACAATCCAAAACTAAAAAATTGGTTGGATATTCTAATTTATTAACTTTAAACGGAAAAAAACTTATTTCTTAACGCCAACTGTAACTATACTGATTACATAAAAAAACAAATATAAGATACATTATACTCTACATACTACATGAAGATATTTTAAAAATTTACAATTTATTCCACAAAAATTTAAAAACCATAAATCAATTAAAAATATAAATGGGTAACTCTACAGATTTAGTGTAAGTTATTTAATGATTAAATTGTCACCCTGGTTTTTTTTAAAGATAGATAAATAAAAATACTTAGGATTGATAGTGTAATTTTTTCCTGAAAGTGCTATTCGATCAGTATGTATTTTTTTATTTAAGTTATTTTTAGTACTGTTCATCTAGGATCACATTTTATTGTAAGTTTATTAATATAAGCAAGCATATTATAAATCAAAAAAACAACTTTATGTAGGTCAGGTTTAGGACTATTCAAATATTTACTATATGAATAGCAAAAATAATAATAACTAAAAGAAGATATACAGGATGTTTTAAAATTCAATAACATAATTTTAATCTTAATTTCCTTGAGTGATTTCAAGACAAAAAGTTCATATTATAAACATATGTCCACAAACGCTTAGTCAAGATACAGAGTGTTAAAATTTTGTTTTTTTATAGCTCTTACAGTTTTTAAGATATTTAGCTCAAATTTTGCACGTATATTTACTTATAGGTACTACAATATTGGGCATGCCAAATAAGTTTTAATTAAATTGTTTATTTTAATATACTCGCGATGCCATACTGGCGCATTTTGTATTTTATAATAGCAGCCTTTGGTGAAACAGCGACTTTCTATAAAACGGTTAAAGATCAAAAAAATCGCAGAAAACAAAAAAGTTTGCAAATAAAACAAGGATTTTATTTCTTGTCTTAAACTACCTAGTTCTGCCTACCAGTGGCTTACAAGGAAAAAAATCCGAGGAAAAAGGCGACATGACCCCTGAAAAGTAGCACTCTGTAGATTTTTACTATTATTTGGCATGTCTAATAGTGTAGTGTCTATAGCTTAATACACGTGCCAAATTTGAACTAAATATCTCAAAAACTGCACGAGCTATAAACAAAAAACTATATAAAAAAACTATACTAACACCCTGTATCTCGAAAATAAGGCGTTTGGGGACCGATGTTTATATGAAAATTTTGTCTTGAAATCACTTAAGGAATTAAACATTAAAATTATGTTACTGAATTTTGAAACACTCTGTATATTCCTCTATGTATGGACCTACAAAATAAGTTTTAATGTATGTAGTAATGGTTACTATTGGGTACTAAACTCAAACAAAAAACAATAATTTCAAGTGTAGAGTAAGTAAAAAAAATACGAGAAGAGTTACCACAGTACAATTTGGGCGCGATCTGTCAATAAACTAAGCCCATTAGTCCTTCGGTGTCTTTTTAGATTTAAGAATTTTTAGTAGAATTGACAATAAAAACAAAGACAAAACTGCTATTTGCTTTAAGGTGTTTTTTTTAAAGAACAGTTCATTTTGAATGCTATCAAAGTTTAAATGGTCATTTGTTAAAACACTTGAACCGAATCTAAAATGTTAAATAGACATGTATAAAAAAAATTAAGTTTATATTTTTAGACTGAAAAAATATTATATAAAATAATACTTTTTGGATTGGACCATAGAAGAGTAATAGCAGGCTAAACATTAACAAAAAACATATTTATAACTTCTGTAGAATCACCCAAATACGGAATTAAATAAAATTACCAAAATAACCTAAAATTAATTTTATTTTATCCTAATGAACTGAGTATAGTAAAGTTAAAAATATTGTAACTGTAAATTTAATCTCACCTCACACTTTTCTTATTTTTTTACACTTGTCACTATTGTAAGTAACTGTTAATTGCGCTAGTAACTCTATGTTAAGTTTTAAATACCGCTAACAGATTAAGTAAAATATTTAAAAAAGGTATAGATAATATTTGACTAAATTTTATTAAGCAATTTATTTTTAAGGAAAATAATATTTTCCAACCCATTGTGCCTCTAATTTGAGTTACATGTGCATAATTTTCTTAATGTGTATTTGTTTGGAATACAATAATTTTTTTTACTATTATTACTAGAGTACAACAGTGATGGCCAAGTAATTCGAAACGACATATGTATGTAGGTAAAATAATTAAGTTTTGGATATTTCTAAAAACCTAAATTGGTGGTGGCCAAAATAATAAGCTTTAAAGTCTCGTCATATATACTGCAATTTGCTTCCTAGCCAACTTTAACCTAGACTGATTTTTTGAGATACTGAAAATTCGGCTTTGAAGACACCTGTTATTTAAAAGGTTCTCTTAGAACTGTTTTTTGGGTAGTTTTTGTACTAGCTTATTTAGTTATATTATTTATAAAGTATTGTAAATAACACCTTGTATATCTTGAAATATAGCTTTGTTAGTTGTTTCTGAAACAAAAAACTTTTAAAATTATATAAAAAGTTGTTTTATTACAACATGCTCGTTTGCATTTTAATTTTTGTTGAATGACAATGTATCAAATAGGTACAGTCAGAGACTTTTTAATTGGCCGCACTGGAAAATTAAAAATATTCCCATTTTAAATTAGGAAACCCAGGTTGAACCAAACAAAAAAAATAGTGAACTTTACCTCTATCTTTATACATATATATCTTTACATTATAATTTTTGACAGAAAAAAATACAACGGCAATTTAAAAAGTCCCTGACTGTACATATATTAAAAAAGTTTTTTTTAAATTCATAAATATTATGTATTTATTTTTATACATGCGCTTCTAATTAGTTGGCGACCACTATGTATTAACTTAAAAACTAATTTTCTTTTCGAAAAATATATTTTTTCCTACCTGTTTTAATACTAACAATAAACTATTATTAAAGTCTTGAAGTATTTTTGTTTTCTTACTGTGAAATCCGTTCTAGTAAAATTTGCAATTTTATATAATATAATACAGTAGAGTTCGTATACAGTGATTTTTTTTATTCTGCAATGAATTGAGGAGTTTATTTACAGATAGAAACTAGACTAGTAGTAAATTTGTTACCAAAACTGTTTAAACCATAAAAATATTTTTTTTATAAAAAGCGTTTGTTTTATTTTGATTGATATCAAAACTTTTGTTTACAAGGACTATTGAAAAATTATTTTTTTGTTCATTATTTTTTTTTGAATTATGTTTTACAGGCTTTGGTAATGCAAATGTTTCTTTATTACATTAAAGGGAATCCATACTACATATGTACAAAATTTCAACATTAAATTAGATGTAGAACAGAAGTTAACATAGGGTCGAAATTTTAACACGTAAATCCCTATGATACATGATAAAAACAAATCACTGTATAGCAAACCCGTTTAAACTAAACACCACTCGGTTATAATAAACGCCTTATCAAATACAATTATTCACCATAAGTAAATACATTTTTTTCTTTTATACTCAGCCTCGTATACAACCCCAATTTAATTAAGTTCGCTACATCCGGACTCCACTAGTTTTAAAAATTGCAAATATTATATCATCATACTTGCTTAGTTTCTAGGCAAAAAATTATTAACAGCATAAAAACTATTGGAAATGAAAAAAATATATATTGTAGCCAACAAGAAAATTAAATTAGACTCGATCTGATTTATTAGGGTGAAATGGCGTTTAAGGGTTTTTCACGGCGAAACTAAACTTAACCAAAAAAGTGAAATACAAAAGTTACAGGTATACAGGTAATAATAAGGTCTACAACTTTTGTACACACTATTTTGTTATAAAACCTAAAATTTTCCGAAAAAATCGTTTTTTCATTATTTTTTATTTTTATCAAAGTTTGGTGAAAACACACTATTTATGTCATGAACACGTTCTAATTGTTCTAAAACAAAATATTTAAAAAAATGCCCAAGTTCTTTAAATAGTCTTTTTTTTATAACAGTGGTTGTTTCTTTGTTAAGACGTCTATTTTTTGATCATGTAAAAAATATATATCACTATAGAAACATTTGCCAGGGAATATGAAAAAGTGACACGATGAAAATCAAAAACAGTGCAGTAATTTCATTTTGCTATTTTTTAAACTGCTTAAATTCTGTTTCCTGGCACATTTTTCGATAGCGATGTCTATTTTTTTTACACTATTTACAAATAGGTATTTTAATAAAAAACAATACATGTGTTTAAAAAAAACTGTTTCCGGAACTTGGCTGGCTTAAAATCAAAATAAAATTAAAAAATCAATTTTATTTATAAAATTAAAACGTGTATTTGCATTAAAAAATTAAAAAACAGTTTTTTTTATTTTTTTCTAAAAATTTTATTTATAGCAAAGTTAGATAGATAGGAGACCCAACTTGCCTAAAAACCATTATCCACCCCTGAAAGCTTACCCCAATAACTCGGATCGAGGCTGATTGTATTTTCCTCTTGGCTGCGCTAGATTTTCTTTAATTTCTAATAGTTTTTAAGCTTCCTAATATTCCAAAATGTATCTGCACTGGTCTATATAGCCATATTTTTGTAAATAAAATCTATATGTTTGTGGCGGATTCATTTTACAAACACAACTTTTTCTGGGTATTACGCCACTAGTAAGGAAAAATTACTTTAAAAAATTATAAAAAACCACTGCGTTTCTCCTAGAAAAATAAAAATCACTAATTTGTCAGTGGCTTTCTATAAAAATAAATAGTTGCCTAGTAAAACCTAAACCACTTATCTTTTAATTGAATTTGAATATGCTACGTTTCGATTGTCAATCTACAATCGTTTTCAAGCTTTTTATTTATATTTTGTCTCAAAATCTTAAATGTTTCTTGTTCAAATATATTTTTTATTATTATATCGTTGACAAATTGTCAATATTCTGAAGTTTATCAAAAACAATTGACCAATCTAAACAAAACACAAGGTAACATGATACTATTTCAAGACATTATGTCAGTCAATGTTGTTTTCAAATTTAAAAATAAACAGAACAGGGTGACTCATTAAAACTAGAATCAATAAGGTCTCTTTTTTATAACCATTTAGAAATTTTTACAAAATTATGATCATTGTGGGATTATATTACTATTATATCAAAATCTATTTAAAAACAATAATCAGAATTTCATTACAGTATTAATTAATTTTGAAAAAACCTTTTTGCAAATCTTGTCTGAGAATAGGAAGCCAAGCTTTACTTATATCTATAGAAATACTTGAAAGACAGTTATCTTCATTTAAATAAATACATGCTGATTCTTTTAATTTTCTTTTAATGTCATTAGATTCTTTTTGTAAAATTATTGTTTCTCCCCATTTAATTCTATGATTACTCTCAAAAGAATGCTGACAAACTCTGGATTTCTCGTAATCACCCCTTCTCAAATTATATTTATGATCATTAACTCTTACTTCAAGTGGCCTAGAAGTTTCACCTATATAAATTTTACCACATTCACAAGGTATTTTATAAATTACATTTTTTGAATTCTGCTCTTCATTTATTGGTTTTGTTTTTGTTAGAATAGATCTAAGTTTATTTTCTGTCTTAAAAACTGTTTTTATATTATAATTATTTGCTATTCTCCTAATTTTGTCTGATATACCTGGTATAAATGGAATCAATAATTTTTTAGTATCTAAATCAATTATATTAGCATTTCTTCTTCTAGGAAACTCTATTCTATGAAAACAATTTTCAACAAAATTTATAGGATAGGAATTTTTTATTAAAACTTCTTTAATTAATTCTTTTTCTAATAAAAATCTGTTATTATCAGAACAAATTATCTTTGCTCTATCAAATAAACTTTTAACAACACCTCTTTTTATTATAGTAGAGTGATTTGATTTAAAATTTAAATATCTATTAGTATGTGTTGGTTTTCTATATACAGAAGTTTGAAAAGTATTTTGTTTTTCAATAAGTACAAGAAACATTTAAGATTTTGAGACAAAATATAAATAAAAAGCTTGAAAACGATTGTAGATTGACAATCGAAACGTAGCATATTCAAATTCAATTAAAAGATAAGTGGTTTAGGTTTTACTAGGCAACTATTTATTTTTATAGAAAGCCACTGACAAATTAGTGATTTTTATTTTTCTAGGAGAAACGCAGTGGTTTTTTATAATTTTTTAAAGTAATTTTTCCTTACTAGTGGCGTAATACCCAGAAAAAGTTGTGTTTGTAAAATGAATCCGCCACAAACATATAGATTTTATTTACAAGAAAGGTATGGGCCTAATATTTGCTTCCTTTTTAGAAATTTAGAAAATACATATAAGAAACTTCAACATTCAGAAAATAGTTTGACCTTTCTTTGCAGATGTAGAGAGCATGATATTATTCCAAAGAGTTTTAGACTAAAACCTCCATTTAGAAGTAACAGAAGTGAAAGAATATTGCAAAGAACAAGTTTTGCTTTATTAAGAGAAAGAATTCAATTTCATAGATATGAAAAATGGTCTTTGAATAATAAGATTCAAAATTTAAAACATGAAATTGAAGAAAACGTATCCTTTTTTGATTATGATCATATTTTAAATTGTTGCTATAATAGTTATTTATTTCATTTTACAATTAGAAAATCAACTGAATTTTAATATTAATAATAACTTATTAGAACGTACAGTAATAAATATGTCAGACAAAGTTTTAACAGTTTCAGAAAAATCTTCTATTCTTAATTCTAATTTATTAACTTTAAACGGAAAAAAACTTATTTCTTAACGCCAACTGTAACTATACTGATTACATAAAAAAACAAATATAAGATACATTATACTCTACATACTACATGAAGATATTTTAAAAATTTACAATTTATTCCACAAAAATTTAAAAACCATAAATCAATTAAAAATATAAATGGGTAACTCTACAGATTTAGTGTAAGTTATTTAATGATTAAATTGTCACCCTGGTTTTTTTTAAAGATAGATAAATAAAAATACTTAGGATTGATAGTGTAATTTTTTCCTGAAAGTGCTATTCGATCAGTATGTATTTTTTTATTTAAGTTATTTTTAGTACTGTTCATCTAGGATCACATTTTATTGTAAGTTTATTAATATAAGCAAGCATATTATAAATCAAAAAAACAACTTTATGTAGGTCAGGTTTAGGACTATTCAAATATTTACTATATGAATAGCAAAAATAATAATAACTAAAAGAAGATATACAGGATGTTTTAAAATTCAATAACATAATTTTAATCTTAATTTCCTTGAGTGATTTCAAGACAAAAAGTTCATATTATAAACATATGTCCACAAACGCTTAGTCAAGATACAGAGTGTTAAAATTTTGTTTTTTTATAGCTCTTACAGTTTTTAAGATATTTAGCTCAAATTTTGCACGTATATTTACTTATAGGTACTACAATATTGGGCATGCCAAATAAGTTTTAATTAAATTGTTTATTTTAATATACTCGCGATGCCATACTGGCGCATTTTGTATTTTATAATAGCAGCCTTTGGTGAAACAGCGACTTTCTATAAAACGGTTAAAGATCAAAAAAATCGCAGAAAACAAAAAAGTTTGCAAATAAAACAAGGATTTTATTTCTTGTCTTAAACTACCTAGTTCTGCCTACCAGTGGCTTACAAGGAAAAAAATCCGAGGAAAAAGGCGACATGACCCCTGAAAAGTAGCACTCTGTAGATTTTTACTATTATTTGGCATGTCTAATAGTGTAGTGTCTATAGCTTAATACACGTGCCAAATTTGAACTAAATATCTCAAAAACTGCACGAGCTATAAACAAAAAACTATATAAAAAAACTATACTAACACCCTGTATCTCGAAAATAAGGCGTTTGGGGACCGATGTTTATATGAAAATTTTGTCTTGAAATCACTTAAGGAATTAAACATTAAAATTATGTTACTGAATTTTGAAACACTCTGTATATTCCTCTATGTATGGACCTACAAAATAAGTTTTAATGTATGTAGTAATGGTTACTATTGGGTACTAAACTCAAACAAAAAACAATAATTTCAAGTGTAGAGTAAGTAAAAAAAATACGAGAAGAGTTACCACAGTACAATTTGGGCGCGATCTGTCAATAAACTAAGCCCATTAGTCCTTCGGTGTCTTTTTAGATTTAAGAATTTTTAGTAGAATTGACAATAAAAACAAAGACAAAACTGCTATTTGCTTTAAGGTGTTTTTTTTAAAGAACAGTTCATTTTGAATGCTATCAAAGTTTAAATGGTCATTTGTTAAAACACTTGAACCGAATCTAAAATGTTAAATAGACATGTATAAAAAAAATTAAGTTTATATTTTTAGACTGAAAAAATATTATATAAAATAATACTTTTTGGATTGGACCATAGAAGAGTAATAGCAGGCTAAACATTAACAAAAAACATATTTATAACTTCTGTAGAATCACCCAAATACGGAATTAAATAAAATTACCAAAATAACCTAAAATTAATTTTATTTTATCCTAATGAACTGAGTATAGTAAAGTTAAAAATATTGTAACTGTAAATTTAATCTCACCTCACACTTTTCTTATTTTTTTACACTTGTCACTATTGTAAGTAACTGTTAATTGCGCTAGTAACTCTATGTTAAGTTTTAAATACCGCTAACAGATTAAGTAAAATATTTAAAAAAGGTATAGATAATATTTGACTAAATTTTATTAAGCAATTTATTTTTAAGGAAAATAATATTTTCCAACCCATTGTGCCTCTAATTTGAGTTACATGTGCATAATTTTCTTAATGTGTATTTGTTTGGAATACAATAATTTTTTTTACTATTATTACTAGAGTACAACAGTGATGGCCAAGTAATTCGAAACGACATATGTATGTAGGTAAAATAATTAAGTTTTGGATATTTCTAAAAACCTAAATTGGTGGTGGCCAAAATAATAAGCTTTAAAGTCTCGTCATATATACTGCAATTTGCTTCCTAGCCAACTTTAACCTAGACTGATTTTTTGAGATACTGAAAATTCGGCTTTGAAGACACCTGTTATTTAAAAGGTTCTCTTAGAACTGTTTTTTGGGTAGTTTTTGTACTAGCTTATTTAGTTATATTATTTATAAAGTATTGTAAATAACACCTTGTATATCTTGAAATATAGCTTTGTTAGTTGTTTCTGAAACAAAAAACTTTTAAAATTATATAAAAAGTTGTTTTATTACAACATGCTCGTTTGCATTTTAATTTTTGTTGAATGACAATGTATCAAATAGGTACAGTCAGAGACTTTTTAATTGGCCGCACTGGAAAATTAAAAATATTCCCATTTTAAATTAGGAAACCCAGGTTGAACCAAACAAAAAAAATAGTGAACTTTACCTCTATCTTTATACATATATATCTTTACATTATAATTTTTGACAGAAAAAAAT
Organism: Aspidapion aeneum; assembly: GCA_963576565.1. Classification (NCBI taxonomy): domain Eukaryota; kingdom Metazoa; phylum Arthropoda; class Insecta; order Coleoptera; family Brentidae; genus Aspidapion; species Aspidapion aeneum. The sequence continues at coordinate 74,951,796 of OY755041.1, read as the reverse complement.
ACAACGGCAATTTAAAAAGTCCCTGACTGTACATATATTAAAAAAGTTTTTTTTAAATTCATAAATATTATGTATTTATTTTTATACATGCGCTTCTAATTAGTTGGCGACCACTATGTATTAACTTAAAAACTAATTTTCTTTTCGAAAAATATATTTTTTCCTACCTGTTTTAATACTAACAATAAACTATTATTAAAGTCTTGAAGTATTTTTGTTTTCTTACTGTGAAATCCGTTCTAGTAAAATTTGCAATTTTATATAATATAATACAGTAGAGTTCGTATACAGTGATTTTTTTTATTCTGCAATGAATTGAGGAGTTTATTTACAGATAGAAACTAGACTAGTAGTAAATTTGTTACCAAAACTGTTTAAACCATAAAAATATTTTTTTTATAAAAAGCGTTTGTTTTATTTTGATTGATATCAAAACTTTTGTTTACAAGGACTATTGAAAAATTATTTTTTTGTTCATTATTTTTTTTTGAATTATGTTTTACAGGCTTTGGTAATGCAAATGTTTCTTTATTACATTAAAGGGAATCCATACTACATATGTACAAAATTTCAACATTAAATTAGATGTAGAACAGAAGTTAACATAGGGTCGAAATTTTAACACGTAAATCCCTATGATACATGATAAAAACAAATCACTGTATAGCAAACCCGTTTAAACTAAACACCACTCGGTTATAATAAACGCCTTATCAAATACAATTATTCACCATAAGTAAATACATTTTTTTCTTTTATACTCAGCCTCGTATACAACCCCAATTTAATTAAGTTCGCTACATCCGGACTCCACTAGTTTTAAAAATTGCAAATATTATATCATCATACTTGCTTAGTTTCTAGGCAAAAAATTATTAACAGCATAAAAACTATTGGAAATGAAAAAAATATATATTGTAGCCAACAAGAAAATTAAATTAGACTCGATCTGATTTATTAGGGTGAAATGGCGTTTAAGGGTTTTTCACGGCGAAACTAAACTTAACCAAAAAAGTGAAATACAAAAGTTACAGGTATACAGGTAATAATAAGGTCTACAACTTTTGTACACACTATTTTGTTATAAAACCTAAAATTTTCCGAAAAAATCGTTTTTTCATTATTTTTTATTTTTATCAAAGTTTGGTGAAAACACACTATTTATGTCATGAACACGTTCTAATTGTTCTAAAACAAAATATTTAAAAAAATGCCCAAGTTCTTTAAATAGTCTTTTTTTTATAACAGTGGTTGTTTCTTTGTTAAGACGTCTATTTTTTGATCATGTAAAAAATATATATCACTATAGAAACATTTGCCAGGGAATATGAAAAAGTGACACGATGAAAATCAAAAACAGTGCAGTAATTTCATTTTGCTATTTTTTAAACTGCTTAAATTCTGTTTCCTGGCACATTTTTCGATAGCGATGTCTATTTTTTTTACACTATTTACAAATAGGTATTTTAATAAAAAACAATACATGTGTTTAAAAAAAACTGTTTCCGGAACTTGGCTGGCTTAAAATCAAAATAAAATTAAAAAATCAATTTTATTTATAAAATTAAAACGTGTATTTGCATTAAAAAATTAAAAAACAGTTTTTTTTATTTTTTTCTAAAAATTTTATTTATAGCAAAGTTAGATAGATAGGAGACCCAACTTGCCTAAAAACCATTATCCACCCCTGAAAGCTTACCCCAATAACTCGGATCGAGGCTGATTGTATTTTCCTCTTGGCTGCGCTAGATTTTCTTTAATTTCTAATAGTTTTTAAGCTTCCTAATATTCCAAAATGTATCTGCACTGGTCTATATAGCCATATTTTTGTAAATAAAATCTATATGTTTGTGGCGGATTCATTTTACAAACACAACTTTTTCTGGGTATTACGCCACTAGTAAGGAAAAATTACTTTAAAAAATTATAAAAAACCACTGCGTTTCTCCTAGAAAAATAAAAATCACTAATTTGTCAGTGGCTTTCTATAAAAATAAATAGTTGCCTAGTAAAACCTAAACCACTTATCTTTTAATTGAATTTGAATATGCTACGTTTCGATTGTCAATCTACAATCGTTTTCAAGCTTTTTATTTATATTTTGTCTCAAAATCTTAAATGTTTCTTGTTCAAATATATTTTTTATTATTATATCGTTGACAAATTGTCAATATTCTGAAGTTTATCAAAAACAATTGACCAATCTAAACAAAACACAAGGTAACATGATACTATTTCAAGACATTATGTCAGTCAATGTTGTTTTCAAATTTAAAAATAAACAGAACAGGGTGACTCATTAAAACTAGAATCAATAAGGTCTCTTTTTTATAACCATTTAGAAATTTTTACAAAATTATGATCATTGTGGGATTATATTACTATTATATCAAAATCTATTTAAAAACAATAATCAGAATTTCATTACAGTATTAATTAATTTTGAAAAAACCTTTTTGCAAATCTTGTCTGAGAATAGGAAGCCAAGCTTTACTTATATCTATAGAAATACTTGAAAGACAGTTATCTTCATTTAAATAAATACATGCTGATTCTTTTAATTTTCTTTTAATGTCATTAGATTCTTTTTGTAAAATTATTGTTTCTCCCCATTTAATTCTATGATTACTCTCAAAAGAATGCTGACAAACTCTGGATTTCTCGTAATCACCCCTTCTCAAATTATATTTATGATCATTAACTCTTACTTCAAGTGGCCTAGAAGTTTCACCTATATAAATTTTACCACATTCACAAGGTATTTTATAAATTACATTTTTTGAATTCTGCTCTTCATTTATTGGTTTTGTTTTTGTTAGAATAGATCTAAGTTTATTTTCTGTCTTAAAAACTGTTTTTATATTATAATTATTTGCTATTCTCCTAATTTTGTCTGATATACCTGGTATAAATGGAATCAATAATTTTTTAGTATCTAAATCAATTATATTAGCATTTCTTCTTCTAGGAAACTCTATTCTATGAAAACAATTTTCAACAAAATTTATAGGATAGGAATTTTTTATTAAAACTTCTTTAATTAATTCTTTTTCTAATAAAAATCTGTTATTATCAGAACAAATTATCTTTGCTCTATCAAATAAACTTTTAACAACACCTCTTTTTATTATAGTAGAGTGATTTGATTTAAAATTTAAATATCTATTAGTATGTGTTGGTTTTCTATATACAGAAGTTTGAAAAGTATTTTGTTTTTCAATAAGTACAAGAAACATTTAAGATTTTGAGACAAAATATAAATAAAAAGCTTGAAAACGATTGTAGATTGACAATCGAAACGTAGCATATTCAAATTCAATTAAAAGATAAGTGGTTTAGGTTTTACTAGGCAACTATTTATTTTTATAGAAAGCCACTGACAAATTAGTGATTTTTATTTTTCTAGGAGAAACGCAGTGGTTTTTTATAATTTTTTAAAGTAATTTTTCCTTACTAGTGGCGTAATACCCAGAAAAAGTTGTGTTTGTAAAATGAATCCGCCACAAACATATAGATTTTATTTACAAGAAAGGTATGGGCCTAATATTTGCTTCCTTTTTAGAAATTTAGAAAATACATATAAGAAACTTCAACATTCAGAAAATAGTTTGACCTTTCTTTGCAGATGTAGAGAGCATGATATTATTCCAAAGAGTTTTAGACTAAAACCTCCATTTAGAAGTAACAGAAGTGAAAGAATATTGCAAAGAACAAGTTTTGCTTTATTAAGAGAAAGAATTCAATTTCATAGATATGAAAAATGGTCTTTGAATAATAAGATTCAAAATTTAAAACATGAAATTGAAGAAAACGTATCCTTTTTTGATTATGATCATATTTTAAATTGTTGCTATAATAGTTATTTATTTCATTTTAACCAACAAAAAAATATTCACGTAAATAAATTTATTAATTTAAGAAATGAACAATTAGAAAATCAACTGAATTTTAATATTAATAATAACTTATTAGAACGTACAGTAATAAATATGTCAGACAAAGTTTTAACAGTTTCAGAAAAATCTCTTCTTTCAAAAGGTTTAAATTTTGCTTTACCACCAAAAAATCCTAATAGGTTAGATTTTGTAATAGGTATTGAAGAAGTAGCAAAAAGCTTACCTGAAGAAGTTGCTAATGAATTTAGAATTAGATCAAAATTAGTTTTGGAAAAACCTTTAAAGATTAAACAAAATATTTCAAAAGAAGAAAAACAAGCTTTAGTATCCTTAAAAAATGATAACTCAATAAAAATTTTGCCAGCCGATAAGGGTAATGCAACTGTTATAATTAATAATGACACTTATAATGAAAAAATTGAAAATTTAATTCAACAAGGTTCTTATAAAAAACTTAATAAAGACCCTACAAAATCAATAGAGAGAAAAATTTATTCTACTTTATATAAGCATAAAAATTGTTTTCAAGATAGAGAACGTTCTCAGTTAGTTCCTCATTATAGCAAACCACCTCATTTCTATGGTTTACCTAAAATACATAAACCTAATGTTCCATTTAGACCAATAGTAAGTAGTATGAATTCTCCATGTCATAAATTAGCAAAATATCTATTAAACATTTTAAATCCCTTAGCGAATAACACTAATTCTTACATACGAAATTCTCAACATTTTTTAGAGAAATTATCTGAGATTGAGTTTAATAATAATCATTTAATGGTAAGCTTTGATGTTGTAAGTCTTTTCACTAATGTTCCGGTAGATAAAACCCTTTTAATAGTAAGAAATCGTTTAGAAAATGATCAAAGTTTAAGAGAAAGAACAAATTTAAATATTGATGCAATTTTAGAGTTACTTACTATTTGTATTAAAACTACATATTTTCAATGGCAAAATGATTTTTTTCAACAAGATTTTGGCATGGCAATGGGCTCCCCACTTTCTCCTTTAATGAGTAATATTTTTATGGAAGATTTTGAAAATAATATTTTGCAAGAATATCAGTATAAACCCATAGTTTGGTTTAGATATATTGATGATATTTTTAGTATTTGGCCTTATGATGAAAACAAACTAAATGAATTTCTATATTTTATGAATAACAAAGAAAGTACTATTAAATTTACATTAGAAAAAGAAACTGATAACAAACTTCCATTTCTAGATGTACTTATTGAAAAACAAAATACTTTTCAAACTTCTGTATATAGAAAACCAACACATACTAATAGATATTTAAATTTTAAATCAAATCACTCTACTATAATAAAAAGAGGTGTTGTTAAAAGTTTATTTGATAGAGCAAAGATAATTTGTTCTGATAATAACAGATTTTTATTAGAAAAAGAATTAATTAAAGAAGTTTTAATAAAAAATTCCTATCCTATAAATTTTGTTGAAAATTGTTTTCATAGAATAGAGTTTCCTAGAAGAAGAAATGCTAATATAATTGATTTAGATACTAAAAAATTATTGATTCCATTTATACCAGGTATATCAGACAAAATTAGGAGAATAGCAAATAATTATAATATAAAAACAGTTTTTAAGACAGAAAATAAACTTAGATCTATTCTAACAAAAACAAAACCAATAAATGAAGAGCAGAATTCAAAAAATGTAATTTATAAAATACCTTGTGAATGTGGTAAAATTTATATAGGTGAAACTTCTAGGCCACTTGAAGTAAGAGTTAATGATCATAAATATAATTTGAGAAGGGGTGATTACGAGAAATCCAGAGTTTGTCAGCATTCTTTTGAGAGTAATCATAGAATTAAATGGGGAGAAACAATAATTTTACAAAAAGAATCTAATGACATTAAAAGAAAATTAAAAGAATCAGCATGTATTTATTTAAATGAAGATAACTGTCTTTCAAGTATTTCTATAGATATAAGTAAAGCTTGGCTTCCTATTCTCAGACAAGATTTGCAAAAAGGTTTTTTCAAAATTAATTAATACTGTAATGAAATTCTGATTATTGTTTTTAAATAGATTTTGATATAATAGTAATATAATCCCACAATGATCATAATTTTGTAAAAATTTCTAAATGGTTATAAAAAAGAGACCTTATTGATTCTAGTTTTAATGAGTCACCCTGTTCTGTTTATTTTTAAATTTGAAAACAACATTGACTGACATAATGTCTTGAAATAGTATCATGTTACCTTGTGTTTTGTTTAGATTGGTCAATTGTTTTTGATAAACTTCAGAATATTGACAATTTGTCAACGATATAATAATAAAAAATATATTTGAACAAGAAACATTTAAGATTTTGAGACAAAATATAAATAAAAAGCTTGAAAACGATTGTAGATTGACAATCGAAACGTAGCATATTCAAATTCAATTAAAAGATAAGTGGTTTAGGTTTTACTAGGCAACTATTTATTTTTATAGAAAGCCACTGACAAATTAGTGATTTTTATTTTTCTAGGAGAAACGCAGTGGTTTTTTATAATTTTTTAAAGTAATTTTTCCTTACTAGTGGCGTAATACCCAGAAAAAGTTGTGTTTGTAAAATGAATCCGCCACAAACATATAGATTTTATTTACAAGAAAGGTATGGGCCTAATATTTGCTTCCTTTTTAGAAATTTAGAAAATACATATAAGAAACTTCAACATTCAGAAAATAGTTTGACCTTTCTTTGCAGATGTAGAGAGCATGATATTATTCCAAAGAGTTTTAGACTAAAACCTCCATTTAGAAGTAACAGAAGTGAAAGAATATTGCAAAGAACAAGTTTTGCTTTATTAAGAGAAAGAATTCAATTTCATAGATATGAAAAATGGTCTTTGAATAATAAGATTCAAAATTTAAAACATGAAATTGAAGAAAACGTATCCTTTTTTGATTATGATCATATTTTAAATTGTTGCTATAATAGTTATTTATTTCATTTTAACCAACAAAAAAATATTCACGTAAATAAATTTATTAATTTAAGAAATGAACAATTAGAAAATCAACTGAATTTTAATATTAATAATAACTTATTAGAACGTACAGTAATAAATATGTCAGACAAAGTTTTAACAGTTTCAGAAAAATCTCTTCTTTCAAAAGGTTTAAATTTTGCTTTACCACCAAAAAATCCTAATAGGTTAGATTTTGTAATAGGTATTGAAGAAGTAGCAAAAAGCTTACCTGAAGAAGTTGCTAATGAATTTAGAATTAGATCAAAATTAGTTTTGGAAAAACCTTTAAAGATTAAACAAAATATTTCAAAAGAAGAAAAACAAGCTTTAGTATCCTTAAAAAATGATAACTCAATAAAAATTTTGCCAGCCGATAAGGGTAATGCAACTGTTATAATTAATAATGACACTTATAATGAAAAAATTGAAAATTTAATTCAACAAGGTTCTTATAAAAAACTTAATAAAGACCCTACAAAATCAATAGAGAGAAAAATTTATTCTACTTTATATAAGCATAAAAATTGTTTTCAAGATAGAGAACGTTCTCAGTTAGTTCCTCATTATAGCAAACCACCTCATTTCTATGGTTTACCTAAAATACATAAACCTAATGTTCCATTTAGACCAATAGTAAGTAGTATGAATTCTCCATGTCATAAATTAGCAAAATATCTATTAAACATTTTAAATCCCTTAGCGAATAACACTAATTCTTACATACGAAATTCTCAACATTTTTTAGAGAAATTATCTGAGATTGAGTTTAATAATAATCATTTAATGGTAAGCTTTGATGTTGTAAGTCTTTTCACTAATGTTCCGGTAGATAAAACCCTTTTAATAGTAAGAAATCGTTTAGAAAATGATCAAAGTTTAAGAGAAAGAACAAATTTAAATATTGATGCAATTTTAGAGTTACTTACTATTTGTATTAAAACTACATATTTTCAATGGCAAAATGATTTTTTTCAACAAGATTTTGGCATGGCAATGGGCTCCCCACTTTCTCCTTTAATGAGTAATATTTTTATGGAAGATTTTGAAAATAATATTTTGCAAGAATATCAGTATAAACCCATAGTTTGGTTTAGATATATTGATGATATTTTTAGTATTTGGCCTTATGATGAAAACAAACTAAATGAATTTCTATATTTTATGAATAACAAAGAAAGTACTATTAAATTTACATTAGAAAAAGAAACTGATAACAAACTTCCATTTCTAGATGTACTTATTGAAAAACAAAATACTTTTCAAACTTCTGTATATAGAAAACCAACACATACTAATAGATATTTAAATTTTAAATCAAATCACTCTACTATAATAAAAAGAGGTGTTGTTAAAAGTTTATTTGATAGAGCAAAGATAATTTGTTCTGATAATAACAGATTTTTATTAGAAAAAGAATTAATTAAAGAAGTTTTAATAAAAAATTCCTATCCTATAAATTTTGTTGAAAATTGTTTTCATAGAATAGAGTTTCCTAGAAGAAGAAATGCTAATATAATTGATTTAGATACTAAAAAATTATTGATTCCATTTATACCAGGTATATCAGACAAAATTAGGAGAATAGCAAATAATTATAATATAAAAACAGTTTTTAAGACAGAAAATAAACTTAGATCTATTCTAACAAAAACAAAACCAATAAATGAAGAGCAGAATTCAAAAAATGTAATTTATAAAATACCTTGTGAATGTGGTAAAATTTATATAGGTGAAACTTCTAGGCCACTTGAAGTAAGAGTTAATGATCATAAATATAATTTGAGAAGGGGTGATTACGAGAAATCCAGAGTTTGTCAGCATTCTTTTGAGAGTAATCATAGAATTAAATGGGGAGAAACAATAATTTTACAAAAAGAATCTAATGACATTAAAAGAAAATTAAAAGAATCAGCATGTATTTATTTAAATGAAGATAACTGTCTTTCAAGTATTTCTATAGATATAAGTAAAGCTTGGCTTCCTATTCTCAGACAAGATTTGCAAAAAGGTTTTTTCAAAATTAATTAATACTGTAATGAAATTCTGATTATTGTTTTTAAATAGATTTTGATATAATAGTAATATAATCCCACAATGATCATAATTTTGTAAAAATTTCTAAATGGTTATAAAAAAGAGACCTTATTGATTCTAGTTTTAATGAGTCACCCTGTTCTGTTTATTTTTAAATTTGAAAACAACATTGACTGACATAATGTCTTGAAATAGTATCATGTTACCTTGTGTTTTGTTTAGATTGGTCAATTGTTTTTGATAAACTTCAGAATATTGACAATTTGTCAACGATATAATAATAAAAAATATATTTGAACAAGAAACATTTAAGATTTTGAGACAAAATATAAATAAAAAGCTTGAAAACGATTGTAGATTGACAATCGAAACGTAGCATATTCAAATTCAATTAAAAGATAAGTGGTTTAGGTTTTACTAGGCAACTATTTATTTTTATAGAAAGCCACTGACAAATTAGTGATTTTTATTTTTCTAGGAGAAACGCAGTGGTTTTTTATAATTTTTTAAAGTAATTTTTCCTTACTAGTGGCGTAATACCCAGAAAAAGTTGTGTTCATATTTTTGTGCTGAAACCCTGGTTTATATTTATCTGTAGTTTAAATGACGTCGCACAAATTACATTGCCATTGGGCTTCGGTGGAATGCTTTTAGACTCACATATGTTATAGAGGATATACTCCCATACAACGTTTAAATGGAACAAATCTTCCGATGGGCTCCAGGAACTTTGAAATTTCCATTTAAAGTTTGCAATTTGACAATGTTGCGATATTAAAAGCAAGCCAATATATGTGTCAAATATGACTTTGACGATAGTTTATATTGGCAAATTGTTAGACCAACACAGACTGTACATAAAGGTCTACATTTAAGGCGCCTATTAGTAAATCATTTTTCAAATGTGTGTGATAGTGTGAACTTTATTATTTATGTAAATACCAGAGGTCACGAGTCATTACATTTCAACAATTTATTTTCATTTGACATCATACCCAGTGTTAAGGTAACTTATTCTATTTCCGCAAATTGCCGAAATGTCTTGACATATTTGTTTATTTTTATTATGAAAACATTGTCAAAATGCAAACTTTGGATGGAAATTCCAAAGTTTCTGGAGCCCACAGAAATATTTGTCCCATTTAAACTGTTTATGGGAGGATCTCGTCTATAATATACGTAAGTCTGAAAGCATTTTAACATGTTACATTTCTTGTAGTCTGACCTAGAGAGTATGTATGAAAGATTTTTACAAAAGAGAGACGCGACAAACCCTTCAAAGTAACTAAAATTAACATTTTATGGTTATGGTATTTTCTTGCCAAGTTCATTGGTGTTTCACTAAAATACTTTAAATTGTCATCGGTGAGTGCATTATTCATCATGCTACATCACAACCCCCTCAATATAACAAGCCCGATCCTTCTTTGAAATACAACACTGTCGAAGGCTGACATTTCCATTATTTTTTTGTCAGCCCATATTTTTTTGTTTTCCAAATAGTCAAAATTTAATTATAATAATCAAATTAATTAGTTAAAAAATAGTCAGCTGTCGAAATTGTTGTCATTCAAAGTAGGATCAGGCTTGATAATTTAAGGGGGCGTTGGCTACATATAAACAAACACGTTTGTTCGCACCCCCTATATAGGTTTTGTTAAAGATCGTTTATTTTTATTTTCCGATGCTTATGAATTAACAAGGACCAACCGTCTCTCTCTAAACATCGCTATATTCTAGCGATATTTTCATCCTTTGATTCTGACTTAAATAAATTTGACGTTAAAGAGTTTTTCGCGTCTCTAGTTCTTGAAAATAGGTCATACATACAGGGTCTCTAGTCTAACCAGGTTAAACTTTATTTGAGAGGATTGTGAGGTTTTTCTATTTCATTTCGAAACAATCTATTATTGTGTACTTAACAGTGTCAGCAGTTGGAGAGAAAATGTTTGAATAATGGTGGCAAGCTTTCGAACCGCATTTAAAAATTTCCTTGAAACTGTTGACACATTTAATGCAAAATCATCACTATTTCGCTGATATTTGTCAAGTTTGCTCGTCTGCAAAAGCAAATTAATCATGTAATACATATTTTTAGCATTTCCTGAAAAGAACGTACTATTTAGTTCTATTTTATTAACAGTTAAAACCCAATAAAGATGTCTATGACATTTTTTAAAGATCTTCATCGCCATCTGATGATATTGATGTGGAAGCAAATGATTGCGATAAAGAACCAATGTTTGATGAAGTGGAATGAGGCGACCCACCACTAGAATGTAAAGTAAATGCAGTTTTAAATTTGGACCCATCAAACTGTACTGCTTTGTCACTACTCATATATAAATCAATTTTAAACTTTTTTGTTGGAGGAACATTTTCTGCTTTACCTGGACCTGACAATATTATAAGGTGATTAAAATGTATTACTGCGTGGATAGATGTAGCATTTTAAATTATCTTAGACAAAGGATGACTCTTTCAATATAGATTCTTAATGCTGGAATCCTTTTGCCATTCTTACTTCAGATTTTGATGGTTTAATTTCAGATTCAACACTTGGCCTGCGAACAAGCTTACAGTTCTTCTGTACTTATAGGGCCTCCATATATTTAAATCCTCGACCCGCCATAACGGATACCTAAGAAACCACTCTCTTCTACTATATTATTGTCAGAAAGTCTGCCACCATAAGCTCCACAGATAAAATAAATGACTAAAGCCATTAGGAGTAGCACCCATACTACATTTTAAGGTGTTACATTTCTTATAGTCTGACCAGGTTAAACAATCTATTATTGTTGTGTAGACATCATTATATCTATACCTAAAAGTTACTGGCAACAAACGCTTAACGGTGTCAGCAGTTGGAGAGAAAATAAAGTTGTATATGATGGAGGCAAGTCTTGGAACCACATTTAAAAATGTCTATTAATACACTTAATGCAAAATGATCACTTATTCGCTGATACGAATAATTTAATCTGATTTTCTTTAAAGTGATGAGCACATCAACATAGTCAAGTTTGTTCGTATGCGAAACCAAATTAATCATGGAATACATATTTTTAGGAATTTCTAAATAGAACCTATTATTGTGTTCTATTTTATTAACAGTTAAAACCCGGTCAAGCTGCCAATCACACTTTATAAGATTTTCAAGATGTAGAAGCAAATGATTGTCATCAAGAACCAATGTTTGATGAAGTGGAAGGATGTGATCTAGAATGTAAAGTAAATGCAGTTCCAAATTTGGACCCATTGCATTGGCTTCGAATCTTTGGTTTCATGTTAACCTGCAATATTTTTTTGCAACTAGAAGGTTTTACTTGAACACCCTTTGCAATGACTTCAACTTCCATTTTAAACTTTTTTGTTGGAGGGATATTTTCTGCTGCATGTACTTGGACCTAACAGTATTATAAGATGATTAAAATGTATTACTGCGTGGATGGATGACTCTTTTAATATGGATTCTTAAGGCTGCAATCGTTTTTTACCACTCTTACTTCAGGTTTTGATGGTTTAATTTCAGATTCGACACTTGGCATGCGAACAAGCTTACATTTCTTCCGTACCAATAGGGTGACCATTTATTAAAACTAATAAAGCCATTAGGAGTAGCACCAATAATAAATTTTAAGGTGTTTTGTAGCCTGATAGGTTAAACATCAATTATTGTTGTGTAGACATCATTATATCTATACCTAAAAGGTATTGGCAATATATGCTTAACAGTGTTAGTTGGAGAGAAAATAAAGTTTTGCATAATGGAGGCAAGTTTTGCGCATTTAAAAATTTCTTTGAATCTGTTAATACACCTAATGCAAAACCATCACTTATTCGCTGATATGAATCATTCAATCTGATTTTTTTTAATATAATGAGCACACCAACATAGTCAAGTTTGCCGGTCTGCGGAAGGAAATTAATTATGGAATACATATTTTTAGGAATTACTAAATAGAACCTACTATTGTGATCACATTTTTTAAGATCTTCATCGTCATCTGATAATTTGGACGTAGAATGCCATAAAGAATCGATGTTTGATGAACTGGAAGGATGTGACCCACTACTAGAATGTAACGTAAATCCAAAAATCACCTTGAATCAGTCCAAATAATGTATCTGCTATGACATCTGTAATGATCCCACTATTTTTTTAGTTTTAGCAGTACCAATAGTTTCTTTAACTTTTTTGTAAATATTTCAAACAGCTCCAGTTGAATCTCCAAAAATAAACCGGTCCGGAATCATTTTCCTTACGCCTTCTCTTGGTACTGGTATAGCTGTTGCCCTACACCAAGAATGATTATTAAGTTTGCATTCTAGATCTTTTTCAAGCCTAGTACTTCGAAAATGTCCCTATTTTAAAACAGGTTCTTGTATATTGACAATTGCACAGGCAATAATTGAAATCATATTCATTAAACGAAGGTGACTAAAATGTATTACGGCGTGCATATGCAGCATTTCAAACTCTCTAAGACGACGAATGACTCTTTCGATATGGATTCTTAAGGCTGCAATCCTTTTTGCCAATCTTACTTTTACTCATTAATGTATTGAAAGATGATAAATTGGGTGAAGCAATTAATCCGGATGAAATTTTTGACAAAGTAATCGTGGAAAAATGTCTTAATATATTTCACATAAACATTAGCAGTGCGAGAAAAAATTTCGACAGCTTGGTTAGTTTCTTGGAAACTTATCACTTAAGTGTCTGTGACGTAATAGTTTTAACAGAGTGCTTTCAACTTGAGTCATATGATGAATTCTCAATAGAGGGATACAGAACATACTATAATCAGGGCGCCATTAATAAAAATGATGGTGTTTTGATATTGGTAAGAAATAGCCTGAATTCTGAAGTAGAAATACATACTTTACAACTAACAAAAATTAATGTAAGTAGAATAATCATAGACATTAATAGCGTAAGTTATAGTATTACGACAGCATACAGGTCACCAGCAACAAACAAAAACAATTTTATAAGCGATTTTAACATGTATTTAAAAAACATGCAGCAAAAACATATTGAAATTGTTGTTGGCGATCTTAATTTTAATCTACTAGCCAATCAGGATCCCTTAGTTATTAGTTATTATTCAACATTAACAGCTAACGGCTTTAAATCTTACATTAACTCCGTCACTCGGGAAAAAACAAGAAGCTGTCTAGATCATTTCTTTGTGAAACCAAATCTTAAATTAAATAGTATGTCTTTTCGGGCATTTATTATAAAAACTGACATAACCGATCATTACCCGATTTCATTGAATATAATAAACAACAATAACGATGTTACAGAGTGTATGAACGAGGTTCGGACAACTACCAAAATTGACTTTGGTAGGCTGGGTGAGTTCTTTAAAAGCGAACAGTGGACAGAAGTTCTAAATAGCAGTGACCCAGAATCAGGTTACCAAAATTTTATTACAATCTACCAAAATTATTTATCCCTCTCTAAAACAACAAAAACGTTTAGCAAAAAATATAAAAAAATTAAACCCTGGGTCTCCCTAGGTTTAATAAAATCTATTAAAAAACGAGATAAATTGAAAAAAGATCTTCAAAAAAACTTCACAGCCGAAAAAGAGTTAGAATATAGAAATTATAGAAATGCTCTTAAAAAACTTTTGAACACAGTAAAAAATGACTATTATAAAGGAAAATTTGAAAAAAATAAGAACGACATTAAAAAAACATACAAAATAATTGCTGAAATAACAAATTGTAAGAAAAAAGTTAAGAATAATATTAATATAGTTAATGATGCCAATAAAAAAATTGAAAATGATCTTGAAATGGCAAATTACTGTAATACATATTTTTTAAATATTGGTCTAGAAATGGCTAACAAGATTTCAGAAGTTAAACAAAACTATGAAATAGATTATTTGAATAAATCAATATTTTTAACCCCTGTAAGCAATGAAGAACTCATTCGGCATATTGGTACTTTAAAAACGGAAAGCAGTCCTGGCTATGACATGGTCACTGTTCAACAGATCAAAGATCTACATCAATATATAGTTGAACCACTCAAACATATTTACAACTTAATTTTTAAGACAGGAACATTACCCTCCCACTTTAAAAAATCTATTATAATCCCAATACATAAATCAGGCAGAAAGAGTATAATATCAAACTATAGACCAATAAGTCTAATTAGTAACTTTGCGAAAATTTTTGAAAAATGTCTGAAAGCACGTTTAGTAAATTTTTTTAAAACAAATAATCTACTTTCAGAAAATCAGTATGGGTTTACAGAAGGGGTTAGTACTAGCGATGCTATGGCTGCTTTGCTTAGTGAAATATCTAACACCACCAATAGTGATAAGAAATGTATAGCTGTGTTTCTAGATTTGGCCAAGGCCTTTGATACGGTGTCTCATAAAATCTTGCTACGCATTCTAGAATCTAATGGCGTTAGAGGCACTGCATTGAAACTTTGTACAGACTACCTTTTGGAAAGAGAACAGCAAACCAAAATTAACAATACCCTGAGTGCACCTCAAAAGATTAATATAGGAGTACCTCAAGGGACCGTCCTGGGACCTATATTTTTTAATATTTACATAAAAGGTTTAACTAATCAGGGAATTATTGCTAAAATAGTATCATATGCTGACGATACAGTTATAATTTTATGTGGTGTCACATGGGAAGAGGTCAAGGCTAAGGTTGTTGAAGGCCTTAAAAAAATAAAAACATGGTTAGATGTTCACAAATTGTCATTAAATCTACAAAAAACAAATTACATAGCTTTTACAAAAATCGATAGGGGACGTCCGGATTTCAGTTATATTGAAATAGATACGTTTGAAGAGAAAATAATGGAAGTACCATATACAAAATATCTTGGGATCTGTATTGACTCGAACTTAAAGTGGACAAATCAAGTTGAACATCTAACTAAAAAATTAAAATCTCTCATTTATAGATTTTATGTTTTAAGAAATATATTGTCAAAAAAATTACTAACATCTTTATATCAGTGCTTGGTGGAATCCTTGCTAAGGTATGGTATACTGGCTTGGGGTGCAATGTATGACAATACATTGAAACCATTGCAAATAATTCAAAACAAAATACTAAAAATTATTTTTAAACAAGATTATTTATATCCCACGCATCTTCTTTATAATTCTAGGATTAACAATATAAGAATACTCTACCTCCATTCACTGGTATGTTTTATGCATAAAAAGGAAGACAAAAAAAGACTATCACATAAGCATTTAACTAGAAATTTAGCCAACAATATGCTCAGTATACCACACTGCCGCAGCGAATTTTTTAAGAGATCATTAGAATATTTGGGCCCAAAAGTGTACAACATGATGCCTATTAACATAAAAAGTAAACCTCAAAATAAGCATAAAAACAAACATTTTTCTAAATTAACAAAAATATATATATGGAACAACAGAACAACATTTCTAAGGCTGTTCAAAACATAAATCTGAAAAACTCTTTATGCCTGTCTGTGTATGTGTGAGTGTGTGTTTTTTTTTTGTGTAATGGTGTTCTTTTGTTGTGTTTTTTTTGTTTAGTTTTTAAAATATAAAACTCTAAAGTAGCATGTTATGAACTAACTTGAACAGATTTCAATATTACTATTTTTAAGAAGTAAAAAAAAAGGGCATACAGGTGTTAAGTCATCTAGGCGCTTATATATTTAAAATTTAATATTAATCAAATAAGTATTATACTATCTGTAATATAAAGTATGTGAAATAAATAAACTTGAAACTTGAAACTTCAGCTTTTGAGGGTTTACTTCCAGATTGGACACTTGGCAGGCGAACAAGCTTACAGTTCTTCTGTACTAATAGGGTGTCCATGTATTTAAATCCTCGATCTGCCATAACGGATACATTATTGGGTAGGGTATCTAAGAAACCGCTCTCTTCTACTATACTATTGTCAGAAATTCTGCCACCATAAGCTCCAGAGATGAAACTAATGAAACCATTAGGAGTAGCACCAATAATAAATTTTAAGGTGTTACATTTCTTGTAGTCTGACCAAGTTAAACTTTGTTTTAGAGGATTCTGAGGTTTTTCTATTTCTATTTCGATGCAATCTATTATTGTGTACACATCATTATATCTATACCTAAAAGGTATTGGCAACATACGCTTCACAGTGTCGGCAGTTGGAGAAAAAATAAAGTTTTGCATGATGGTGGCAAGTTTTGGAACCGCATTTAAAAATTTCCTTGTAACTGTTGATACACTTAATGCAAAGTCATCACTTATTCGCTGATACGAATCATTCAATCTAATTTTCTTTAAAGTGATGAGCACATCAACATAGTCAAGTTTGCTTGTCTGGGAAAGCAAATTAATCATAGAATACATGTTTTTAGGAATTCCTAAATAAAACCGACTATTGCGTTCTATTTTATTTACAGTTAAAACTCGGTCAAGCTGGCGATCGCATTTTCTAACATCTTCATCGTCATCTGATGATATTGACGTAGAAGCAAATGATTGCCATAAAGAACCAATATTAGATGAAGTGGAAGGATGCGACCCACTACTAGAATGTAAATTAAATGCAGTTTCAAATTTGGACCCATCGAACTGCACTGCTTTGTCACTGCTCATATAATGTGTTTGAGTGCACTGGGTTCGAATATTTGGTTTTATGTTTACCTGCAATATTTTGTTGGAAGTCGAAGGTTTTACTTGAACACCCTGTGCAATGACTTCAACTTGAAAATCCATTTTGAACTTTTTTGTTGGAGGAACATTTTCTCCTGTACCTGAACTTGATGGTATTCCAAATCTGGGTACAATGTCAGCTTTTAAATGTAGGGAAGGTTCTTGATTGTCTTGATTGTTTCTCTTCCAAGAAAAAAACTCCAGTTTAGGGAGTCTTCTGAAAGCTAAAAAAAACATCAATGTAATTAATAATTAAATTGCCATTGCCATTGTCTCATGCAATTTTGTCCCACGCTATTTTCTCTTGCGCTCTTCCTACATAAAGCTCCCTTTTGTATCGACATTGCCATACCTATCATACAATTTTTAACTGGTAAAACGGCCTACCTACTTACAGTTCATTTTATAATTTTTGTGAGTTATTAGCTGGTTATCATAAAAATAACATAGGCCAATGAAAAAAAATTTGTCCCAAAAATAATGAAATGAACTGTAGGGTAAATTCTATGTATTGCAGAGCTTTCCATTGTATGTATAGTCCTTGTCATAGGCAGTTAAACTTTTGTGGCCTTGCAAACCTTCTTATCATATGCATAATTACAGCAACAAACAAATTCTAAAAAATGGTATGATTTTTTTTTAACTTTGCATTTTTTTGTCAGCTTTATTTCAGCATCTATAGTTGATATATTTTTGGTTAGGTTATACGTTTATGCCATGTCAAAATCACAAAAGTGTAACTGTCTATGGCAAAGACTATAGTACTGGAGTAGTGTTTGATTTATAGTATTGCTTGAAACAGTAAACATACCAAAAGTTTTTACTTCTACCAGTTGCACACATCAGAAAATCATGTCATCTTTGGTACGCCCAGCGAACATTTTTTCACTGGTGCGCCGTAGCGTCCTAAATGGGCATTTTAATGAATATTTTATGACAACTGATTTGATCGATTACTAATGATTCCGCCAACACTACCTGATATGTTAACAGGCCTAAATATGCATCAGTCCAAAAAATAAGGTCTGGGTGTCAAAATATATTTTATTTTAACGTTTTAGCCTTAATGAAAAGTTTTACCTAATGTATCTTCCCATAAGTGTATAACTAGAGCCTATGTATTTTGTACTGTGTTTCATTTTTTTTTCTAGTTTCTAATAACAGATTTTAATAGAGGCTATACATTTCGAGCAGTCTGATCAAATAATGTAATCAATGCAAATCGAAAAAGATCGAATTTTCGAAACAATGATAACATCTGCGCAAACTACTGGATTGTTAGAATTTATAGAGCTTATATAGAGGCCATTCCTGATGACTAAATATTTTGCATTTTATATTACTACCTATCCAATTTATGAGTTTAAGATATCCAGAATAAATGATTCACTCATTATAAAGTATAAATAAACAAAATTGAAAACAAAAACTACGGCTGCGGGCCTGGGCGAGGTGTTTTGGTGGCTAACCGGGTTGGCTGCGAGTTAGCCCGGTGGCGAATCGAGGGCCCGGCGGGGCGGCAAATTATCCAACACATTTGGTCACCCTAACCGTACTTTTTTGACTAAGGCATTTTTGGGGTCTGGTAACAGGTTAGTATTGGTAAAATCATTAGTAAATTATCAAAAAAAATAAAAAATTTTCCTTGAAAACCATGCTTTCTCTAGCCATTGCTGCACAATTTAGGAAGGTAAAAATGACATTGCTCTAACAGTATTTAAAAAAATATTAATAGCAAATTTTATGGATATAAGGTACATAAATTTTATTTTGTTGTTTTTAAAGTACATAATAAAATTCTTCCACCTTTTTTTTTTTAATCAAAAGAGTTGCAGACTGACATTTTTGCAAAAAACTTTAACTTAAGTATTTTTTTTTAATTCAATTGAAAAAATCTATTCCGCAGCTACGGTACATTTCTTTCATAAAACTTTTCCCGCTTTTTCTATTTCATCGATAGGTAGTGGATGCTGCTTTAAAATTTGTTTTAAATATATTTATCTAACCGTTTAAGTATTCTTTTAAAATAAATTAAAAAGAACTCAAATTGTTGTTTCTGCTAAATGAAAATAAAGAAACTTTTGCCAAACTTTAACTTGATAATTTTTAATGAAAATATAATTCCCAGTCTAAATGTAAAAACCGCGTTTTTCTAGCTTTTGTATTTCTTAAATAAATATAAAAATAATTAACCACAAAATATTTATGGTTTTGGATTTATTGTGGCCCAGACAAATACCATCACAAAATTTGGCAATTAGGCCTTTTTTGACTCAAATTACTTATTTTGAGTAAAAATCGAGGGGTGAACAGCTCTCACAATCGGTGTACATATTTCTCACAATCTGTTCACAATCTTTACACAATCCTTCCCAATCACCCACAATCTCTCACAATCCTTCACAATCTTACCACAATCCTTCACAATCCCTCACAATCTGTACACAATCTTAGCAAAAGATTGTGGATTTTCACAATCGACGTACACATTTTGGGGTTAGCTGGTCACCCGTCGGTTATTAAGTAGCAGGGCCGGTAACGGTAAATTAAGAGGGCGGCCAAGGAAACTATAGACATGATGACCTTTTTTTTTTTTTTTTGGTCAACAGAATTTTTGATGGGACGGCCCCTCCTTCAGGTACGCAGGTACGCTACGCCGCTGCACAGTCCTCCACAATCCCTCACAATCTTTCACAATCTTGCCACAATCCCTCACAATCTTTCCACAATCCCTCACAATCTTTCCACAATCTTAGTAAAAAATTGTGGATTTTCACAATCGGTGTACACATTTTGGGTTAGCTGTTCACCCCTCGGTAAAAATATATAAGGATGATTCTACAAAAATGGTGCTATGGAGTGGGAATGCATATTTTTCAAACACAGACTGCAAATGAAGCATAATTTTAGTTAGATTTGAGTTTAATGTATAAAAAAAATTGCAAGTTTATAATTTTTTTTATTACAAAGCAAATACCTCATTCCTCTGGTGTAGTCCCAAACCAAATATTAAAAACTCAAATTGAAAAAAATATCCTAATAAATAATATTTAACCAAGTCTCAACTATTTATCAAAAAATTGATAAAACTTAAGTTTGCAGTCATATTTTTGAAAATCCGAATTTACATCTTCCCGGAAAATTTTACAATTTTAAACGTGCTCCATTTTTAATAACACAATATTTGTGAATACCACCGGTTAATTTCTAGAGAAAGAGACGGCCCTGGATATCTAATTTACTTGTGAGGATGACAAGTTTTGACAGATAATGTCAACTTTAGTTTGGTTTAAGTTATAGATCTTTTTATTTTCGGCAGAAAATTAGTTTTTTTCGGAGAAATCAAAAAGGAACGCTTCAATTATCATTCCTCTGGTAAGTAAATATTCGACTGATATCAATAGTATAATTTTTTTGTTGATTGTTTTAAAATTATAAGTATAGGAACTTTGTTTATATAAAACTTAAGTTAAGTAGTCTAAATAGATTTTGATTTAAATTGGAAAACCATTAAAAACTCATTCCTCTGGTACTCATTCCTCTGGCATTTTTTTGCAATAATTCCTAAAATTTGGGAAAATAAATGTTTTTTAGCTTACACCTAATTAATTACATAAATTTAACAAAACAAAATTATTTACTGTGCTGTACTGTTATTTAAAGGCAATGACCAAAAATGATATCCATATAGCCCACTTTTGGTAGAATCATCCATAACTACCTGATATTCTATGATGACCAAAAAAATGGGAATTCCACTTTTTATGAAATTACCCATATGAAAAATGATAAATGTCAAATGTGAAATACAGAAAGATTATAAATCGTTTTTGTGTACCTAAGTAAAAACTCTACCAATTTATGGGCCCCTAAGTTCACATGATTAATGTATAATGTAATTTTTACCCATTTTGATCGGTGAAAATAACCCCCTATCCGCCACCCGGGTCGCCTTCAATTGAAGAATCCCACCCACTGTAGCAACACAGACAGACAGACACACAGACAGACAGACAGACACACAGACAGACAGACATACAGAAAAATGGTAAAGAGAGGTAAAGAGATTAGGTATTTCTAAATGATGAAAAATAAAATACATTTTGTACAGTTTTCAAAACAAAACGCCTCCTATCAAAAATTAATACTTGGAATATTTCTTGACATTATTATATACTTTTAAGTAAGTAAAAGTTTCAACTTTGGTAGGTATGTACTGGCTGTCCCGTTGTTTCTGAGATAAATATGGCAGCCTTTCTAAATGAGACACCCTGTGGAATACATGCCTAGCAAACACATAGAATATGTTTATAAAACACAGCCTGCCTGCCAAAATCCCACATAAAAACATCATAAAAGTTTACAACTTCTCATAGTGATGGTGAAGGTGATCCTGTAGTGTTTTACAAGATACTACAAACCAGACCGTTTGACTCATAAAAACTGATTTTATTAGATTTGATATGGTTTTATAGGGTTTGTTTCATATCCCATATAGAAAACATATTATAAAATTAAATAGAACTCATAGAAAGAATAATAGATTCTATGTGGAATTTTTTCTTGTAAATTTGAGACAACAAAACCATTAAAATTGGGACATTTTTGTACTTGGTGATAATAATAATGAATATAATCCTTTTATTATGCTACATTATTTTTAAAAAATTAAATTAGGTTTTGGAAGTCCAACTGTTTAACCTATCAGAAAGAGACCCAAGGGAAAAAACCATAAAGCCTGTTTCCACTATGCAACTTTTTCATAATGCATGCAACTTTTGCAACCCACTTAAAGCCCACAGAAATTAATTTTTACCTTCCTAGCCCGCACAGGTCTTGTTTTTGACAAAATTTTTTTTTTTGAGATAACACCGAAAATGTGTTATTTGGGTATATTTTGACTTAACCTAGCAATATCGTCGAGATGTCTGTCTGTGTGTTTTTTCTGTCCGTAACATGATAGCTCCTAAACCGCTGAAAAATAAAATTTTCCGGTAAAATAGTGTTTGACACTCTAACGAGCTGATTAGATTTTGGGCAAAATTCATAAATGCTACTGACAGTTTTTTTGACAGTTAACAATTTTTTAAAATGCTAACTTTTTAATGGAGCATCACATCAATATACAGTTATTGGGGTATATTAAACTACATTTTGCTTAATAATTTGTCAAACATATTTACAAAAAACTGTTTTTGAGGCTGATATATCATGGCTTTATGTAAAGGGTGCTAATAGGCTAGCTAGGAAGGTATCAGATTCATCATGGATCCATTTATTTTACTACAGTTTCTTACTCTTTTTCAATTTTTGTTAATCTTAAAATAAAACCATTGTTTATGGTCTAGTTTGGCTTTTGGAGGTTAGCAAACATAGTGCAATTGCAAGAGTGTTGCTCTGTTTCAAGTGGGCTTGAGAAGGGGAAAAGCACTTTTGGCATTACCTTGCATTACCCATATAAATTATCCAGGCATTACGACAATACATATGCAAAGAAGGCACCAGTTGTCAAGCCTTTAAACATTTCTTCGTTACTTTTTGGTGCAAAACAACTTCATATACCAGTATAATGTAACACTAACATACTCTGTCAATGTTTTGGAAAGAACTTATATGAATAATTATTTTTTGGAAAGAATTTAGGTTTTTTAGTATTTATTTTTTTAGTTATACATCCCCTTTCCTCTTTTTGGGAAATTGGTGTTAGCCTAACCCTCAAATGATTGCACACAGATCCTATCCTGTGTGGGCAAACCCAGGTTAGGATATGTTTGCGATCAATAGACCACGGTTAGGTTATACTTACTTTATGTTAACACCGATTTTGACCTCCCATATATATTTATACCTAGCTATTTATTGTACTTACATTAAAGTGATGCTCGCACACTTTATTGTGCCCAGCTGTCGACAACTTTTTGAGGTTTAATGCCTTCATCCATGCCTCTCTTCGAGGCCCAGTTGTAGGGAATGACACAAATATTGTCCCAGGAGAATTTTCACTTGTCTTTCCACACCCACCCACACAAAATGTGTTGTACATTTTTTCAACATTTTTCACCTGAAGAATCTAATTTTGATACAAAATCTATAGTAATTTAAATATTAATTAGATTATTTGAAAATCAAAATAATAAACAAATATGACATATGACACAACATTCTGACAGCAGAAATGAAAAGTGAAGTGAGGCACCGCGCCAACGATATTATTAGACGTTAATGGCCCACCTTTTTTCTTGTTACGTGATTGCGTAAATGAAATTCTTTGGAGATTTTTGCGGGACTCCAACTTTAAACCTTATTTTCTCCAAAACCAAAACATTTTCAAAAAAAAAAATAACTATCCTTTAAATAGCTTTGATTAAGGTACACAAATCCGCTGAGTCTCAAAAATGTGGGAAAGCCCCATTAATTAAAGTCCTGTAGGATGGTGAACAAAATTGGTTCAGCTGATCACGCCTTGTTCATAGGTGAACACACAGGCCTAAATAAATTCACATGCGGCTTAGTGTTACATTAAGTAATCTTTGGGGGGGAGGGTTACCTTTGTGTCATAGTCTTGGCCATAGGTGGTTACACTTTTGTGACATTTTTAACCTATTTCTTTATCAAAAAATCTGAAAAATGGTATGTTGTTGAGTTGTTATTATGAGAACATTTTTTTTGTCAACATAAGGTATGTATGTATTCGAAAGTGGTGGCAGGCCCTTCTGGACCTCCATGCACTGTGACCACATACCTACATACTGAGTTTGACTAAAGTGGCATATTTTTTTTTCCACCCAGCACTTAAAAAACTCTGCAGATTACAACTAAATGATTTAGGCTTAACACAACATAAGGTATACCTACACAACATATTTAATTTTTAATATATTTGTGGTTAGGAAATATGCTTGGAAATAGGTATGTTTATGTCAAAGTCACAAAAGTGTAACTGCCTATGGCAAGGACTATACACTGAATGATTTTTTTATATTTTTCTTGAAAATGCGTTACGACAGGAGAAGGGCGGCAAAAGATCCTGAATTTTAACCTTACATAATTAAAGACTGTGGCCCTAAATAGATTTTAAAAAATGTTAAAAATGATATTTACCTAGCAATTTATCTTGAAAAGGAATTTCGAAAACTGTTCTGTAGAAATGCTTTCGTGGGATCCATATTGTCTTTTCCACAACGCCTTAGCCACTCTTGCAAAATAGTCTTGGGAACAGTCATTGGAAGGTGGAAATTTAAAAAAACTCATAAACGTAGAACTTCTAAGTTCGAATAGTTAGATTTACATCCAGAAACCGCACAGGATGCTCCTGGGATTTTGCGATTCCGAAAATTGTTTAAAATATCGAAAATAACAATACAAAACCAAGATTCCACAAATTTTTTCCCTTAAAATAAATAAAAATGCGAAATGCACGGAAAAATTAACCTCACTTTGGATTCGCGAAAAAAATCAATAAGTTCGGTTGTCCTTTTTCATTTAATGTGAATAGAAAAGGAAAGACCACCCTATCAAACAGATCAAGGGTCTTTTGAGAAGGATGAGTAGGTTCATAGAAGGATGGCTCGACACCTTGAGGATTTTGGGACGTAGCGAAATTTGGAATATATGGGGCTTATGGAAGTGGACCGTCCTGTTCTCTGTGTACAGTCCTTGATTTTCACGGGGGTGCTTTATTAGCTAGAAACTTTGATGTACCTGTAAATTAATTAATTTGTCTTAGGGCCGGTTTATCAATGGCGGGGTATCTCGTCGTGTTAGCTAGCCCTGGGCCAACTCTAACCTTGGGGTAACCCTCGAGTTGAAGAGAAAAGTGTTTATCCACGCGATTTTAACCCAGAGCTTCGAAACTAGCAGGTTGACAATGCTGGTAACAATCGACCATCTAAGTTTTCCCTTCATATTTAACAGTCTGTGCAATTTTTGACATTTTGTGGTTATAATCATGTTTTTTTGTATTGTTGGTTTCGGGTGTTTTGTTAAAAAATATTATTTGGAAAAAACTTATTCAGTTTCTTCAGTTATTGTACTCTAGCCAGTAAGTATCTACTATATGTATGATGGAAATAATTTAGCTACATTAAAATTAGCATGTAGTTCCAACTATGTAAATTGTTTCTGTTGTACATAACTACTAATTATAGTCTAAAATAAAAATGCATCTATAGGTACCTATCTACCTATTAAAGCTAGATAATTTAAGAGATAAAACAAGTTAAAAGCAAATGGAATAATGTCTTTGGTATTAGATCATAATTCTGCATTTTTTAAGTTTATTTTTAAACTAATACACCTATTTTATTTTTGTTACAGGTCATGTCTTTACAAGGAAACCAAACAAACTTCTACATTTTAATAAAGAAATATCAATAAGGCACATCAACAAGCAATAATGGTACTAATTTCTGACACATCAACATGTTATCCTGGAATGACTGACGTACACCCCCCTGTGCAGAGCAAGCAGAGGCTTCCTGGGTGACCAGAAAGTGTTTGATGTGATATATTATTTATTCTGTAGCTTATTTTTTTTTATTATAAAAGTGCTCTAGCATGTTGCAATAATTTAAGTATTTTATTTTGATGTTACATACTATTTATATATAAACTTAATTGTTGATTATTTCTTATTCCTAAAATACCGTTGTATAACAAAAGAACTTAATAGTTATTTTTCATGGGCGGCCAAATAAAAATGTAAAAAACTCTGAAATATACATTCACTTTTTATTTTGCATTTTTAAATACATATTAAAAATTATATACATAAATTAGTAATTATAATAAAACTGGTACACATATTGATGAAGATTCATATGTGAGTGGGCCTTGCAGCCCTTCCGCTGCGACCGCCAGTGGGTCTATATTTTGTGGCTCGGTACCTACACATAATAGGTACAGCTCTGTTGGCAGGTGGGATATTTATTGGTTGTTTTTCTATTAAACATGATCTCTCTCATAGAAAAAATAATATTTATTTTTGGCTTGCTTGGTAGACTGCTCCCATTGCAAAAATCTCCATGTCTGTGGAGAATTCCATCATCTCAGCCTCGCACCATAAAAAGTATCACCGCTGGTGTTTTAAAAATTTCGGAGCATCCTATTTAACACTAAAATTGAAGTACACAAGTTGAATGTTATGCTTTTGAGAAAAATCAACCAAAATAAAAAAAAACTTCAAAATAATTGGAAATTTTGACGTTGACCCACAGCTAAATACGCTACCCTGCCGTTCGAGCGCGGGTCAAGTTAGCCTAGGGTTAACCCTCGAGTTTGCATTTAATCTTGGATGGATAAACACTTTTGACAATTTTAATTTAGGGCTATCTCTAACTCGAGGGGTAACCCTCCATTGATAAACCGGCCCTTAAGGGCCGGTTTATCAATGGAGGGATACCCCTCGAGTTAGGGATAGCCCGGGGTTAAAGTTGTCAAAAGTGTTTATCCATCCAAAGTTAACTGCAAACTCGAGGGTTAACCCTAGGCTAACTTGACCCGCGCTCGAACGGCAGGGTAGCGTATTTAGCTCTGGGTTAACGTCAAAATTTCTAATTATTTTGAAGTGTTTTTTTTTTATTTTGGTTGATTTTTCTCAAAAGCATAACATTTAACTTGTGTACTTCAATTTTTGTGTTAAATAGGATGCTCCGAAATTTTTAAAACATCAGCGGTGATACTTTTTATGGTGTGAGGCTGAGATGATGGAATTCCCCACAGACATGGAGATTTTTGCAATGGGAGCAGTCTTAACAAGCAAACCCAAAATAAATATTATTTTTTCAATAAATAGCTCACCTGCCAACAGAGCTATACCTAATATGCAGGTGCAGGTACCGAGCCACAATATAGACCCACTGGCGGTCGCAGTGGAAGGGCTGTAAGGCCCATTCACATATGAATCTTCATCAATATGTGTACCAGTTTTATTATAATTACTAATTTATGTATATAATTGTAAAACTTTTAATATGTATTTAAAAATGCAAAATAAAAAGTGAATGTATATTTCAAACACTGTTTTTTAATCTTTTATTTGGCAGTCCCTGAAAAATGACTATTAAGTTCTTTTTTTATACAACCGTTTAGGAATCAGAAATAATCAACAATTAAATTTATATATGTATTGTATGTATCATCAAAATAAAATACTTAAATTATTGCAACAAGCTAGAGCACTTTTATAATTAAAAAAATATGTTACAGAATAAATATTATATCACATCAAGGTTTTTAAACACTTTCTGGTCACCCAGGAAGCATCTGCTAGCTCTGCACAGGGGGGTGTTTGTAAATCAGTCATTCCGGGATAACAGGTTGATGTGTCAGAAACTAGTACCATTATTTCTTGTTGATGTGCCTTATTGATATTTCTTTATTAAAATGTAGAAGTCTGTTGGTTTCCTTGTAAAGACATGACCTGTAACAAAAATAAAATAGGTGTAGTAGTTTAAAAATAAACTTAAAAAATGCAGAATTATGATCCAATACCAAAGATATTAATCCATTTGCTTTTAACTTATTTTATCTCTTAAAGTATCTAGCTTTAATAAGTAGATAGGTACCTATAGATGCATTTTTATAATTAGTAGTTAAGTATAACAGAAACAATTTACAAAGTTGGAACTACATGCTATAATTTTTATGTAGCTAAATTATTTTCATCATACATATAGTAGATACTTACTGGCTAGAGTACAATAACTGAAGAAGTTTTTTCCAAATAATATTTTTTAACAAAACACCCGACACCAACAATACAAAAAACATATGATTATAAAGCCGATCACACACAAAAAAACATAACGCGTAAGAAGTTCAACCTTATGGACTTTTCTTACGTAAATCCAATATGGCCGCTGCTATTCGATCGCTGATTGGTTGAAAGCCCGCTATGCGCCATGCTACGGATTACGTAAATTGTGTGTGTGAAGGCCTTAACCACAAAATGTCAAAAATTTCACAGACTTATAAAATAAAAAGGGAAAACTTAGATGGTCGATTGTTACCAGCATTGCCAACCTGCGAGTTTCGGAGCTCTGGGTTAAAATCGCGTGGATAAACACTTTTCTCTTTAGCTCGAGGGTTACCCCAAGGTTAGAGTCGGCCCAGGGCTAGCTAACACGACGAGATACCCCGTCATTGATTAACCGGCCCTAACTCTGTCCAAAACCAAATTTTGTTATTTAAGTATATATTTAGCCAAGGCCAACACAAAAATAGAGGCCACGACCCTGAAAAAATCAGCTGTTCTCCCGGGGCTGAATTTTACATTGGGTCTTATGGAAGGTCAGACGTTTTTTTATGATATTTTCAAAATGGCACTACAGATTTCCGCAAAATTTCAGTGAAATATTCTCAGACACCATCCCGATATTCCACCAAAGGTTTGTAAGGAAGCAACATGATTAAAAGGTTAAAATCTTCAAGATTTAGCATTTCTTATTTTGAATTCAAATTACCCGCCATGTACCACATGCCAACTGTTATATTTGACATGTATTTGACTTTGTCATCTGTGATTGTCACATTCACTTCTGCTTTAAACTAAATTTTTGTGTCAGCTAATGAAGCGGCTATGAAAAATTAAGGATTACTATACATTTAAAAAAAATTGTTCTGCCAGAATAAAGTAAAAACAATCTCGAAAATGGCTTTATTTGAAAAAATTCAAATATTCATGAACCGCCATTCCAACTTCAATATTTTAAAGACAATCAGCAAGCTGTGTCGTAACGTGACCATCGAAAAAAATCAGCCCTGGATGTGACGTCAACAAAGTGGAGGATCGTGGCCCGTCCATTTTGATAGCCCTGGCCCTGCCTACACATATAGTTCATTCCATAATTTTTGAGATAACTTTTTGATAGTAATCAGCTGTTACCATAACAAATAGCATAGGCCAGCGAAAAAAAATCGTCAAAAGTTATCCCAAAAATAATGATATGGACTTTATATGGCACTGGAGTAACACAGAACACTAACATAGAGAAAATAATAAAAGAGTGCTTAATTCTATGGTTCAAAAGCGGCAACAAGTTTACGCTAGCGCCACCCTTGGCTACTGGAAGAATTAAGAATGCGCGGGCGGGCTCGGCGGGCTTTTTAAATAGATTTTTTTCTTAGTAAAGTCGTTCACACACACAATTTACGTAATCCGTAGCATGGCGCATAGCGGGCTTTCAACCAATCAGCGATCGAATAGCAGCGGCCATATTGGATTTACGTAAGAAAAGTCCATAAGGTTGAACTTCTTACGCGGTATGTTTTAGCTCACACATATACTATACTATAGTAGTGTGAGCTATGGTGATCCTAATTTTTTCGAGAAAAAAAAAGTTGCTCCGATTTCAAAAATTTTTATATATTTTTGTGTGTGATCGGCTTAAAGCTGCTATTAGCTCACACATATACTATACTATAGTAGTGTGAGCTATGGTGATCCTAATTTTTTCGAGAAAAAAATAGTTGCTCCGATTTAAAAATTTTGTATATATCTTTGCGTTTCAGATGATTTTGAAACTTTTTGTTGCGCCGTCTGTCTGTCTGTCTGTAACGACCAACGCGCATAACTCAAAAACCGCTGGGCCGATTTTAATGAAATTTGGTACCTAGGCTGGGTCTTGGCTCGAGATGGTCCCATTTAAAAATGAACAAAATCCACCGAACACAAACCAAATAAAAGGGTGGGGGTAGATTTAAAAAATTAGAATTTATGTGAAAATATGGCGTGTGTGATATCAAACGAAAGATAATTGAGTCTGGAGGTAAACAAAATACATTTTAATTTATTTAAAAAAAAGGGTGGGGGTATATTTCAAAAATTAGAGTTTAAGTGAAAATATGGATTATGTGATATCAAACGAAAGGTTCAGTAGTTTAATAAAATACATTATAGTTTTTGTTTTTTTTAAGGGTGGGGGTAGATTTCAAAAATTTGAGTTCTCTCTGTCAAAACATGGCTTGTGTGGTATCAAACAAAAGGTAATTTAGTCTGGAGTTGAATATAATATATTTCAGTTATTAGTTATATTAGCTCACACGTACACTATAACTATAGTACCTAGTGTGAGCTTAGGGGCCCATATATTGGCAGAGTATTTTTGAGGTCATGCTAATTTCATGTATATGAAAAGAATTTGGATATCAAAAATATATTAATTTTAGTCATGTCAACCTGTAAGATATCCAAACTTTTTCCGCATACGTAAAAATTTCCATGACCTCGAAAATGTAATACTTAAATAAAAAACAATGTTTTATAAAAAACGTAATATTTATTTTTTTAGAAATGAGAATTGTTTTAAAAAAATCTAAAAATATTTAACAAATATAATGTTTTTTCTTAAATGTATAAACTAAGTATTTATATTACAAAAAACTGTGGATTTTTAGAAAACTTAAAAATAGTTAAACATGTACCACCTAATAATCCTTACTAAAACCAATATTTAAAAAAAATAAGAACACACTTTTACAGTCTTCAATTTTCTAATTTCTAGGTTCATGTGGAATTGCTCAAATGTAATGTAATTTTCATATATTCTTCACAAAATCCATTTTTTAGTTTTTTAATAATAAATGATGTTATCCCATTGTTGATTGTTGCGTTGGATAACTAAAAAGCAAAAAAAAAAAGCTGCCAGGGGACTCATAATAGTAGGTATTTTATACAGGTGTTAATAAAGTATGTCGCCAAACTTCAGAGGATTATCTTGAGTGATTTTAAGAAAAAAAACTTTGTATAACCATGCTTAGTTTTTGAGATATGGGTTATTAAAATATTAGTTTTTTGTTTGCTTTTTATTTATAACTTGTGCAGTTTACATCATTAAGCATGTCAAATATTAGGAAAAACTACAGGGTGATATTTTTTTCGCGGTCATGCCCCCTTTTTTCTCCAGAACTTTTTTGCAGTAAGTTATTGGCAGATTTAAAAATATACAATGAATTCCTTGTTTTATTCAGAAATTTTTTGATCTGCAATATTTTTATCTCTAACCATTTTTCAGAAAAAAAAAACAAAATAAAATAACTTCAATTGCTATTTAGAAATTACAAAAAACTCTCATAAAATTAAAATAATGCAGAGTACAAATTTTCCTTTTTTGTCTTTTCTTGGAAACAGTTAGAGTTACAAAAAATTGCAGAAGATCAAAAAGTTTCTGAGGAAAGGTGGCTGTTGCCTCCCCCACCCCAATAAGCCTTCGTGTCGACTCTGTCTGAAATATGTGTTTAAATTTTTATGGGGGAGCTTAGCTCTTGAAGCTCTGCCCTAAGTACACTTTGGGCCTATTCTTAAATTATGTAATTGACCCACCTCCACCCTCTGTACAGAATTTTCAAGAAACAAAATACATTAAAAAAAAGTTATGTGTAATACAAGGCCAAACACTGCTACCCCTTTGAGCATTAATTTTGAACATATAATTATTATGTTAAATGGCATTATGTATTTTAAGAATAGGCCCTAGTATGGGTGTGGAAAGAGACAGAACTTATTAACCAATATTTCTCTATTACTTACCTAAATGAAAAAACATTTGCAACCAAGCAGTGTGTACTCAATGTGATTGTAATGATCCATACAATTCCATAATGTCTGTGTACCTAAAAAGTAAAAGCACTAGCTAAAATTATGTTCAAACACTAAACTAGAAGCCTAAGGATTTTTAGACATTTTCCACATATTTCATGAATAAAAAAATTAAATAGGTGAAGATATGGCATAACTGTGTCTCAGGTCCCCCAAAGACCTATTCTTGGGTGCACTACTGACTAAAATATCTGCTAAAACTAAAAATGGAAAATGCCGAAAAGGCAATACATCAATAATAATAAAATTATATGGACAATGACCCATAAGAAGGTGCGGATCTACGGGAGGGGAAATTACCCCTCCCCCTCCCAAAATCTCAAACTATATTAAGTTTTTACATACAGAATACACATCCTGGTCACAATGCAAAACTGTTTTATGCAATATTTATTATGATATCTACCCCCCCCTAAATAAAGTTCCTAGATCCACCCCTGCCATAACTGAGGGGTGAACAGCTGAAAAAAATTTGTACACCATCCTACAGGACTCAAATAAATTCTTGGTCCTGTAGTGTATTTTAGTGTCCTGTGGAGTCCTACACAGTCTTGTTAAAAAAATTTGTATACCTCCTGTGGACAGATGATCACCCCTCCCGAACACACAATACACCAATACTAAAGTATTGTTCATACTCGTCTTAGTCTTTTGTTTTTGATTAGTCTTTGTCCTTTGATTAGTCTTAGCTGTCTTAAACAAAATCGGCTGTTCATACTCGTGTTTTGTTTTTGATTAGTCTTAGTCATAACTCACTGAAAAAAAAAATTCAATTTCAATAAAAAGGCCCTCTTCAACAGTTATTTTCTACACAAAATGATCTTATTTAACCTAATCTGTGCACGAAACACAGACACGAAAGAACAAAAGCGAAAAAGAAAAAAAAGCAAATAAAATTTTGAGGTTCTGTTGGTTGAGATTTTCTGTTAAAAACATGATTAATGGCGGTAAATTCAAAATTTCGAGCGCGCGCTTGCGCTCTTCGGACGCCCTGTAAAACAAAACAACAAACATCAGCTGATGTCTGTCACTCGTCTTAGTCATTGTCCTAAGGATTGAAAGTTGGCAACTCTTAAGACAAAGACTAATAAAAAAAAAAGCAAAAGCATTGTATGAACACTCCCATAAGAAACAGTGGTTTTAACTTTCTTATGACAAGACATATGACTAAACCAGGGCTATCAAAACGGACGGGCCACGATCCTCCACTTTGTTGACGTCACATCCGGGGCTGATTTTTTTTTGATGGTCAGGTTACGACACAGCTGATTGTCTTTAAAATATTGAAGTTGGAATGACGGTTCATGAATATTTGAATTTTTGTAAATAAAGCCATTTTTGAGATTGTTTTTACTTTATTCTGGCAGAACAATTTTTTTTAAATGTATAGTAATTCTTAATTTTTTATAGCCTCTTCATTAGCTCACACAAAAAATAAGTTTAAAGCAGAAGCGAATGTGACAATCAATTAATCAATATTTCAGACAGAGTCGACACGAAGGCTTATTGGGGTGGGGGAGGCAACAGCCACCTTTCCTCAGAAACCTTTTGATCTTCTGCAATTTTTTGTAACTCTATATATCTATATATATATACCTACCTAAAATTGGCAAAATTTGCCTTAGTTTTGAATCATGTTGACCAATTTGTAGATACATTTTAATAGTTACATTTACATTAAATTAGAAATATTAACACTTTTAAAATCTTTTACATCAACTTGTTTTTAAATATATAATACCCAGGATTATTTTCATTGAATTTTTAGCATGGTTTAAAGGTTTACCAAACAAAATAAGGAAGAAAGATGACAAACAGAAGAAAGGTTGGTGTATGTTTATGTTGCCATTTAGGTAAGTTTTTTACAACTTTAAAATCTCTTACTTAATCTAAAATTATAATTGGGCACTATGTATAAATAAATCTTTATTAGCTATTATCTGCCTCCTAATGCATTTTCAAGTGAAAACCCACACACCCCTCTTTGAGTTACATAATTTAAGAATGGTCCCTTAGTCAAAGCTCTCACTATTATTTACATAACCACCCTAAGGTCCCTACAGACAGACATGGGTGAATTAAGACATGAATGTGCATGCATGAAGAGAAGACATAATCAAAAATGTGAATGTGTATGTGAAACAATGTTACATTTCTAAATATGCACGAAGTGGAATGTGCTGATAAATTTTGAAATGTCATTTTATTTCTGTGTTTAGGGTCTGTTCTTAAATTATGTAAAGCCCTAGAGGGGGGGGTTGGCCTTGCATTACACTCAATGTGTTTCTAATGTGTTTTTTCTTGAAAATGCATTACAAGGGGAGCTCAAAAATCCTGAATTTATGTGTTACATAATTTCGTATGTACATTAATGTCTTAATTTATTTAAGTCCATCTAGGAGCCTCTAGAATCCTGGTGTAGAAAAACAAATATTAATTAAATAGCTGTTGAAATATTTAAAGATTTGTTTTTTTTTAGTATAATTTTAAGCTTTGCTAAACACCAAAAGCAATGCAGGCCTGCAAATGCTTAGGGACCTTATATTAGACAGAAAATGATAACTGTCACAATAGGTGACAATTGAATATACCTATTGGTAGGTTAAAAAGAGGTCTGTCCAAATTATTCTGCAATTCTGTAAGACTTTACAAAATGAGTCTTGAAGTCAGATAATGACTTTGTAGAGTTATTTAAGTACACCTTCTTATCCAAATTATTTTGTTAAAAAAGGGGTTATCCATAAATTACATAAACATAAATTGGGAGAGGAAGTGTATCATGGGTGTGTTAGATTTGATTGAACCACAGATTGAACTTAAGTTTCTGCTGGGAATAATATCCTAGCCAAGTGAGATTTGTGCAGTTATCTCATTTTTACATATCCAGTTATAAATTTGTTAGCTTTCGATTGTTAAAACAATGATGCACTAGTGAAAAATTTACAAAAATTGTTTTTTTTAGCATAATTTTAAGCTTTGCCAAATACCATCAAAAGCCACACAGGCCAGCAAATACTTACACAGAAAATGAACAAAAGGTGACAATTAAAGAAGTTGGTAGGTTAAAAATAGGTAACTGTCCAAATTATTTTGCAAAACTATAAAAAATAAGTCAAAGACAAATAGTGACTTTTTGACTTTTACAATAATTGATTTGTTTTTTTTAGCATAATTTTTAAGCCTTGCAAAATACCTATCAAAACAAATGCAGGTCTGCAGCAAATACTTAGGTACAGACCTTATGAGAAAATGATAACTGGACAAAATATGTGACAATTAAAGATATAGGTAGGTTAAAAAGAGGTCATGTGTATTTTGTTGTGTTGTGTAACAAAAACAGAATTTTTACCTTTCTATCCTGCAAAGCACTGCTTAGGTCTGATTTATAGTTTGACTTTTATTTTTGCCCTTGGTATGTATTCCCCTCCTTTTCAAAATGAAAGACAGCAAAGAACTTTAGTATTTCTTTCTGATTTAAAAAAATAGTTTATGGTTTTATAGTCTTGTAGGTAATAAGCTAGGAAGGTGCCAGACCTGTCACATTTAGTTTTTTAGACAACAAATGTATCAATGCAATTTTTTTCGCTAGTGTTACATATTTTTAGGGGGTTCCTCTGAAATGTGTTTTGTGGTTTTAATGGGTAAGGTTAGGTTTAGGTTCTTGTTTTTTCCTCAATAGTGTTGCAAAAGTTATGCATATGGGGTAAAGCTGAGAAAAAAAATAGGTTTTAGAAACAATCTATTTCTAGTATTATTCGTTTTGACAAAATCCTTCCTAGCCTGCACAGCAATGGCTAGAAAAGGTATTGTTTTAGTTAGATGAATTTTTTTTTTAATTACGCCGAAAATCTATTATGTTACTGTATTTCAACCAATCTTAGCAATCTCCTCGTGACATCTGTCCATGTGTGTATGTATGTCTGTATGATAGGTCCTAAAATGCTGAACCAATTTTCATGAACTTTTTAAATAAAATGGTGTACCATACTCTAGAGCTGTTTAGATTTCATTCAAAATCCCTTACCAAATGCTAATAACAATTTTTTGGTACAGTAAAATTTTTTTTCAACATACATTTTAACAGAGCATCACATAAATATGTGGGTTTTCATAATAATTTGTGTTTTAACCAAAAACTTTGTAGGAGTACACTTGGAGTGTGCTAATGGACTAGGCATAGAACATTTCTAAAAACTCAACTGTATTTATTGCATTCATATTCATTTTTAGGAAAATGTGCAAATTTTCTTCGGTCAGTAGCTGGGATGTAAGATTCACCTAATCAGTTTCATTTATCAAGGTTTTGGTAGTGATGAATGTGAAAAAAGGCAAGAATTACAAAGATTAATAGTTTATATTAAAAAAAAATAATAAACACATATACAAAACTTTTTTATAATTAATTTAAAACATATATTTTTTTAAAGAGGCCTTAAGCAACCAATTTTGAAATTTTAACCATACAAAAATACTGACGGCATAAAAGGCAATTAGATCATTTTTCTCAGGTACACTGAAAAAAAACTTTTCAAATCAACCATAAAAAATTGGTTACTTCCATACTAACGATAAACAGATATTTTGTTATTATAGTGTAGTTTTACTTAATAAAATTCATAACTAGACTAAAATAGTGCGCTTCCTAATTTAAAAAAAAAGTTCTTTGCTTTTTAACTAAAATTGTATTGTATATTGAACACTTTTTTCGTTGTTTCGCTAGGTAATGAAAATTTTAGTACCCAATCAAATTTCAATATATTACTGGATTTTATATTCCCAGCAAATATCTTTGCATCTATCAACTTTTGTTTGTCCATTTTTTTTTTGTAAAAGTTAAAGCTGTACTCCAACTATTAGGGTCACATAATTTTTGACTTTTTGGAGTTTTGAAAGCTGTAGAAAAAACAAGAATAAAGGTCTAAAATTCGCTTTACTGATATGTCTCCAACTGGTGGGTGAATCATTTCTTTTGCTCTATTTCGTTTCTTTTATGTTTAAGAGATGTCGGTGATTGGGTGGTTAAATAAAATACAAAATTAGAATGCCACATTATAATGAGTCACAATTTAGTACATTTTTAATCACTAGTGCAATGGCAGATACAAGGGAGAATGTTATCTAGGAGCAAGAGGGAGACCAACACGTTGGTACATTTGGCGATTTCCACTTTAAAAATATATAAACTCTGAAACATTTTTTTTTAAATACTGTTACAAATTTAAGTTATTTAAATTTTATAATTGGAATTTATTTAGGTTTAGTGTAGTATTAGGTCGATTTATCTTAAGGTTGTATTCTTAGTCTAGGTTTTAGTTGCGTTGTCTGTGGCTTGCGGTCGCGGTAGTGCGGGAACCTTCCGGACGTCGAAGGCTGCCGGAAAGTTCGAGAGAGATGGACGATCCTATATATAGGGCCGGGGTCCCGCATCAGGCAGTCAGTCACAGATACCGTGCTGTAGTGGTCGTGAGATTAACACGAAGTTAATAGACCGATTATAGTAGTGAATTATTAGCAAGTTATTACTAAGGTTAAGTGCGTGTTTTTGTACATAATTTGTCGAAATAAATTGACGTATCGTTTTCAACAATTGCGAGTTTTAATTTGTCGTTGTGAAACCGTAACAATTGGTGTCAGAAGTGAGATTAAAAGAAATAAATAGTGCAAAGACTATCCTTACATATTACCACCGGATAGGACAATTGGACAGAAAAACAGTAAGTGATTTTTCCAGAATATTCGAAGAAGTTTGATATTGTTTTATTCAAAAACTAAAAGAGATATTTAAGAACCGACTTCGACATTAACTTTACAGTCCAAAAATTGATAATTAGAGAGATTTTCTAGAATATTCTATAACATTCTACGACGTTCTATTCAAAAACTAGAAGAGATATACAAATACCGACTTCGACATTAGATTAGTAATTTTAAAAGTAAGAATCAGAAAGAATTTCTAGAACATTCCATCATTTTCTACGACGCTCTATTCGAAAACCAGAAGAAATATCCACAAAGAGACTTCGACATTAGCTTAGTAATTTTAAAAGTAAGAACTAAAAAGAATTTCTAGAAGATTTCATAACATTCTACGACGTTCTATTCAAAAACTAGAAGAGATATACAAATACCGATTTCGACATTAGTTTAGTTATTTCAAAAGTAAGAATTAGAAAGAATTTCTAGAAGATTCCATAACATTCTACGACGTTCTATTCAAAAACTAGAAGAGATACACAAATACCGACTTCGACAGTAGCTTAGTTATTTTAAAAGTAAGAATTAGAAATTATTTCTAGAATATTCCATAACATTCTACGACGGTCTATTCGAGAACCAAAAGAGATAATCAAAAAGTGACTTCTACATTTGCCTAGTAGCAGAAAGAGTAGCATTTACCAGTATATTCCAGAACATTCCATTAGGTTCTATTTAAGAATTGGAAGAGATATTGAAAAACCGACTTCGACATTCGCTTTATAGCCCTAAAATAGACGTTTTATGTGATTTATCAGGAAGTTGATGCTTACTAGACAAGGATCGGCAAAGATGGAAGATCTAACCCAACAAACAATTAAAGTTGTAACGACGAAACCCCAACTAGAAAGAATTTCTTAAAAGTAACCGCAACGTACTCCCGCTACGTCTCAGTATACCATACAGCGACGTTATAATTCCCTAAGTGGGGAACCAATTTCTGGTTATAACTACTTGGCCAAGTGTTTAAAGTCACTGTAGTAACAACTACACTACTACGTCGTAGCCAGGTATCTACTACGTCGTAGAGGCTGTTTTTTTTTCGGTAATGGCATAAAAGTTGCGATGTAGTTGCAAATAATATAATCGTTTCTTTTTGGTAGAATTGTTACACAATATGGTGGACACAACAGTAAACAGACTCGCTTAGTTTTTTTGGTTGGTTATGGTTATAATATGAACTATGTTATCCAAAAGTGTGAGAATTTACGAGCAGAGGATCAAAATTCGAGTGCGACGCAAAGTTTTTTGTATAACATGCATTATATATATTGCAAAAAACCGGTGCGCCCGTAAAATTGAGCCGTTTTCTGGTAGCTGATGGAATTTTTGTGTTGTGATTTTGGAGGTTATGTTTTCATAATCGACAGTTAACTCCAACAAATGGTGCTTAAGAAGAGCATTTTTGGTAAGCTTCAACTAATTTGTTTATAAAATAGTATGGCTCTTTAATATGAGCTCATAAAACGACAACAAAAATATTAAATTTTCTTTCTTACATAAAAACATGGCGTCCCAAACTATATTCCCTGATAGTCGAAAAGGTTACTTGAAAGTAGTTGCGGCTTTAAAGTTGATCCAAAAAGTTATTTTGTCTACATTGTTACATCAGATGTTACTATGATGACACAAACTTTTGTGGTAAAAATTAAAGTTATAATGTAGTTGTCGGATACACTTGTTTGGGACTCCAATGAAGCTTAACTTTCTAGTGGTAATTAAGTAGGATATAAAAGTCAGGGCGACTACGAAATAACGACTAAAAAGAAAGTAAAACTTTAGCAACGTCCTATTGTGGTAGAGAAGACTATCAGAATCGACTATCAAGAAACAATCCTATGAAGTAGTTTAGAGGGTCGTTTTTACGAAACATCTACTATTTTCTGATACTAAATAGT
This sequence comes from Aspidapion aeneum, assembly GCA_963576565.1. Taxonomy (NCBI): domain Eukaryota; kingdom Metazoa; phylum Arthropoda; class Insecta; order Coleoptera; family Brentidae; genus Aspidapion; species Aspidapion aeneum. The sequence goes on along the minus strand of OY755041.1, from coordinate 74,911,944 downwards.
AGTTAGAACTAAAAAGTAACAAATTTTGGTTGGGATCACCACATTTCTACTATAAGAAAGTAGCAAAGCCTTTAGAACATGTAGCCGCTACTATAAATGTTAGTTGGGAACTAAAATGATGCAGGCTCTAGCAGCTCAAATGGCTCAAAACCAGGGCGATATGAAACACACCATGAACGATATGAAACAGACATTTGAGCAAAGATTAGATGGCATTCAAGAAAACTTCGATCAAATAAAGAGCAACTCCGAACAGCTGAGAGAAGAGTTCAAGAGTGCAACCGAAGATCTTAAGGAAGAAATAACTCAAAGAATGCATAGTGTGGAACAAAAGGTACAAAATAAATTGCAGAATGTAGAAGAAAAGGTACAAAATGTTGAGGAAAAGGTACAAAATGTTGAAGAAAAAGTGGAGACCAAACTACAGAATGTTAGGGAAGAAGTTTTTCAAACCATAGAAGAAAAATTCCAGGACATGTCAAAACAGTTTATACAGCTTCAGAAAGAACACAACAAAATAAAAGCTCAAGGATGTGTTGTAAATTCCAACCAAAACATTAAGCCTCCAAATTTTGATGGTACGTCTTCCTGGTCTACTTACAAACAACAGTTTGAAGCTGCCGCTGCTGCAAATGGTTGGGATGATGAAGAAAAAGCTAGAGCTTTGTTAGTAGCTCTACGAGAACCTGCTCTGGGACTTTTACGGTCCATTCCAGTCGAACAAAAACAGAATTATAATGCTTTAGTGGCAGCGTTAGAAAGAAGGTATGGAGACGAACACTTGCGAAATTTACATTGGTCAGAATTAAATATTCGTCAACAAAGACCAGGAGAATCATTGCAAGAGTATGAAGCAGATATCAGGAGGCTGATGTATTTAGCTTACCCAGAAATGCCAGAAAATTACAGAGATCCCTTCACGGTAGATCGCTTTATTAACGGATTACGAGACACGGACTTAGCAAAGTTACTTCGTCGAGAACGCTTCCATAACAGCAGTGAAGTGTTGATTCGAGCCCTTGAAATTGAATCATCAAATAATATGTCCAGGCCAAAAGTAAGAGCTGTTTCAATTCAGGAGGGAGAAGAAATGAGCAATGGACATGAGGTCAACTCAAAAACGCTAAACCAAATGTTTCAATTACTGATAGAGAAGATTGACTCTTTGAAAGAAAGCAGACGATCCCCTCCAAATGTAAAGTGTTTCAGATGCGGACGTACAGGGCATATTCAACGCGATTGTCGCGTCCAAATAAGGTCTCGCTCGCCATCTAGCGGGACAGAGTACCGAAGAAGAGATCAGGAAAACTAAAACTAGTCAACGCAGAGGGGCGGGTGTTGGCTAATGGGAATAGAGCCCCCAAAATTTACTCTATTAAGAGCCTAAAACATACTGCTGACAGTCTTAACATCGACGGACTCATTAATGGGAGAAAAGTTAATATAACAGTAGACACTGGTGCTGCCATATCATTGCTTAAGTTCAAAATTGCAACGAGATATAAAATTCGACCAATAGAAAAGAAAATAACACTTAAGACTGTGACTGGAGAATCCGCCGACGTGTTGGGGCAGACAGATATAGACCTACAGCTGGGAAGATTGAAGATTCGCCACACTGTATTGGTTGCCGAAATAGGAGACGAATTTATTTTGGGAATGGACTTGATAAGTAAACATGGATTTGCGTTTGATAATAAACTTAATACCCTAAGATTTGGGAATGAAGAGTTCATTTTGTCAAATGGTCACTTCAATAAAGAACCAATAAAGGTCGTGGCAGTATGCACAACAAGACTAGTCGGTAACAGTGAGACCATAATTTTTGGAAAGCTGGAAAGTAAAACATCAAGCTGCGTCGGACTCATAAGCCAACAAAACACACCCAACACCTACCTCGTTGCAAAATCACTAGTTAAAACCGATAAAGACATCCCGATTAGAGTCGCCAATATTTTCCCAAATAGTGTCAAAATTAATAAGGGGGGGGGGGTGGTAGCATTATTTGAACCAGTACAGAAAGTAACAAGATGTGAAGAGCCAACTGCCGAGGATACAAGCAAGTTACCAATGCAGGTACTTCAGCAATTTGAGTCAACTTGGCAACATCTCACTCCAGAAGAATTTAGTAAAGCGAGAGAGTTTATAGAAGAACAAAGTAATATCTTCGAAACTAGGAGTAGTTCGGGACGCACAAACCTTATTCAACATGCTATCAACACTGGCGATGCCCAACCGATAAGACAACCCCCAAGAAGACTACCAATGGCCAAGCAAGAAGAAGTTCACAATCTCATTAATAAAATGCTCAGCGACGGTGTTATTGAAGAGTCATCAAGTCCTTGGTCATCTCCTGTGGTGTTGGTCACTAAAAAGGATGGAAGTACTAGATTTTGTGTCGACTACAGGAAACTTAACGATGTGCCAAGAAAGATAGTTACCCACTGCCAAGAATAGACGACACATTAACAACGTTGGCAGGATCATATTGGTTTTCTACTCTTGACCTGAAAAGTGGGTATTGGCAAGTAGGAATCTTTGAAAGAGATAAAGAGAAGACTGCATTATCTGCTGGAAGTGGACTTTATCAGTTTAATGTGATGCCATTTGGCCTGTGCAATGCCCCAGCTACATTTGAAAAACTAATGGAAGTCGTTCTACGAGGCCTTACTTGGAAAACCTGCCTAGTCTATTTGGATGATGTCATAGTAATGGGGAAATCATTTCAAGAACATCTAGATAATTTACGAGAAGTATTCTCAAGAATCAGGAACGCAAATCTTAAATTAAACTCAAAGAAATGTTTTCTGTTCCAAGAAAAAGTTGAGTTCCTGGGTCACGTCGTTTCCCGAGAAGGCATTCATACCGACGAAAAGAAGCTACAAGCAATAAAAGAATGGCCTCAACCTCGTGACAAACATGAATTGAGAAGCTTTTTGGGTCTGTGTACATACTACAGACGATTTGTAGAAGGATTCGCCAAAATAGCGTCTCCGTTACATAGACTTACAGAAGATAAAGCTTCTTACAAATGGAATACCTGTCGGGGCCTTCTTTGCACTTCTTATATTCAATGGCCTATATCATCCCTCGCATTCCAAAGAAACACAAGCTTCGCTTAGCGTGGCACACGCTCTGATTGGTGGATATCGACGATCTCCTGATGCTAGCGCTTGGATTGTGGTAATGTAACCGGCCGAGACGGAGGTGGGGACATTCGCTCGACAAAGCCATACAGAGAAGGGTCGTAGACGTTGCTACAATTAATTACCTATTTAAAATCAATTTATTGTCAAAATTACAGTCCGCTATCTCAATACAAGCTATTACAAATAAACCTCATCTGTCATTATTACGGTAACTGAAACGACGAGTTCAGGACCACCCATTTTGGACCTTCGAGCCAAATATTTGGACAAGTGGACAACAGTCAGTGAATCAACGGGTAAATTGCAAAAAAGACTATTTTTGTGACGTATCCCAAAATGCAAAAAAGACTATTTTTGTAAAAAACAAAGAAAATTTACGGGAAAAATACTATTTTCGCGTAAGCACCAAAGAAAAGTTACGAAAAAGACTAGTTTCGTAATAATTTAGTGACAACTAAACAAAAATTAGTGACAACTAAACAAAAATTAGTGACAACTAAACAAATATTTAGTGACAACTAAATAAAATAAACAAAATTAGTGACAACTAAACAAACAATAAATTAGTGACAACTAAAAATACAAAAATCAACTGAACAAAGTAAAACTAGAAGTCAAGGAGTTAAAGAACACTGGACAAAAGCTTATAAACTGTAAGTCTATTCCATGCTTTCAAGTACTTTCCGATCTAAGTGAATCTCTCCTCCTTCTAAAAATATTCCTTTTAACCAAGTTTAACCTAATCGGGTTTACTTACAACTAAAGCAGTTCATTTGGTGCAATTGGGAGGTTAGCTTTGCATATTTGGCTGCCTTTCTTTTTTAAAGTCAAGTCATTTTAATTAAAATTTTTAAATCACAGTCATGGCCAACGAAGGGCAAACTGTACAAAAAATCGTGGATTTAAAATCTAGTAGACGCACTTACAAAGGGCAACTGACACGTTTTACGAAGTTCGTAGACAGTTTTGATTTACAATCAAACAATATCGAGGAGTTAGAGACACGCATAGACAGGATTGACAGTGTGTATAATGCCTTTGATTCAATTCAGACAGAATTAGAACTTTTAGACGAGGCTAATTTAAATGCGCATGAGACAGAAAGGGAATTATTCGAATCAACTTATTTTCAGTACATGGGCAAGGCCAAAGTATACATCAGTAACAGACTAGCAGCTGTGACCGTGGCACCGGCGCAAAATGTACAAGGATCGAATAATTCTGCTTCATCTTTTTCAGTCAAATACAATTTACCACCGATAAGTTTACCATCATTTGATGGAAAACGGGAAACTTGGGGCCAATTTTACGATTCATTTAAGGCAATTGTGCATTTGGATCAAAATATCGCTAAGGTCACTAAACTTCAATATCTTAAAAGTTGTTTAAAATCGCAGGCCGCAACCTTTTTAGAGCATTTTGAAACCACAGAACAAAACTACGACATAGCGTGGGATTTGTTATGCAAGCGATATGAAAACAAACGCATCACGGTAAATCGTCATTTACAAGCATTATTTAGCATGTCTTCAATCGGTAAAGAAAACAAAACTGACCTACGTACACTTTTAGACGAACTACAAAGAAATATGCGCTCTCTAGAAAACCTTGGACAACCTACTGACAAGTGGGACACAATGGTTATTTTTTTGGTGACATCCAAATTAGATTTCTATACGAAAAAAGAGTGGGAACAATACGTTTCAAACAATACACAAAATGAAACAAACCCGTTTGAGTTTCCGACTTATGACCAATTAATTACATTTTTGTCAACAAAATGCCAATTATTGGAGGTATTAGACAACTCAAGTAGTTTAAGTCAACCACAAAATCAAAACAAAAAATTCGAAAATAAAAAACCGTTTAAAAAAGATATGTCATTTTCTAATTTATCAACAAATAACAAGTTAGCATGTTATTTTTGTAAAGGCTCACATTTTATTTTCAATTGTAAAGATTTCTTAAAATTAAATACAAAAGATCGCGAATCAGAAGTAATAAAACTAAAGCTATGCATTAATTGTTTTAAGCCAGACCATACGGATGTAAACAAATGCACGTCGAACAAATGCAAGCTATGTTTTAAAGCACACAACACACTGGTTCACAGAGACAATTATACTTTGCTGAGTACCCAACCAGCAGAAAAAAACTCTGGTGCAAATGTACGCAAAGACACGCAAGCCGTTTCAGAGTCACCCGAGAACAGCAAACCAAATCAATCGATTACGGCAGCGTACACTGGATCTAGTTATATTGCCCTCCCTGACAGTAAAACTGAAATAAATAAAAAGCAAACGATTCTTTCAACAGCTTTAATTTATTTACGTGGTAAAAACGGGCAGCAGGTAAAATGCAAGGCTGTACTGGACTCCGGGAGCATGAGTAATTTTGTAACTACGAATATTGCCAAACAATTAGGGCTTAAAATGGAAAAGTCACACACGCCAGTGGCGGGTGTCAGTGGATTTTCTATTAATATTCGTGGGCAGGTAAGCACGATAATGCAATCCACACAAAACAAAAGTCAATTTGATTTAGATTTTTTGGTAGTCGATAAAATTACAGGAAAAATTCCGGTAATGTCATTTTCATTAACAGATTTAGATCTGCCCAGACACATAAAGTTGGCAGATCCCTCGTGCAACGTTTCGTCAGAAATCGATGCGCTCTTGGGGGCAGACATATTTTATCAACTTTTGGGCGATCATAAAATCAGTTTAGGTAAAACACAACCTGTTTTATGCCAAACAAAATTAGGCTATGTCCTTTCGGGTTCTTTGTTAATGGCTCTTGAAGATTGTCATAAGTCAGAGTCATTTTGTAACCTAACTATAAATTCTGACGTTCAAGAACAATTAGAAAAGTTTTGGCATATAGAAGAGTGTCCATCGGTCAAGTTACTTTCAAATGAGGAAAAACAAGTTGAAAAACATTTCGTGGAAAATACTACGCGTAACGAAAACGGAAAATTCGTAGTTAAACTTCCGTTGCGTGATAATTACACGGAACTCGGTAACTCCTATGACATGGCACTCAAAAGATTCTATTCACTTGAACGGAGACTAAATAAAGACACGGAATTAAAAAGGCTTTATACTGAGTTTATGACCGAATATGCCGATTTGGGTCATATGACTTTAGTACCCACGATACAGACACAACCTGATAAGGTATTGTATTACCTACCGCATCACGGAGTCTTGAAAGTTTCGAGTTTAACCATTAAGCTTCGTACTGTCTTTGATGGTAGTGCGGTCAGCAGCTCAGGTCTTTCATTAAATGATGTCCTCAAGGTAGGTCCAGTCATTCAAGACGACTTATTTTCTATTTTATCTCGATTTCGAAAACATAATTACGTGATTACTGGGGACGTTGCTAAAATGTTTCGCTGCGTATTACTTGACGAAAGTCAACGCGATTTACAACGGATTTTTTGGCGCGCAAATCCTTCAGATCCAATTCAAATTTTTAGGTTAAACACAGTGACATATGGACAAGCTTGCTCTTCCTTCTTGGCAATAAGGTGTTTATACCAAGTAGGCTTAGATAACGAGAAAAGGTTTCCGGAAGCTGCAAGAGCCATTATGAGCGACTTTTATTGTGACGATTTACTCACGGGATCGGACACAATTGACAACTGTATTAAGCTAAGAAAGCAAATTTCAGAATTATTGGGCGACGCTGATTTTCTTTTACGAAAGTGGTCCTCTAATAATAAGACTATTCTACAAGACTTACGTAAAAATAATGAAATTTGCCAATACATTATTACTGACAACCATGAAACAAAGACATTGGGCATTTTGTGGGATACTAGTCAAGATGTTTTGGGATTTACAGTAAATTTTGAAATTCCAAATTTGTCAAATATAACAAAACGTTCAATTTTAAGCTTAATTAGTAAATTATTTGACCCACTTGGTTTAGCAGGACCTGCACTGATTCATGCAAAAATAATGCTTCAAAATATTTGGAAATTAAATCTTTCATGGGATGACATAGTACCAACCGAGACACAAAAATATTTTAAAATATTTTGTCAAGAGTTAAAATTATTGGCAAATATCAAAATACCAAGGCAAGCTATACTTAAAAATCATGTTGAATTACAAGTTCACGGTTTTTGTGACAGTAGCGAAAAGGCGTATGGCGCATGCGTATACTTACGTTCCATAGATTCAATAGGCCAATGCAACGTTACGCTTTTATGTGCCAAAGCTCGCGTCGCTCCGCTTAAAATACAAACGTTACCCAGACTAGAATTACTTGGAAGTGTCGTTCTAAGCAAATTAGTTGACAAAACAATTCGAGCATTGGAGATTGACATTTCTAATATTTGGTACTGGACAGACTCAACCATTGTGTTAGGCTGGCTCAATTCTGAACCCTCGACTTTGAAATGTTTCGTTGCTAATCGTGTTGCAGAGGTTCAAAGACTAACAGACATGAAACAGTGGCGTCACGTCAAATCCGAAGACAACCCTGCTGACGTCATATCACGGGGGGCGAGTCCTGGAGCTCTTTTGGATAATCAGATGTGGTGGCACGGGCCTCCGTGGCTAACTTTGTCAACAAACAATTGGCCGTTGACCGAATTTTCAAAAAGCAATCACGTCGAATTGCCGGAAAGAAAAAATCTTGAAAAACAGTCATTATTAATAACATTTGAGGATTTTGATCTTTTTGAGAAATTTTCTTCACTCAGCAAATTACAACGGATTTTTGCATATGTTTTGCGTTTCGTGAACAATTGCAAAATACCGCAAGCACGTCAGGCTGAAAGACAAGGGGGTTTCTTAACAAATTTTGAATATAAAAATTCTTTAAATAAATTAACTTTTATTGCTCAAGCTCAGATGTTTTCAAAAGATATAGATTGTTTACGAAAAATTAAAGAGCTAACTTCAGACAGTAAAATTCTTAGTTTAAATCCATTTTTGGACAATTCTGGTTTACTCCGTGTTGGAGGAAGAATAAAAAACAGTGAAGTTAGCTATGACAAAAGGTTTCCTTTACTCATTAAAGACAAGCATCCGTTCGCGGTTCTTATTATTCGTTATGAACATATAAGATATTTTCATGCTGGTTGTCAAGCAACTTTAGCCGCGATACGATTTAGGTTTTGGTTAATAAACGGGAGAAATGCAGTGCGATATTACATTAGAAATTGCATAACTTGTTGTAAAACAAATCCCACTGCAAATGTCATAACTCAAATGGCAAATCTACCAAGTGATAGAGTACGACCAGCGCGCCCATTTTTAAAGAGTGGTGTTGATTTCGCTGGCCCATTTTTAATAAAAAATAGCAAACTGCGTAACAGACAACTCATCAAATCATACCTTTGTGTTTTCGTTTGCTTAGTTACAAGAGCGGTACACTTTGAGGTATGCACTGACCTCTCTAGTCAGACATTTTTAGCGGCATTAAAAAGATTCGTTTCACGTAGAGGCATCTGTCAATTTCTGATGTCAGACAACGGAACTAACTTCGTTGGTGCACGTCACGAACTTCGTGAAATGTATCAGTCTTTGCGTGAATTACACAACAACGACACCGTGATAGATTTTCTCAGGGAAAATAATATCGAGTGGAATTTAATTCCTCCGCGGGCACCACATTTCGGTGGCATGTGGGAAAGTGCAGTTAAATCGGCAAAGCATCACCTGAAACGAATTGCAGCAAATGCACACTTAACCTATGAGATGTTTTATACATTAGTGGTTGAAGTAGAATCGATTTTAAATTCCCGTCCGCTTACCCCAATAAGTTCCGATGCAAACGATCTCCAATTTTTAACCCCTGCTCATTTCCTCATTGGAGACACGTTAAGAACACCACCAGAACAAGATTATGTTGAAATTCCACTCAATAGACTTAGCCATTACCAGCAAGTTCAGAAGATGTTCCAGCAGTTTTGGGCTAGATGGAAGAATGAACACTTGTCAAACTTGCAGCAGCGTTCAAAATGGCAATTTTCAAATAAACAGTCAGTTTTGCCTGGAGCCATGGTTATTATCAAAGAGGATAATATTGTTCCACTACAATGGCCAATGGGCAGAATAATAAAGGTCTATCCAGGTGACGACGGCAACATTCGAGTAGTAGATGTTAAAATAAAATCTGGCATAGTTAGAAGACCAGTTTCGAAACTATGCATTCTCCCTATAGAAGACAAGCTACCCAATTGTGACAACCAATTGCAGCAATAGTCAATGTTGAAAGTTATTAAGAGCTTTCAAGGGGGCGAGATATGTCGGGGCCTTCTTTGCACTTCTTATATTCAATGGCCTATATCATCCCTCGCATTCCAAAGAAACACAAGCTTCGCTTAGCGCGGCACACGCTCTGATTGGTGGAGATCGACGATCACCTGATGCTAGCGCTTGGATTGTGGTAATGTAACCGGCCGAGACGGAGGTGGGGACATTCGCTCGACAAAGCCATACAGAGAAGGGTCGTAGACGTTGCTACAATTAATTACCTATTTAAAATCAATTTATTGTCAAAATTACAGTCCGCTATCTCAATACAAGCTATTACAAATAAACCTCATCTGTCATTATTACGGTAACTGAAACGACGAGTTCAGGACCACCCAATACCGAATGTGACCAAGCATTTAGAAGACTAAAAGCAGCATTATGTTCTAGTCCGATTCTTGCATATCCCATTCCAAAAGGAAAATTCATATTAGATACTGATGCGAGCAACGATGGCATAGGAGCAGTAATCTCCCAAGTACAAGATGGAGAAGAACGGGTCATCGAATTTTTCAGCAAGAAGCTATCCAAACCAGAGAGAAATTATTGTGTTACTAGAAAGGAGCTCCCAGCCATAGTTAAATCCGTAGATCACTTTCACAAATATCTGTACGGACAAGAGTTTCTGATTAGAACGGATCATGCTGCGTTACAGTGGCTCATGAAAATGAAACAACCTGAGGGGCAAGTCGCGAGATGGATAGAAAAGCTACAACAATACCATTATCAAATTAAGCACCGAGCGGGAAGGGTGCATAATAATGCGGATGCATTGTCCAGAAGACCTTGCCCTGAGGATTGTAAACATTGCAGGAAAATTGACCAGAAAGAAGGAATTACCTACGTGCGCCAGATAAAGTTAGAACCAGATGAAGAATGGATGTCGGCTTCGATTAGAACCACACAACTTAACGACAAAGATGTAGGACCTATCTTGCGATTGAAAGAAGAGAACAAGCCACGACCATCATGGCAAGATATCGCAAACCAAGGGGTGATATTCAAATCACTGTGGGCACAATGGGATTCACTGATAGTAGAAGAAAACATCCTTAAACGTGCCTGGGAAAGTGCCGATGGCCTTACTGTGATTAATCAAGTAGTGGTTCCTAGGAGCATGGTAGACAATATAATGGCCGAATGCCATGGTGGAAAATCAGGCGCGCACCTAGGCATAAATAAAACCAAATTCGAAACCGATTTTATTGGGTCAATTACTTTCAAGATGTGAAAAACTGGTGCCGCCGATGTTCGACTTGTGCAGCCAGCCAAGGTCCCAAAACAAGGTCCAGAGGTCAAATGAAACAATATAACGTAGGTCTGCCATTCGAACGCATTGCTATTGATGTGGCCGGACCATTTCCAGAAACTAAAAAGGGCAACAAATACATCCTTGTTGTCATGGATTATTTTAGCAAATGGCCAGAAGTTTTTGCTTTGCCTAACCAAGAGGCCGCTACAGTTGCAGAAGTTCTGGTAAATAATGTTTTCAGCCGATTTGGCATTCCTTTGGAACTACATTCAGATCAAGGAAGAAACTTTGAATCAAAGCTCTTCCAGAATCTCTGTGACCTTTTAGGAATACATAAAACACGGACTACTGCTTTGCATCCGCAGTCAGATGGCATGGTTGAAAGATTTAATAAAACAATAGAGTAACATCTTTGCAAAGTTGTTGATGAGCACCAAACAGATTGGGACCAATATATTCCATTGTTTTTGATGGCCTATAGAACTGCCATTCACAATACGACAGGAGCTACTCCATCTAGTATCCTGTTTGGTAGAGAACTGCGTTTACCATGTGATATCATGTTTGGTTCACCTGAAGAAGCACCCTTAGAGGTTAATGACTATGTCGAACATTTAAGGCAAAAGCTGCACGATATCCATGAAGTGGTTAGAGAGCGAATAGAAATAGCCAGTGACCGCATGAAAGCGAGATATGACCTGAAAGCAAACTTTTCAGGGTTCAAAGAGAATGATCAAGTCTGGCTATACAATCCTCAACGCAAGAAAGGAAGATCACCTAAGTTGACACCACCATGGGAAGGGCCTTATAAAGTTGTTAAGAGAATTAATGATGTAGTCTACCGAATCCAGAGAAGCCCGAAGTCCAAGATGAAAGTTGTTCATCTAGACAGACTAAAACCTTACCTGGGAAATGTTGATCGAGACGATCAAACCTGAAGAGGAGGATAGTGTTACAAATTTAAGTTATTTAAATTTTATAATTGGAATTTATTTAGGTTTAGTGTAGTATTAGGTCGATTTATCTTAAGGTTGTATTCTTAGTCTAGGTTTTAGTTGCGTTGTCTGTGGCTTGCGGTCGCGGTAGTGCGGGAACTTTCCGGACGTCGAAGGCTGCCGGAAAGTTCGAGAGAGATGGACGATCCTATATATAGGGCCGGGGTCGCGCACCAGGCAGTCAGTCACAGATACCGTGCTGTAGTGGTCGTGAGATTAACACGAAGTTAATAGACCGATTATAGTAGTGAATTATTAGCAAGTTATTACTAAGTTTAAGTGCGTGTTTTTGTACATAATTTGTCGAAATAAATTGACGTATCGTTTTCAACAATTGCGAGTTTTAATTTGTCGTTGTGAACCCGTAACAATACATATATTTTTAGCTTTTGTTTGCAATAAAAATTAAAATCGCGTATGTAGCACTTTTGAAGATATACTATAAAATGTCTTTTTTATGTAAATTAATGTTCAGTTTGCCTTATTAATGTTCTTAGAGTATGTTCTGGTTAAAATATCAATCCAACATTATACATATACATATATTTAAAAAAAAAGATAACCTAAAGTTTTAACAAATTTATATTAATTAAACATAACCTTTATTTTGAAGTTAATCTAACTATAACAAAAATTCAAAACTAAAAGAAAAATATTTATAATTCTGGTGGTACTAAACAAAATATTCTTGTGACCATAAAATATAGATTACTAAAAAGCTATATATGTTGTGCCTTGTATGAATAAGCGCAGCGTATTAGTTTCTTCTTAGAATTATCAAAATTGTTCTTATTTGACTTAAACGTTTTGTCAAACATACCTAATGATTGATGGATCTGCTCAGAGGCCTATTCGGAAAAAAATCGTAATTGTCTTTGATACTGCTCTATAAATTCTGGTACATGATATACTAGAGCATGAATTTTTGGTGTAGGAAGAATTTGACCTTGTGAAACGCAGAAAAAAGAGCCACATATTTGTTTCCTGTAAGAAAATAATCATAATTATAGCTTGAACGGTTTTATTTTTTCGAAATTTACCTTATCGTTTGAAGTTTTTATTTAAACAACTTTCAAGTGGTATGGTAAACGACGAAAAAACGAAACAAGGAATATTTATAATTATTTTCTTACAGGAAACAAAAATGTGGCTGTTTTTTTGCGTTTTACAAGGTGGTTAGCAGTTGTTTTGGACGAGTTGTAGATGCAAAATACAAAATATTCATTAAGCACTACAGTTCAATATAGAGCTGGACAAAGTCAAAATTCTTCCTACAGTGAAAATGCATGCTCTAGTCATAAACTAATAATATAATAGACGCTCAGCTTTCATTAGGCCAATAGCATACTCTTTAATTCACGCACTGAGGACCTTTGAAATCAGCCGGTGACGACCGGTGAGGGCGCTGATGTCGCTATTCGTTTGGTAATAGCAGGTAACCACATGAACTCCAATGCTCGCTCTGTCTTTTTTTTCTTATGCAATAATTTACATAGGAAAAAAGAGAGAGGAAGCGTTTTTGCCCCTGTGATTACTCCATAGTGCAGTGTTGCCGATATTTTATTTAATTCAAAATCATTTGGAAAAATCTTTCAGTCACTCCTTTCAGCACCCCCGTGAAAATGTCATACGGAATATAACAGCGCGAACAGCGCCTGCGATCTGGACAAGGGACTAAATTGGAACTAAACATAATGACGTTTGACAGTGTCATCCTGTTCTGTGGTTTGACTGCTGTTGTGGGAAAAAGAGAGAGCCCACCAGAACAGACAGAAAGAGAGACACGCGACACACCTGAATATATTCTGTGGTGAATGTCATTTTTGTCGGGTGTTCCCCTCAATCTGATTTTTGATAAAAAAACTAAAATCAAATCATTGTGTACTAGATCGGCATATTTTGTGATTCTAACAAGCAGTAGCAGTGTAAAAAAGAAGCAGCAGCAGTATAAAAAACAAGGAGCAGCATATAAAAAGCAGTCAATTCAACGACCCCATACCAGTGAGTTTTAAGGTGGATTTATTGTTCGTTAAAGTAAGGTAAGGGGTAAGTTCATTTATTTAGGCTTACTTCATACTTTCCACTATGAACAATGGAAATTTCTATTTTAAGTAAGGCCGCCTTGTTTATGATAAAAACAAATAGGTTCTAACTTATAAGTCTAAGCTGTTACTACTTCTGAAGAGTTACAGTGATCTATCACTCAGCTGCGACACAGTTTTATGCCAAAAACCACCTTCGCTTAGTTTCTACCACCAAGAAACCAACTACTACCACCTTCTGTGGCTTCTATCCCCAAAAAACCAACTACTACCACCTTCCCCTACTTCTAACCCCAAAAACAAACTACTACTACCTTCGCTGAGCTTCTACCCCTAAAAAACCAACTACTGCCATCTTCTCCTAGTCTCTGCCACCAAAAAACCAACTTCTACCAACGCTTATCTTCTACCACTAAAAAACCAACTACTACCTCCTTTGATTATGATTGTAGTATTTGGTTTTTTGGTGGTAGAAGCTAGGGGAAGGTGGAAGTAGTTACTTTATTGCTGGTAGAAGGTAGCAAAAGTTGGTAGTAGTTTGTTTTTTGGTGGTAGAAGGTAATCCAAGGGGATAGTAGTTGGTTTTTAGTGTAAACCTGATCTGTACCTAAGTGATAGATAGATAGGGAACTGTTTGGGAGTGGTAGCAGCTGTGATTTTTTAGTTAGGGTTTGTTTTAGCCTCAAACAATACACTGCAATATCGAAAAGTATAAAAAGGTCATTAAAATTTTGATCTGTAAAATATAGGTAGGGGGGGGTCGTACCCCATGAGGCCATATTTTATGTTTGTATTCATGAAATATGTGGAAAATATTAGAAAAACCTTAGCTTTTGGGGGGGCTGCCCCTGACATATATGCCACTGTGTAGACCCATGTTTGTAGGATAATACATTTTTTTGTTGCATCTTACTGCTTACTTTATGGCAATATGGCTTTGTTTGTTATTGGTATTGCTATATAGCTTTAAAATTCCTGCCTCCCTGCTTAATAAGTTTGACTTAAGCCCTGTTCTGACTACATCAAACCCATGTCACTATATCCGATGATGGCACTTGGAATGAGATGGTTGCATGCATTTTAGAGAAACTTTCATAGTGACAAACCAGCTTTACAGCCCCAACTATAAACTCAACTTTACTGTATCAATTTGATCATGGCACATACCTGTTCTTTTCTGGGGAGAAAGAGATGTGTCAATATGGAACTGAAACAGTATCCTTGAGTTTTATAAATAGCATTTTTTATTGCCTAATACCCTGTTCGGACTGTGCAACTTTTCTATGCATGCAACTTTTGTGTCCTCTCTCTCACTCAGATGATGTTATTTAAAGAGAGACAGAACAAACAAGTTGCATGCTTTGTTTGGAAATGAATGAAAATTTATTTTATTTTTAAGTAAAACAAACACTGTTTTTTTAATTTTGCAAAGGCAGCTTTGTGTTCCCCTCAGATAGTACTAACCAAGTGGTAACAGCTAACCTGTAATTTGTACTGTTTTACCAATAATGTCATGTAAATCTTGGGCTAATGTCTTGGGCGCAGCCAGGGGGGGGGGCCCAAACCCAAGATTTTTTTTATATTTTTTCCACATATTTCATGAATAAACACAAAAAATAGCATGAAATACGACATCATGAAGCCTCGTTCCCCCCCCCCCCCCCCCCCCCGAATGAATGAACCGAATCCCCCCCCAAGACATATTCCTGGGTGCGCCACTGCATAAGCTGTAAAATAATATTTTATTCTGCATAATTACCGGACAATGTAATCTCAAAGCTAAATTTGTATTCAGGGTAGTAATGCTATGTTTCTTGAACAGGTGTCAATTGGAGCTTCAGCAGTCATGTTTTTTAAGGTGTTTTATAAAGTTTCACTTAGTTTTATTTTAATAAATCTAAATTTTTTAACAATCTTAGTGGAAAGTTTGGTTTGGTGAAGTCAAAAAATAATAATAATTTCTTATGGTAGTGATAGTAGTAATTATTTATTTTTCGCAATTTTTACTGTAAAATCTTTTAAAATAAAAATTTTACAAAGGTTTTTTTTGTTTTATTTATTTTTATTTAATTATTTTAGACAGGTTTTCTTTCTAACATAAAAATTTTTGTTGGTCCCCCAAAAGAGGATTCTATTCACAAACAATATTTTATAGCTTGTGAAAAAAGAAAACAACTAAGTATTTTTTTTTTACGTGTCAATTGTAATGTCAAAAAATGTTTTTTTCACTTGTTGACACATGTAAAAAAAATATATATTTTTTAATCTTTTGAATATGGTGGGGGTGTGACTGTTCTATCTGAAAAAGGTAGTTGTTATTTTGTCTGCAAATTCTATTACATGTCAAAACTTCAGAAATCTTTAAACTAGAACAGGTCATTATTCACATAACTTATATTATCATGGCATTTTTCTAAGTAAGGCCTGGTTTACCCAAAAACTTAATGCACAATGAACAAACTCATTGCTTAATTTTAATATCTCTATTTCCATTTCCTTAGTATTGTAGACATAAAGTATAAACACTAAATCTTTCCATTGTGCATTATGTTATGTGTAAATTAGGCATAAAATAGAAAGTTCACATTACTTTGTTAAGTAATCTTATCTACAGTTTGACTAATGGTATCCGACCCTCGGAACCGAAATCAAAAAATATATTTTTACATAAAACATAAAGCCCAATTGTGTAAAATTCAAAACTATACAATATCAGGACATCCACAAAATCATATAAATTCATAAAATTTGACTTGTGTATTGTGTAAAAACATAGTTTTTGATTTCTGTGCTGAGGATCAGATACAATAAGTCAAACTGTATATACAAGTGGCCCATTTTGTCTTATTTTTATTACATATAATAGTGAGTTCATATTGCTCCAATGAAAGCTCCTAATTGTATTGTATTTAACATTTGGGGATATAGTGTGCCTATATTACCTAATGAGTTTGACTACATTCTTGAAATATGTAATGCTCAAGGGGGAGAGGATTTAGCCTTGCATTATATTCAATGTGCTTGTTTTTTAATGGGGGAAGCAGGCATATTTTTGTCAACCGCTACAAAAAACTGCAGACTACAACAAAAAAATAAATAGGATTTGTATTATAGCACTAGTGCAATATTGAAACATTATTTGTAATGCATGTAAGCCAAAATGGGTTATATAGGGTGTTGTAAAATTCAATAAAATATTTTTAAAGATAATTTCCTAGAGTGATTTCAATACAAAAAGTTTATATAAGCAAAGGTCTACAAACACTTAGTAGTAGAGATACAGGGTGTTTAAATTTACTTTTTTTATATAGCTTTTACAGTTTTTGTGATATTTAGCTCAAATTTGGCTCGTATATTTACTTATAAGCACTACAAGTTAAGGCATGTCAAATAGGTTTTAATTAATTTGTTTATTTTGATATACTCGCCATACCATACTGGAGCATTTTTTATTTTATGATAGCAGCCTTTGGTGCAACAGCGATTTTCTCTAAAATGGTTAAAGATGCAAAAAAATTTCAGAAAAACAAAAAAGTTTGCAAATGAAACAAAGATTTTATTTCTTGTTTTAAAATCCCTACTTCTTCCTACCAGTGGCTTAAAACAAAAAAATTCTGGGGGAAAAGGCGACATGACCCCTGAAAAAGGGTCTCTGTACATGTTTACTATTATTTGGCATGTCTAAAAGTGTAGTGCCTATAGCTTAATATGCCAAATTTGAACTAAATATCTCGAAAAGTACAAGAGCTATAAAAAACTAAATAAAAGAAACTTTAAAACAAGGCGTTTAAGGTTATATAAAAATTTTGCCTTGAAACCACTTAAGGAATTCAACACTAAAATTATGTTATTGAATAATGAAACACCCTGTATAATGTGTATTTTATAAAAACTTATTTCAATATGTAAATAAACAGTGGCAGAACTACAATGCAGCAAGGCACAGGGTTGCACAGTGATAAGTAAAAAATGATTTCAGCGAAATTAAAAAGGTTTAGTTGGTGGGAGTACCTCTGCCCTGCAGAAGGTCTTGCTGTATGGTGGTTCTATCACTGCTTGTCTTGCAATTCATTGCAGGGAGAAAGGCTGATCAATAGCAAAAATTTTGTACAAATCTTTACATAATCCATGTTTCTGTTGGTCCTGTAAGTCCTTCTTGGTCTTATTTAGGTATAAAGTGATGAAAAAAAAAAGACAAAATGCCTAACGAATAATACCAAACCAAAGGTCCTGCCAGGACTAATTTTTACTGATTTTTATTAGTTCGAAGCGCATTGATCAGCCCCTCGGCGCAGGATCTGTCCTGGGAAGGGTTTTAGTTGAGTGAACTCTCTATCCGGAAAAGTGTTTATTCTATAGTGTTTTAGTTCAATAAACTGTGTCTATCCCGGAAAGTGTTTTAGTTTACTATCTACTCAACACTGAAATCACAGTTCATATAAATGTATCTTTAGCAGTAAAAAAGCTGGTAAGTACTATAATATGTTTATTCATTAATTTTTAAATATTAATATAATACTGTTCATTGAATATCAGCTGCTGATGGTACAAAAAGTTTGTTTTTGTTTAAAATGAATTTTTTCAGAACCATTTCATATAAAGTTTTGGTATTTTCCATAAATTTTGTAAAAAAAATTATTGTCCACAAAGTTTTACTATTTGACGATATTTTTATGCAAATTTGATGGAAAAAGTATGCGAAAAGATTTAAATGGGATGGTTCTGAAAAAATACATTGTAACAAAAACAAACGTTTTTCCCATCAACAGCTGATTTTCACTGACCAGCAAATTTATTTTAACAAATATCAGCTCAGCTGGTGTTATGAGATATCAGCTGATTTATTTTGACAAAAATCAGCTGTGTCCCGACATGTTTGATCTAGACAGAGAGCTGTAGTCTTCTCTCTTTCTGGACCGTGTTAAGGTTATTCTCGTGTTACCAACGGTTTAACACGTAGTTTGCATTTCTTCCCTTTGGTGTTCTGTGCCTTTCAGTATACATGCAACCTTCTGTAGGGGTGGACGCGTCTTGCCCAGTGTAGGCATAGATATGTAGGTAAGAAAAAGTAAAATTTTTCGGACAACAAATTTTCGGAAATGTCAGGAAAAACTCGGAAAATGTTTGGAAAAACTTGGAAAATTTTCAAAAAACTCGAGAAATGTTAGAAAAAACTCGGGAAATTTTCGGAAAATGTTTAGAAAACCTCGGACAATTTTCAAAAAACTTTAGAAATGTTTGAAAAACCTCGCGAAATGCTCGGAAAAACTGGGAAAATTTTCGGAAATCCTGGAAAACTGGGGAAATGGTCAGAAAAACACGGAAAATGTTCAAAAAAACTCGAGAAATGTACAGAAAAACATACATTGGAAAAGAACTCTTTAACCTGCTACCATCTGAACTGAACAAAAGGTCAAAAAAATCTTTTAAAAAACAAATAAGCACTTGGTTACTTCAAAATTATCCAAAATTAAATTAAATAAATAAATAGATACCTAACTAACTAGAAACTGATCTTCAAGAATATTTCATAACTTTTTTTTAGTTTTATATATTATTTGTTTTTTTTTTCATTGTAGTAGTATAACTACTTAAAAATTTTGCATTTAGTTATTTTTACATTTATTTGTCTGAATTTTTTAAACTTTTTATTTAGCCAAATATTAAATTCAAAAATACGTAAAACACTTTTAAGTTAAACGGTTCAACTGAAATCATCAGCTGTATAAAAAACTAAAAAAATTTAAGTACACTAACGTGACTTTTAACAGACTAAGGTAAAAGCGTGGGGTGTATAAAAATAGTGTTAATAAACGATTGTTTAATCAAATAAGAATGACTTGTCTAAAATATCAAATGCGCTAAAAACCAGGTTTGTAATTCCTCACCTGTCACTTTTCATCCCTGATTTTAATTTTTTATCCCTGATCTATCCCTGTTCATCCCAGGGATAAACAGTGACACTTTTATCTTTTATGTTTTTATCCCTAAACAACGAAAAAGGATTGGGACTGTCCCTTGAAAGGAGGCGCAGTTTCATTCTTTTTTTGTAATAAGTGGACCCTTTTTGTGGTTTCTAGTTAGTAAGGTCTGGAACGAGTAACCTTATTATTCATATGGTAAGGTTAAAAACGAAATAGTCTATTACATATGAACAAGAGAAGAGAGTGACAAATTTCACACGAGCGTGAATGTTGAGAATGAGGCGCCAGCCGAGTGAAACAACAGGCGAGTGTAAGAAAGTTACTTTCTATCGAGTTGTGTACGCTATCTTTCCTACGAACACTGATGAGCTATACTCATTTTTGTAAAAACGGTTCTTCAATTTTGCACAAATCAAATGAAACTGCTTTTCCGCACATGTGTGGAAAGATACTTTGCAACACATGTGCAAAAAGTATTTTTCCAAAAATTTCTGCCCATGGGTGAAACCTAACGTTTTCTGAGGTTGAAAATGGTGTGAAACCCATGATTTTCATTTGTGGTCGTAGGAAAAATATATTGCATATGAAATACCTCTTATAAAAATAATTAACAAACAAAAGTTTAATTTGATACCTTTGCGCTTTTTTTCTCTTACATTCTATTTAGTTCTCTTTGCTCAAATAACCGTTCGCCCGCCTTTCTTTTTGTGTGTTCTTTCTGTCTAGAAATTAACAGTGTCGGAGTAGCAAAGGGACTACCGGGTGTGCCAAATTCGATGTAGTCGAAATTTATAAAAACTTATGTAAATATGAAGACATACGAGGGGATTATGAAAAGTCTGACTTTATGAAGGTGGCCTACAACTTTTTTATTTACAAATTTTTTTATTTTGGTGTAATTTACCTTATTAAATGCAAACTTTTTAAAATCCCGTCGGTCCTAAAAAACCACGAGGTGAATCAAATAATAGAATCTTTAATAAATATCCAAGGTGTTTTTAGTATAAATTTATTTTATTTATTAAGTAATAATAAATGGATCCATGACGGATAAGATACCTTCCTAGACTAGCCAATTAGCACACAATAAGTAAACTCCACCCTATTATATCAGCCCTAAAAAGTATTTTCTAAATTTATCGGAAATGAAAGTTACGAAGTTTTTGGTTCTACCGTTGTTTGATGGATCTCCATCAAACAACGGTTTTTCTTAACATCTTTTAGTGATTTTTTACTGCGTATCCAAATTTTTCAAAAGCCCGCGCGCCGCTGTTTTGTGTACCCTGCCCGATTTAACCCAAAACTAGTTAAAAATTAGTCTTGAAAAAGTTTTTGGAGTATTATAGGGTGTGTCTGTATAACTAATCAAAAAAAAAACTGTAATTTAACCCGGTACTCATATCTGCCGGGTGGACCAAAAAAACCCGGTCAAAATGTTTTTGTTATAACTATACTAACCAATTGATTAGGCTTTCAAGCAGAAAGATTTGATATTATAAATTCTAAGATGGCTGAGAGAATCAATCTTGCCCGTTTCAAAGAGGCTTTTTAATTCTTGTATTTCGGATTTTTGGAACTCTTAAAAACGCTCTGTTTTCGCCACCCTCATGCAACTAGTTACGAATCATTAAAATCCGTTTAGTGGATCTCGAAACATTAATTTTAAAACGGTTTAGTGGTTCCCGAAATATTATTCCTTAATTCTGTATCCATTCTTCCATTAATACTGAATGGATTCTATAAAATCTCTAGAATCGGTTCAGTGGTTCTTTAAATTAGAATTGTTATAGCAACTGTTATTTCAATTTCTGTCTGTAATAATTTCGTTATAAACTCACTGAATCGATTTCAATGAAAAAAAAAGAATTATGGTGATACCCGATTGCTCTTTGATCAAAACTATTAAAATTGAACAAAAGTCAAATTTGTCCTTCTATGAAGGATTATACTTTTTCCTCGTTTAATGATAGTCAAGTTGAGTGTACAGTGATGAACGCTGGTATGTCAGATCACGAGGCTGTATTTTGCTCCTTTCCAATAAATTCGACGATTAAAAAGAAAACTCGACGAGGTAGAATGCTTACAAAAAAGAGCTTTCGTAAATTTAATCTTTTATGTAACCAGACGGGCTGGCAGCAGGTATTGGAAAGCCAGGACGCACTTTGCCACTTCCATCTTTTAATTCAAAAAAAGTTTGAACTTTGCTTTCCAATTAAAAATATTAAGCAAAAAAACAAAAAGCCATGGGTCACAAATGGTCTAAAAACATCTAGTGAAAATATGCGATCATTACACTATATAAAAAAATTTGCTGGGGAGAATGAAGGTTTTCTTAGATATAATAAAAACTACCGAGGTATTTATAGAAGGACAACTAGGGACGCAAAAAGACTTTATTATCAAAAGAAAATCGACAATGCTTCAAATAAAAACAAAGAATCGTGGAAGATAGTTAACAAGCTCAAAGGTAAACACTCAGTATCGTTTACTAGCAGTCTTAAAGCTGATGATTTAAATTCATTTTACTGTAATATAGCGCAAAGTCTCTCAAGTAAAATAGCACCAAGTATCGACCCTTTGAGCTATCTAACAAATGTCCATGTGCAGGATAGTTTTTTCTTGGCCCCAACTTATATTGAGGAAATTAAAACCATATTTAAAAAATTAAAAAACAAAAAAGCGTCAGGGTGGGATAAAATGTCAATAAAAATTTTTGAAGCATTGCCGGACGTTGCACTTGAAAATTTGGCTAAAGCAATTAATTTATCTTTTTCTACCGGTAAATTTTCAGAAACACTCAAAAAAGCAGTTGTGGTTCCATTGTTTAAGGGGGGAGACCAACATAACCCATCAAATTTTCGACCGATTGCCTTATTGCCTACATTAGCTAAAATAGTCGAGAAACTGGTACAAATTCGCTTAACAGCTTTTTTAACTAAAAATAATCTGTTAAATAGTCACCAATTCGGCTTTCAGGCTGCAAAAAGTACCGACGACGCTATTTTTGGCTTTTTGGAAGACCTTTATGTTAAGCTTAACTCTGGTGAGAAGGCTGCTGCTATATTTTGTGATCTATCGAAAGCCTTTGATTGTGTGAATCACAGAATATTGCTGCAAAAACTGCAAAAATATGGAGTCAGAGGCATAGCTTTAGATTGGTTTCGCTCATATTTGTCTGGGAGACTTCAATCAGTTTTTTTTAACGAAGAAACTTCAATTGAACAAGAAGTTGATACAGGTGTTCCTCAGGGTTCAATTTTGGGCCCATTATTATTTTTGGTTTTTGTTAATGACCTACCAAACATTGACATTACGGGCAAAATAACAGCTTTTTGTGACGATAACACAGTTCTTTGGCACAATACTGATATAGACAGACTAAATATTGATGTTCAGAACGATATTTGTAAAATAAAACAATGGTGTGACGCAAACTTTCTGTCCTTTAATATATCAAAAACACACATTTTAAATTTTAAATGTGATATAGGTGATATCACACTAGAAAATGAAGTTTTATCAAATCCAGAAATAAACAGATTTTTAGGTCTAACAATCGATCGATGTCTAAAGTTCGATAAGCATATTGCAAACCTTCAAAGTAAAATTGCTTCAAACTGCTATGCTGTGAGAGTGATTGGTGATAACCTTGGCTTGGATGTTGCCAAAAATGTTTATCACTCGTTGGTAGAATCGCATCTTCGATATGGCATTTGCTTTTGGGGATCCTGTTCGCAGTTTTTAATAAATTCAGTTTTTGTCCTCCAAAAAAGGGCAATAAGGAATTTGTGTGGAGTCAAAAAGCGCGTTTCTTGCAGGCCTCTTTTTTTGAGGCATAGAATTTTAACTTTGTGTTGTATTTTTATTTTAGAAACTGTATGTTTAATGTTTAAAAAGTATCGTCATGAATTATCATTACCTAGACAGTATAACACTCGTAATACTTTTACTCTTAATCTTCCTATACCTCGCTCAACTTTGGTTAAAAACTCATTTATTTACAATGGAAAAAAGCTTTTTAATCATTTGCCAGTTGAGTTTCGAGAAATAACAAATCTAGGGAAATTTAGAAGAAAAACAAAAGATTTTTTAGCGAGTAAAGCTTACTATACTTTGGAAGAATACTTTGCTGACTAAAACTATTTATTTTTATATTTAGGTTTATCTGACAAAATCTGACACAGATCGTGGGGTTTTGATTTTATTGAATGTAAATTTTGACGTCGTTTTGTTTTAATCAAGTTTTAGCTTTTTATTGTGTTTACCAATTTTTATCTATAGTTTTAAGTTTGACTTACTTTTTTTATTTAAATAATTTTAAATCAATAATTTTCATTGAATTTAAATTTTGGCGTCGTTATGTTTTAATCAAATTTTAGATTTTTCTTATTTTAACCGATTTTTATATAGTTTTAAGTTTGACTGTTTGACTTTTTTTTTATTTAAATAATTTTAAATCAATAATAATTATTTAGTGTTCAATAGACTATAATTGGATAAATGAGGCTTTTGTCAATGTCTACTTTGGTAAACTGACTAATAAAGCCAATTTTTGTATTTGAACTTAAATAAAATTATGGCGTTAGCAATTAAAAGTAGGTACATCAAATGTTAGTTAAATTTATTTTTAAACTTTATTTAGTTTTTCTATTATTGTTATTTTGATAGGGATTAATGTATCTCCATAGTTTTAAAGCTTTTAGTTGGATATTTGTACTTTAGATAAGCAAGGCTTTGTCAATGAATACTATTGTATTCTGACTAATAAAGCTAATTTTGATTTGATTTGATTTGATTTGTTTCTTTGTATGTTGCGAAGATTTATTTTTTTATGATTAACTTGTGCGTGGTGGACCTAGAATCTTTTAAATAAATATAAAAAAAGGTCGAAAAATTTCTCTCAACATAAGAAAAACTACCCTTTATGGAGGGTCAAATTCGAATTGGTAAGCCATATTATATTTAGAGATGGCTGAAAATTTAAATACGGATCTTTAATGAACTTGATCTTTGCCATGATGCTTTTTATTTAATTGTCGGTTTACTAGTAATGAATTTATGAGGAAATAAATGCACATAGAAATGGCAAGGCAATCGCATATTCTGTAAAATTTTTCTATACTTCTTAAAAAATTCAAAACATTTTCGGAATATAAAAATAAACGAACCTTTTTAAAAAGTAAAGTTTTTATGTCCGCCATTTTGGATTTTACAATGACGGCAAATTTTGTTTGTGATCTTTTAAAAGCAATCAATCGTTAACCTGTATGTAAAAGAATATAGTTAAAGCAAAAATTAATTTTTAGGGGCCTAAACCGATTTAAACGATTCATATCTCGTTGTGCGTAGCAAAGATAGAGCTTTTCGACAAACAAAAATATATATCTAAAATTTCCGTAACAGAAGAATAAACGAGCCTCTTTCAAGGTCAAGTTTGATTCTGTCTGCCATCTGGGATTTTAAGATGGTGGACAAAAATATACTTTTACACAATTGTCCGATCAATTCCCGGCAAACTACTGCTTGCTTTGGTAAAATCTATAGTTGGAAAGCTATAACGATAAACATTTTGTCCGGTTTTTTGCCCACCCGGTATGACACAATAAATATAAAATATACATAGATGGCATATTTTTTTTCTTTTGCCCTTATTATCGAAGAAATAACAGTTATTTCTTCGATGCCCTTATATCAGGGTGTAATAATAGCAAACTAATAGGCGCTAGAAAAGATCAAACTAAGGATTTTTTTCTTATTATATTTTGCATCAAACCTCTTTGTTTTTTAGAAAAAGGGTGCCAAACTTAACAGCTTTTATTTTATATTTTTTACTCCCTTGTAATAAACAATGAGAAATGCTGGCCAGTTGGCTGGTTCAAGGCCATATTACACACACACACACACACACACACACACACACATTTTATATTTTATTATAACTTCCTGAAAAATTAATTTATTATAACTTCCTGAAAAATTACAACAAAATCGATATTTTTTGAAATTATGCATGACAATAGGGGTAATAATTAAATGGCAAAATTATTTAAAAATAAATAGAAATACTCAAAATTATTACCAAAAATCTCTTTTTTTCTTTAACAAATTTTAAAAACTCTTTAATATGTAGTGCTACTACAGTAAATATCGGTTATAACGACATTGAACGGACCGCTTAATTTCGGTCGTTAAAACCAAGCTTTGTAATAGAAAAAAAAAAGTAAAAAGTACTAAATATTGATTGTTAAAAACTAAAATTATACTTATTTTTAAAATTTATAAAATGTAAAGAAGAAAATCTTCGATTTTGAATCCGCCAATCCAACTTATAAATTGAATTTCATCTGCCCATTCGCGTATGCAAGGAAAGGGGATAATGGGGGTAATTATCCCCTCCCAAGATTCGTAAAAAGTGAGAATTTTTCCACAAAAATGCCCCAGTTTTTTTTGCCCCCAGCGCAAAAAACTTTTTTTATTATTACTGAAATTATACCTATTTTAGTAGTATTCGTTTAAAATGAGGTCCTTAGCCTGAATTCATGGATCAAAAATGCAAATTGTTTTGCCTGCGGCGCGCAAGTAATCTCTAGTTATGTAAAAAATTTACATAAACTGCATAAAATTTTGTCTGTGGGACCTTAACACATATTAATAATTGCTATTATTTATTAAGTATGTGTGGCTGGACTGAATTGCCTCTCGCAAGATCAGGCCTCTATCAGCATCGTAGCTAGCCTCAGTTTTCAGGGGGGCCGTGGCGTAGATCTATTTTTTCATAGATATTTTTATAGTAGAGGGGGGAAAGCCCCCCGTGCCTCCTAGCTACAGCAATGTCCTACTCTCTACTAATAAAAAATACAGAAACAATATACCTAATATGTGTATCACATAAAACATGGGCCACAGCCTCGCTTAAACACTAGGCTAGCTTAAGGGCCTAAATAAGGGGGAAGTAGTTAGTAGGGTTAAATATCTCCACCTTGCCCCAAAAAATTAGTTCATTGTGGATATATTATATTACAATGATTTTTTTATATTCTGAATTCTTGGGCTAGCTACGTCGATGGGATTAGATAAAATGTATTTCTTTATGGACTGACCCCTTGATTTATTTGTAGTTTTTTACATTTTTGTATTTATTTGTTTTTGGGTTTAAATATTTTTTATTAATAAAATTAATCATGCAAATTCCATGGAAAAAATTCTAACTATATGGATACAATCTCAAAAACTAAAAGCCAAAAGTGACAGATAAAATTTAATTTAACAGTTGGATTATTTATATTTTTTTAAATAAAAAAGCAATTTACAATCAATTGTTTTTTTTTTAATAAAAAAGTTATAGACCCCCTCTTAAAATGTAGACTACTTAGCTTATAAAGGGCTATTAAAATGAGGTTTTTACTTTTTTCTATATCCCCTAGAAATACCTAAACCCCCCAAAAAGATCGATATTGATATACATACAGGATGTATTAAAACGCAAAGGAAGCGAAATATATACAGTATGTCCCCCTAAGTTGGAATCATATGAAAAACTTTTTTATTATTAATTTTAGGAAAAAAAGTTATTCTTCAAAAAAAATCCTGCATTATCTAAAATCTAGAATACAGTCATCAAATATTAAATTTTTTCAGTGGTATACGAGGTTTGTCAAAAAATATGAGTTTTACTCAAGAGTAAAGTACCTTTAAATTTGCAAAATAAATGAATATGCACTTATTACGCGTTTTAATTTCAAAATTATTAGAAAACATCGAAAAACTAAAACTAATCACAAAATCATTCATTCAAAATAGAAAGAGTAGTAAAAAATAAAATAATCTGAAGTTTTAAACGTAATTTTTAATTCTGATCAACTTTTTTTAGTAACATTTTTCGATATTGTCAAATTTAAAGGTACTTTAATCTTGAGCAAAACTCATATTTTTTGACAAACCTCGTATACCATTAAAAAAATTTGATATTTGATGACTGTATTATAGGGTTTAGATAATGCAGAACTTTTTATGAAAAATAACTTTTTTTTCTAAAATTATTAATAAAAAAGTTTTCCATATGATTCCAACTTAGGAGGACATACTGTATATATACATTTATATATGTATAAGTCGAAAACGTAAACGCCTAAGCATATTAAATAGGCAGTAGCTAGAAAAGGAATAATATTTGATTAAATTACGCGGTATACCAACCAAATTCTAAATACCTTATTCATAATGATCGAGTTCGACCAAACACACCGGGGCTCCCGAGAGGCTCTCTCTCTTTAATGCACCACATTCAAAAGAGCGGAAGAATTGCCAAGCGCCCCGGGTTGTCTACGCGAACTCACTAACTGTCCACCTATTTAAAAATCAATCTGGGGAAAGTAGGAGAATTGTAAAGTAGATAGGTATAATTGTCTTTGGTATGGCAACACCGCCGACTCATTCAGGCGAGACAATTAGCAATTAATATTTACACCGTCGCGTATAGCCATCTGGTATGAGATTTCGGTAACAGGGGCCATTTTTGGATCAGGCGTCTTTTATATTAGTTTATGCTCTAGTATATCACATACCAGAATTTATAGAGCAGTATCAAACAGCAGGATTTTTTATCAGATCCATCATTCATTCGATATGTTTGAAAAAACGTTTGAAAATTCGCTGAGTTTGTTCATACAATACACAACATATATACTCCTCTTTTTATAGCTTTTAAGTAACCTTATATATATATATATATATATATATATATATATATATATATATATATATATATATATATATATATATATATATATATATATATAACCTTTTATTTTTACAAGGATATTTTATTTAACAGCACCAGAATAGACATTTTTCTTTTAGTTTTGCATTTTTTAATTAATAATATTTTTTAAATTTTCATCTTATCTTGTATAATATACCGGGTGGGCCAAAAAAACCGAACAATTTTTTTTTCATTATCACTTTTGAACTATACAATCGATTTGAATGGGACAAACTGGACTTGGCAGAGAATTAATCAGAGTTTTGACTGAATGTATTTTTTTGTCCATCATCTCAAAATCCAAGATGGCGGACGAAACTAAAATGTACCCTTCAAAGATGATCGTTTAATCTCGTGTTGCGAACATGTTTTATTAATTTTTTTAAATCACAAGGTATGAATCAGCAAAATCGGTTCGGTGGTTCTAAAAAAATATATTTTTTTTAACCATTGTTTTGAACATTATACGATTGCCTTGCCAATCATGTCTGCGCTTATTTCCCTATAAATTCATTACTACTGAATCGATTTTAATGAAATAAAAAACATCCTGGTGAGAATTGATTGCTTTTTAAAGATCATGATCAAAGTTTATCGCCATCTTTAAATTTAAGATGGCGGTCGGAATTATATTTGATTCTTCTAAATGGCGTGTTTATTCTTAGTTTCCGAATACGTTTTAGTCTTTTTTTAATTTATAGAAAGGCACTGCTTTTCCCCCACACAACGAGGTGCAAGTTAGTAAAATCGGTGTGGTGATTCTCAAAAAATCTATTTTTGTTTCAGCCATTGTTTTACAGATTATACGATTGCATTACCAATCCTGTCTGCATTTATTCGCTTATAAATTCGTTATTACTAAACCGATGTTAGTGAAGTAAAACAAATCATGTTGAGAATTTATTGCTCTTTATACTTGATTCTTCAAAATGGCGTGTGTATTCTTATTTTCCGAAAATGTTTGATTTTTTTAATTTATAGAAAAACATTACTTTTCTCCTGCATAAGGAGATAAAAATTAATTAAGTGCTTTTCTATAACGTAAAACATTTTTTGAAAATAAGAATAAACGTGCCTCTTTGAAGGGTCAAGTATGATTATTTCCGACCTCCTAACTTTCAAGGTTCAGTAATAATGAGTTTATAAAGAAATGAATGCGGACAGGATTGGCAATGCAATCGTATAATCTGTAAAACAGTGGCTGAAACAAAAAAAGATTTTTTGAGAACCACCGAACCGATTTTACTAATTTATACCTTGTTGTGCGGGGGAAGGGAAAAATAGTGCTTTTCTAGAAATTAAGAAAAACTAAAATATTTTCATAAAATAAGACTCAACACGCCATTTTGAAGAATCAATTATGATTCTGTCCACCATCTTAAATTTTAAGATGTTAATAAATTTTGATCATGATCTCTAAAAAGCAATCAATTCTCACAAGGATATTTTTTATTTAATCAAAATCGGTTCAGTAGTAATGAATTTATAAGGAAATAAATGCAGACATGATTGGCAAGGCAATCGTATAATATTCAAAACAATGGTTAAAACAAAAATATATATTTTTTAAAACCACCGAACCGATTTTGCTGACTCATACCTTGTTGTGCGTGGCAAGAATGCAGCTTATTTAGTGATTTAAAAAAATTAATAAAACATGTTCGCAACACAAGAATAAACGATCATCTTTGAAGGGTACATTTTATTTCGTCTGCTTTCTTGGATTTTAAAATGGCGGACAAAAAAAAATATTTATTCAAAATCCTCTGTCAGCTGCAGTTTGTCCCATTAAAATCAATGGTATAGTTCAAAAGTTATAATGAAAAAAAAAATTTCCGTTTTTTTTTTGGCCCACCCGGTTCATATTGGAGTGACATTTTTACCAGAAGATACTCTAAGAACATTAATAAGGCACATTGAGCATTAATTTACATAAAAAAGTAATTTTATATTATTTCTTGAAAACAGCTACATGCGCGATTTCAATTTTCATTGCAAATAAAAGCTAAACATATATGTATTTCAAAAAAAAATGTTTCAGAGTTTATATATTTTTAAAGTTGAAATCGCCAAATGTACAGCTGGGGACTAATTAAATGGCCGCTACCAAGTTGGGATGAGAATTTCGGACTTTTTATTTAGTCCCTTTAATTTAAAAGCATGAATGGATCCATTTGGCGCTATACTATGTTACTATACCAAACTATACAGCCTAAAAATATACGAGTCGTTAAATACCGAGATGAATTCCATCAAAGGAGCATGCGCCAAAATTAACGTCAAAATGTTTAATTTAAATTATTGGCGCGAATATCGGGATTGGCGCGAGATCGAAGAGCTTAACGTATAATAAAAAATTCAAGGTATAAAATAATAGTCAATTCTAATTTTTAGGTATGATTTTATGTAGGTACCGGGTGGTTTTTTATAACCGGAGCACTCAGCAACTTTATCATTGAAAATAAAGGGCTATAATAAATTGTAGATTTTTTTTGGTTAATTATGATGATGATGAACTTTAAAAGCCAACATAATTTTT
The DNA here is from genome assembly GCA_963576565.1 of Aspidapion aeneum. Classification (NCBI taxonomy): domain Eukaryota; kingdom Metazoa; phylum Arthropoda; class Insecta; order Coleoptera; family Brentidae; genus Aspidapion; species Aspidapion aeneum. The sequence continues at coordinate 74,881,013 of OY755041.1, read as the reverse complement.
TTCTATCCGTCACCATGTACAGGGTGTCCCAAATTCGATGTTTTTGGGGAGTTTCGGGTATTTCTAGAGGGGCTAAAAAAACCTGATCAACCTTTGCAACACTCAAATTTCAAAAGAAGCTTAAAGGTGAAAATCGCATTTTGATATAGCAAGCCGTTTTTAAACTACGGGGTGTTTTTAAAAGTCTGCATTTTGGGAAGGGGTATATAACTTGTTTATTTTTTAATATTTTTATTTCTGTGAAAACATTCTTTAGACACTTTTTTAAGAGGAATTCAACTGTTAAATTAAATTTCATTTGTCACGTTTAGTTTTTGAGATATCACATAAAATTAATTTTTCTTTATGGGATTAATGGGATTTCTTTATATTTTTGTTTTTTTTTTATTTTTACCACATATTTTAGTTTGCTTAATATTAAAAAATAATAAAGAGGTGATTAAAAAATAAAAATAGAGAAAACAATAAAAAAAAATTAAAAATTAAAATATTGAGTGTGATACATCATTTTAAAGGAAATTTTAGAGATAGTTTTAGAGTTATTCTGTAAGAAAAATAACAACTTTATGCAATATTTTAAAAACCAAAAGAGATAAATAAAAACCGTTGACACTGTCAATTCTTCAAGAAAAGATCTATAAGAAAGCTATTTACACAAAAGCAAAATGCAGACAAAAACACTCCGTAGCTTAAAAACGGCTTGCTATATCTAAATGTAGTTTTCACCTTTAGGCTTCTCTTAAAATTTGAGCGACGCAAAGGGGGCTCAGTTTTTTTCTTTCTCCCCTAGAAATACCCGACACCACAAAAAACAACGAATTTGGGACACCCTGTACAGGGTGTGACAATAAAGTCGATTTTTTGAGAGGGAACACCCTGTATATTTTTGCATTTTAAGATTTGTCTTTTCTTTTTGATTTCAAACATATACAATATCTATGTGCTGCGATTAATATTTTTTGAGGTATATGCAGTATTTCTTCTATATGGATTTCACGTATATTTTGTTTTGCCATGGGAGTATTGACAAATTTAAATGCGCTAAATCTTTTAAAAACATGTTTATCGTAGCATAGACATACAGTAGAACCCCGATGACAGTGTTTATTCAAATTAAATTGGGCACTAAATAATTTGTCACACAACTTGCACCGTCACCGGCATTTTCAGAACAAAAACGACGAATTTTCATCAGAAAGAACTGGGAATTATTAAAGTTTTGCTGTATAAAACCATACTGAAATATCTCTCAGTTGATTGGTTGGCAGAAGTGACAGATCAAAGCTTGCGCACGTCTTGGAATTCATCTCGGTATTTAACGACTCGTAAAAATATTAGTGATTTTGCATTTATCAATGAAAGTTGAGGGCTCTGCGATCGAGAATAGGCTACTTGGTGATACCTATTATGTTCTTCTTTATTTGTGTCACACAGTTAAATATTCAGTGGTCAGTCTGAGACAATTTACGTAATTTCGAACGTTACGCTTTGCGATCAAGAATCATCCTTCTTTGTGAGTTTGCGGTTTTTTCTTTGTCTGTTTCATGCAGGTAAATCTTTAGTGCATCTTTAGTGCAGTATGCGGGCTGCATATTTACGTAATTTCGAACGTTGCCCGCTTATTTTTTCATTAGCTTGATCATGGCTGTGTCAACAACGCGGGGCACCCGGCCTGCAGGACGCATCTAAACGTGTTAGGTCTGTAGGCTGCCTGTACGTAAATAGAGACCATATTGAAAAAAAACGTTAAATTAAATTATTATTTGTTATTATTAAGAACACCGGCGTATACAAAGGGGGGTATCAGAGTACTTACTCTTCCCAAGTTTGGTAAAAACCAAGTAATAGTTTATCGGACAAGTGCATCTTTTCAACTAAAAAAGCAAAAACTTTCGCCTGCGTTCTTATTACCAAAATTGTATCAGTATTCAGTAATGATAGCTTCTTACACTATTTACCCTCAGATGCACCGTAAGCACTTAATCGCAATTATGGGTTTAATCGCGATTAAGTTCTTGTTCTTCACATACAACACAACAAAGAGGGAGAATGGATTATAAGCCTTGGGATGGTGCATCTTAAGGTTAAAATCAAATTTGTGCGAGAAGATCGTGTTTAATATTTCTCTTGTTCAAATACGTGTAACTGAGTAGTAGCGCAACCAGGAATACGTCTTGAGGGAAGGCCAAAAACCCGATAATAATTTTATGCTATTTTCATTAAAAAATCTGAAGGTTTGGGAGGGGGCCCGGGCCCCGAGCCCCCCTAAAAGTTTGAGTTTTTTATGTTGGTGTTAAAGGTGTTAGTAGCAGCTGTTTCCTTTTAAATAAATATTAAACACTTAAAAAGACAGGAAAAATATATTGTTTTTTATATTGTTCTAGTGCGTTCTGGGACGAAGACCAAAACATCTAAACACAAAATGACGAAAGTACAAAATGACGAAGTTATTAAAAAACCTGTTCTGGTTAGGTTATTATAATGAATAAAACATTAACCTGACCCGATTAGGTTAGTCTGTTTTGTATAATATTAATAGTTTTTAAACCTGACCTAGTTAGGTTAATATACAACAGGTCCTGGTTATGTTATTACACAAAATCTAACCTGACCAGATCGTGTTAGGTTGGGTTTTATTCATTTATTTTGCATTTCGACATTTTGTAATTCGATATGTTGTCTTTTCGATATTTTGTAATTTTGTGGTTTCGACACTTTGAACTTTCGATATTTTGTGTTTCGATGTTTTGTCCGTCGCACTACGTTTTTGCAACGCGTAAAGTTTTTTTACTATAAAACAAAAAAATAATTTTTCCTCGAATTTACCTTTGCCCGACTCCAGTTTCATCTGCAAAAAAGTCATAATTTAGTTTTATTTTTGGGCTCCACCAACTCTAAGGGCCTAGATCGGCCACTGTTTGAGAACAAATGGGTTAAAGATGTGGCTCAGTAGCGCACCGACGAATATGTCTGGGGTGGGGCGAAACCCTATGATGCCGTATTTTATGGAATTTAATTTGTTTGTTGATGTAATATGTGGCATAAAAATCTTAGCGTTGGGGAGGGGGCCGCCCCCCCTCGAACCGAACCCCTCTCTTGTTAAAAAGGTCCACTAAAGTAACATAATTACCGTGGAACTATGCCACCGATTTTAAGATCATTATTATTTAATCGGTAGTATAGTTCGAATGTTAGAATATTATAACAAAAATCAATTTGTCCTGTTTTTTAGCCCACCTGGTATATACTCTCATGAATTAACTGATAGTACATAACTAATTTGCAAAAAGTAGTAATTAAATATTTTTTTGGGCAACCCCCAATTTTCGGGGCCTAGATACGTCACTGATTATATTATGTTCTTTTATAATGTATTTAAAGGAAACTCATCGAGGTGTTGAACGGACTAAACCGAAGTCATTTGTCTATGGGAGTTGAAGTCAACCGACTAAGGAAAAATGTTTCACCGGCAATCACCACTAAAAATATGCAAAAACTGTAGCAAAGTTCCCATGGTATGAATGCTCACCCTTAATATCAAAAATCCAAATAAGTGACTTTTTAAACTTATTTGTCCTTTACAGCAATACCTACCTCCTATTTTAATTTGATCCCTTGGTTTTGGGACACTGTTTTATTCACATCGGGCTCCAGACAGTTTGTCTAGGATTTTGTGTTCGCGGTATCTACCGTTTTTCTTCCTTTTTTTAATTCATGCAGAAGTGAGTAAAAAGACATACAGAGGTGAAATTGCCGGGCAAAAACAAAAGAAAATGCCGAAAGGACAAAAGACGCGCATGAGCAGACGGTTGATCATCAGCTTATTAGTTCAGATTTTTTTGTGTGATTTATGGAGTGTTGTTTTGTTTGTGGACAAAGAGAGGTGAGTGTTAAAAAAATGCCGCGATTACCGGGCCAACAAGACTCCTCTGAGGTAACAAGGGCCAAAATTGGTATTTTCGCCGACGAAGGGTACTCTACAACAGAAATTGCTTGGAGGGTTAATCTCTCGGTAAGTTGATGTTATTATACCTATCTTCAAAACAAAAAGTGACAGATAAAATTTCATTCGACATTCAGATTCTTACCATTTATACAAAAAAAAAACTATAAAGAGCGTTATAATATCAAAAATAAATTAATGAAAAGAAAGTTATTGGACCTCTGGTAAAAATAATTTGTCCCGTAACCACACAAATATTCGTCTGCCATCCCATAAAGTAGTTCCACAGTTATTTCCATATTTAAGCCCAGCATTTTTCAGTATTTCTGGAAGTAAAAAGTGCTTTATTTAGATCACTTTCTTTTCTACAATTTTCAATTTGAAATCTTTTTGAAAGCAATTTTTTCACTTGTAAAGAAAAACTATACATTCTTTCCTTACCTTCATTTTTATGATTTTTTTATAGGCAATTCTCATTTTTTTTGAATACGGCAAAATTTACTTGGATATTTTAAGCCATGGAAATTTTACGGTTTAGAAAGACTATTGGGACAAAATAAGTTAACAAGTACTTTTTCCAATACCAAAAACTACCAAATTTTTTGATGGAGGCTGCCTGTCTGTCTGTTTTGGTGGGGGTTGGGGCACGCAAGTGAGGGATCAAATATTTTTAAAAAATTATAATTTGAAAACCACAGCAGCTGGCAGAATGAGGTTATCAAAGTTAGTTTAGGATTCAACAGTATCTTTTATAACGTCAACGTTTGTCAGAGTCAGTGATTTTAAGATATAAAAAAAACCGAGAAAATTATATCTTAGGAATCGAAACGTGGTTTTCTAATTTAGATTGACAAAACAAAATTTGTTATAACAAAAAGAAGCTACCTTAATAGTCGGGCAGTTAATTTTTTAATAACTGCCGTTGCGACGCCGACGCCCTGAAGTTTAAGATTGATAGTAACCTATTTTTTGTCAAATAAACTGCACAAAAATTGAAGTGAACCACCCCAATTTTTTGGACATTTTTAAAGTAAATTTATTCCTAATCCAAACAGTCAATTTCCACACAATTTTCTATGTGATATAGCTTCGATTATCCTCTTTTAATGTTTGGTTTTCTTGTTGTCCTGCGCTTGACAGTTAGCTTCACAGAGTGGCTACAACGCAAGTGTAACAAAAGTTTGCAAAGCACCCATTTCCCGCACCATGTTTTCAAAAAAATTTTAATGACATAAAATGACAGTCAGCTAAATCCAAAAAAAGTTATTTCTCAGTTTTTTAAATTTCTCTTTAGTTTCCGAGATATGATTTTTTTCCATAAAATTGTACTTCTTCTGATTTTTAGTTTGACGTTTCTACCCGTTTTGACCCTTAGCCACCAAATTTACTATGAGGCAACCCAAATATCTGAGGGTACGGGACACGGCAGTGCCACGCAAAGTTCGCGCGTCGTAACCATCTTTTCTTGAAACATTTCAGCCGATATTTGACCTATCAAAAACTCTACTTCGGAATCAGCTACGATTCTCAAACTTTGCACAGTCGGAGATCTCCATGGAGTTAACAACCCCTCCAAGTTTCATGGAATTCATAAAGTAGTAAAGTAGTTACGAAATTTCAAAAAACGTCGAAATTCCCACTCACTCACTCATGTATAGATAATTAATATTCTACTGTACTTTCAGACATGCTACAAAGCTAAAATTTGGCAGACTGATAGAAATTATGACCAAACCCCTGGAAAAAATCAAAAAAACGCAAAATTTTTATTTACTCCCCTCCCCTAAGTTAGGTAAAAGTAGCATTGCCCACTTCCAGAAATGCAAGAGAGTTGAGCTTTGGCAGACTGATAGGAACTATAATAAAACTATAGGAAAAAATTAAAACACCCCAAAATTCTAATTTACTTCCCTCCCCTATAAATGTATCTCACAAACAAAATTTTTAAGAGTGGAAAAAAGTGTAATGTTAACTGCGTCGGAGCCACAAATGTTATGCTTTGGTGGACAAATTGGCCTAAAAGGGGGTTTCGTGTGCAAGTCGTGCCAACTTTTTGCCGATAAGCCGTGTTTGTTAAGGGCACTCCATAGATCAGGTTTTGACTTGTCATTCTGGTAAATGCGTTTTTTAAAGATATGGCCCCCACCACTTTTTTTGCACGATACTTTTTAAAACGATGTATCTTTCTTAAAAATAGTCGTAGAGGGTTGCAAAAAAATGGCAAATGAATCAGTAAGCATCCGCAATAAAATAACTTTCTATTATATTTTTCAAAATTTTGCTTCCTTTTTTAGAAAAAATAAAATAACTGAATTTTTACTTTTTTTTGTATAGCTAGTAAAGTTTAACCTACATTTTTATTAACACCAAAGCAAAATTAAAAAAAAAAGTTTAAATAAAAGTTTTAGAATGAACATTTTTCTTTAATTTGGTGTATACAAGTCTTATATGAATGTATATTTTATATTTGTTTCAATAAAAAAACAATTTGTTGTCACCAAAACGACTACCGAAGGTGTATTACCGTACGCGGACGCCTATAAGGCAGCGCGCGGCTTTACGCAGCTGAGGCGTCTAGTAGAACAGCTGATTTCTATTATCATTGTTATGGTTGTTTGATGGACATTAATAGGTCATAGACTAACGATTTGGATGTTGCCGGGCAAGTTTTTGGTCCAATTTTTTTTATCCCCCTCCTTATATAGTCGTGTTCGAATTTCTAAAAATGTATCTAAGTTGACGCCCTAAAGACACAATGACATAGAAATGGATCAAAAATGTGTAAAATCTAATTTAAAAAAAAATAATATATTAGTTTTTAAAATTTTAGCTGCAAAATCCCCCTCCTGAAATTTTTAGATTTTTTTCAAATTTTCTTAAAAACTAGGGTTAGGGAAAGATATGTATTAATCTTTATTGTAGACCATAAAATTTCCTTTTCAATAATGTATAAGTCAGTGAGATACGACTGACTCCAGCGGCGTCCGTTTATTGAGGTAGTGTAATAAATTTAAAAAAGAAACATGTTTATTACAGGTTTTACCCGATTTTCTTAAAAACCGAGCTCTATATCAAAAAATATAATACACACTTTGTTATAGACAATAAAATTGCCTTTTAAATGATGTATAATAAGCCAATGGTAATTTTATCTATAACAATTTAGGGGCGTCCGTAAATAAAATAAATTTTGAAAAATCACTAAGTTTATCAATTTTTCGGTAAATTTTACCCAATTTTCTCAAAAATTAAGCTTTTTGGAAAAAAAATTATTTTGCCATTTATTGTAGAAAATAAAATTTCCTTTTTAACAGTGTATTAGTCAGTGGGGTCAGGCTAATGACAAACTCTCCAGCGGCGTCCGTTTATTAAGAAAATATACAAAAATTAAAGAAACTACATAGGTTTTACCCGATTATCTTAAAAACCAAGCTCTCTATCAAAAATTGTGACCTATAGTCGATTGTAGACAATCAAATTTCCTTTCAAAACGTTTATAATAATTTAAGATTTGTATTCAGATTAAAACTTCACAGGCCTGTACAACTTAAATCAATTTTTACAAATCACCAAACAAATTAATTCTGTTTTTTCCATTTTTTTTTCAGAAACTAAGCTCAATTGGCAAATGTGTTTTATACTTTATTGTAGGAAATAAAATTTTCTTTTTAACAATGTATAAGTCAGTGGGGTTTAATTATGACAAACCCTTCAGCGACGTCCGTATATGGGCAGCGGCGTAGCGTGGGGGGGGGCGCGGGGGGTTCGTCGCCCCCCCCGCCCCGAGGGTAGTGGCGCCCCATACGAGGGTAGTGGCGCCCCATGGGTTGTGACTTATCGGCCACCCCCTGACATATGACCTGTTTTTTTTTTTTTTTTTTTTTGGTCGCAAGATTTGTGAGAGGCGCCTTTTTGACCTTTTGGTTTGTTTTTTTTGCCATAAGATTTTTCATCAGTTTTCAGAGGCGCCCTTTTTAGCTGTCGCCCCCCCCCGCCCTTTCGGGCACGCTACGCCGCTGTATATGGGGGTCAATTAAAAATAAAATAAGTAAAATCATTTTTGTCATTTGTTTCACCCATTTTTTTTTCAAAGACTAAAAAAATAAATTTTTAAAAAGTATTTTTTTTAATACATTTCAAATCAAGTAATTTAAGCTTTGTTGTATTAGAATCGGATAAAAAATAAAAAAGATACAATTTGTTTTTAAATATGCTTTTCCGCCATATTGAATCCGCCATATTTAAAAAAAAGCGCGATTATCACAATGACAATAAGTCAAAACCTGATCTGCTAGGTATGTTCAACAAATTTAAGTTACTTTCAAAAAGTTCTTATGGTTTTCATTAAAAGCATCATTTTTAAATATACCCCAAAGACCCCTATTTTTTCCAGTTATTTGAAAATAACTTAAAAACTAATTAACGCATTGGAACATTTGAACCAGATTTAAGTGAGTTTTTTTTTCTAGCTCCAATAGTTTTATAAATAAAATAAAAAAGAAAAAATTACCTTTTTTTTAATTTTTTTGCAAATATAAAAAAATACATATTTTCTGACCAATACATTTTTAAGTACATTACAAAGTAAGTATTTTAAACTTTGTTCCATGAAAATCGGATAAGAAATAAAAAAGTTACAATTTTTTTAAAGATACGCCATTCCGCCATTTTGAATCCGTTATATCTTTCAAAAAACGCATTTACCAGAATGACAAAAAGTCAAAACCTGATATATGGGATGCCCTTAACAAAGTTAGCTTATCGGCAGAAAGTTGGCACGACTTGCACACGAAACTTGATTTGTCCATAGACTATTACGCTAACTGAGCATTTTACTGTATCATACGTAGAGATTGGTCGGCAAATAAAAAACAACTAACGATAAGAAATTTTAGTGACCTTATTTACAAAGCAATTTTGCTCCCAGATGTCTCATTTCTTCACCGGGTAGAAACATCAAACTAAAAATCAGAAAAAGTATAATTTTATGGAAAAATATCATATCTCGCAAACTAAACGCACTTTTGTTGCACTTGCGCTGTAGCCACCCTGTGAAGCTATCTGTCAAGCGCAGGACAACAAGAAAACCAAACTTTAAAAGAGTATAATCGAAGCAATATCACATAGAAAATTGTGTGGGAATTAACCGTTTCGTTTAATAAATTTACTTTAACAATGTCCGAAAAAATAGGGTGGTTCACTTCAATTTTTCAGCAGTTTATCTCAAAAATAGTAATACACAGGACAATTTTAAGCAACAACAAATTAGTCAGAGCATAATATTTTAAAAGGTTTTCGGTCTAGAAGCAAATCATATTACTTTTTGGCAACAGACCATTTCCCCCTAATTTGACCCCGCTGAACCCGAATATCTCTGTTGCCAAAATTCCCTTTCCAACGATATATTGGTCAATAAGGTTAGCAAAAGCAAGTAGCTCCTCAGTGGCGTACGTAAATTGGGATTATTTAGAAAAAACATGTTTATTATAGGTTTTTCAAAATTTTCTCAAAAACTACACTTTTTAGGAAAAAATATGTAGTATACTTTATTGTAGAACATAACATTTTCTTTTAAAAACTTTATTAAAATGTCGGGTTGTTGCGATATTTAAGGCTTCAGGGGCGTACTAATATAAACTTATTTTCAAAAATAACTGAAATAATCAGTTTCTCTTGCATATTTAAATATCTTTTCTAACTAAAATTTTCGGAAAAAAATGTGCCTTTATTCTTTATTAAGGATAAGACAATTTCTTTTTAAATGATGTATTACAAAGTGAGGTTAATGTTATGATAAATACTTCAAAAAGTTTCGTAATTTATACCTACTAAAATAAAATGTTTCCAAATTAAAATAAACTGTGTTTTGATTGGATTAGATATTTTGATTTATCTAAATAAGTTCTTTAAAGCAAAAAACACCGGTGATTATAAGGGGAGGGGGCATAGGGGCCATGGTCCCCCCTAAGCAATATTTTTGTGCAGAAAGTAACAGTTGTAACTTTGACACAGGTGTTTTCGGTTATTTTTTTAAGCATATGGAACTAAAAATAAAGTGGCCTTACTTTCGATCTTTTGTACTTTCGACCTTTTGTACTTTCGACCTTTTGAAATTTCGACCTTTTGTTTTTTGATCTTTTGTACTTTCGACCTTTTGTACTTTCGACCTTTTGAAATTTCGACCTTTTGTTTTTTGATTTTTTGTACTTTCGACCTTTTGTACTTTTGACCTTTTGTATTTTCGACCTTTTGTACTTTCGACCTTCTTTTTTCGACCTCTTATCTGCCGCTCTTTGTTATCCACCGAAAAGCTAATAAGACACAAAATTTATTAGTTTGGATTGATCTTAAATAATTTCTTTAAATTAAGAACACCACTGGAGCGGTAAATATAAAATAACTTCCACTTTATTATACATCCTTTGAAAGGAAATTTTATTCGCTATGACAAAGTATGGAACACATTTTTTGATAAAGAGCTTGGTTTTTAAGAAAATTGAATAAAACGTATGAAAAACATGTTTTTTTTAATGATTTGTTGAAATCACCCCCATTGACGGACGTCGCTGGAGAGTTTGCTATAAGTCAACCCCCACCGAGTTTCACATTTTTTTTAAAAAAAAGCTTAAAAACTTGGTAAATGGAATTTTGTTTTTAGCAAACGGAAGCACATAAAAAGCACTTAATTTTCGCATATAAATATTATAAAAATATTTATTATTTCTGTATGGGCTTGCTAGCTTTATATATAGCTAGCACGGCAATCATTTTTTTACATTTCCGTGGAAACCAACGGAGCACAAAAATTTTAAAAAGTGGACGAAATTAGCACATTAAAGGAACATAATTCTGGAATAAATTTTTTAAATTTTTATTGAGGTGGGCATAAAAATATTTATTATTTCTGTATTGGCTTGCTAGCTTTATATAAAGCTAGCACGTCAATCATTTTTTTAAATTTCCGTGGAAACCAAAGGAGCACAAAAATTTTAAAAAGTGGACGAAATTAGCACATAAAGAGCACATAATTCTGGAATGTATTTTATATATATATATATATATATATATATATATATATATATATATATATATATATATATATATATATATATATATATATATATATATAAACCTAGCAAGCCCACCTCAATAATAATAAATAAAATACATTCCAGAATTATGTGCTCTTTATGTGCTAATTTCGTCTACTTTTTAAAATTTTTGTGCTCTTTTGGTTTACACGGAAATTTAAAAAAATGATTGACGTTCTAGCTTTATTGATTATTTCTGTATGGGCTTGCTAGCTTTATGTAAAGCTAGCACGTCAATAATTCTTTTAAATTTCCGTGGAAACCAAAGGAGCACAAAAATTTTAAAAAATGGACGAAATTAGCACATAAAGATCACATAATTCTGGAATATATTTTATTTATTTTTATTGAGGTGGGCTTGCTAGGTTTACATAAACCTAGCCAGCCCACACATTAAAAAAAAAAAATCTTAAAAACTTGGAAAATTAAATTTTCTTTTTAGGAAACGGGAGCACATAAAACGCACTTAATTTTCGCATATAAATATTATAAAAATATTTATTATTTCTGTATGGGCTTGCTAGCTTTATATAAAGCTAGCCCGCCAATCATTTTTTTAAATTTCCGTGGAAACCAAAGGAGCACAAAAATTTTAAAAAGTGGACGAAATTAGCACATTAAAAGCACATAAAAATATTTGTTATTTCTGTATTGGTTTGCTAGCTTTATATATAAAGCTAGCACGTCAATCATTTTTTTAAATTTCCGTGAACACCAAAGGAGCACAAAAATTTTAAAAAGTGGACGAAATTAGCACATAAAGAGCACATAATTCTGGAATATATTTTATTTATTTTTATTGAGGTGGGCTTGCTAGGTTTATATAAACCTAGCCAGCCCACACATTTAAAAAAAAAAGGTTAAAAAAATTGGTAAATGGAATTTTGTTTTAGCAAACAGAAGCACATAAAAAGCACCTAATGTTCGCATATAAATATTATAAAAATATTTATTATTTCTGTATGGGCTTGTTAGCTTTGTATAAAGCTAGCACGCCAATAATTTTTTTTAATTTCCGTGGAAACCAAAGGAGCACAAAAATTTTAAAAAGTGGACGAAATTAGCACATAAAGAGCACATATTTCTGGAATGTAATTTATTTATGTTTATTGAGGTGGGCTAGGTTTATATAAACAACCAAACTGTAGTTTGGGCATGTTTTCAGCTGTTATAAGCAAAAATCTAAAAACTCAGAGTCAATTCTGACATAAAAAAATGCGATTTACCCATATCTCTACTGTTCACTACAAAATATTTTATTATTTGTGAGTCCTAAAAATTTCGGGGGGGATTGACCCCCCTTCATCCTCCCCTAGGTAAGGCTCTGCGGTGGACTGATTCAAAATCAAAATCTACAAGTTCAGCTAGTTTGCAAATATTTTTTGTATGTGTATTTTTCAATAAATAAACAAATAAAAATAATAATTAATAATGGCTGCAAAGTGACTTATTCGTGATTAAATTTTCACAAACTCTGCTGCATGGTTTCATACCGCCCCCCTCGTTTCAGACATAAAACTTATACTTTTAAGTTCTGATAAAAAAAATGCCAAATGCATTAACCCTACTTAAAAAAAAAACACACAGAAGAGTTACTTTTATTTCCAATTTATTTCTGACTAACAATAAGCCTTGGATTAACTTTCGAGCCAATTTTAAATATTGTGGTGGGCCAGCAAATAGAATATAATAATTGTTTCGGCATAAATGTAATTAGAAAAAAGTTGGGTTTTTTGTAACTAATTTTTGTTTTTTTAAATTCCTTTTGATTCTAATTCCCTCGTAGCTCCTTTGTGGCAAGGTATAAAACAGAAAAATTTTTGCGCATTTTATCTGTGTATTGTTGCACTGAACTTGAGAGGTCAAACTTATTAAAAACGTACAAAAATGGTTTTTGCTGCCTCCTTGACCCCTGTAACAAAACCGCCTTCACTCCCTCCCCCGGACATCATAGATCCGCCAATGACTTGCTATCTTCATCCCAACTGCGACGGCAAACGAGAACAAGCTCCCTCAAAAAAGATTTATCATGCGTCTAGAAGTCAGGATAGATACCAAGGGCGCACCGAGGATTGGCAAGGGGGCTCTTCTTTACAAGATAGAAATTGGAAAATTTGTGTTACTTTTTAAACTCATTGTCAAACGTTCAATATTTTATTTAACATTTTAAATTTAGCTAGTATGCAATATACCTAAGCATGTTGCATTTTTCTCCTCCATGTATGTGAAAAAACTTTATTAAAATTTGTACGCTGAAACACTGAATATTAACCACTAAAACATGAATTTTCCCCAAAAATCGACATTTAAAACGGACTTTTCTCAAACTTTTCCCTTGCGGCGCCAACAATTATTTATATCTTTTTAAATAACCTATTTTTATTTTTGCTTCTAGCGCCAAGGGTGGGGCGGAATGGAAAAGCGTTTTTAAAATGAAAATAACTGCTGTTTCATAACTACAAAAACAAATAGTTACGATGAATTGTTGTTTAGATGTTAACAATGAACAATTAGAAAATAAATAGACTGGCCACGGAGAAAGTTCCCAGAAAACAATTTATTAAAATTAAAAAATTTGAATAAAAATTATCGTATTGTGTTATTTTTTTGGCTTAGTTGTGTTGTTGCGAAATCTTTTTAAACACTTTATACTCTTATTTGGGGGAAGATTGATCCCCCCAGGTACGGCCTGGTTGTCACGTGATCTCCCGTCTCGGTAAAGTGTCGTGGCTTACTCGTTTCCATGATACCACAGCTAATAATTATTATTTTTTAAGGGAAATACCTTAAACCACCCTGAGGCTCTATTCACATCACACGATCCACGCTCTCACCAATAGCAAACTCTGATCAGTTGCGTGTTGTGCGAAATGCCTTGTCTCGACCAATGGCATAGTCGCCCGCTCTTTAGAGTTAGTGAATTTTACGCGTTTGAAGTAAAATCTGTTCTCCTGCCCCGTACCGACTGAACGTTTCTCGGTCGTTCCGTAGGAGAACCTTGCGCAGAGATCTTTCCGCATACCACGTAACGGTTCGGAGCTAATTTAGCTTGCCATTGGCCAGAGCATGTGATGGGAACTATCACATCGTTCAAGTACGAGAATAGATAGGCTGGAGGAGTAGAAAGAAGCTATCACGGTATCTATTCTAAGTCTTGAACGGTGTGACTATCCACAACACACCCTTTGACCAATAGCAGGCTTTAAATTAGCTTCTCCTACGATATAACCGAGCAACGTTCAGTCGGTATAGGGCAGGAGAACAGATTTCAATTCAAACGCGTAAAATTCATTAACTCTAAAGAGCGGGCGACTATGCTAGTGGTCGAGAGTCAGAGTTTGCTATTGGTCAAAAGCGTGTTATGTGGACACATCATTTAAGACCCAGAATAACTACCCAGAGCACAAGTTAGGGCATTGGCATGGGCGTAGTTAGGTGTTCTCATCTAGGAGGCTATAGTCATACTTTCTCTTCTGAATTGTGTTTGTGTGTCTATGGTAATGTTCGAATAATTTCAGGGGGGGGCTAATTTTAACAAGCTTTGGACGGGAAGGCTTAACCTCCACCCAAGCCACCCTAACTACGCCCATGGGCAATTGAAATTGATTTGTGTGATGCGGAACTTTGAGGAACGACTCCAACATTGTAGAAAACGGACGTCATCTACCTGACATTACTCTCAAAACGCAAATTCACTTTCTAACAGTTAAATCGTAACATCTCAACTTAAATTCTTGTAATTAGCTGAGTTATTCATATTTTAAAAACGCACCTTCATTCTGCTACACCCTGTATTATATTACATATTATTTATAAAATACGAAATATTTCTTTACCCAATTGAAAATTCTGTAGGTATTGCAAATTTAATGTTGCCAGACTCGTCAATCATCATTCTACGGCTAAAAAGACCTATCTGCAAAAAATTACTTTTAAAATTAATATGCAATTTATTCCAAAAATGTAAATGTCTAGAATTATTAACTTTTTGATTAGAATTTGATAGAATTGAGCTAGAGTTCTTCTAAGGGCGTTATTATATATTTTAATTAATATTTCTTTAAATATACCATTACATTTTTTAAATAAACTCGTTTTCTTAAAATTTGCACGTAGGCCCTTATTTAATTTAATTTAAGCATTAACTCAGGGATATTTACGTCTTTCGTGGTTTGCAGTCGAATATTGCTGGGTTGGGTAATATCAAAATTCTATTAAATTCGGATTCTCATCTTAGCTCTTCTGAAAACGGCAGCGGCCATTTAATTAGTCCCCAGCTGTACCAACGTGCCAACAACTTCCTGTAAGTTAAGATTATGTTTCAAAAGCATTTCTGTAGAAACTAATGAGTTGGAAGCATATTTGTGTGAAACTTTATGTAACCTACATGTAACCATAACTTTTCTTACTACAATATTAGGCAATTGTCCTTATTTTTAATAGAATAAGCAAACATTTACTTCCTGTAAAATACATTTGTCTACAGATATAAAATAAAATTGGTTATAGAATTATTATTCTTTTTATTTTTGCCACAAAAAAAAAACAGTTTTAAAGTTTCCGAAAATAATCAACTGATCGAGCTGCCCAATAAACATTTTCAACCATTTTCATTATTTTTAGGAAGCTACAAATTTGTTTAACGATTGTTTACAATAACTAAATTTACTTTTAAAAATTGAAGTTTGGATCAATTCTAACCCCCTTAAGTCTACAAGAGTCTCGCTTATAAGTTACTATACAGGGTGTTTCCTAATTGAATGTGAAATGATTTATTTTTGAAAACTTTACCACCCTGTATCTCAAAAGGTAAGACGTTTAGAACATATGTTTATATGAAGTTTTTTTCTTAAAATGGGCCCAAAAATCACCCCCATAAATATTGACATTCAATTAGGAAACACCCTGTATATAACTCCATCCTCCCTTCTTAAGTGCTAAGCCCTCAGCCCTTGCCACCATTGCAAAAAAAATCTACAAAAGTTTGAAATCAATCTAGATTACTACCTTAATTTACTACATGGTATTCTTACATATAAACCGACAAAAAAAATATATTTTTTTTTTTTTTAAATAAAATTATTTATCACAGATTTGATTTATTATTAATAATTTCAAACTCGATTTATTTAGGAATTATTTTTAGGTCTAAAAACAAAAAACCTTTCTATCAGACATTGGGTTTTAAAATATTTAAAATTTGATCTCCAGCAAAATATACTTTCCTACCACATATAAAATTTTTCTGCTGTTAATTTTTTTTTTCAAGATTTTACATGCTGCTGAATGTTACAAGATCATTATTAAGACTGAAAAAAACTTAAAAAAAAGAAAGAAAAATAGTTCATTGCTAATTGTTTGGATGAAATTTGGAAAGTTAATTAATGTTTGTATATGTCTGTGACCCAAAAATATATATTTTTTAAGAATAAGAGTTTTATGACTAAATTTTTCTATGTAGGTAAAAATAAGTATCTCCAAATTGTATCCAAACTAATAGCAATTAACTATTTTTTACTATCAACTTATACTTCATTGAAAAATAGTTAAATTTAAGATTTTACCCCTTCCATTTTCCTTACTGGCTCTGGAGCTGATAGTCTGCTAATTTCTCTGGGGGTTTTTCTCTGGTTCTAGCACTGTGCAAAGTTTGAGTTTGCCATAGGACTAATTTGTCTTCTTTCACCAGGTGATGATAATGCAGTGGTAGAACCATTGGAACCTGCTGTAAGAAAGCTGTTAAAAGAGCCATTTTGACTATTAGTGTCACTTTCATATTGATGAAATTCTGGAAGGTCTTGTAGTGACTCTACTGCTCCAGAGCTATTAAAAGAATTGTTATTCGATTGTAAAATGGGGGATTGCTTGTTTTAGAGGTTGCTTAATATGAGGGGAAGTTGGTGCAATAGCTTTGGTCTGGGTCACAGTTGTTTGTTGATTTTTATGTATGAGTAGTCTTCTTCTGGTTTCTCTGTTGGTTTTCACCAGATATTCTGTATGTGTGATATATTTTAAGGACATAGAGACGCCACAAACTTATCAAACTCAAATTTATATGTGAAAATCAAAGAAGGAAAATATCAGTACTGTATACTCTAGCATTGTTTAGAGAGACTCACCTCCGCCATTGCTAATTCATAAGCACAGGGAAATAAAAATAAATGTTGCATGATTATAGATGTCATTCACCGCTGACACAAGACGCTAGCGCTACCAAGTCCACTTCCAATCCCTGGCTTCGCATGCGTAGATCTACCAATATTATTTACCTCATGTATTAGAATCGATGTACAGGGTGATTTTCACTTGAATGATTCTAACCACATGAAAACAGAATGTTTCAAAAACCTAACCTAACGAAACCTAATCAGATCTAACCGAACCGAACCAAAGCAAACTAAACCAATATTTTTTTTCAAAAAAAAAAACTTTCCTGACTTCCTACCTGGGATGCTAGAGGATGTGAATCCGAACCGGACCGTACCGAACCGAACCTATCCAAACCTAACCCTACCCAACTAAACCTAATTAGCAGTACGTGTTGTAGTTTAGTTTGGTTAGGTTAGGTTTGGTTCAGTTTAGTTAGGTTCGGTTTGGTTCGGTTCGGATTCACATCCTCTAGGATCCCGGGCAGGAAGTCAGGAAAGTTTTTTTTTTGAAAAAAATTATTGGTTCAGTTTCCTTCGGTTCGGTTAGATTTGATTAGGTTTTGTTAGGTTAGGTTTTTGAAACTTTCTATTTTCATGTGGTTAGAATCATTCAAGTGAAAATCACCCTGTATGCATCTATTCTAAGACATGAGGTAAATAATATTGGTAGATGTGCGCTTGCGAAGCCAGGGATTGAACGTGGACTTGGTAGCGCTAGCGTCTTGTACCGCTGACGGCTTAAATTATTTTAGTGAAACGCCAATGAACTTGACAAGAAAATAACAATCAAAAAAATATGAATTTCAGTGACTTTGATGGGTTTGTCACGTCTCTATTTGTTTAAAATATGTCATACTACAGGGTCTCTTGTTTTTACCCGTTATTTCTTGATACTAGTCTGTGTTGCAAAGATATGTTGTTTTACCTATTTTTTTTTTATTGCAATTTAGCAAAAAACGATGTAATATAATGTATGTAGTGATACCTGACTGTTTCTTGGATCATCTAGAGCAGCTTTCATTTTGTTTTTAAAGTGCCCTACGGCTCTTCTCCTCAACTACAAGAAATTTACAATCTATTTAGTCTCTTTGATCTGTGGTGGGTCTTTTTGAGTTTTTTGTGTGTTGTCTCCTATTGGTTCAATGATTCTGGCCATTTAGTTTCTTTAATTTGTGCTGGGTCTTAAATCACAAAAATCTATGTGTATATGTCCCATGACCTTTTCTTTGATCTGTGGTGGATCTTTTTTGTGTGTTGCCTCCAGTGGTTCAATGATTCTGTCCATTTACTCTCTTTGATCTGTAGTGGGTCTTTTTGAGTTTTTTTGTGTGTTGTTTTCACGTGGTTCATCACATAACGGATCGAATCTAAACCCTGCTTTAGTATTGGGTTTACCTATAACAATAAGAAAATACAGGGTTTTACTAAATTAAACAACCTTATTTTAAGAGGTGAAACTATATATGATTTTTTAAGACAGAAATTGATAACAAAAGGTTTGCAGAAATATGTTTATACGAACTTTTAATAAGAGGGTTATGCTGAAAATTTTTAAGATGCTCTGATAATAGGTAATAATTTTTTTGGAAAAAAAAATATAATTGAATGTAGTGGCGAATAATTTAGCTATCACCCAAAACTGTATAAAAATCTGATCCTACACTAACTATAGTTTTTTTTATTTTGGCGGTTAAATCATGACATATTTCCATTAGTTTAAATATTTATTTATTTATTTAGTAGTGAAAATGTGAAAATGGTTTACATTTACAATTGATTAGTATTTCTTAAAAATTAATAATCATCATTTAAATAAAATGTTATAATGATTTTTGGTCAAAGGCAAACGTTTCATACCAAGTTAAAAACAATTTTGAAATCTCCAAATATTTTTAAAACATTTTAATTAAAAAGACACTCACCAGGATTTTTGCTATTGTTTTTTTGAAGATGATGATGAACATGGTGCTATGATAGCTAATCCAGCTGTAAACACTGACCAGAACAACAGTGTCGCTTCCAAGTGGTTCACCACATAATGGATCAAATTTAAACCCCGCATTAGTATTAGGTTCACCTATAACAATAAGAAAATACAGGGTGTGACATAATTAAATAACCATATTTTAACAGGTGAATCTGTATATACTTTTTGAAGACAGAAATTGGTACCTAACAAAAGGTTTGCGGAAATATGTTTATAGGAACTTTTTAAATGAGGGTTATGATCTGATCATACACTCACTATGAAAAAAGTAAATGTGTATTAAAAAAATACATATTTCTCAACTCACAAGCTACAGCGATTTTTTTTGTACAATTTTATAATGCCCTTTTGTCACATTAAAAAAAAATTACAAAATACTTTTTTGTGTAGTTTTAGGCAAAACTGGCCGACACCATTCGAAAGAAAGGTAAACATTTTATAGCTCCTTACAATTTCGTATCTATTGAACAAAGGATGGTCAAGAAATAAATTTTGACATTTAGCAATTTCAATTGTAAATAAAATTTTCAAGTGCAAAATTTTTACATCTTTTTCGAATGTTGAAAGTCAGTTTTGAAGCTTTTTGTAAATGTGACAAAAAGGTTCTATAAAATTATATGAAAGACATCTCTGACCTGTAGGTTCATTGCATATTGGCTGTGAAACAGAGTGAAGGTTTCAAATCTACTTAGAGATCTGAGCCCTGAAGGGGAGAAAAACTAGAGATATCCCAAAAAAAATAACCCCAAAATTAAATCGCCCCGCCTGGGAAAACAGAGTCTATTAAACAAAAAACAAAGGAAAAAATCGGCAACACGCTAGAAGCTTACCTTCTGTAATTCTGCTTGCTATCCCACAATTTCACTGGCGGCGCCGCCCCTTCTTGCGACTGGAATTTCGGTCTTCAACCCGAAAACAAGTGCGACTTTTTTTCGTTTTTTGGCGGAAGTAGTTTCTTCATTCTCCTGTCACACCCAGGGTGGCGCTTCAAACTTCCAGCGTGAGCAAAAACCGCGCATGATCGTACCAAAATGATCAGGTGATCAAAAAGAAAATAACTTTCAACAAAGGGAGAAATTATCACCTGATCGGAATTTTTCCCAAACAGGACTTTCTTTTTTGAAGGTTTTTACAGAAAGCCCAAAATATCAAAACAAACTTTAAGGTTAGGTTTTCCAAAAAATTCAAAAAAAGAAAAATAACTGGCAGCATTAAACATTCCGCCCACCATAAAAATTCCCAATTTTTATGGAAAAACCCAAAAAAAAAACAAAAAAAAAATAAAAAAAAAAGGTTATTCAATTACCCAAAAGGTCTAAACAATAAATTAGCATTTTTGCAACAACAATTTTATCGCAATAACTATGGACGTCATACTTAAGTTAATTCAAATAAGCACGATTCACGCTACACAAGGCTTTGAAGGTTGGTTACTGGCTGGGTAACGGACATACCTTCACCAAACTACGGTCAAGTAATCCTTTCGCGGTTTTTACTTGCACGAAACGGGGGATTCTATCTGGACTCGAGTAAATTTTTTCAATTCTACCGAGTGACCACTTCAATGGGGGTAGGTTTTCGTCTTTCAACGCTACTAATGTTCCAACTTTTGGAGGGTTATCGGGGGTATTCCATCTTTCGCGTTGTTGCAACGACTGTAAATACTCCATATGCCAGCGGCGCCAAAAATGCTGCTGGATCTGCTGAACAAGCTGCCAGCGATGGAGACGGTTTAACTTAACATTGGTTAGATCTTCATCGGGAGGGGCTGTCAAGGGTTCCAAAGTGAGGAAATGTCCAGGAGTAAGACTTTGAAAGTCATAAGGATCAGGGCTCATACTACACAATGGTCGACTATTTAAAATAGCCTCAATCTGAACCAATACAGTCATCAACTCTTCAAAGGTTAGGATTTGATCCCCCACAATTCTCTTCAGATGAGTTTTTGTGGACTTTACCCCAGACTCATGGAGTCCACCAAAATGCGGACTGGCGGGTGGATTAAAACACCACTTAATCGCTAAAGTCTCAGCAGCTTGCTGACAATAGGACACAAGGAGGTTATTTGCCCCAACAAAATTAGTGCGCTGGTCACTGTAGAGGGCAGCACACCTGCCACGTCTACCAACAAATCGGCGGAGGGCAGCCAAAAATGCATCAGTGGACAAATCAGAAACAGCCTCCAGGTGAATGGCCTTTGTTGGGAAACAAACAAAAATACACCCATAAGCCTTTTGACACCACGACGCTTGGTTAACGTGATGGAGAATGGACCCATAAAATCTACACTAACATGGGAAAAGGGCTTCACCTGGGACACTCTAAATTTAGGAAGGTCACCCATGAATGGGTGCAATGGTTTGGGATTTACCCTGGCACAACAAAAACACTTGGAAACAACACTGTGAATGGCACTTTTCACCGACAAAATCCAAAACTGTTGATTTAGGAGGTACTCCAATAAGCGAGGACCTGGATGTCCATGCTCATTATGGAATTTTTCAATAATCAAAGTGGTAAACCTATGACTACGAGGCAACAGCATGGGGTGTTTCACCTCATATGCTAAATCAGTGTGACGTAATCTACCGCCCACCCTGAGAACACCATGGGAATCAAGAAAAGGAGCTAACTTTCGAAGAGGCTTAGCACAACTCTCTCCCTTACGTATCCTTTTCAAATCTTCAAAAAAAACTTCTTGTACAACTCGCACAACAACTAAAGTAGCATAATAAAGATCTGCCTCATTGAGGGCTTTAGTAGGAAAAGATAAAGAAGGATCTTTTTTCACTCGAAAAGGTCTCAAACAAAAGGCAACAATGCCCAAGATTTTACGTAAAGAGGAGTACTTAGTGAGTAACAGCTGTACTTCATCAAGGGGTATTTCTGTCACAAAAACAAAACGATTTTCCTCAGGGGGTAGATCAGCATCAAACGCATCAATTTTGTGGTTCATAGGCCATGTTTCACTAGACTGGGCCAACCAGGATGGTCCAGTAAACCAAAGAGGATGGTCTATCAATTGACCAGTAAGTAAGCTCCGGGATAAGCAATCAGCTGGGTTCTCCTTACCATTTACATGGTACCAACAGCTGGGGGGAACTTTCTCTTGAATAGTCGTTACACGATTGGCTACAAAAACCTTTCGTTTTGATGGACACGATTTTATCCAAGCCAGGGTAACGCTGGAGTCAGACCAAGCAAAAATCAAGATGATTGCCAACAAACTCCAATAGCTCTGCCAACAATACAGCAGCACACAATTCTAAGCGTGGAATAGAAATACTTTTCAAAGGGCACACTCTACTTTTCCCACACAAAAGGGAGATAGAAATATTTCCATCCAACTCAATTTGTCGAATATATACTGCACCACCATATGCATACATTGAGGCGTCACAAAAGCCATGCAATTCAGTGGTGACAGCATTTTGCTTCACAACATAACGAGGTATTGATATCGAAGATAATAATGGTAGTTGCGACACATAGAGTTGCCACTGTGCAACAATATCACTAGAGGGGGTATCATCCCATGAAAGGCCCTGGACCCACAAACGTTGCATTAAACATTTAGCAACCAAAACAACTGGGGCTAGGAACCCGAGTGGATCATATATCCTTGCAATCTCAGAAAGAATGTTTCTCTTGGTACAAGGTCTTTCCATGGGCATCACATCATAACAAAACGAATCCAATTTTGGACACCACTTTAGTCCAAGGATTTTTAAACCAGCAGATTCATCATCAAAGGAAATTGGTTGCTGATGACTAGCTGGAACCGATTCTAGTAACTCAGGAGTGTTGCTAGTCCACTTACGAAGTTCAAAACAACCCAATTTTAACAACGCAATTAGCTGTTTCTGGCTTTCTAAAGCTTCAGCTACAGAATTAGCTAATCCGATGGCATCGTCCACATAAGTAGTATGCATCAACACCTTGCTCGCTAGTGGAAAGCCACTGCCATGATCTTTAACGAGCTGGTGAAGAGTACGAATAGCTAGGTATGGGCTCGAATTCACACCATAAGTTACTGTTTGAAGAGAGTACTCTTGAATCTCCTCGGTTGGGTCGAACCGCCACAATATCTGTTGATAACACACATCAGCCTGATGCATATCAATCTGCCTGAACATTTGACGTATGTCACTAGAATATACAACACTATAAAGGCGAAAAGTAAGCAATATTGACACAATATTTCTTTGGAGTTTAGGTCCTACCAATAAAATAGAATTTAAGCTACGACTATTTGAGGTCTTGGCAGATGCATCAAAAACAATTCGAATTTTTGACACTGCCTTCACAACTGGGTGGTGTGGAATAAAATATGAATGGAAGTCAGGGCTAGAATTGGCCAATTTCATATGCCCCTGGTCTAGGTAATCCTGAACAAAGTCTTTGTACACACTATACAAAGCAGGATTTTTCAACAATCGGTTTTCCATCATATTAAATCTACGCAATGCTTGACCTTTAGAGTTACCAAGTTCTTGTCGAGGCTCTCTGAAAGGCAAGCGAACAACATATCTGCCGGACTCAGTTCTTGAATGAGTGGTAGCAAATATTTTTTCACACAAATCCTCATCAGAGGAAAGAGGGATTTTTTGAGGGGTCGATTCTAGTTCCCAAAACTTTTGTAAGGTACTATCCAATCCAGATTTTTTTTTTTTTTTTTTTACCGTTAAGCGCACTCGCAAGGTCCCTATCACGCTCGAGAAGCGGCCAGTGCGCGGAAATGTTGGTGTGTGTTGGTTTTGAAACGGTTCAGGTTGTAACCTGCAGGGAAAACTGTCGCAGGGAGTTTATTCCACAGCGATGCTGTTCTCCAGAGATATGAATTCTGATATAATGAGGTTCTTGGTGCCTCTATTTTGACAGTAAATTGATGGTTACCGTCTGTTTGACGTGTTCGCCTAGTAGGTGCTACTCCCGGGGGGATCATACGTGCCAACTCTTCAGAGCATTTTCCGTGATAATACCTGTAGAAGAGAGATAGATCGCCCACAGTTCTTCGATGTTCGAGACTATCCAAGCTACGGGTAAGTGCGGGGTCATTGATCAGCTTGATAGCTCGTTTTTGCACGGTATTCAAAAGCATTAAGGTATGTTTGGGTGCCGCACTCCATATATGTGAGCAGTACTCCATAGTTGGTCGAATCTGGGCTTTGTAGAGTGTCAGCAGTTGGCTTGGTGTATACAGATGTCTTGTACGAAATAGCACCCCAAGCTTTTGGGACGCCCTTTTAGCTATATCTGCCACGTGACTGTGCCAAGACATGTTGGTCTCTGCAGTGACTCCTAAGATGTTCAACTGGCTCCGCAATGCGACAGCACTTCCAGATAGCATGATGTTTGGCTCACCGGTGCTGGTCTTTTTTGAAAACAGGGCTGCTTGGGTTTTCTGCGCGTTGAACTGTACAAGGTTTTTGTTGCCCCAGTCCTCTATTATCTCCAGGTCGTTATTTATCTGCGATATTTGAGTTTGTCTAAGATGATGGAATTCACGTGCGGATAGACACTGAGTGGGTGGTATGACTGAGGAGACTACATTGCCATCATCTGCAAAGCAATAAAGTGGATTTACTGTTTTATCTATGAGGTCATTTATGTAAATCAGAAAAAGTGTTGGCGAAAGGATTGCTCCCTGTGGCACACCAGCATTTATTTGGTAAGAGTTGGAGTTCCGGCCATCCAGTGCAACATAAATGGATCTATCCTTAAGGTAACTTTCAAACCAAGTGCAAAGTTTCGGCGACAATCCCATTGCTTTAAGCTTGTTGAGCAGATTTTCATGCCAGACTTTATCGAATGCTTTTGATATATCTAAGGCAATTGTTCTTGTTTCGCCCCGTAACTCAATCGCTTTTTGCCATAAATGAGTGACGTATGTAAGTAAATCGCCAGTTGACCTATATTTTCGAAATCCGTATTGCTTGTCGTTGATAAGTTTGTACTTTTCCAAGTACTTGGTTAGGTGATTGTTCACAACTCTTTCCATTACTTTTGATATCACCGGAAGTAGAGCAATTGGTCTATAGTTTAACGGATCTGTCTTTTTTCCTTTCTTTGGAATAGGTTGTACTGCGGCAGACTTCCATGAAGATGGATATACTCCTTGCCTGTAAGATAAATTGAATAATTTAGCGAAAGTTGGGGTGAGTTCGTTAGCACAATTTTTGAGTACTATCGCGGGAATGCCATCTGGACCCATTGCTTTGTTTGTATCCAACTTTTTAAGGGATTTTCGTATTTCTCTGTGACAAAAGGGTACCTCTGGCATACTGTGGGAAACCCTTTCAATGAACGGTGGAGTTTTTCCATTTGGCACTGTTAGGTTTGAGTTGGAGGAAAAGATTTTGGCCAGCATATTGGCTTTTTCCTCTGATGTTGTGGCTGAGTGAGTATTTTTATCTGTAAGTGGTGGTATGGATGATTTGGTGAAGTTTGATCCAACGGCTTTTGCAAGAGACCAAAAGGACCTAGAACTACTTGGACAATTCAGCAACCTGTTTTTTATTCTTTGATTGTATGTTTCTTTGGCGGCGTCAATAGTAATTTTGCAACTATTTCTGGCTTCTATAAATTCTGTGTTGTTTTGAGCGGTTTGTTGTCGTTTCCAAAGGTTATATGCTCTGTGTTTTTTCTGTACAGCCGTTTGACACTGGCTGTTGAACCAAGGTTTTGCATTAGCTCTGCTTTTTATTGTATGTGGGATATATGCATCCATTCCAGATAAGATTACTTTTGTTATTTCATTACAGCAAATAGTGGGATCAGCTGTTTTAAAGCAAACTTCTTGCCATGGAAAATCCAGGTAAAACTGTTTAAGGTCATTCCATTTTGCCGATTTATAGTGCCACATTTTACGAGGAAGTGATTGTTGGCTTGGCGGTATGAACATTTCGCACTTTGTTCTTATAAGTTTATGATCGGATGAACCAAGTGGGGGATCTACTTGAATTGTGTACAAGTCAGGATTTGTAGTTAGGAACAAGTCTAAAAGCGCTGCAAATTCACCCCTTTCTGAGATACGGGTAGGTTCATCGACAAGCTGCGTTAGACCACAACTTATGGCAAAAGCTTCTGCTTCCCTGCCTTCATTATCTGTTTTGTTGTGGTGTTTTAGCCAGGGTATATTGTGGACGTTGAAATCGCCTAAAAAAACAATTTCCGCATGTGGATAGTTAGACTGTATATTATCACAGTTTTCGGATAATGTCGCAAAAAAGTTTTGATACTCGGTGTTACTCGGCGGTCGGTAGAGGCAGCAAATGAACTTGGTCGATGACTTTGAGGTGAATTTCAGCCATATGATATCGAGGTTCGCTGGTTCTAGCTTCTCCTCTCGATGACATGAAAGGTCATTTTTAATGTACATACAGATCCCAAAATTATGTCGAAATCGGTGGTGTAGGTCATAGCCGGGATAAAGATAGTTCACAATAGGTGTTGCAGAACTGATTTTAGTTTCAGTGAGAACAAGGATGTCAGGTCTTTGTACTTCAAGATGTTGGTGAACTGAATTCATGTTGGTACTTAATCCTCTTATATTGCTAAAATCAATTCTGAGTTGAGTTTTTGGTCTTCTTTTAATATCTTTGCATATAGGGGAAGACACTAAACAAACTAATGGGTTTTTGAGTTTTACGAGGACCATCAATACCACCAAGGAGTATCCAACCAAATATTGAATTAATGGCACAAGGTCCTCCATTTTCTCCTTTTTTAAAGCCAGGCACAAGCATCTGACCAAACAAATCAACACCAATTAAAAGGTCTACACTACTAGGTTGTCCAAAATTAGGATCAGCAAAATCTAAATTTTTTAGGTATGGCCACTGAATAGAATCATATTCTACAACAGTCACAGGTATGGTTCCACAAATTTTAGGAATAAGAATGGCATCACAGGAAATCAAACTATCAGGAAACTTGGACGAGCTTATCTGCAATGTTACATTGCCATCTGATGTACTAGAAATCATGCCATTTATTCCTTCAATAGGAGTTTTATTCGGAGCTACTTTAAGTCCTAACCTCTCAGCCAAAGAGACGGTTACAAAGGATGCTTCACTAGCGGAATCTAAAATTGCCTGACAAGACACAAACTTTTTGTTGGCATCTACCACTAAAACTTCGGCAGTTGCAAAAAGCACAGGTCTCCTCTTACGAGGTTCAAAATGGTTGCTACTGGGTGTAGCGGTACACAATGCCTGTTGGGCACCTTCACTATTAAGTATATGGGGGGTCTCCCCTGGACGATCAACTTGGGGGCTCGGAGAGCTTTTCACAAAGTGCAACAGGGAATGGTGAAGACCCTGGCACTGACGACACGTGGCATTTGTAGGGCATTGAGATACACCATGTTTGCCAAAGCAGTTAAAACACAATCGTTCACGCTGAACAAATTGATGGCGCTGACCTACTTCTAATTCCAGAAATCTGGTACACTTCACAAGGGGATGGTAGGGCTGTTGCTGGCAATAAACACATCCTTTATTACCAGACTGGCCTGCTCCAGTCAATAACACAGGATAGGGTGGTTTGCCACCCTTCCTAGGGGGTAGAGAAGGTGAGAACTCCTTCGGCTTATTCAAAAGAGAACTATTTTCCATGGCCGACAATTTTTCTCTAAGAATTTAAACAAATCTTTATATGACGGGATTTCCTTATCACTATACTCATTCTCAAACTGAGTTTTCAATGGGGTATCAACTTTTTGCAAAAGAAGAATCATTTTAGCAAAATCTAAAAGGTCTACATCATCATAGTTTGACAATGCTTCCAAATTTTCCCAGAAAGTGGACAACAATAACCTTAAATCATGTGGGTTGCTCGATTTTGCACAAGGGGCTTGACAAAGAGACATCCAATAATTTGTTACCAAAAGTATTTTATTATTAAAGCGTCTAATCATCGCATCAAAGGCTACTCGATAATTATCTGAGGTTAGCGGTATGTTCCTAATTACAGATGCAGCCTCTCCCACCAGAGCGGTATTTAAGGCTTGAAATTTAGCTATTTCACTCATGTCAGCTTTATCGTGGACAAGTGACTTAAACATATCAAAAAAGGTGGGCCATTTTTTAAGATTACCGTCAAAATGGGGTACCTCTATTCGTTTAATTTCAAGACCCCTGTCCACATTTACCAGGGAATGGTTCAAAATTGTCTGTGAGGCATCTTGGTAATCCTCCGCATAGAGCTCACGACAAATCGATCTAATTGTGTATTTCATTTCATCAAATTCCTGCACTAAAGTTTCCTGACTTTCTTGTATCTGATCACTACTATCCAAGCTTATAATTTCAAAATGCAATGCATCGAAGTGACTTACCAGAGAAGGCACATCTTCCCATCTGGGTTTTAACTTTTTTGCCTTCTCTGCATTGCCCTGGGCTTCGACGGCTCTATTATAAGTTGTTTTTAATTTTTTCAAAACTTTTATGTCAGACATGACAAAACGGTTTTTATCAGATACAAAAAAGTAGGTTTTTTCGCTATCAACACCCGGGTACGGTTCGCTAAGAACGCGGCAACAATCTCGCGCTTAACGAAAGCAAAAAACGAAGGTAAATTTCGACGGATTTCACACAAACAAATTCGAAACCCGACGAATAATCACAATTTTCCAACCTCGGAGGTACACAAAACAACACGTGAAGTTGTGAGGTTAGAACACACAAACGTCAATGAAATGTCAGCCAGCAACAAAAAAAACGGGCGCCCGGGTCGCTGCCAAATGTCGAACGGGGGGTTTTTTTTATCGCCGCACGAGGTCATAAACCCAACTCAGGGCAACCAACCTTCAAAACCATGCGGACTCTAAAAAAAACCGGTACAAAAACAACAATGTCCGAATCTGGCAAAAAAACGATAAAATATGGTTGCTGCAAAAAAACTATAAAATTACCAATTTTTTAACAAAAAAAAACTGTAAAATCCAAAGGGCTTTTTCAAAACATAAGGGTCTGAAGGACCAAATAGAGATCTGAGCCCTGAAGGGGAGAAAAACTAGAGATATCCCAAAAAAAAATAACCCCAAAATTAAATTCGCCCCGCCTGGGAAAACAGAGTCTATTAAACAAAAAACAAAGGAAAAAATCGGCAACAGGCTAGAAGCTTACCTTCTGTAATTCTGCTTGCTATCCCACAATTTCACTGGCGGCGCGGTGCCGCCCCTTCTTGCGACTGGAATTTCGGTCTTCAACCCGAAAACACGTGCACGTTCTTTTCGTTTTTTGGCGGAAGTGGTTTCTTCATTCTCCTGTCACACCCACGGATATTAGAACAATAACGGATTGGATTTTACAACCAACCAAAATAGAAAAAGTGGGGACGCCATGCGTTTGACATATCGAAAGCAAGTGGCTACTAAAAGTTGGGCACTGTGTTCTGTGGGTCATGGCACCCTGCCGGCAGCCCAAACCAAACTCTTTTATACTTTGATTTTATCATGGCGCACGATGCCTTGTTTTTGTTGGGTTTTTTGAATTTTTGTCGAAAAGAAAACCGTGTTTGATATATTTACAGACTTCTATTTTATGAATACAGTAGATATAATTATAATCTATAAGTTTTGTGTGTTTGTTAAGGATTTTTGGAGCAGAATCCCACCGGACACTGGGATTAGTAAAGGTAAAATGTATTTGGGGTTGATGTGATTTTCTGTGGTCTTACATTAAAATTTTTAGGAACCAATGTAAAGCAGTTGGAAATTTGAGATATGTTTAAACCCAACTTTTATCTTCAAACATCATAAAGGTACAGGATGTACCTCACAATGAATTATTCTACTTGTATGTTTGTTTACATATTTACAGGAACAAAAATATATGGCTTGGTAAGACAGTTTATTACTTATACCAAATTCTTTTGTGAAAGTAAGTGACAAACACTGTTTTGGTGCTGTTAAAAATTGGGTCAGTGCAGTTTCGATCAAGGGGGAAACAACTGTTTACCTTGCATTAACAATATATATTGGCATGGCATTACAGTAATTTGTGTGAATTTCTTGGCATTATTCAAATATTTACACGGCATTACTTGCAACATATGTACAAAGTTGTTACCCCCTTCATTTCAATAATTTAATAAAGTGCACTGGACTGTCCCAAGAAAATCATGGTATTACCTTTCCATTGTCATGACAAATGTAAAATTTTTATTGAGGCATTATGATTCAACAATGTATACTGTGCACTTGTTCGTTTGGTGTTCCATTTCAGTTTGGAAGGTTTTTTATAGTGGTCATAAAGAGTGCTTAGAGAAAGTGCAGAGAAAATTTTTAAGAAGAGTAGAGTGGGAGAGGATGGTTATTTCTTGCTATAAAGAAATTAACTAGTGAGATATTGAAATTGTATTTTATTTATTTAATGTATCAACAGCATACAAGTGAATTATTATCTAACCTAATAACTACCTATCTACCTACTAGACTAACTTGCAAGGGTCCTATATATAGGTATATATGAATAAATAAATAAATAAGTTATAAGTTGTGATAAAAAGTGATATTCCGATTGTGTGAATTATGATAACTTGCACTTTAGTAATTTTATTTATAAAATGGCATTATTATAAAAAAAATTTGATGTGACAATAGTGTTAGTACATACTATTTGATTTGTAACTGCTATATGCATTAATAAAGATTCTGATTTTGATTTGATAGACCAAGTATACCTACTAAATATCTATGTCATCCTTGTTTGAAAATTACTTGCTCTATGCCTTAATAAACATTTTGCATTGAGTAAATGGACAATGAAAAATTTATACCATGATCTTTTCCTTATGTCAATTAGTGTGTTTTTCCTTGGGACAGCCACACTGGTGCAACATAAAGTGTGTTTCAAAATTCAATAACATAATTTTAATGCTAAATTCCTTGAGTGATTTCAAAACAAAAAGTTTATATAAGCATAGGTCCACAAACACTTAGTTTCAGAGATACCTACAGGGTGTTAAAATTTAGTTTTTTTTTTATATTTTCTGCAGTTTTGAGATGAACCAAATGTGTTTTAATTAATTTGTTTGTTTTGATATAGTTCCCATATAATACTGGAACATATTTTTTATTTTCTGATATTTAGAAGTGTTTGGTTCAACAGCGATTTTTTCTAAAACAGTTAGAGATATATTGCAAAAAACAAAAAAAATTTCAAATGAAACAGCTATTTTATTTCTTGTTTTAAAATCTACCAGTGGCTTACAACAAAAAAAAATCAGGGGGAAAAGGCAACAAGACCCCTAAAAAAGAATCACTCTGTAGATTTTTACTATTAGTTGGCATGTCTAATAGTGTAGTGAGTGCCTATAGCTAAATATATGTGCCAAATTTGAGCTAAATATCTGAAAAACTGGACTAGCTATAGACAAAAAACTACAAAAAAAATTACACCCTGTATCTCAAAACAATCTAAAATTATGTTAATGAATTTTGAAACTCCCTGTATATAGTTGGTCAATGAAAAAGTTCACAAAAAATAAACATGATTTATTTCAGACTTGCCAAATGTTTGTTTTTTTTGACCATGAACCCATAATGTCTCCATTTAGAAATTTTTTTCAAAAATATCAAAAATGACTTTTTTGCAAAAAATCAATTTTTTTTCCAAAATTCAAAAAAAAGGGGATGAAAATATAATAGGTCATGTGACACATCGTTGGAAAGGTATTTAAATTGCCTTTAGAGCTATATCTTATCAATCTGCGATAAGTTGTCCTCAAGATATGTTAATTTTTGTGAAGCTGTGTTGAACCAAAATGGGTCAATTTTTCGATTTTTGAAAATTAATTAAAAAAAACAACTGATCAGAAAAAAAAAATATTTTGGATATTTTATCCCACCCATATATAGATACTGTGTAACAAATTTTTTCAAAATCGGTGAAATGGTCTGCCAAACCTCTGGTTGATTTGATATGAAATTACCCTGAAGGAACAGATATTTTCTGATGACAGTAAATTAAAACTTCATCTTAGCATATCAAACTTGTCATTTTAACAGTCTTTAAATCAGGTAAAATTAAATAAAAAAATTATTTACAGGTCACAATTGGCCTGGCAGGTGAGAACGAAAGTATCAGAGTACTTCCCAGCCTACACCAAGGACTCACTAGCTCAAGTTTACTTTTTGAAAGCCTGAAAGTTGCTACCCACACCTAGCAAAAGGTAAGATAGCCTACATACTTTTCTTCTTAGAATCAAAAAGAGTCACTTGTATAATTATATAATACTATACAGTAGTGGCCAATAATTTAGCAACCACCAATGAATACACAACTCTATAGTTGTGTATTCATTGCAACCACCTAAAACTGTATGAAAATCTGATCCTACAGTAACTATCACAAGAGTAGATTTGAAACCATCACTCTGTTTCACAGCCAATATGCAATGAACCTGCAGGTCAGAGATGTCTTTCATATAATTTTATAGAACCTTTTTGTCACATTTAAAAAAAGCTTCAAAACTGACTTTCAACATTCGAAAAAGATGTAAAAATTTTGCACTTGAAAATTTTATTTACAATTGAAATTGCTAAATTTCAAAATTTATTTCTTGACCATCCTTTGTCCAATAGATACGAAATTGTAAGGAGCTATAAAATTTTTACCTTTCTTTCGAATGGTGTCGGCCAGTTTTGCCTAAAACTACACAAAAAAGTATTTTGTAAGCTTTTTTTTAAATGTGACAAAAGGGCATTATAAAATTGTACAAAAAAAATCGCTGTAGCTTGTGAGTTGAGAAATATGTATCTTTTCAATACACATTTACTTTTTTCATAGTGAGTGTAGGATCAGATCATAACCCTCATTTAAAAAGTTCTTATAAACATATTTCCGCAAACCTTTTGTTAGGTACCAATTTCTGTCTTCAAAAAGTATATACAGATTCACCTGTTAAAATATGGTTATATAATTATGTCACACCCTGTATTTTCTTATTGTTATAGGTGAACCCAATACTAATGCGGGGTTTAAATTTGATCCATTATGTGGTGAACCACTTGGAAGCAACACTGTTGTTATGGTCAGTGTTTACAGCTGGATTAGCTATCATAGCTACATGTTCATCATCATCTTCAAAAAAACAATAGCAAAAATCCTGGTGAGTGTCTTTTTAATTAAAATGTTTTAAAAATATTTGGAGATTTCAAAATTGTTTTTAACTTGGTATGAAACATTTGCCTTTGACCAAAAATCATTATAACATTTTATTTAAATGATGATTATTAATTTTTACGAAATACTAAACAATTGTAAATGTAAACCATTTTCACATTTTCACTACTAAATAAATAAATAAATATTTAAACTAATGGAAATATGTCATGATTTAACCGCCAAAATAAAAAAAAAACTATAGTTAGTGTAGGATCAGATTTTTATACAGTTTTGGGTGATTTTGGGAGCTAAATTATTCGCCACTAGATTCAATTATATTTTTTTTTCCAAAAAAATTATTACCTATTATCAGAGCATCTTAAAATTTTCGGCATAACCCTCTTATTAAAAGTTCTTATAAACATATTTCTGCAAACCTTTTGTTATCAATTTCTGTCTTAAAAAATCATATATAGTTTCACCTCTTAAAATAAGGTTGTTTAATTTAGTAAAACCCTGTATTTTCTTATTGTTATAGGTAAACCCAATACTAAAGCAGGGTTTAGATTCGATCCGTTATGTGATGAACCACTTGAAAACAACACACAAAAAAACTCAAAAAGACCCACTACAGATCAAAGAGTGTAAAACACACAAAAAAGATCCACCACAGATCAAAGAAAAGGTCATGGGACATATACACATAGATTTTTGTGATTTAAGACCCAGCACAGATTAAAGAAACTAAATGGCCAGAATCATTGAACCACTTGGAGGCAACACACAAAAAAACTCAAAAAGACCCACCACAGATCAAAGAGACTAAATGGATTGTAAATTTCTTGTAGTTGAGGAGAAGGGCTGTAGGGCACTTTAAAAACAAAATGAAAGCTGCTCTAGATGATCCAAGAAACAGTCAGGTATCACTACATACATTATATTACATCGTTTTTTGCTAAATTGCAATAAAAAAAATAATAGGTAAAACAACATATCTTTGCAACACAGACTAGTATCAAGAAATAACGGGTAAAAACAAGAGACCCTGTAGTATGACATATTTTAAACAAATAGAGACGCGACAAACCCATCAAAGTCACTGAAATTCATATTTTTTGGTTGTTATTTTCTTGTCAAGTTCATTGGCGTTTCACTAAAATAATTTAAGTCGTCAGCGGTGAATGACATCTATAATCATGCAACATCAAGGCCAACACAAAAATAGAGGCCACGACCCTGAAAAAATCAGCTGTTCTCCCGGGGCTGAATTTTACATTGGGTCTTATGGGAGGTCAGACGTTTTTTTATGATATTTTCAAAATGGCACTACATATTTCCGCAAAATTTCACTGAAATATTCTCAGACACCATCCCGATATTCCACCAAAGGTTTGTAAGGAAGCAACATGATTAAAAGGTTAAAATCTTTAATATTTAGCATTCCTTATTTTGAATTTAAATTACCCGCCATGTACCACATGCCAACTGTTATATTTGACATGTATTTGACTTTGTCATATGTGATTGTCACATTCGCTTCTGCTTTAAACTTAATTTTTGTGTGAGCTATTGAAGCGGCTATGAAAAATTAGGGCTTACTATACATTTAAAAAAATTGTTCTGCCAGAATAAAGTAAAAACAATCTCAAAAACGGCTTTATTTAAAAACAATCAAATATCCATGAACCGTCATTTCAACTTCAATATTTTAAAGACAATCAGCTGTGTCGTAACGTGACCATCAAAAAAAAAATCAGCCCCGGATGTGACGTCAACAAAGTGGAGGATCGTGGCCCGTCCATTTTGATAGCCCTGGCAACATATAAACAATTTGTCCGCCACATGGTATATTTTTGTCAAAAATCGTTTATTTTTATTTCCCTGTGCTTATGAATTAGCAATGGCGGAGGTGAGTCTCTCTAAACAATGCTAGAGTATACAGTACTGATATTTTCCTTCTTTGATTTTCACATATAAATTTGAGTTTGATAAGTTTGTGGCGTCTCTATTTCCTTAAAATATATCACACATACAGAATATCTGGTGAAAACCAACAGAGAAACCAGAAGAAGACTACTCATACATAAAAATCAACAAACAACTGTGACCCAGACCAAAGCTATTGCACCAACTTCCCCTCATATTAAGCAACCTCTAAAACAAGCAATCCCCCATTTTACAATCGAATAACAATTCTTTTAATAGCTCTGGAGCAGTAGAGTCACTACAAGACCTTCCAGAATTTCATTAAAAGGAAAGTGACACTAATAGTCAAAATGGCTCTTTTAACAGCTTTCTTACAGCAGGTTCCAATGGTTCTACCACTGCATTATCATCACCTGGTGAAAGAAGACAAATTA
This sequence comes from Aspidapion aeneum, assembly GCA_963576565.1. Classification (NCBI taxonomy): domain Eukaryota; kingdom Metazoa; phylum Arthropoda; class Insecta; order Coleoptera; family Brentidae; genus Aspidapion; species Aspidapion aeneum. The sequence continues at coordinate 74,845,369 of OY755041.1, read as the reverse complement.
GTCCTATGGCAAACTCAAACTTTGCACAGTGCTAGAACCAGAGAAAAACCCCCAGAGAAATTAGCAGACTATCAGCTCCAAAGCCAGTAAGGAAAATGGAAGGGGTAAAATCTTAAATCTAACTATTTTTCAATGAAGTATAAGTTGATAGTAAAAAATAGTTAATTGCTATTAGTTTGGATACAATTTGGAGATTGTTACTTATTTTTACCTACATAGAAAAATTTAGTCATAAAACTCTTATTCTTAAAAAATATATATTTTTGGGTCACAGACATATACAAACATTAATTAACTTTCCAAATTTCATCCAAACAATTAGCAATGAACTATTTTTCTTTTTTTAAAGTTTTTTTCAGTCTTTTAATAATGATCTTGTAACATTCAGCAGCATGTAAAATCTTGAACAAAACTCAAAAATTTACAGCAGAAAAAATTTTATATGTGGTAGGAAAGTATATTTTGCTGGAGATCAAATTTTAAATATTTTAAAACCCAATGTCTGATAGAAAGGTTTTTTGTTTTTAGACCTAAAAATAATTCCTAAATAAATCGAGTTTGAAATTATTATTAATAAATCAAATCTGTGATAAATAATTTTAATAAAAAAAAATAAAATATAATATATTTTTTATTTTTTTTGTAGGTTTATATGTAAGAATACCATGTAGTAAATTAAGGTAGTAATCTAGATTGATTTCAAACTTTTGTAGATTTTTTTTGCAATGGTGGCAAGGGCTGAGGGCTTAGCACTTAAGAAGGGAGGATGGAGTTATATACGGGGTGTTTCCTAATTGAATGTCAATATTTATGGGGGTGATTTTTGGGCCCATTTTAAGAAAAAAACTTCATTTAAACATATGTTCTAAACGTCTTACCTTTTGAGATACAGGGTGGTAAAGTTTTCAAAAATAAATCATTTCACATTCAATTAGGAAACACCCTGTATAGTAACTTATAAGCGAGACTCTTGTAGACTTAAGGGGGTTAGAATTGATCCAGACTTTAATTTTTAAAAGTAAATTTAGTTATTGTAAACAATCGTTAAACAAATTTGTGGCTTCCTAAAAATAATGAAAATGGTTGAAAATGTTTATTGGGCAGCTCGATCAGTTGATTATTTTCGGAAACTTTAAAACTGTTTTTTTTGTGGCAAAAATAAAAAGAATAATAATTCTATAACCAATTTTATTTTATATCTGTAGACAAATGTATTTTACAGGAAATAAATGTTTGCTTATTCTATTAAAAATAAGGACAATTGCTTAATATTGTAGTAAGAAAAGTTAGGGTTACATGTAGGTTACATAAAGTTTCACACAAATACGCTTCCAACTCATTAGTTTCTACAGAAACGCTTTTGAAACATAATCTTAACTTACAGGAAGTTGTTGGCACGTTGGTACATTTGGCGATTTCAACTTTAAAAATATATAAACTCTGAAACATTTTTTTTTGAAATACATATATGTTTAGCTTTTATTTGCAATGAAAATTGAAATCGCGCATTTAGCCGTTTTCCAGAAATAATATAAAATTACTTTTTTTAGGTAAATTAATGCTCAATGTGCCTTTTTAATGTTCTTAGAGTATCTTCTGGTAAAAATGTCACTCCAATATGAACCGGGTGGGCCAAAAAAAACGGACAATTTTTTTTTCATTATAACTTTTGAACTATACCATTGATTTTAATGGGACAAACTGCAGCTGACAGAGGATTTTAAATAATTTTTTTTTGTCCACCATTTTAAAATCCAAGATAGCAGACGAAATAAAATGTACCCTTCAAAGATGATCGTTTATTCTTGTGTTGCGAACATGTTTTATTAATTTTTTTAAATCACTAAATAAGCTGCATTCTTGCCACGCACAACACGGTATGAGTCAGCAAAATCGGTTCGGTGGTTTTAAAAAATATATATTTTTGTTTTAACCATTGTTTTGAATATTATACGATTGCCTTGCCATAAATTCATTACTACTGAACCGATTTTGATTAAATAAAAAATATCTTTGTGAGAATTGATTGCTTTTTAGAGATCATGATCAAAATTTAATAACATCTTAAAATTTAAGATGGTGGACAGAATCATAATTGATTTTTCAAAATGGCGTGTTAAGTCTTATTTTATGAAAATATTTTAGTTTTTTTTAATTTCTAGAAAAGCACTATTTTTCCCTTCCCCCGCACAACAAGGTATAAATTAGTAAAATCGGTTCGGTGGTTCTCAAAAAATATTTTTTGTTTCAGCCACTGTTTTACAGATTATACGATTGCATTGCCAATCCTGTCCGCATTCATTTCTTTATAAACTCATTATTACTGAACCTTGAAAGTTAGGAGGTCGGAAATAATCATACTTGACCCTTCAAAGAGGCACGTTTATTCTTATTTTCAAAAAATGTTTTACGTTATAGAAAAGCACTTAATTAATTTTTATCTCCTTATGCAGGAGAAAAGTAATGTTTTTCTATAAATTAAAAAAAAACAAACATTTTGGGAAAATAAGAATACGCACGCCATTTTGAAGAATCAAGTATGATTCTGTCCGACATCTTAAATTTTAAGATGGCGGCAAATTTCGATTATGATCTTTAAAGAGCAATAAATTCTCAACATGATTTGTTTTACTTCACTAACATCGGTTTAGTAATAACGAATTTATAAGCGAATAAATGCAGACAGGATTGGTAATGCAATCGTATAATCTGTAAAACAATGGCTGAAACAAAAATAGATTTTTTGAGAACCGCCACACCGATTTTACTAACTTGCACCTCGTTGTGTGGGGGAAAAGCAGTGCCTTTCTATAAATTAAAAAAAAAGTCTAAAACATATTCGGAAACTAAGAATAAACACGCCATTTAGAAGAATCAAATATAATTCCGACCGCCATCTTAAATTTAAAGATGGCGATAAACTTTGATCATGATCTTTAAAAAGCAATCAATTCTCACCAGGATGTTTTTTATTTCATTAAAATCGATTCAGTAGTAATGAATTTATAGGGAAATAGGCGCAGACATGATTGGCAAGGCAATTGTATAATGTTTAAAACAATGGTTAAAAAAAATATATTTTTTTAGAACCACCGAACCGATTTTGCTGATTCATACCTTGTGATTTAAAAAAATTAATAAAACATGTTCGCAACACGAGAATAAACGGTCATCTTTGAAGGGTACATTGTAGTTTCGTCCGCCATCTTGGATTTTGAGATGATGGACAAAAAAATACATTCAGTCAAAACTCTGATTAATTATCTGCCAAGTCCAGTTTGTCCCATTCAAATCGATTGTATAGTTCAAAAGTGATAATGAAAAAAAAATTGTTCGGTTTTTTTTGGCCCACCCGGTATATTATACAAGATAAGATGAAAATTAAAAAAATATTATTAATTAAAAAATGCAGAACTAAAAGAAAAATGTCTATTCTGGTGCTGTTAAATAAAATATCCTTGTAAAAATAAAATATAGGTTACTTAAAAGCTATAAAAAGAGGAGTATATATGTTGTGTATTGTATGAACAAACTCAGCGAATTTTCAAACGTTTTTTCAAACATATAGAATGAATGATGGATCTGCTAAAAAATCCTGCTGTTTGATACTGCTCTATAAATTCTGGTATGTGATATACTAGAGCATGCATTTTCACTGTAGGAAGAATTTTGACTTTGTCCAGCTCTATATTGAACTGTAGTGCTTAATGAATATTTTGTATTTTGCATCTACAACTCGTCCAAAACAACTGCCAACCACCTTGTAAAACGCAAAAAAACAGCCACATTTTTGTTTCCTGTAAGAAAATAATTATAAATATTCCTTGTTTCGTTTTTTCGTCTTTTACCATACCACTTGAAAGTTGTTTAAATAAAAACTTCAAACGATAAGGTTAATTTCGAAAAAATAAAACCGTTCAAGCTATAATTATGATTATTTTCTTACAGGAAACAAATATGTGGCTCTTTTTTCTGCGTTTCACAAGGTCAAATTCTTCCTACACCAAAAATTCATGCTCTAGTATATCACGTACCAGAATTTATAGAGCAGTATCAAAGACAATTACGATTTTTTTCCGAATAGGCCTCTGAGCAGATCCATCAATCATTAGGTATGTTTGACAAAACGTTTAAGTCAAATAAGAACAATTATGATGATTGTAAGAAGAAACTAATACGCTGCGCTTATTCATACAAGGCACAACATATATAGCTTTTTAGTAATCTATATTTTATGGTCACAAGAATATTTTGTTTAGTACCAACAGAATTATAAATCTTTTTCTTTTAGTTTTGAATTTTTTTATAGTTAGATTAACTTCAAAATAAAGGTTATGTTTAATTAATATAAATTTGTTAAAACTTTAGGTTATCTTTTTTTTTAAATATATGTATATGTATAATGTTGGATTGATATTTTAACCAGAACATACTCTAAGAACATTAATAAGGCAAACTGAACATTAATTTACATAAAAAAGACATTTTATAGTACTTCTTCAAAAGTGCTACATACGCGATTTTAATTTTTATTGCAAACAAAAGCTAAAAATATATGTATTTCAAAAAAAAAATGTTTCAGAGTTTATATATTTTTAAAGATGAAATCGCCAAATGTACCAACGTGTTGGTCTCCCTCTTGCTCCTAGATAACATTCTCCCTTGTGTCCGCCATTGCACTAGTGATTAAAAATGTACTAAATTGTGACTCATTATAATGTGGCATTCTAATTTTGTATTTTATTTAACCACCCAATCACCGACATCTCTTAAACATAAAAGAAACGAAATAGAGCAAAATAAATGATTCACCCACCAGTTGGAGACATATCAGTAAAGCGAATTTTAGACCTTTATTCTTGTTTTTTCTACAGCTTTCAAAACTCCAAAAAGTCAAAAATTATGTGACCCTGATAGTTGGAGTACAGCTTTAACTTTTACAAAAAAAAATGGACAAACAAAAGATAGATGCAAAGATATTTTGGGAATATAAAATCCATTAATATATTGAAAATTGATTGGGTACTAAAATTTTCATTAGCTAGCGAAACAACGAAAAAAGTGTTCAATATACAATACAATTTTAGTTAAAAAGCAAATAACTTTTTTTTAAATTAGGAAGTGCACTATTTTAGTCTAGTTATGAATTTTATTAAGTAAAACTACACTATATTAACAAAATATCTGTTTATCGTTAGTATGGAAGTAACCAATTTTTTATGGTTGATTTGAAAACAGTTTTTTTTCAGTGTACCTGAGAAAAATGATCTAATTGCCTTTTATGCCGTCAGTATTTTTTTATGGTTAAAATTTCAAAATTGGTTGCTTAAGGCCTCTTTAAAAAAATATATGTTTTAAATTAATTATAAAAAAGTTTTGTATATGTGTTTATTATTTTTTTTTAATATAAACTATTAATCTTTGTAATTCTTGCCTTTTTTCACATTCATCACTACCAAAACCTCGATAAATGAAACTGATTAGGTGAATCTTACATCCCAGCTACTGACTGAAGAAAATTTGCACATTTTCCTAAAAATGAATAATTCTGTATCATCATGCAATAAATACAGTTGAGTTTTTAGAAATGTTCTATGCCTAGTCCATTAGCACACTCCAAGTGTACTCCGACAAAGTTTTTGGTTATAACACAAATTATTATGAAAACCCACATATTTATGTGATGCTCTGTTAAAATGTATGTTGAAAAAAATTTTGACTGTGCCAGCATTTGGTAAGGGATTTTGAATGAAATCTAAACAGCTCTAGAGTATGGTACACCATTTTATTTAAAAAGTTCATGAAAATTGGTTCAGCATTTTAGGAGCTATCATACAGACATACATGGACAGATGTCACGAGGAGATTGCTAAGATTGGTTGAAATACAGTAACATAATAGATTTTCGGCGTTATTCAAAAAAAAATTCATCTAACTAAAACAATACCTTTTCTAGCCATTGCTGTGCAGGCTAGGAAGGATTTTGTCAAAACGAATAATACTAGAAATAGATTGTTTCTAAAACCTATTTTTTTTTCTCAGCTTTACCCCATATGCATAACTTTTGCAACACTATTGAGGAAAAAACAAGAACCTAAACCTAACCTTACCCATTAAAACCACAAAACACATTTCAGAGGAACCCCCTAAAAATATGTAACACTAGCGAAAAAAATTGCATTGATACATTTGTTGTCTAAAAAACTAAATGTGACAGGTCTGGCACCTTCCTAGCTTATTACCTATAAAACCATAAACTATTTTTTTAAATCAGAAAGAAATACTAAAGTTCTTTGCTGTCTTTCATTTTGAAAAGGAGGGAAATACATACCAAGGGCAAAAATAAAAGTCAAACTATAAATCAGACCTAAGCAGTGCTTTGCAGGATAGAAAGGTAAAAATTCTATTTTTGTTACACAACACAACAAAATACACATGACCTCTTTTTAACCTACCTATATCTTTAATTGTCACATATTTTGTCCAGTTCTCATTTTCTCATAAGGTCTGTACCTAAGTATTTGCTGCAGGCCTGCATTTGTTTTGATAGGTATTTTGCAAGGCTTAAAAATTATGCTAAAAAACAAATCAATTATTGTAAAAGTCAAAAAGTCACTATTTGTCTCTGACTTATTTTTTATAGTTTTGCAAAATAATTTGGACAGTTACCTATTTTTAACCTACCAACTTCTTTAATTGTCACCTTTTGTTCATTTTCTGTGTAAGTATTTGCTGGCCTGTGTGGCTTTTGATGATATTTGGCAATGCTTAAAATTATGCTAAAAAAAACCATTTTAGTAAATTTTTCACTAGTGCATCATTGTTTTAACAATCAAAAGCTAACAAATTCATAACTGGATATGTAAAAATGAGATAACTGCACAAATCTCACTTTGCTAGGATATTATTCCCAGCAGAAACTTAAGTTCAATCTGTGGTTCCATCAAATCTAACACACACATGATACACTTCCTCTCCCAATTTATGTTTATGCAATTTATGGATAACCCCTTTTTAAACAAAATAATTTGGATAAGAAGGTGTACTTAAAGACACAAAGTCATTATCTGACTTCAAGACTCATTTTGTAAAGTCTTACAGAATTGCAGAATAATTTGGACAGACCTCTTTTTAACCTACCAATAGGTATATTCAATTGTCACCTATTGTGACAGTTATCATTTTCTGTCTAATATAAGGTCCCTAAGCATTTGCAGGCCTGCATTGCTTTTGGTGTTTAACAAAGCTTAAAATTATACTAAAAAAAACAAATCTTTAAATATTTCAACAGCTATTTAATTAATATTTGTTTTTCTACACCAGGATTCTAGAGGCTCCTAGATGGACTTAAATAAATTAAGACATTAATGTACATACGAAATTATGTAACACATAAATTCAGGATTTTTGAGCTCCCCTCGTAATGCATTTTCAAGAAAAAACACAGTAGAAACACATTGAGTGTAATGCAAGGCCAACCCCCCCCCCCCTTTAGGGCTTTACATAATTTAAGACCAGACACTAAACACAGAAATAAAATGACATTTCAAAATTTATCAGCACATTCCACTGCGTGCATATTTAGAAATGTAACATTGTTTCGCATACACATTCACGTTTTTGATTATGTCTTCATGCATGCACATTCATGTCTTAATTCACCCATGTCTGTCTGTAGGGACCTTAGGGTGGTTATGTAAATAACAGTGAGAGCTTTGACTAAGGGACCATTCTTAAATTATGTAACACTCCGGGGGGGGTGTGGGTTTTCACTTGAAAATGCATTAGGAGGCAGATAATAGCTAATAAAGATTTATTTATACATAGTGCCCAATTATAATTTTAGATTAAGTAAGAGATTTTAAAGTTGTAAAAAACTTACCTAAATGGCAACATAAACATACACCAACCTTTCTTCTGTTTGTCATCTATCTTCCTTATTTTGTTTGGTAAACCTTTAAACCATGCTAAAAATTCAATGAAAATAATCCTGGGTATTATATATTTAAAAACAAGTTGATGTAAAAGATTTTAAAAGCGTTAATATTTCTAATTTAATGTAAATGTAACTATTAAAATGTATCTACAAACTGGTCAACATGATTCAAAACTAAGGCAAATTTTGCCAATTTTAGGTAGGTATATATGATATAAACTTCACTTATTATTATTTCTATATATATATATATATATATATATATATATATATATATATATATATATATATATATATATATATATTATTTTTATATAAAATTTTTATCTTCCTTTTACTCACCAATGTTACTTTAATACATGCCACTCCAGCTTGTAGGTATCATTCATATACATAATATTCCTACGTATATGGTATCATTGTCATCATGGTAGATATAGTTGAATGCCTTAAGCTGCAAGATCATCAAGCTATCTGCAGTCATCTACGAAAAAGTAAAACTTGTGGGCAGCATAACCTAATAAAATGCTCTATGTATGTAACCTTCCAACATTGACTCAAGTTCCAGGATAAACACCAATAAAGCTACCTGTCCATCTTTAAAACAATACTTACAGGCTTTTAATATAACTCGATAGGTACAATACTGAACTGATATTTCTCCAATTTATCCAAATTCGATTAGGAAAACTCGCAAAAACTGTTAAAAATTTTTTTTTTTAAATAAACAAAAACAGCGGTTGACAAGCATTTGACATTTCGTCTTTCGTTTCTTGGGTTTTTTAGGTTTGGTCGCGGCCATTTTGGATTTGCCGGCTTTACTTTGGTCAAATCCAATCCGTTATTGTTCTAATATCCGTGGTCACACCCAGGGTGGCGCTTCAAACTTCCAGCGTGAGCCAAGGCCAACACAAAAATAGAGGCCACGACCCTGAAAAAATCAGCTGTTCTCCCGGGGCTGAATTCTACATTGGGTTTTATGGGAGGTCAGACGTTTTTTTATGATATTTTCAAAATGGCACTACAGATTTCTGCAAAATTTCAGTGAAATATTCTCAGACACGATCCCGATATTCCACCAAAGGTTTGTAAGGAAGCAACATGATTAAAAGGTTAAAATCTTCAAAATTTAGCATTCCTTATTTTGAATTCAAATTACCCGCCAATGTACCACATGCCAACTGTTATATTTGACATGTATCTGACTTTGTCATATGTGATTGTCACATTCGCTTCTGCTTTAAACTTAATTTTTGTGTGAGCCAAGGCCAACACAAAAATAGAGGCCACGACCCTGAAAAAATCAGCTGTTCTCCCGGGGCTGAATTTTACATTGGGTCTTATGGGAGGTCAGACGTTTTTTTATGATATTTTCAAAATGGCACTACAGATTTCCGCAAAATTTCAGTGAAATATTCTCAGACACCATCCCGATATTCCACCAAAGGTTTGTAAGGAAGCAACATGATTAAAAGGTTAAAATCTTCAAGATTTAGCATTCCTTATTTTGAATTCAAATTACCCGCCATGTACCACATGCCAACTGTTATATTTGACATGTATTTGACTTTGTCATATGTGATTGTCACATTCGCTTCTGCTTTAAACTTAATTTTTGTGTGAGCTCATGATGCGGCTATGAAAAATTAGGGCTTACTATACATTTAAAAAAAATTGTTCTGCCAGAATAAAGTAAAAACAATCTCAAAAACGGCTTTATTTAACAAAAAATCAAATATCCATGAACCGTCATTCCAACTTCAAAATTTTAAAGACAATCAGCTGTGTCGTAATGTGACCATCAAAAAAAATCAGCCCCGGATGTGACGTCAACAAAGTGGAGGATCGTGGCCCGTCCATTTTGATAGCCCTGTGTGAGCTAATGAAGCGGCTATGAAAAATTAGGGCTTACTATACATTAAAAAAAAATTGTTCTGCCAGAATAAAGTAAAAACAATCTCAAAAACGGCTTTATTTAAAAAAAAATCAAATAAATATCCGTCATTCCAACTTCAATATTTTAAAGACAATCAGCTGCGTCGTAACGTGACCATCAAAAAAAAATCAGCCCCGGATGTGACGTCAACAAAGTGGAGGATCGTGGCCCGTCCATTTTGATAGCCCTGCGTGAGCAAAAACCGCGCATGATCGTACCAAATGATCAGGTGATCAAAAAGAAAATAACTTTCAACAAAGGGAGAAATTATCACCTGATCGGAATTTTTCCCAAACAGGACTTTCTTTTTGAAGGTTTTTGCAGAAAGCCCAAAATATCAAAACAAACTTTAAGGTTAGGTTTTCCAAAAAATTCAAAAAAGAAAAATAACTGGCAGCATTAAACACTACTCTTTTGACTGTAGGATCAGATTTTCATACAGTTTTAGGTGGTTGCAATGAATACACTACTATAGAGTTGTGTATTCATTGGTGATTGCTAAATTATTGGCCACTACTGTATAGTATTATATAATTATACAAGTGACTCTTTTTGATTCTTAGAAGAAAAGTATGTAGGCTATCTTACCTTTTGCTAGGTGTGGGTAGCAACTTTCAGGCTTTCAAAAAGTAAACTTGAGCTGGTGAGTCCTTGGTGTAGGCTGGGAAGTACTCTGATACTTTCGTTCTCACCTGCCAGGCCAATTGTGACCTGTAAATAATTTTTTTATTTAATTTTACCTGATTTAAAGACTGTTAAAATGACAAGTTTGATATGCTAAGATGAAGTTTTAATTTACTGTCATCAGAAAATATCTGTTCCTTCAGGGTAATTTCATATCAAATCAACCAGAGGTTTGGCAGACCATTTCACCGATTTTGAAAAAATTTGTTACACAGTATCTATATGGGTAGGATAAAAATTCCAAAATATTTTTTTTTCTGATCAGTTGTTTTTTTTAATTAATTTTCAAAAATCGAAAAATTGACCCATTTTGGTCCAACACAGCTTCACAAAAATTAACATATCTTGAGGACAACTTATCGCAGATTGATAAGATATAGCTCTAAAGGCAATTTAAATACCTTTCCAACGATGTGTCACATGACCTATTATATTTTCATCCCTTTTTTTTGAATTTTGGAAAAAAAATTGATTTTTTGCAAAAAAAATTCTAAATGGAGACATTATGGGTTCATGGTCAAAAAAAACAAAAACCAAATAAAAGCAACAAAAATCTGAAGGAAGAAGTTATATTTTTAATATTAATTCGTTGTAAGTAAATTAAAGCTAAAATAAAAATACCCCTTTTTTTCATCCTCCCCCCCCCCAGTCAGTGTAAGTCATTTTATGGGCCTAAAACGTGTGTTTTTATTTGTGCAAACTTGTTTATTCCTGTCATGTCTACTTTTTCATTGGTGAGTTATTCCCAGTCAATCAGACCAGACAATCTGTGCCTGTTTGATACAGGAAAATTCCTGCAAGGAATTGTCGCAAAAACACGCCAGAATGCCGATTTAATTTAATTAAACTTGATCTGTTGATAGTGTTGCACTTCTATATTATACTATTAAAAAATGTAAAGAAATTAAAGATAATCCAAAAGATTGGTCTAAAATATTTGCGACCAGGTGTGGGGATAAAATTGAAGAAACATTCTGGAAAATTGAGAAATGTTTCAGAAAATATGTGCTGGGTGTCAAATGAAACTCATAAAAAGTTTAAAGAAAAATAATTTGCCTAAAGCAGGGTAAGTACATACTTACAATTGATTTATGTATATTTTCATAGCTTGTTAAAACTAATTATTATTGATAGGAAGGCCATTTTTATGGTATAAAGATTTTTGTCCGTTTTTACCGTCCTAGCCAGCTTAGCAATGGCTAGAGAAGGTATTGTCTTCGACGAATTTTTTTTTCAGAAAACTCCAAAAATGTGTTATGTGAGGGGTGATCAGCTGCCCACAGTAGGTGTACAAATTTTCCTACAGAATCCCACAGGGCTTCCACAGGACCGTACAGGACGACACAGGACCCCGAGGGTACTGGCGCCTAAGGGGTGCCCAAGGGGGTGCCAGAATCATGATTAAGTACTAAGGCCGGCAACTATACAGGACCCCAGAGGCAGAACTATACAGGACTATACAGGAATTTATTAAAGTCCTGTAGGACAGTGTACAAATTTGGTTCAGCTGATCACCCCTCAGTTATTTGGGTGTATTTTGACCGGCTCACGACAGCTCCGAAACCGCTGAACCGCTTTTCATAAGATTTTTATGGAAATTAGTGCTCGACACTGTAACGATCTGAAAAAAGTTTAGTCGAAATCCATTAATCTTAATGACAGTGTTTTTACAGTTAAGGAATTCAAAAAATTATAACTTTTTAACGCAGCATCGCATCAATATTGGGTTTTCGGAATATAGTAGTAAGACATTTTTTTCAATAATTTGTATGAATATAAAAAAATCCGTAGAAGCTTTGGTTTCTGAAATATTTACAAAAAATCTTTTTAGCTGGACCAATTCTCATGATACCATACATAAGTTAAGCTATTTGTAAAAATTTTCATAATTTTCACTTTTTAATTAGATTATAACATTTTTTTTTTCATACTGAACCCATGATTTCTCCATTTTAAAATGTGGCACATAGTTTCCTAAAGCATTGATAAACAAAATACTTTTTTTTTCAAAAAAATCATAAAAAAGTTTAAAACAAATCAAAATTTCAAAATAAAACCAGATAAAAATATAATCGGTCATGTGACACATCTTTGGAAAGGTATTTCAACTACCTTTGCAACGAGCTACATCTTATAGACCTACGGTAAGTAGTTCTCAAGATATTCTACTTTTTGTGAAGCTGTGTTGGACCAAAATTGGTCAATTTTTCGATATTTGGAAATAAATTTAAAAAAAACTACTGATCAGAAAAAAAAAATATTTGATATGAAATTACCCTTTAACTTAAAAAGATACAGACAGTCTACAGTTCACTGGTCTATTTTTTAAGTAATGAGTGACAGGCTAAATTTCTAAATAAAAAAATAGCTTCATTTCACAAAAAATAGGTTGATGGTGGAGGAAAAAAATCCTAAAGCCTCAAAAAAAATAGTTGCAAGCCTGATTAAGTACACCTTAATGGAAAAAGTTTGTGATTATGATTTGGCAAGTCTGAAATAAATCATGTTTATTTTTTGTGAACTTTTTCATTGACCAACTATATACAGGGAGTTTCAAAATTCATTAACATAATTTTAGTGTTGAATTCTCTGAGTGATTCTAAGACAAAATTTTCATATAAATATAGGTCCTCAAACCCCTTGTTTTGAGATACAGAGTGTAATTTTTTTTGTAGTTTTTTGTCTATAGCTTGTCCAGTTTTTCAGATATTTAGCTCAAATTTGGCACATATATTTAGCTATAGGCACTCACTACACTATTAGACATGTCAAAAAATAGTAAAAATCTACAGAGTGATTCTTTTTTAGGGGTCTTGTTGCCTTTTCCCCCTGATTTTTTTTTGTTGTAAGCCACTGGTAGATTTTAAAAGTTTCATTTGCAACAGCGATTTTTTCTAAAACAGTTAGAGATATATTTCAAAAAACAAAAAAATTTGCAAATGAAACAGCTATTTTATTTCTTGTTTTAAAATCTACCAGTGGCTTACAACAAAAAAAAATTAGGGGGAAAAGGCAACAAGACCCCTAAAAAAGAATCTAGAGATCTGAGCCCTGAAGGGGAGAAAAACTAGAGATATCCCAAAAAAATAACCCCAAAGTTAAATTCGCCCCGCCTGGGAAAACAGAGTCTATTAAACAAAAAACAATGGAAAAAATCGGCAACACGCTAGAAGCTTACCTTCTGTGATTCTGCAACATTCTCTGGCGGCGCCGCCCGTTTCTTGCGTCTGGAATTTCGGTCTTCAACCCGAAAACACATGTGACTTCTTCTAGTTTTTTGGAGGAAGTGGTTTCTTCATTCCCCTGTCACACACAGGGTGGCGCTTCAAAAACTTCCAGCGTGAGCAAAAAACGCGAATGATTTCAATAAAATGATCAGGTGATCAAAAAGAAAATAGCTTTCAACAAAGCGAGAAATTATCACCTGATCGGAACCTTTCCCAAACAGGACTTTCCTCTTTTGAAGGTTTTTGCAGAAAGCCCAAAATATCAAAACAAACTTTAAGGTTAGGTTTTCCAAAAAATTCAAAAAAAGAAAAATAACTGGCAGCATTAAACATTCCGCCCACCATAAAAATTCCCAATTTTTATAGAAAAACCCAAAAACACAAAAAAATAAAAATAAAAAAAAAGGTTATTCAATTACCCAAAAGGTCTAAACAATAAATTAGCATTTTTGCAACAATAATTTTATCGCAGTAACTATGGACGTCATACTTAAGTTAATTCAAATAAGCATGATTCACGCTACACAAGGCTTTGAAGGTTGGTTACTGGCTGGGTAACGGACATACCTTCACCAAACTACGGTCAAGTAATCCTTTCGCGGTTTTTACTTGCACAACACGGGGGATTCTATCTGGACTAGAGTAAATTTTTTCAATTCTACCGAGTGACCACTTCAATGGGGGTAGGTTTTCGTCTTTCAACGCTACTAATGTTCCAACTTTTGGAGGGTTATCGGGGGTATTCCATCTTTCGCGTTGTTGCAACGACTGTAAATACTCCATATGCCAGCGGCGCCAAAAATGCTGCTGGATCTGCTGAACAAGCTGCCAGCGATGGAGACGGTTTAACTTAACATTGGTTAGATCTTCATCGGGAGGGGCTGTCAAGGGTTCCAAAGTGAGGAAATGTCCAGGAGTAAGACTTTGAAAGTCATGAGGATCAGGGCTCATACTACACAATGGTCGACTATTTAAAATAGCCTCAATCTGAACCAATACAGTCATCAACTCTTCAAAGGTTAGGATTTGATCCCCCACAATTCTCTTCAGATGAGTTTTTGTGGACTTTACCCCAGACTCATGGAGTCCACCAAAATGCGGACTGGCGGGTGGATTAAAACACCACTTAATCGCTAAAGTCTCAGCAGCTTGCTGACAATAGGACACAAGGAGGTTATTTGCCCCAACAAAATTAGTGCCCTGGTCACTGTAGAGGGCAGCACATCTGCCACGTCTACCAACAAATCGGCGGAGGGCAGCCAAAAATGCATCAGTGGACAAATCAGAAACAGCCTCCAGGTGAATGGCCTTTGTTGGGAAACAAACAAAAATACACCCATAAGCCTTTTGACACCACGACGCTTGGTTAACGTGATGGAGAATGGACCCATAAAATCTACACTAACATGGGAAAAGGGCTTCACCTGGGACACTCTAAATTTAGGAAGGTCACCCATGAATGGGTGCAATGGTTTGGGATTTACCCTGGCACAACAAAAACACTTGGAAACAACACTGTGAATGGCACTTTTCACCGACAAAATCCAAAACTGTTGATTTAGGAGGTACTCCAATAAGCGAGGACCTGGATGTCCATGCTCATTATGGAATTTCTCAATAATCAAAGTGGTAAGCCTATGACTACGAGGCAACAACATGGGGTGTTTCACCTCATATGCTAAATCAGTGTGACGTAATCTACCGCCCACCCTGAGAACACCATGGGAATCAAGAAAAGGAGCTAACTTTCGAAGAGGCTTAGCACAACTCTCACCCTTACGTATCCTTTTCAAATCTTCAAAAAAAACTTCTTGTTGTACAACTCGCACAACAACTAAAGTAGCATAAAAAAGATCTGCCTCATTGAGGGCTTTAGTAGGAAAAGATAAAGAAGGATCTTTTTTCACTCGAAAAGGTCTCAAACAAAAGGCAACAATGCCCAAGATTTTACGTAAAGAGGAGTACTTAGTGAGTAACAGCTGTACTTCATCCAGGGGTATTTCTGTCACAAAAACAAAACGATTTTCCTCAGGGGGTAGATCAGCATCAAACGCATCAATTTTGTGGTTCATAGGCCATGTTTCACTAGACTGGGCCAACCAGGATGGTCCAGTAAACCAAAGAGGATGGTCTATCAATTGACCAGGAAGTAAGCTCCGGGATAAGCAATCAGCTGGGTTCTCCTTACCATTTACATGGTACCAACAGCTGGGGGGAACTTTCTCTTGAATAGTCGTTACACGATTGGCTACAAAAACCTTTCGTTTTGATGGACACGAGTTTATCCAAGCCAGGGTAACGCTGGAGTCAGACCAAGCAAAAATCTTATCAATCGGGACGCAATCAAGATGATTGCCAACAAACTCCAATAGCTCTGCCAACAATACAGCAGCACACAATTCTAAGCGTGGAATAGAAATACTTTTCAAAGGGCACACTCTACTTTTCCCACACAAAAGGGAGATTTCCGTCCAACTCAATTTGTCGAATATATACTGCACCACCATATGCACACATTGAGGCGTCACAAAAGCCATGCAATTCAGTGGTGACAGCATTTTGCTTCACAACATAACGAGGTATTGATATCGAAGATAATAATGGTAGTTGCGACACATAGAGTTGCCACTGTGCAACAATATCACTAGAGGGGGTATCATCCCATGAAAGACCCTGGACCCACAAACGTTGCATTAAACATTTAGCAACCAAAACAACTGGGGCTAGGAACCCGAGTGGATCATATATCCTTGCAATCTCAGAAAGAATATTTCTCTTGGTACAAGGTCTGTCCATGGGCATCACATCATAACAAAACGAATCCAATTTTGGACACCACTTTAGTCCAAGGATTTTTAAACCAGCAGATTCATCATCAAAGGAAATTGGTTGCTGATGACTAGCTGGAACCGATTCTAGTAACTCAGGAGTGTTGCTAGTCCACTTACGAAGTTCAAAACAACCCAATTTTAACAACGCAATTAGCTGTTTCTGGCTTTCTAAAGCTTCAGCTACAGAATTAGCTAATCCGATGGCATCGTCCACATAAGTAGTATGCATCAACACCTTGCTCGCTAGTGGAAAGCCACTACCATGATCTTTAACGAGCTGGTGAAGAGTACGAATAGCTAGGTATGGGCTCGAATTCACACCATAAGTTACTGTTTGAAGAGAGTACTCTTGAATCTCTTCGGTTGGGTCGAACCGCCACAATATCTGTTGATAACACACATCAGCCTGATGCATATCAATCTGCCTGAACATTTGACGTATGTCACTAGAATATACAACACTAAAAATGGATATCTGTCATTGGGTGGATATCTGTCATTGGCGTAAGCTGTTGATATCCTTATGAATAAATAAATAAATAAATAAAAAAAATAAAGGCGAAAAGTAAGCAATATTGACACAATATCTCTTTGGAGTTTAGGTCCTATCAATAAAATAGAATTTAAGCTACGACTATTTGAGGTCTTGGCAGATGCATCAAAAACAATTCGAATTTTTGACAAGTCACCATCTGCCTTCACAACTGGGTGGTGTGGAATAAAATATGAATGGAAGTCAGGGCTAGAATTGGCCAATTTCATATGCCCCTGGTCTAGGTAATCCTGAACAAAGTCTTTGTACGCACTATACAAAGCAGGATTTTTCAACAATCGGTTTTCCATCATATTAAATCTACGCAATGCTTGACCTTTAGAGTTACCAAGTTCTTGTCGAGGCTCTCTGAAAGGCAAGCGAACAACATATCTGCCGGACTCAGTTCTTGAATGAGTGGTAGCAAATATTTTTTCACACAAATCAGAGGAAAGAGGGATTTTTTGAGGGGTCGATTCTAGTTCCCAAAACTTTTGTAAGGTACTATCCAATCGAGAGTCTATAGGGGAAGACACTGAGGTCAACAAACTAATGGGTTTTTGAGTTTTACGAGGACCATCAATACCACCAAGGAGTATCCAACCAAATATTGAATTAATGGCACAAGGTCCTCCATTTTCTCCCTTTTTAAAGCCAGGCACAAGCATCTGACCAAACAAATCAACACCAATTAAAAGGTCTACACTACTAGGTTGTCCAAAATTAGGATCAGCAAAATCTAAATTTTTTAGGTATGGCCACTGAATAGAATCATATTCTACAACAGTCACAGGTATGGTTCCACAAATTTTAGGAATAAGAATGGCATCACAGGAAAACAAACTGTCAGGAAACTTGGACGAGCTTATCTGCAATGTTACATTGCCATCTGATGTACTAGAAATCATGCCATTTATTCCTTCAATAGGAGTTTTATTCGGAGCTACTTTAAGTCCTAACCTCTCAGCCAAAGAGACAGTTACAAAGGATGCTTCACTAGCGGAATCTAAAATTGCCTGACAAGACACCAACTTTTTGTTGGCATCTACCACTAAAACTTCGGCAGTTGCAAAAAGCACAGGTCTCCTCTTACGAGGTTCAAAATGGTTGCTACTGGGTGTAGCGGTACACAATGCCTGTTGGGCACCTTCACTATTAAGTATACGGGGGGTCTCCCCTGGACGATCAACTTGGGGGCTCTGAGAGCTTTTCACAAAGTGCAACAGGGAATGGTGAAGACCCTGGCACTGACGACACGTGGCGTTTGTAGGGCATTGAGGTACACCATGTTTGCCAAAGCAGTTAAAACACAATCGTTCACACTTAACAAATTGATGGCGCTGACCTACTTCTAATTCCAGAAATCTGGTACACTTCACAAGGGGATGGTAGGGCTGTTGCTGGCAATAAACACAACCTTTATTACCAGACTGGCCTGTTCCAGTCAATAACACAGGATAGGGTGGTTTGCCACCCTTCCTAGGGGGTAGAGGAGGTGAGACCTCCTTTGGCTTATTCAAAATAGAACTATTTTCCAAAGCCCGACAATTTTTCTCTAAGAATTTAAACAAATCTTTATAGGACGGGATTTCCTTATCACTATACTCAATCTCAAACTGAGTTTTCAATGGGGTATCAACTTTTTGCAAAAGAAGAATCATTTTAGCAAAATCTAAAAGGTCTACATCATCATAGTTTGACAATGCTTCCAAATTTTCCCGGAAAGTGGACAACAATAACCTCAAATCATGTGGGTTGCTCGATTTTGCAGAAGGGGCTTGACAAATAGACGTCCAATAATTTGTTACCAAAAGTCTTTTATTATTAAAGTGTCTAATCATCGCATCGAAGGCTACTCGATAATTATCTGAGGTTAGCGGTATGTTCCTAATTACAGATGCAGCCTCTCCCACCAGAGCAGTATTTAAGGCTTGAAATTTAGCTATTTCACTCATGTCAGCTTTTTCGTGCACAAGTGACTTAAACATATCAAAAAAGGTGGGCCATTTTTTAAGATTACCGTCAAAATGGGGTACCTCTATTCTTTTAATTTCAAGACCCCTGTCCATATTTACCAGGGAATGGTTCAAAATTGTCTGTGAGGCATCTTGGTATTCCTCTGGATAGAGCTCACGACAAATCGATCTAATTGTGTATTTCATTTCATCAAATTCCTGCACTAAAGTTTCCTGGCTTTCTTGTATCTGATCACTACTATCCAAGCTTATAATTTCAAAATGCAATGCATCGAAGTGACTTACGAGAGAAGGCATATCTTCCCATCTGGGTTTTAACTTTTTTGCCTTCTCTGCATTGCCCTGGGCTTCGACGGCTCTATTATAAGTTGTTTTTAATTTATTAAAAACGCTATTTTGTTGTTTTTTCAAAACTTTTATGTCAGACATGACAAAGCGGTTTTTATCAGATACAAAAAAGTAGGTTTTTTCGCTATCAACACCCGGGTACGGTTCGCTAAGAACGCGGCAACAATCTGGCGCCTAACGAAAGCAAAAAACGAAGGTAAATTTCGACGGATTTCACACAAACAAATTCGAAACCCGACAAATAATCAAAAATTTTCTAACCTCGGAGGTAAACAAAACAACACGTGAAGTTGTGAGGTTAGAACACACAAACGTCAATGAAATGTCAGCCAGCAAGAAAAAAACGGGGGCCCGGGTATCTGCCAAATGTCGAACGGGGGTTTTCTTTTATCGTGGCACGAGGTCAAACCAAACTCAGGGCAACCTTCAAAACCATGCGGACTCTAAAAAAAAACCGGTACAAAAACAACAATGTCCGAATTTGGCAAAAAAACGATAAAATATGGTTGCTGCAAAAAAACTATAAAATTACCAATTTTTTAACGAAAAAAACTGTAAAATCCAAAGGGCTTTTTCAAAACATAAGGGTCTGAAGGACCAACTAGAGATCTGAGCCCTGAAGGGGAGAAAAACTAGAGATATCCCTTAGCAAAAGTATTTTATCAGGTCACGGTTGATATATTATTTTAAATTGATGTTTGGAGTGATTTTTTAAACATTTTTAACCAAGTGAGGTACCTTAAAGTGTGAAATTGACCACCCTCTTTTCACTGATCTTGTGGTTGAAGTGTAATTTCGGATGACCAGTCTGCAGGACCCAAAAGACCAGGGCATCTATTTCACAAGATAATCGTTTTTTTTATAAACATTTCTCTGTTTTGTTTGTATTTTTCCCACAAATAAAAGTGTGGTTAAAGTGGTCTCTTCTTTTTCTTTGCTCGACCGGCCTGAAACATTGCCGGCCTTGAACGAACGTAAGGTGACCAACCGTTCAAAATCTTTGGCATGTGGCGCGGCATGCACAGTGGACCACATTCTTATGAATGTGAAGAATAAATAAAACTTTAGCATATATTTTAGTGATTTACTTAGTATTAA
Source organism: Aspidapion aeneum (assembly GCA_963576565.1). Classification (NCBI taxonomy): domain Eukaryota; kingdom Metazoa; phylum Arthropoda; class Insecta; order Coleoptera; family Brentidae; genus Aspidapion; species Aspidapion aeneum. The sequence goes on along the minus strand of OY755041.1, from coordinate 74,824,801 downwards.
ATCGAGATCGTTAAAAATAGTTAAATAATAATCATGATGCAGTGTACAGAATGCAAAATTACGTGTATATTTAAGAGACGGCCTAAGGAAAATGAAATCTTTGGAGCTAAATGTGACATGTGTGAGAAAGTTATATGCAAAGGCTGTACTGATTTGTCTATTACCGAAACCGACTGCTTGGTACTGAGTAAAAGATCACTTATGTTTTGCTGCAGGAAGTGTAAAACTGATGTCACAAGTATGCAGGAAGAATATGAATATCTCAGGAAATCTTATGAGAAAGCACAAACTGACATCATGAATAAAGATATACAGTTGGAAGACATGCAAGATAACGTTAATACCTTAGTGTTGGAATTGAACGAGATGAAAATGACCCTTAAAGAAAAAGACAACTATATTGCAAGAATTAAACGGGGATCCAAAATATATGAAGATATTGCATGCAATGCTGAAGAGGAGTTAGCTTGTAAAATTGAATTTCAAATAAAAATTATTGAAGGACTAAACCAAGAAATCAAAAAACTGAAAGAAGAAAATATTGATAAAAATTTAGAAATTATTAGAGTTATGGAACAGTGCCAGGAATTTGAACAAGATCTGATTAAAAGCCAAAGTAAAATCCAGAAACAGAAACTTTGGATTGAAAATTTGGAGAAAGAAGCTGAGACACTAACAAAGGATCTGAAAGAATGTGGATTGGAAAACTGTGACATAAAGGAAACTGTCAAAGCTAAAGAAAGTATCATTGAAGAACTAAGAAAAGAAATATTGGTACTTACCAAAGAGTATGAAGAAGTCAATGCTCAAAACTGTCTTCAAAAAGAAATTAAAGAAATTGTCACTAACCCAAATCCAAGGATGCAAAATACCGAAACCCAAACTGAATGGGAGGTGGAAACCAATATTAGAGAGCATTGTTCCAGTTTCCAACAAGCAGAAGAGTTATTGGATTGTTCTGATGGTGTTGATGAGAATGGAAGAATTCTAATCTTGTGCGATCAGTACAGTTATAATATAGATAATTTTTTAAAGAAAAGTGGATGTGAGTTGAAAACCCAATGCATTATTAAAGAATTTGCAAATATGGAGGATGTGATTGGCAATATTGTTAACCTGTCACAAGGGTATACTGTTAGGGATTACATCTTAATCTTTGCCGGATCAAATGACTTTAATAGAAACAGATATCCTTCTTTTAAAGAGATGAATGTCAGAATTCAACAGTGTACCCATACAAATCTAATTTTTACTTCAATTCCTTACAATTATTATGAAAACAAGGTTGCCAAGCACATTCAAAGATATAACAATAAACTCAGTGATTATTTGAGTAGGTTGGATAGATTCTCAGAAGGTAAGATTAGTTTTATAGACATAATTGATGAGCGGGGGTATCGGCTAAAAAAAGACACTATCGCCCAAATCATTCTAAGCGAAATAAATAGTAAGTTCAATAAAGTTCAGAATCTAACTTTTGTGAAAATTAAAGATATGTCAAATACAAGCCTGAATATTATTGATAGTAATGCAGTTTCTATCGGTTTTAATCTTAATTCTCAGATAATTAATTTAAGTTCTAATTCCTCAAATCAGTTAATTGATTTGTGTTCTGATTCCTTGAATGTTATTAGTCAGTTAGATTCTACATGTATAAACAACACTCAAACGCAGCTCAATACAAGTGGTGAATCCTTGTTTGTCACGGGTATAGATTCTGAGCAGCCTCTCTCTCTGTCAGAAATACATGACTCAGCGTTTAGGGATCTTAGTCCACCGGGTAAAAATAACAAGGATATTAATATTATCAGTGTAGAAACGTTTTCGAATAATACCTTTATCTCTAATAAACAAATTTTAAATGAAAGTTTATTATCAGTTGGTGCGGAATCTCCCATTCCTCTTGAATCAAATAAAGAAAATTTTTGTCAGGTTTTAGAGAAGGCAGAACTAACATAAAAAAAGCTTAAAAAATATTTCAATTTTTTATCAAAACTGTAGAGGCGTTAAGACTAAATTACAAGAATTAAAACTTGCTTTTTTGAATAATGAGTACGATATAATTGCACTCACTGAAACCTGGCTAAATGATAGTATCTATACTTCTGAGTTTTGTGTTAAGGATAGAATATCTTTTAGAAAGGATAGGAATAGAATTCTAACAGGAAAGTCGCAGGGTGGGGGAGTATTTTTGGCATTCAAGGACAGCTTTAACGTTTCAGAAATTAAAATATTTGAGGACATTGAAGAAGCAATGTGTGTTCAGATCAAACTACATAATAACCGTGTCTTATTTGTAGTGTTAGTGTATATTGTACCTGATAGTCCATTAGATGTTTATGAAAAATTTTATGAAAAAATTGAATATAATCTTGCCGGCAAATCCAACTCAGAATACATTGTCATTGGGGACTTTAATATACCGAGTTTTGTAATTCAACAATCCAATAATCAGATTGTGAACAGTATTAGAGAATTTCTTGCTTTTAACAATTTGACACAGTTTAATGAAATTAAAAATAATAACTATGTTTTGTTGGATCTTGTTATCGCTTCTTTTGACAGTGTTACAGTTGACGGAGTTGATGGAGACTCGCTTCTACCGCTTGATTGGAATCATCCATGTCTTGGTATTAATATGTTAACGAAAGAGCCCATCAAAGTTTGTAATTTGGTTCCTACTACAAAATTCAACTTTAAAAAAGCCAACTTCACCTTAATGTACGAACTTTTTAGGTGCCAGGAGTGGAAAATCCTGTCCAGCTTTTCGGAGGTGAATTCTGCAATTGAGTACTTTTACACAGTAATTAACAATATTTTTCAAGAATGTGTCCCTATATCTACACAAAAGGGCAAAAAATATCCTGTATGGTATAATAAAGAAATTATCTCTTTGTTAAAAGAAAAGTACAAATGTTTATTAAAATAAAGAAAACTCAATTCTATGTTTTGGCGAACCAAATTTAACAATCTTAGAACACTTATCAAAACCAAAATTAGGGAGGCACATTCCAGGTATCTTTCTGACGTTCAAAATAGTCTTAAATCCAATCCGAAGCTTTTCTGGTCTTTTTTGAAGTGTTTAAAGGATAGTAGTGAAATTCTGGATGAAATGGTATTTGAGGATGAGATTGTCTCGGGAACACAGAACGTCACCAATAGTTTCGCTGCATATTTTAAATCTGTTTTTATAGATGATGTTGACAACAATGTAGTAATCCCATCTAAAAATATGATGTATTTTTGCAATCAGGATATTTCTCAAACTGATATCATAGATGCGATAAAAAAGATTAAGCCCAATAAAGCTATCGGTCCTGATGGTGTTCCGGCATATATATTGAAAGGTTGTTCAGAGTTCCTCGTTCCTCCTCTTAAAATTTTATTTAACTTAATGATAAAAACATCTGTTTTTCCTGACAAATGGAAGCTCAGCAAGGTTATACCGATACACAAGAGTGGATCCAGACAAGATATAAAAAACTACCGCCCCATAACAATTGTTTGTGCTATATCCAAGATATTTGAGGTTATTATCTTTGAGAAACTGTTTAGAGAGGTATCTAATAAAATATCACCAAGTCAGCATGGTTTTCTGCATAAGAAATCTGCTTTTAGTAATTTGGCTGTGTTCTCACAGTTCATACACAATGCATTTAATAGAAAATCCCAGGTTGACGTAATATATACAGACTTAGAAAAGGCGTTTGATAAAGTAAAACATAATGTTATAATTGAAGCTTTAACTAAAATGAATGTGTCTGGCTATCTTGTTAATCTAATTCAGTCTTATCTTACTGGTAAGAGATATCAATATGTTGAGTTAAAGGGGTGTAAATCCATTCTCTACAAAAGTACTTCTGGAGTGCCGCAGGGTTCAAATCTTGGACCACTTTTGTTTATTGTGGCTTTCAATGGATGTCTTGGGTGAGACTGGGAGATCATGTGGGCTGGCATTTGCAGATGATTTCAAATTATTTATTGAGGTTCTGAATGTAGATGATTGTGAATCACTGCAGAGCGACCTTCAAAATATGGCTAACTGGTGTTCGCAAAATTCTTTTAACCTTAATTTAACAAAATGTAGTTGTATGTCCTTCTTTCTTAACAGGAACATTGTTGACTACAATTATAGTCTTAATGGTGTAGACCTCATGAGAGTTTCTTCTCAAAAAGACTTAGGTGTTATTTTTGATGCTAGCTTATCTTTTTCAGAACATATATTGTCAAAAATTAAAAGTGCTCAAAGAGTTGCTGGGTTTATCTCAAGGAATACGAGAAACTGTGATGTAGAAGTGAGTCTCCATTTGTTTGACAGTCTGGTCTTGCCGATTTTGGAATATGGCTCCATTATCTGGTCTCCCCAATATAACGTATGGGTAAATATAATTGAAAGTGTCCAAAGAAAATTCCTAAAAAATATGTATTATAAAAAATTTAAAGTTTATCCTAAACAGGGATGTGATAATAAATATCTTTTGGGCTTATTCAACAGATTATCTCTTGAGAAAAGAAGAGTAAAAATATTACTATGTACTATGTTTAGAATTTTAAAAGACCAGATAAATTGTCCAGAAATTCTCTCTCAATTACCTTTTGCGGTACACCGTACCAACTCTCGTAGTAGGAATACTTTTTATCTTGCCTATCCGCGAACGAATCTATATAAAACCTCTCCTATTTATAAGATGTGCACTCTATTCAATACATATGCATGTGATATCGATATTGACACAATCAATTTAAAAGAATTTAAAAAACTAATACATCATAGGCTTAGCGTAAGCTAGATTTAGCTAAATCATCGTTCTATCGCGGATGGGCGACTTAATTAACTTAATTACCTAGATCGTTGTCTTTTTGTTCTTCCGTTGCGTTTTTTTTTTATGATCATGTCTTCTTTTATGACTGTTGGTGCGGTTTTCTTGGTTTTATAGGTTTTAAAAGTGTATATGTTACGATTATTTGTATTTTACTTTAATGTTTGTATTTATTTTATTGTTATACTTATTTTTATTTTACTGACATACTTTGCAGTCTATAGTCATACTTTTTTGTGTTTTTTTTTTATTGTTTTATCCTGTTTTTTATCGTTTTTATATTTTTCTGATCTTTTTGTTAAGTATATTTATTTTATTGACTTTATTCTATAATTTAAATTTTTATTGTTTTTATAATTTAAATTTTTATTATTGCTCTATTTGATTTTTTAATCCTATTTTTATAATCAAATTTCATGTAATAGTTGTTTATCAACATTATTTATTGCTGACATTTTGATTTGATAATTATTATTATTTTGGTTGGAATTGGTTCGCCCATTGGTTGACACACACCTTTTTTTCTGTTGGTCCATCATAGTTACTTATGATAACCTGGTTTATAACTGTGTGGAGGAGGGCAGGATGTGCTTGTCTGATGGGTGGACCAATTCCAACCTTTAGAATTAAGCTACAGTATCTGTAATTGGCGCTGGCTGTAGATGCTGTTTTTTCAAATAAATAAATAAATAAATAAAATAACCCCAAAGTTAAATTCGCCCCGCCTGGGAAAACAGAGTCTATTAAACAAAAAACAATGGAAAAAATCGGCAACACGCTAGAAGCTTACCTTCTGTGATTCTGCAACATTCTCTGGCGGCGCCGCCCGTTTCTTGCGTCTGGAATTTCGGTCTTCAACCCGAAAACACATGTGACTTCTTCTAGTTTTTTGGCGGAAGTGGTTTCTTCATTCCCCTGTCACACACAGGGTGGCGCTTCAAAAACTTCCAGCGTGAGCAAAAAACGCGAATGATTTCAATAAAATGATCAGGTGATCAAAAAGAAAATAGCTTTCAACAAAGCGAGAAATTATCACCTGATCGGAACCTTTCCCAAACAGGACTTTCCTCTATTGAAGGTTTTTGCAGAAAGCCCAAAATATCAAAACAAACTTTAAGGTTAGGTTTTCCAAAAAATTCAAAAAAAGAAAAATAACTGGCAGCATTAAACAGAATCACTCTGTAGATTTTTACTATTTTTTGGCATGTCTAATAGTGTAGTGAGTGCCTATAGCTAAAGCCGTGTATATATTTAGCTATAGGCACTCACTACACTATTAGACATGCCAAAAAATAGTAAAAATCTACAGAGTGATTCTTTTTTAGGGGTCTTGTTGCCTTTTCCCCCTGATTTTTTTTTTGTTGTAAGCCACTGGAAGATTTTAAAACAAGAAATAAAATAGCTGTTTCATTTGCAATTTTTTTTGTTTTTTGCAATATATCTCTAACTGTTTTAGAAAAAATCACTGTTGAACCAAACACTTCTAAGTATCAGAAAATAAAAAAAATGTTCCAGTATTATATGGGAACTATATCAAAACAAACAAATTAATTAAAACACATTTGGTTCATCTCAAAACTGCATAAAATATAAAAAAAAACTAAATTTTAACACCCTGTAGGTATCTCTGAAACTAAGTGTTTGTGGACCTATGCTTATATAAACTTTTTGTTTTGAAATCACTCAAGGAATTTAGCATTAAAATTATGTTATTGAATTTTGAAACACACTTCATGTTGCACCAGTGTGGCTGTCCCAAGGAAAAACACACTAATTGACATAAGGAAAAGATCATGGTATAAATTTTTCATTGTCCATTTACTCAATGCAAAATGTTTATTAAGGCATAGAGCAAGTAATTTTCAAACAAGGATGACATAGATATTTAGTAGGTATACTTGGTCTATCAAATCAAAATCAGAATCTTTATTAGTGCATATAGCAGTTACAAATCAAATAGTAGGTACTAACAGTATTGTCACATCAAAAAAAATTTATAATAATGTCATTTTATAAATAAAATTACTAAAGTGCAAGTTATCATAATTCACACAATTGGAATATCACTTTTTATCACAATTTATAACTTATTTATTTATTTATTCATATATACCTATATATAGGACCCTTGAAAGTTAGTCTAGTAGGTAGATAGGTAGTTATTAGGTTAGATAATATAAATCTGTATCTTTTATTCGCTTGTATGCTGTTGATACATTAAATAAATAAAATACAATTTCAATATCTCACTAGTTAATTTCTTTATAGCAAGAAATAACCATCCTCTCCCACTCTTCTTAAAAATTTTCTCTGCACTTTCTCTAAGCTCTCTTTATGACCACTATAAAAAACCTGCCAAACTGAAATGGAACACCAAACGAACAAGTGCACAGTATACATTGTTGAATCATAATGCCTCAATAAAAATTTTACATTTGTCATAAGACAATGGAAAGGTAATACCATGATTTTCTTGGGACAGTCCAGTGCACTTTATTAAATTATTGAAATGAAGGGGGTAACAACTGACCCAAAATTTGTACATATGTTGCAAGTAATGCCGTGTAAATATTTGAATAATGCCAAGAAATTCACACATAAATTACTGTAATGCCATGCTAATATGTATGGTTAATGCAAGGTAAACAGTTGTTTCCCCCTTGATCGAAACTGCACTGACACAATTTTTAACAGCACCAAAACAGTGTTTGTCACTTACTTTCACAAAAGAATTTGGTATAAGTAATAAACTGTCTTACCAAGCCATATATTTTTGTTCCTGTAAATATGTAAACAAACCTACAAGTAGAATAATTCATTGTGAGGTACATCCTGTACCTTTATGATGTTTGAAGATAAAAGTTGGGTTTAAACATATCTCAAATTCCCAACGGCTTTACATTGGTTCCTAAAAATTTTAATGTAAGAAGACCACAGAAAATCACATCAACCCCAAATATATTTTACCTTTACTAATCAAAGTGTCCGGTTGGATTCTGCTCCAAAAATCCTTAACAAACACCACAAAAACAAGACATCTTCCGCCATTTTGGACGGGTGCGCCATGATAAAATCAAAGTATAAAAGAGTTTGGTTTGGGCTGCCGGCAGGCCATGACCCACAGAACACAGTGCCCAACTTTTAGTAGCCACTTACTTTCGATATGTCAAACGCATGGCGTCCCCACTTTTTCTATTTTGGTTGGTTGTGAAATCCAATCCGTTATTGTTCTAATATCCGTGCCTTTGGTGTTCTGTGATTTTCTCTATGGTTGGCCTTGGTCAACGATTATAAACACACAGGATTGCCTATTTGCTCGAATCTTTTAGCGGTAGGCGGCGCCTTGCTTACGTCACTAGTGGACCTCTGCTCAGCGCGCTTCTTATAATACACATTGCAATCGTGAGTTTTTCCCGCTTTTTTCTTGCTTATTTGCAAACAAATTTTTTATTCGTGTTAGTAAATATAATTAATAATTTCATTTATTCAAAACAAATGATTTGATAAATCAAGAGTTTGCTCTGAGAGCTGAATTTTCCTACCAGACGATATGTTGGAGTTTGTTTTTTAAATAGTTGAAAGTTTTAGAATAGAAGTAAGACTTTTTTTAAAAAGTTTAATCAATTTAAATCATTAGATGTATAATTTATTGTTTTTGTTGCCGATATAATAAAAACACTTATATTATGCAGTAACAAAAAGGTATTTATTTGATATTTCAGATCTAAAATTGCAATATTTATTATATTATTATACCAAAAACCAGTCAGTTTTTGGAGAAAACAGCCAAATAAGATGTGTTTTTCAACTTCTTATGCTTTAAATCAATAGATTTTCATAAGTTTTTTTTTCAAATGATTTACATTGTTTGTGTTATGAGTTGTTTTTATCCCACCCAGCGCCCGTTTTCACTCCTTCTTCTGTAACATGTTTCTGAAAACTTCTATAAAGAGACTAAAAAAACTGAAACTAAACTTGGAGAAACTGTCTACAAAATAAACTTTCCAATAATCAGTTTAATAAAAGAAGTACGTTTGCGGCATAATTACCAATTTTCTTTAATATGAATAATTTAATGAGCAAAAAGTTTCCACAAAATCAAAAAAAAATTAAAAGTTTATATAAATATAATAATATAAAAGTATATATATTTATATTTCTACACTGAAAGAGGGAACACAAAGCTTTTATTTCCACAAAAAATTGTGCTTTCTTTATATCAATTCACTTAATTCACATTTATAAAGGTTTATCATAACAAAAATATTTCATGTAACAAACAGCCAAGTACGCGAAAGTGGTCTTCCATAAAAAGAATTGAGATAAAAGTAAAGCCAAGGTTTACAATACAAATTTCAAAATGAATGGATCTTACTAGTTTGGAAATTTTTTTAAAACTTTGCTATTCCAGCCAAACTTCTTTACGTTCAATTTCCTAAGAGTCATTTGCAGCCGTAATAGCCAAGTTTAGAAAAACATTTCCAAGCTAGTAAGAACCATTCATTTTGAAATCTGTATTGTAGAACTTGGCTTTACTTTTATCTCAATTCTTTTTACGGAATACCACTTTCGCGTACTTGGCTTTTTTTTAATGAAATGTTTTTGTTATGATTTCACTGTTTATTTAAAGGATTTGGATAATATTTAAGTTTTCAAGTAGTAAAATATACGGGATATTGTTCAAAACTTTTGCAATGCCTTATTAAAAATATTGAGTTTTTTTTATATTTTCCTATGGTTTTATCATAATTCTTATCAGCCTTCTAAAGCTCAGCTCTCTAGTGTTCCTGGAAGTAGGCAATGTTAATTTTACATAACTTTACATTTATAGGGAAGGAAAGTAAATTAAAATCTTGGCGTTTTCTTCAAAAGCTCAGCTTTCTAGCGTTTCGGGAAGTGGACAATGCTAATTTACATAACTTTACATTTATAGGGGAGGGAAGTTAATTAAACTTTGGGGTTTTTAATTTTCTTTTATAGTTTTATCATAGTTCCTATCGGCCTTCCAAATCTCAGCTCTCGAGCGTTTCTGGAAGTGGACAATGTTACTTTTACACAATTTTACATTTATAGGGGAGGGAAGTAAATTAGAATTTTGGGGTGTATTAATTTTTTTCTATAGTTCTATCATAGTTACTATCGGCCTTCCACAGCTCAGCTCTCTAGCGTGTCCGGAAGTGGGCAATGTTACTTTTACATTACTTTACATTTATAGGGGAGGAAAGTAAATTATAATTTTGGGGTTTTTTAATTTTTTTCTATAGTTTTATCATAGTTCCTTCAGTCTGCCATTTCTGGAAGTGGGCAATGTTACTTTTACATAACTTTACATGTATAGGGGAGGCAAGTAAATTAGAATTTTGGGGTTTTTTGATTTTTTCCAGGGGTTTGGCACACTTATGTCTGCCAAATTTCAGCTTTGTAGCATGTCTGGAAGTACAGTAGAATTTTGTGAGTGAGTGAAAATTTCGACGTTTTTTGAAATTTCGTAACTACTTCAGTACTTTTGGGAGTTCCATGAAACTAAACATGAAGGGATTGTTAACTCCATGGAGATCTACGACTGTGCTGAGTTTGAGATTCGTAGCTCGCGTGAGCTTGGCGAGGCACGGCTGTGCCCTCAGACTTACCTCCTAAATAGTCAACCACACCGTCAAATAAATGAAAAAACGCAAAAAAACGGAGGTAAAAACGTCAAAAACACCTTAAAATCACACAAACTCTGAATACAAACAAAGCAACTGGTCCGCTGGTGAGGTAAGCAGACACTGTTCGTCTCGCTGAGCGACGCTAACATTAGTTAAATGGAAATAAGCAATCCTGTGTGTTTATAATCGTTGGGCCTTGGTGTAGGTAATATTTTCTAATCCTTTTGTTTGTGTTCGATTTTTGCACACAGGATTTATTTCCTTGCACAACGCTGCACAAGGAAGAGAAAATTAAAAATAAAAATTATTGACATAAAAATGTAAATTGAATTTAATGTATGAAGATAAGTGTTGAATAAATAAATACAAAACAATACAATAAGAATCCTGGGACTCCTAACATCACGTGACCGCCGACTTGCTTATAACGCGCCATGGCCGGTCTTTATCGTTGGCTGCATTACCTAATCTGTGGTTGGCTGCGATTTTGCGTTCTGACCTAATCTGTGGTGCGTTCTAAACTTATAACCACAATTGATCATATGGATTTTAAAATCAAAACAAAAACAAACAAAAAAAGAGTACTGATAAATACTGCAGTCTAGAGAACAATTTCTAGTAATTTTGTACAAGCAATTTAAAAGATAAACAACATTTTAAGTTTATCTTAATTGAGAAACGTTCGGGGTGGTTAGGCTACGTTATCGCACAAAGTGAAAGTGGTATTCAAGTCGCGACAGTGCGTACAAATGGACTTTAAAACAATCTTCGTCTTAGTTTTTATATTTCTAGAGACCCAATCAAACCTCCACCCAGTAGTTTTGATACCAGGAGACGGTGGAAATCAACTAGAAGCCCATCTGAACAAAACCAATGTTGTACATTACATTTGCGAGAAGATTACCAATGACTTCTTTAACATATGGCTTAATATGGAACTGCTTGTTCCCATCATAATTGACTGTTGGATTGACAATGTAAAATTGATTTATGATAATGGAACTCGCACCACAAGAAGTCCTGATGGAGTTAATATAAGGGTGCCAGGTTGGGGAACAAGTGAAACAGTGGAATGGATTGATCCCAGTCATTCATCAACTGGTTCCTATTATTCTGATATTGCTAATACATTGGTGGCAATGGGATATAATAGAACCACAAATATTAGAGGGGCTCCCTATGATTTTAGGAAAGCACCAAGTAAGTTTTTGTTGTTTTTTACTAAAAATTTAGTTTTGAGCATAGTGCTTGTCTTCATGCTTGCATTGCATCTCACATTTTGTTCTACAAAGTATATTAACTGGTAAAAAAACTGTACTTACCTAGAGGAGTGATCAGCTGCCTGCAATAGGTGTAAGAAAATTATCTACAGGACTCCACAGCACACTATACAGGACGCTACAGGACCAAGCATTTATTTAAAATTCCTGTAGGATGGTGTTCAAATTTGGTTCAGCTGATCACCCCTCAATCAAGTTCAATACAATTATAGAGCATCCAAATTTCTTTTTATAGGGTGAAATTGAGGGTAAAATGGTGTACAATACTGTAAAGAGCTGATTAGATTTTGGTTAAAATCCATTAATATAATATAACAGTTTTTTGACTGAGTATTTGACAGTTTAAAAAATTGAAAATATACAAGGGGTGATCATGCAGCTGAACCAAATTTGTAGACTGTTTTACATTACTTGAATAAACTTTACCTTAACCTACCTTTAACTAACCTTAAAACGGAATGTATTATTAAGGAATATGCAAATTTACAGGACGTGATTGGCAACATTGTAAAACTGTCACAAGATTTTACTCTGAACGATTATATTTTAATTCTGGGGGGATCGAATGACTTTGAAAGAAGCAAATATCCATCTTTTAAAGAGCTAAATAATAGAATTCAACTGTGTACTCACACAAATTTAATATTTACATCCATCCCTTATAGGTATTATGATGTAGGTGTTGCCAAGCACGTTCAGGGTTATAATAGAAAAATTAGAGATTACGCGTCCAAGTTAGACAGATATTCTGAAGCAAAGATTAGCTTTGTGGATGTCAATGATAGGCAGGGCTTTCGTTTAAAAAAAGAAATATTTGCAAGAAAAATAATGTACGAAATAAATAATAATTATCAAACTATTAAAAATCTTACATTTGTAAAAATTAATGATGCGACAAACCCTTGCCTTATTGATATTGGCAGCGCTGGAATTGCCCAGAATGACAGTACCTTAATTGATCTTACTGACACAAATTTAGGAACGACTGCGAATGTTATGTCAGATTCTAGTATTATTCTGTCACCACTTAATAGTCAGAGTACCAACTTATTAACAAATAATAATTTTAATATGGATAATTTAGCTTATGTTGAAAAAACCTTATCAAGTGGTGCAGTGGTCAATGTGCTAGAACCAATCCATAACGAAAATGGCTCTCATTGTTTTTTAGAAACCCAAGCTTCAAAGATCAGTTTAATTTAGTATTAATTAATATACATTCGTTAAGGTCAAAAACTGATGAATTAAGTTTGTTTTTGGATAGCCTGAATTTTCCAAAAATTGTAGTCATTGTTGAACACTGGCTAGAGATAAACGAACCACTTCAAGTACCAGAATATATGGTTGTCTCTAGATTCTCACGTGAGTTGCACTCTCACGGTGGTACTCTCATAATGGTAAAGACAGATGTAATGGGAAGTTATAATTTTATTGATATTAGTAGATTTCAGCATTTATTGGAAGAAAAAATATTTGAATTTTCTTTGGTTCAGTGTTTAAAATTAAATTTGTACATTTTGGCTATCTACACATCACCAGATTCGAATACTAATTTTTCCGGAAATTAGATTGTATTTTAACGGATATCCCTAGCAGTTGTTCTGTTATATTGACTGGTGATTTAAACATAGATTTTTCTGATGGGAAAAATAGTCATACTCAATTTTTAAGTAATATTTTTTTGTCAAATAATTTAATTATGCATGTTGAGCAACCCACAAGGATTTGTATTACCAAGTCGTCAACACTAGATTATGTTTGTTCATTTTTTTCAAAAGAGCAAGTTAAATGCTCTGTACAAGAGGCTGGTCTTTCAGATCATATGGCTGTTCTTTGCTCATTTCCTGTGAGCTATAGGGTTGGGAGATTAAATAGGCGAGGTAGATTGTTTACATGTGCAAAATTCAAAAAATTTACTGCTCTCTGTAATCAAACCGATTGGCATAGAGTGTTAATAAGTAATGAGTCATTGGAACATTTTCATTTATTGGTTATGAAGAAATTTGAGATTGCATTTCCAATTGTCAATATCAAAGTCAAAAAGCTGCAACCATGGTACACCAAAGGACTAAAAAAGTCGTCTGAGACTATGAGGTTTCTTAATTCTCTTAAAAAAAAACGTAGTAAATGATGAGCAATTTTTAAATTACTTTAAGAAATACCGGAAGATTTTTAGAAGGACTATAAAACTATCCAAAAGAAATTATTTTAATAGCAGAATCGAGGGTTCAACAAATAAAAACAAAGAGACCTGGAAGATAGTAAATAAACTAAAAGGAAAAAACTCAACGTCTTTTGTTAGCAACTTGAAAGCTAACAATTTAAATTCATTTTATTGTAGCATTGCTGGGCAATTTGTCCAATAAAATAACTTCAGATACCGATCCTCTCCAGTATCTTAATCACATATCAGTCCAAGATTCGTTTTTCTTGAACCCTACATCAAGTCACGAGTTAAAGTCAACCTTTAAATTGTTGAAAAATAAAAATTCCTCTGGCTGGGATAAAATGTCATTAAGAATCTTTGAAGCATTGCCTCTCGGAGCGCTTGAAATATTAGCTGAGGCAATCAATAAATCTTTTCTTGCAGGGCATATTCCAGATTGCCTAAAAAAAGCAGTGATATTTCCGTTATTCAAGGGAGATGATAACAATTGTCCATCTAATTTTCGTCCCATTGCTTTATTGCCTACTTTGGCAAAAATATTAGAAAAATTAGTACAAGTGAGATTAATGACATTTTTAGACCGGAATGAGATATTAAATGAACATCAGTTTGGTTTTCAGTCCTCAAAAAATACTGATGATGCAATATTTAATTTTTTAGAACAACTTTACCTTAAACTTAATTCTGGCGAAAAGGCTGCGGCAGTGTTCTGTGATCTGTCCAAAGCGTTTGATTGTGTGGATCATGGAATACTGCTGCGAAAGTTGAAAAAATATGGCGTGAGGGGGATTTCGTTGAGATGGTTTGAGTCTTATTTGGGCGGAAGAAGTCAATCTGTTAGTTTTAAGAATGATACCTCAGATGCGCAAAAGGTTGATAGGGGTGTTCCTCAGGGGTCTATTTTGGGACCTTTATTGTTTTTAATTTTTGTCAATGACCTGCCAAGTCTGTTGATATCTGGTAAAATTACTGCCTTTTGTGATGATACTACTGTCATGTGGCATAATTCAAATATAGAGCAGCTAGCTGGGGATGTCCAGAGGGATATGTCTGCAATAAAGGAATGGTGTGATTCCAACAGACTTTCTTTTAACATTTCCAAAACACATATTCTTAACTTTAAATGTGACATAAATAATATACAGTTGGAGAATGAAGCAATATCTAACCCAGAATCTAATAAATTCTTGGGAGTAACAATTGATAAAGGTCTGAAATTTAACCATCATGTCGAATTACTTGCAAAAAAAGTTGCTTCAGGCTGCTATGCTATAAGAGTGGTCAGAAAAAACTTGGGATTTTGCATTGCAAAAAATATTTACTATTCTCTTGTGGAATCACATCTACGATATGGTATTTGCTTTTGGGGATCTTGCAGCCAAGAATTATTTAAGTCTGTGTTTATATTAGAAAAACGAGCTGTAAGGTATTTGTGTAAAGTTCAACGCCGTGTGTCTTGTAAACCTTTGTTTCTGAAACATAAGATATTAACTTTGTGTAGCATTTTTATTTTGGAGACTGTTTGTTTGATTTTCAAAAAATACAGAAGAAAACTACTTACAGAAAGAATTTACATTATGAGAGACCAATTTCGGCTTGAGCTTCCTATTCCTAATAACACTTTGGTAAAAAACTCCTTTGTGTACAACAGTAAAAAAATATTTAACAATTTACCTATAGAAATTAGAAAAATCCAATTTTACAAAAAGTTTAGGCAAAAAGTAAAGGAGTTTTTGGCTAGTAAGGCTTTTTACCAATTAGATGAATATCTGCCTTCATAGAAAATTGGTAATTGTCATGTAATTTTTTTAAATTTGTATTTCATGGTTTAGTATGTTTTTATGTATAGTCTAATGCGATTATTTTTTTAAATATTGTTTTGTTTCCTTTTTACTTGTGGATCCTTACAGAAATCTTAATAATTTAAACTTATTTTAGTACTGGGGTGTAATCTAGTGTGATTTTACTTGGAATCATTTTATGCTAGATTAAATTATTCAACTTTTAAAATTTTATAAATTTGTTTTTAGTTTAATTTTGATTGTTTTGTATTTTTGTAAAACTAGTTTAAACTTATTTTAATACTTTTTGTGTAATTAGGTGTTCTATGTTTTTATTTAAGTGTATATCCTCTTCAGACCAAAACCATCAAACATGTTATATGTTTAATGCCCAAACAAAACAAACAAATTTGTGGTAAACTTTAAACTAGTAACTCCAAAGAGCATTGTGCTAACTAACCTAACCTAAATTCACATGTACTTCTCTGGCAAAAACATTCAAATAATATGTACACAAATGTGGATGTAGGAGGATATGCATTTTCTTATATGTAGTTTGGTTTATTTTGCTATATTTTACTATAGTTACCTATTTTCTATTAGATAAGCAAGGCTTTGTCAATGTATATTTTGAATATTCTAGGACAATAAAGCTACTTTTGAATTTGAATTTGAATTTGAATAAATTTTTGTCCCTACATGATGATTCATATGTGAGTGGGCCTTGCAGCCCTTCCACTGCAACCTCCAGTGGGTCTATTGTGGCTCACTTTTGAGTGGTTTCTCACCTCTGTATGCCTAATCCTCCAAAAATGCTATCAGTTTGGGTAAGACACTGTGTCCTTACATAGTCCTGTAGGGTCTTATGGGGTCCTGTATAGTCCTGTGGTGTCTGGTAGAAAAATTTGTACACCTACTGTGGGCAGCTGATCACCCTTGATGAACATCAATATGTGATTTTTGGAATATAGTAGAACATGTTTTTCTCAATAATTTGAGTAATTACTAAAAACTTTATGAGAGGTTCTAATAGACATGACTATTTAATCAAAGTTTCAGTGTGGAGTTCACTTGAAGTGTGCAAATGGGCTAGGAAGGTATCAGAACCATCATGGATCCATTTATGTACCTTTTTACTTTTTAAATGTCCAAATTTCATTTCATTTAAAAATTTTTTAAACACCTTAGTGCACTGCACTAAGACATCTGCAGAACCTTATACATTTTTAGTGCAGGCGCTGGAGGTAGTTGAGTATGCAAAATATGAGGACCGCAGTTTGACAATGGATTCTAGCTGACAGTAGGTCACAGATTAAAAATCTGGATGTTGCCAAATCAGTTTTTGGCCCAATTTTTTTTCTCTTATAGCAAAAAACCCCAAAAACACCCCAGACTCCCCAAAACCTGAAATTTTTAGGTTTTCTTCAAATTTTCTCAAAAACTATGTTTCTTAGGGAATATTATGTAACGAGGGGTGAACAGCTCTCACAATCGGTGTACACATTTCTCACAATCTGTTTACAATCCTTCACAATCTTACCACAATCCTTCACAATCTTACCACAATCCCTCACAATATTTGCACAATACCTCACAATCTTAGCCAAAGAATGTGGATTTTCACAATCGGCGCACACATTTTGGGGTTAGCTGGCCACCTCTCGGTTATTAAGTAGCAGGACCGGTAACGGTAAATTAAGAGGGCAGGCAAGGAAGAAACTATAGACATGAGGACCTTTTTTTGTTTTTTTTTGGTCGCCAGAATTTTTGATGGGACGGTCCTCCCCCTTCTGGTACGCTACGCCGCTGCACAGTCCTCCACAATCCCTCACAATCTTGCCACAATCCCTCACAATCTTTCCACAATCCCTCACAATCTTAGCAAAAGATTGTGGATTTTCACAATCAGTGTACACATTTTTGGTTAGCTGTTCACCCCTCGTTATGTAATTACCTTTATTGTAGACAATAAAATTTCCTTTTCAACGATTGTTGTGTCTTAAGTCAGTGGGGTACGATCGAGGGGTGAACAGCTAACCCAAAATGTGTACACCGATTGTGAAAATCCACAATCTTTTGCTAAGATTGTGAGGGATTGTGGAAAGATTGTGAGGGATTGTGGAGGACTGTGCAGCGGCGTAGCGTACCAGAAGGGGGAGGACCGTCCCATCAAAAATTCTGGCGACCAAAAAAAAACAAAAAAAGGTCCTCATGCCTATAGTTTCTTCCTTGCCTGCCCTCTTAATTTACCGTTACCGGTCCTGCTACTTAATAACCGAGAGGTGGCCAGCTAACCCCAAAATGTGTGCGCCGATTGTGAAAATCCACATTCTTTTGCTAAGATTGTGAGGTATTGTGCGGGGGGGCGATAGCCCATCAAAAATTCTTGCAACCAAAAAAAACAAAAAAAAAAGGTCATCATGTCTAGAGTTTCCTTTGCCAGGGATTGTTAAGAACTGTGGTAAGATTGTGAGGGGTTGTGGTAAGATTGTGAGTGATTGGGACAGACTGTGTAAAGATTGTGGGATTAAGGATTGTGAAAGATTGTGAGTGATTGGGATGGATTGTGTAAAGATTGTGAGGGATTGTGAAGGATTCTGGTAAGATTGTGAGGGATTGTGAAGGATTGTGGTAAGATTGTGAGTGATTGGGAGGGATTGTGTAAAGATTGTGAAAGATTGTGAGAAATGTGTACACCGATTGTGAGAGCTGTTCACCCCTCGGGTACGACCAATGACAAACGCTCCAGCGGCGTCCGTTTATTGAGGTAACGTAAAAAAATGAAAAAAATAAATTATTTGTTACATGTTTTATCCAATTTTCTTAAAAACCAAGCTATCTATCAAAAATTGTGCCCCTTAGTAGATTGTAGGCAATGAAATTCTTTTAAATGATGTATAAAAAGGCAAGATTAGTTTTATTTATAACAATTTAGGAGCGTCCGTAAATTAAATCAAATTTAAAATATCACTAGCTTTTTGAGACAAAATTGATTTTACACTTTATTGTAGAAAATAATATTCTCTCTTTAACAGTGTATAAGTCAGTGCAATCAGATTAATAATACCAAACTTTTCATAGCTATGGTAAACCAAATTTTGTGGCAAAAACCATAAAGAAGCCACAACTTTTCTTTAAAAAATTAGTGTTTCACTTTGTACATGCAGTGTGCCACTTTCTATATGTATGATAAAACGCTGAGACCGTTTAAAGGAGAGATGAATTAGGCACTTACCTAATAAATAAAGATCCCAAACATAAAAGAGAATCCAAATTTATATTAAAATATCTGCAAATATTGATATACTCACAAAAAGGTAATTTTTTAATACATCCAAATAACACATTTTTGGCGTTAAGTGCCATTACTACGCGGGCTAGCAAGGTAAAAATAAAAAATTACATGTTGATCACATGTTTTGCTCGATTATCTTAAAACCTAGGCCTGCCCTCTTTCAAAAATTGTGCCCTATAGGCGATTATAGACAATAAAATATCCTTTTTGACGCTGTACCACAAAGTAAGATTAAAACTTCACAGGCGTCTGTAAATAAAATCAGTTTTAAAACTAAGCTCAATTGAAAAAAATATGTTCTATACTTTATTGTAGAAAATAAAATTTCCTTTTTAACAATGTATAATTCAGTGAGGTTTGGTAAATGACAAACTCTCCAGTGACGTTCGTAAATAAGGGTAATATAATTTTTTTTTTAAAAACTGTCACATGTTTCACCCGATTTTCCAAAAAACCATCAAGCTCTTTATAAGAAATATTCGTGTTAAATGTTTTGCGCATGCGCAACACCTTAGTGCACTGCACTAAGACATCTGCAGTACCAACATACATTTTTAGTGCAGGCGCTGGAGGTAGTTGAGTATGCAAAATATGAGGACCGCAGTTTGACAATGGATTCTAGCTGACAGTAGGTCACAGATTAAAAATCTGGATGTTGCCATTTATAAGAAATATTCGTGTTAAATGTTTTGCGCATGTGTTTGCTCTTCTCGGGTATTATTTTCGACGAATTTTTTTTTGTTGATCTTAGCAATGTCGTCGTGATGTCAGTGTGTGTATGTGTATTTCTGTTCGTAACACGATTACTCCTAAACTGTTGAACCGATTTTCATAAAATGTTGAGTTAAAATAGTGTTGACACTCTAATGAGCTGATTAGATTTTGGTCAAAATGCATTAATGCTAATGAATTTTTAAAAATGCGAACTTTTTAACAGAGCATCGCATCAACCACGCGGTTCTCGGAATATAGTAGACTACATTTTGCTCAATAATTTATTATAACCAAAAATTTCGTAGGAGCTTTAGTTTTCAAGATATTTACAAAAACTGTTTTTAATGCTGATATATCATGGCTTCACTTGAAATGTGCTAATAGGCCAGCTAGGAAGGTATCAGATCCATCATGGGTCCATTTATTTTATTTTCTTTTTTTTTCTGTTGTCCCACAGCTTTAAAATTAATTTTACTCAAGAAGAGATACCCTGCGCACCATTACGTACAGTTAGAAAGGGTGAATGAATAAAGGTTTTGTTATTTTCTGCGAAATTAGTTGGAAGCGTCTCTAAACCGGTACCGTCTCGAAAACTAGTTCGCTCACCCTATCAGCTTTTTATTGTTTCTCTATCTATCTATAATGGATAATTTAAGACTTTTTTGACCCTGAACACTGGTTTTATCGTGTCCTGAATCAGTCAAAATGTTTTTAAAATACTAAGTTTTAACAAAACTTTTTATATTAGATGAAAACAAGGACTACTTCATAAAACTGAAAGAACTAATCGAGCAAACCTATGAGCAAAATAAGCAAACATCAGTAATGTTGATTGCCCACTCCATGGGTGGTCCCATGTCCCTGTATTTTTTGAACCAACAAACTCAAGCTTGGAAAGACAAATACATCAAGAGACTGGTTACTCTAAATGCTGTTTGGGGTGGATCCATGAAAGCTGTGAAAGTTTATGCTATTGGTAAGAAATATGAAGTATAATAGGATCACTTTTACACCAGTATTTACTTAGACCTTAAGACTAAGAGCATTGTAGACCGGGTTTAAGTATCAAGTCTATAGACTTGATACCGACCGGTTTAAGTGTATTTTTTTAATACTCACAGGTCAAATAACTGCAAAGATTTGGTTGACCCTAATGTGCAATATGTAAATACTGTAAAAAGCACAAGATATATTAGAATCCCTTTTCAATTACTCATTCAGTAAAACAATCGATCATCGGTTTAATCGTCGCTAACTTGTCTAAAAAATTAACATGTAAGATATAGCGGACAGCTGACACTGACTTACACCGTTTTTATTCGACATTTCCTAGTGACATTTGGAGGTTTAAATATGGCTACCATTTTTTGGTAAACTTATCACGTCCTTGCAATGCAACTATAGGTAAATTTAGTGGGAACAGGACCAGAACAACAGTGTCCTTATTCCCACTAAATTTACCTATAATGGCTACCATTGTTAAACCAAAATATTTGATTATTTTTATTTATTTATAACCTTTGTGTGGAAATAATGTCTTTGTAACAACAAAAAAAGATGACCCATATCGCAAGGTATTTCTGAACAATTTATATAAATATTAAAAACTATTACATTTACGGGAAAAATGAGTTAAACCTTCAACCAAAATGTAGACTTTTAAACCTAGGATTGTAGGACGTAGCACTTAGCACCCTTTAGTAAATACTGGTGATAATGTTTAAGTACACTTCTCATGGCTTGCATCAATTTTTTCACAAAATATCCCATTATAAAGTTGGCCAGTCAAAGATTAACCCCTATACTAGCATAAAGTAAGCAGGAAATACTAAACCAGGGGTGAAAAATTATAAAAGTTTCCTGTCCTACGGGCGGGAGTGGAACCCAATCCTTTGGCTATGTACAGTGTGATTTTTTATAGCCTGATACCCCCTTTATTTTTTTACTATTGAATATAAAACTACAACAAATAAAAAGCAGTAGATAGAGAAAATGTTGTTTTAAAACACTACTACTGTTAAATTTGACATTCTTACTATCCAAGATATATCAATTTTATGTATTTTTTTAAATGATAAAATTAGTTTGTGACATATTCACTGATAAAGATCAATCAATATTTTTAAACATTCTTTTGTACTGGACTACATTACCAAATGACATTTTGAAACGGCATTTTAAACTGAGAATACATACTTGTTATATTGTTGTTTATTGGGAGAAGAATATAGATTTTATAAAAAAGTTTTAATAATTTTTTTTCTAGAAAATAAATTCTCTGTTTAATTTAAAAAAAACGCACATTTTATTTTAATTTTAAAATTTGAAATTTTTTATTTGATAGATTTTGTTGAATTGCAAAGGGATAAATTTGTAATAGTCATTGATAAAAACAAAATTTTTCTACTTTTTTTATTAAGGGACTTTTAGAAGACAAATACTTTTGATCAGTGTTGAAAACTCCTCAAAACTGTAACACTAATGTAATTCTTAACCAATCCGGATATAAATATAAAAGTTATTATATTTGCAAAATCTAACATATTATACTTTTAGATGATATATTTGAATTTCAGGTGACGACTTAGGCTCTTACTACCTCAGAGAGAGTGTCATGAGGTCGGAACAAATCACATCTCCTAGTTTGGCTTGGCTTCTACCTTCAAAACTGTTTTGGAAGCCTGACGAAGTTTTGGTTGAAACTGATAAGAAAAATTATACCTTGAGCAATTTGGAAGACTTTTTCATGTAAGTTGGAAATTTAATTTTTAATTAAAACCGTGTCTTAAAACATTAAAAATAAATAGAAGCAGTATAAGCCGATTTGGTTGACTGCAAGGTCTTACAGCGCAGGGGTTTTAAAAAGTTTCCTTATTGTTTATTTTTTGGTATGTTGCCAAGATTGCGTTTTGTAAGTGAAGCGCCTTAAGGTATAAATTTTTAATTGTCAATAATTGATTTCTATTAACTTGCTTATCAGTTTTTTAATTAAAACTGATTATTTAAAATATTAAAGTGCTTATCAAAACACTCACAACAGATAAAATGTACTTTTATATTATATTGAATTGATGGGAAAAAAAGTATTCCTAATTTTTTGTATCATATAAAATACCTAATGCAAATTAATATTCTATATTATTATTTTGTTTATTATTTATACTGAAAAGGTTACAAAAACAATATCAGAGACGGGTTTTTGAATGACGCACACATTTTGCATTAGTTTTTGTTAGTTTTGGCCTATAATTTATTTTAAAAGGTAAACCTATGTTTGTACTTTATCTTACGTCGTATTTGTTGCACGATTGTTGTTTACAACGATATTATGACGTTAACTCTTTTCTAGAATGATTTGAATAAACACCAAATTCAAAAAATCGTTTTGAAATAAATATACAGCAATAACTGGCACAATTTACATGTTTACATGCCTTTCTTGAGTTAACCCCTACATTGACATCTCTTTAAAAATGTTCGCACTTAAGTAGAAAACCTAAAAAAATCCTGAAAATTAGGAAAATTCTTAATATACTTAACCTGGAAATTTACGCATGACTCCGGGGGTTTATTCTTTAAATGCTCCCTAGGAAGGAAATGTTCTCTTAAGTTTACGGTTACCATTGGTCAATATCAGTTATATGACATTAATTTGATGGTATTGACATTTTTGGGGAATATTTTCAATAATAAATCTTACTTCAAAGTTCTCCTATTGCAAAGCAGGAGAGCAGGTTATGTCAAATGTTCTCTTAAAAATGATCCCTTCCGCGTTGTTTAAAGCCATACACTATAAACTGACCAATGGTAACGGCGAATTGAAGAGAAAATTTACTCCCAGGGGAGCATTTACAGAATAAACCCTCGAAAGAACCAATGTGAGGGAATAGAGAATATATTTTAATATATTAAGCTTTTTTTAGTATTTGTTCTAATTATCAAATAACACTAAAATATTTTTTTTATAAATGATTATACCTATAAATTCATTTGAAACATTTTACAGCTAAAACTATATTTTCCAGAAAACGGATAGATCTCTTAATACTCAATTAATTAATTATAATTAAAAAAATTCTCATTAGATATAAAATAAAATTATTAGAAATATTTTTAAGTGTTGCATTTGTTTTACAGGGGTATAAATTTTCCAGATGGCTGGGAAATGAGAAAAGACACAGAACACATCCAAGTAAACTTTGCACCTCCAGGGGTGGAGTTACATTGCCTTTATGGGGCTAATGTTAGTACAGTTGAAAAGTAAGTCGGATTAAAACAAATATGTTTTGGTAGAACTCTAAGTAGAAAATCGTTACTTACTATTAAACTGTACATTGCCTTTATGGGGCTAATGTTAGTACAGTTGAAAAGTAAGTTGGATTAAATCAAATATATTTTGGTAGAACTCTAAGTAGAAAATCGTTACTTACTATTAAACTGTTAGAAGAGACGTATATATAAACAAAAAGTAATAACCCATATCCCTGCTACTGGTAAAAATTTTATTTGCTAATTTGAACATTTTTGGGCTTGGATCAGTTAAGAACCTGTTAATTGGAATATTTCAATTGATTTTAATTCAAAAACTGCAAATTCTGTTACATAATTTAATATTTTTAATAACTTAAAGATCACTGATATTTATACTAAAAATCTCAAATTACTTAGTCCGTTTTCGGGAGAATGAAGGGCGTAACACTTTTTTTCTTTCACGATGAACTTGCGACAAATTTACGACATTTAATGTATGTATATATTGCGAATATCCAATATATAATTTCTGAAGGGTGTTAAGTAGTAAGTCTACAGACTTAGTTCCGAGCGGTTTACATTTTAGTTAACTAATATTTTGTCTTGAATGCAATAGTTTTTAATATGTTAGCCGTATTTAAAGCTCTAAATGTCAGTAAGATATGTGCACAGCATTTGGCAGCTGCCCGCTATATATTTTATAAAAGCAACTACCTGGGGATTTCGGAAACGGTAAGAGATACGAGTTTGTTTAAATGAGAAAAAAGTGGCGCTATTCTAAGCACAGGGGTTTTTAAAATATCGAGCAAAAACTAAAAATTGTGTTATTTATTAAAAAAATAGTTTTTCACTTAGTTGGCTGTGAAAAAAATGCCGTAGTTGTGTTTGTTGTCATACCTACGTACCTTTCAAAACTTTTCCATTTATTTGATTTATATGCAAATTTTTAAGGCCCTTATTTTTTAATTTTTTTCTAGCTAAGAAATAATACAATTTGTATGTGTCCATTTATGACTCCTAGCCAAACCCCAGCTAACTTGATGGTGCACCTTACGATTTAAGAACGGATTTTCATCGGCCGAGTACACGTAGTTATGTCTGTTAAACACTCCGCAGTTTGTAAACCTGCTTTCATCGGACCACAGAACCTTAAGCGGAAATTGAGGGTTTTATTGCGATTTTTGTATGAACCAATTTCAAAACAAGGTTCTTCTTTCTAAGTCACCATCTCGGAGTGCTTGAATAATATGTGTTGCATATGGATGATACTTAAATTTTTTAAGAATTCTTTGTGCAGTTGATTTGGGTACTTTAACATTATTTTCCAATTCAGGTTGTCGACTACGATTTTGTTTTTTAATGGAACCATATTTAATTAAATTATTACTAACTATTCTGAAGATTGACAAACCTGGTTGTCGTCTTTCTGGATATCTCTGAAAGCACATATCTCGAGCTCTTCCAGCATTCTTATTACACAATATAACATTCATACATATCTACTTTCTCCCAATTTGGAAACCTTTCCATGTTAAATTTGATTGATAATGTGACTTAACAAAAATCTTAAGTAATTTAGAAACTTTAAAACTCTAACAGATAAATCAAATAAATGACAAAGTTTTGACAGATAGTTACGTAGGTATGACAACAAACGCAACCAGGGCCTTTGTTTCACAGCCAACCAAGTGAAAAATAGTTTTTTAAATAAATTCACATTTTCATTCAAAGATAGGCTTAGTATATATGGTTGAAAAGCTCTTTTAATGCTCTATTTATTGACGTATAAATTCAATATGGCGGTCATAATAAATAACAAAGTTGGCTATGGTTTCAAAAAAAACTAGAAGGCCTAGAAAAATATTATTAACGTCATTCGATTGGCCGTAGTTGCTTATACAAAACTGCCAAATTTTATTAAATTTGTTTGCAAGTTGGCGGCGATATTTAAATTTTTCAAAAAACACAATTTTTAGTTTTTGCTCGATGTTTTAGTAACCCCTGTAGATATCTTTAATATTGATACAGCACCTGATTGGGCGCAACTTTTTTCTCATTTAAACAAACTCGTATCTCTTACCGTTTCCGAAATCCCCATGTAGTTGCTTTTATCTGGGACACCCTGTATATAGCAGTCTTGGTATGGACCTAATAGTTATTCAATTATTATTAGGGGGAGTGTTATAGTGTAGTGTGTGAATAGTTTTAAGTTATTTGTGTAATATTTAGCTTTAAAACATTTTTTCTATAATTTCTTTTATCGAACATGAAATATTTCTATAGTTTTACAAACTTTAAACGACGTCTCAGGGGTGGTACTAAAATTTTAGCATATATAGTCCATGATAAAATATTGTGTGATAAGCAATTTTCAGAAGAAATCGTAGAATACGAATTTTGATGCTGGAGTTCTGGCACCACTCTGCACCCTCCCCAAGTAGGTGGCGTTTTTTCAAAAAATGAAAACTTGGGATGGTTTTACTTTGGTTTTTTTAATTCATTATTTTTTAGCACTTTCGAACATACTTTAACCATCTAACTTTTAGCAACCCCCAAATTAGGTCTAATAATGTGATTTTTTTATAAAAAAAAAATCTGCAAAAAATACCCTTGAGAAAGTTATGCTAATAAAATATAGTAGGTAAGCACCTTCAAAAGTACAGGATAAGCTTTAATTTTATGTATCGCTTATCTATATCGCCCCAAAAATAACACCCCTACAGAATGTCGTGTTTTTTAAAAGTAAAGTGATTTTAAAGAAACTACCCCTTTTCGATACTCTGTAGGAGTCTTCTTTTTAGGACGATACGGATAAGCGATACATTGAATTAATGCCCGTATCCTGTACTTTTGAACGCGTCTATTAAATTTTATAACAATTCATTTCTCAAAGATGTTTTTTGAAGAAACTAAAAAAAAAACAAAAATAGTGGATCAAAAAAACTAAAGTGAAACTAACCAGAGTTTTCGGCATCATTTGCCAGAACTCCACCATAAAAACTTGTTTTCTGCGATTTTTTCTGAAAATTTTGACGTATCACACAATATTGTAAAAAGGCAAGCGGTAACTAAAAACGGCCTATTTCAAACCTGATTATTTCGCTTTAATTTTTAAAATTAATTTGAATTTAAGCATCGAAGAAATATATATGTTCTCTAATTTAAGTGAGATAAAACTTACTAAGAAATAATTATATACTATTGCACGTTAGCGTAACCGAAATCTTTACAGTTCTTTGACCTATAAGAATTAAAAAATATACTTAGACCGGACTTAGTACTCAGACCCTGGTTCAAATGCTGTCTTAATTAAGATCTTAGTAAAACCTGTTGAATCTATTACCTTAATCGCCCTGTATTTCGTGAATGAAAGCCTTAAGACCTCAAGTTCGTAAGACAAAGCCGCAAAATTTTTACGAAAATACATTTTTCACACTTAGTACTTGCGAAACACTTTGAATAACATTTTTAGGTTGTTTTATAAGTCAGGAACCTGGTTGGACGGGTACCCGACTTTAATTTATGGAGACGGCGATGGTACTGTCAATTCGCGGTCTCTGGAAGGTTGCTTACATTGGCAGAAGCTACAGAAGCAAAAGGTACGTTCGATAGAAGAAAGTCTATCTTGACCTTTATTTTTTCCGATGTAAAATGATTTCTTGTTTTTTTTTTCAATTTTCTGGCCCGCAAAGCAGTGGCAGCGTCGGTGCGTTAGGGCTGCACGACTTCCCCCTAAGTATTCCGGGGATTTTTTCAATTTATTCAATCTCTGATTTGACATCCTTATCTGGAAGAATCTCGTATCAGGTGTTTTTTCGGCTTGCTCATCCGTCCGATTTTCATTAACATAAATGGCCCTTCGCTCTCACAAACTAACATTAAAAAATATTTTAGCTTAAATTTCCCCCTTCCCCTTAGGCTACCACCAGAAAAATACTCTGCCAATCTATGGGCACCTAAGCTCACACTAGGTACTATAGTTATAGTGTGAGCTAATATAATCAAAAACTAAAATGTATTTTGTTAAACTCCAGACTCAATTACCTTTCGTTTGATATCACACACGCAATATTTTCACTTAAACTCTAATTTTTGACATCTACCCCCACCCTTATTTTTAATAAACTAAAATTCATTTTGTTTAACTCCAGACTTAATTACCTTTCGTTTGATATCACACACGCCATATTTTCACATAAACTGTAATTTTTGGAATCTACCCCCTCCATTTTATTTGGCCTGCGTTCAGTGGATTTTGTTAATTTTTAAATGGTAAAATAATAATAATAATAATAAAATACGTATATTGTCGGTAGCCGAACTATCCTACATACAAATTCTATTTGTTTTTTGGACCACAACACTCCAGAGTGCCGCTTTTTCACACACGATTGCTGGAAACCGAACAACGCTTTGTAGAGTTCGACCAACCAACTTTCCGCACGAGTTCTGTACACTGTTTTATAGTATCACGCCACCATCGCAAAATTTATCACACCAAATCAATATCAATAAATAAAATTAAAAGATTTGTCGTTTTTTACTCAATGCTCGAAAAGCAATTTTTCAAAAAGCAAAGATTTGGAAAATCAATTCTACGAAGTAAGATCTCATTAAATAAATACGTATACTATGGTCATCGTGTCAAAAATAGGATAAAAAAGTTGCTCCGGTTTCAAATCTTTGCGTTTAAGATGATTTTAAATTTTTTTGTTGCGCCGTCTGCTGTCTGTATATCTGTCTGTCTGCCTGTAACAACCAACGCGCAATAACTCTAACACTACTTGCCCGAGTTTAATGAAATTTGGTAGCTGGCTGGGTTTTGTTCCCAGATGCTCCCATTTAAAAATGAAGAAGATCCGCCGGACATATGCCAAAAAAAGGGTAGGCGTAAATTTCAAAAGTTTTGGGATAAACATTACCTGTGTTTTAGGGAAAATTTAGTACCTAGGTTGGGTTTTGGCTCTAAATGGTCCCACTTAAAAATAAATTAAATCCAGCGAACATAAGCCAAAACAAGGGGGGGGGAGTTCATTTTAAAAATTATAGTTTTGATAAAAATATGACTTGTGGGGACTATATTAAAGGTAATTGTGCAAGATAAAAAAAATACATTATAGTTTTTTTACATAATACAGATAAGTTTAAAAAAATACGTTATATTAAAAAAGTTTAACTTATCAAGATTTTACGATGGTGGCCGATTTGTCAAAATGGCGTTTTACAAATAAAATTTATTTAATAGTATATCTAAATAAAAACGCCTTGCGCGCCCTAGGGGCAAAGTATATAAATTTTTTTGACAGTTAAAAAGCTAGACAGCCTTGTGTTTCTTGGTTGGGTACCTTTAGAGCAGTGGTTCCCAAATCAGGGGGCGCCGACCAATATTGGGGAGGGGGGGAAGGCGCAGGAGTCTGACGTATTTTATTTGTTTTAATAAAAAAAAAAATTATTGTAGTAAAAATACAGTTTGTGTTTCTATATTCGTGGAAAGGACGGCGCAACCAATTCGTTAATTCAAAAAGGGGGGGCCAGCGCTAAAGAAAAAAGTTTGGCTGTAGAGTAGGGTAGAATGTGCACCGGCTGTAAGCTTTAGATAAGCTAGATAATTATTTTTCAAAAATTTTGTTCCATAAAAAACACAAGTACAGTTCTGTTTATTATTTATACTCACCTATGAAATGTTATTCCTTTTGATATCTTCTGATCTACACTGCTTCTGCTACCATAACTACGTAAAGCACAAAACACAATGTTCGTTTTCAAAAAAACGAGCAAAAATGCCACTCGAATCTTTAAGAAAACACAATTTAAATGAAAATAAAGCTCGATCGATCGCGATGACAGAAGTGTCTAAACAATATGGCCAAAGGGGGTACATGTAAGTTACGTCATGTCAGCTCCTCTTTATTCTACCTTAATTTATATTAATTATATTTAATTTATATTAAAGATAATTGTGCAAGATAAAAAAAATACATTATAGTTTGTTTACATAATACAGATAAGTTTAAAAAAATACGTTATATTAAAAAAGTTTAATTTATCAAGATTTTACGATGGTGGCCGATTTGTCAAAATGGTGTTTTACAAATAAAATTTATTTAATAAATATACATCTAAATAAAAACGCCTTTATTTTTAACTGGGCGAAGGTCAGCTAAAGCTGTGTGCTTAACCCAACATGTAAGATTACAAATATTCAAGAATAAATAAATCCTTAAGTTTTACAAAACGATATACGATACGAACTTAAAAATAAATAAGAAAATATCTCCATAAAAAATATATGTTTTTATGCTTAATTTAAAATAAAGACAAACCGAACTAGGTATTATTTATCTAATAATGTTCGCTTGAAATGACGTTTGAATTTATCAAGATACATTATTTAAGTTACTTATATCACAGTATCTATTAAGAAGTTTAATGGAGCTATACGAGAATGAACCCTGACTTATGGTTTTTTAAGCTTAGGTATTCAAAGTTTATTAAACCGAGTATGTCGAGAATTAACTGAATTTCTACATTTGATTTTCTCAAACAAATATGACGGATTTTTAGTTTTGAGCAGGCAAAATGTAGTTTTTGGCGATTTATAATGTTAAGCCGTTTTAAGCCACAAAGCTTATGACTGACATGATCACTGGGTTTAAGTTTCAAAATTAATTGTATGCATGCATTTTAAATTTTCTGTAGCTTGTTTCTCGTCTCTAAATCTAAACCAGGTCCAAAAACAAAATTGCAATAATTGTTAGCTCCCGCTAAATTTCGCGATTGTTTTTAAAATATTAAAACCACACAATTGGATGAAGGACAGAGTACATTTTTCGCGCATTTGACATGCGCACCAAGAATCAGAGAGATCCTTTCTACCGCCTCGAGAAAAATGGCGTGTTAACTACTTTCTCCAACTATTTCAAATTTCTACACTTAAAAGTGCTCGATTTTGGTGTACTGAAGCATACAACTAGAAACTTCAGCCCTTCAGAAACGTGGTGCCATCATTAGATCCGAAAAGGGGCCCCTGGAACGTGGAGAAATTGGCTGCAAACTGGTGAGTACTTTGTTTCTGATTTCCGTTGTGTGGTAACAGCATTTAACCTATGGACCTTTGATTATTTCGAGATTTCGTATCATTATATTTATGTTTGTTCGCGCTTTCATTTAATAAAATATATACAGTCCACTGCAGTTATCTTTTTCTAACTGCGGGCAATACATAAAGTGTTCCTCCGAGCCGAATTATTTAAATTTACTCCATACGACGATATTAATAAGTCGGCCATTTTCACATTTTCGCCGAGATCACACGGCCTTGAATTTTGCCAATCGTATTGAACCGTAGATTTTCGTTCGTTCGACTTTCGGTTTCGGCGCAGTTCACCTGTTTTCGGTCCGCTGCTATGGTAACGCAGGGTTTACCGCGTGGTCATTTCAGTAAACAAAAATCGAGAATCAATCAAAACAAACAAACAACATTTCTGTGATTAGATTTGTTCCATACCATTTCGATATTAAAACATTTTTCATCAATTGCGATAAATTAGTGCATATTTTCGACAATTCGTCATTTTTCTATTTCAGAAGCATTAATTTAGCGTTAATTGTATATTTACCGACAATTTCGTCATTTCAAAGGTAAAATCATGTCTATCAAAAAAGCCGTGCAAAAACGCAAGGGTTTTTTATCTGCGATCACCGAGTGTTATGTGTTTACACAAACCGCGCAACGGACGCAAAAGCGAGAAACGAGTTTCAATTGAGGTATTCCGATTTGGATGAAACCTTCGATAAATGCATGTTGGCACATAATGATGTCA
Organism: Aspidapion aeneum; assembly: GCA_963576565.1. Taxonomy (NCBI): domain Eukaryota; kingdom Metazoa; phylum Arthropoda; class Insecta; order Coleoptera; family Brentidae; genus Aspidapion; species Aspidapion aeneum. Next base: position 74,793,022 of record OY755041.1, on the reverse strand, counting down.
TTATGATGATAGACGACTCGGACGACGAGGAGTTTAAAACGCAAGATGCGATCCTTTCAGAAGCTCGTAAATATTTTTATGCGTGTAAAGGGGTTTACTCTGAAATATTTCCTGTTGAGGCCCCATCCTTTTCGCGATCATATGTTCGTCAAAACGAATCTGAAACTCCAAAACTCAAAGAGTTAGGTATTCCCATATTTCGAGGTGATAAAAAATTATGGCCAAGCTTTTTCGATCTTTTTAATAACATTATAGATCAAAATCAAAGTCTAAGTAACGTCCGAAAACTTCAATATTTATTTTCATATCTCGAGGATGAGCCTTTAAAATTGATATCAGGGATTAGCTTATCTGATCAAAATTATAAAATTGCTTACGACAAATTAGTCAATAGATATCAAAACAAGCGAGACCTCGCAAATGATGCTTTAAGCTCAATTATGAACTCCACCTTAAAAAACGAGTCAGCGCTAGTTGCGAGCTATTCGCACAGATATTCAAGGAGGGCAGGGTTCTTGGACAAATAGGGCAACCTTCAGCCCTTGAAACCATCTTTGGCTGGGTCCTCATGGGAAAAGTGGACGAAGTAGGTAGTCTTACGGAACGAACCAGTTGTTTTTTAACGAGTCATTCACCTCCTTTAGAGGTCATTATCCCTAGGTTTTGGGAAATCGAACATTTGCCTAAAAAACAAATCTTATCAAAGGAAGAAAAACAAGCGGAATCAATTTTTACTGCGAGTGTCGTACGGCAACCGAGCGGTAGATTCATGGTAGATCTTCCGTTTAAAGATAAAATAAACCCTGACCTAGGAAATACTTATCCGCAAGCTTATCGTAGATTTTTACTTCTAGAAAATAGATTACTCAAAAATCCTGATCTGTACACTGCCTATTCTAGTTTCATGCAAGACTATATCGATTCTAATCACATGAGTCTAGTTTTATCTAGTCAACCAAAAGTCGACGTATCATGTTTTTTGGCACATCATTGCGTACTAAAGCCGGAAAGCTTAAGTACAAAATTAAGGGTAGTCTGAGATTGTTCGGCAGTCACCCCAAAGAATATTAGTCTCAATGACACGTTGTTATCTGGACCGAAACTTCAAAAGGATATTGCTTCTTTACTCCTTACGTTTCGTCTTAATCCTATTGCCTACATTGCTGATATCAAACAGATGTTCCGTCAAGTCCTTATCAATCCTTATCACCGTCCTTATCAAAGGATATTGTGGAGGTTTTCTCCACAGGACCCACTTTCAGTGTGGGAACTTTCTACTGTCACTTTTGGCATGACATGCTCACCTTTTCTAGCCATGCGTACATTAAATGAGCTGGCAGAGAGAGAAAAGGAACGTTTTCCTATGGCTAGTAGTGTTCTAAAAACGTCAATTTACATCGACGATATCTTGGGAACTAGCCCTTCGCTTTCTAAAGCCCTTTCCCTTCAGACGGAACTCAATGATTTGTTGAAGTCGGGAGGATTTGAACTTAAAAAATGAGCAAGCAATTGTCCTGAGTTATTGGCAACATTGCCAGAATCCGATCGTCAAATGCCTCTCTCTTTTAACAAGGATGAGCCACACTTTATCAAAGTTTTAGGCCTTCAATGGCATCCAGAAAACGACATTTTTTCTTATCAATGCCGAATGAAGGACAAACCCCCATAAACGTTCTATTTTATCTATCATAGGAACAATCTTCGATCCCTTAGGTTTTCTTTGTCCCTTGTTGCTACAAGCAAAATTTATTTTCCAACAGTTGTGGATATCGAAAATAGGCTGGGACGAAGAACCAGATTCTCCTATCATCGTCTCTTGGAACAAACTTCGTTCTGAATTCCCGCTTCTTTCCAATTTTCAATTACCCCGACAAATTAAACTGTCAAAAACCAATACCTGTCAAATCATCGGCTTCTGTGACGCTTCAATTCGAGGCTACGCAGGCGTCGTATATTTTCGTGTAGAAGAGGAAAACAATATATCTGTTTCTCTCATATCTGCAAAATCTAGGGTCGCGCCTATAAAGTCACAAACTTTGGCTAGGCTAGAACTCCTAGGCGCATTTCTTTTAAGCGAATTAATTGACTTCGTTTTATCTAGCTATGAAGGAAAATTAACTTTTACAAATATCGTTACTTTCTGCGATTCGCAAGTCGTATTGCACTGGCTTTCATCCCCTCCTAATCGCTGGCAAACCTTTATTGGAAATCGAGTCAGTAGGATCCAAGAAATCATTCCCTCAAACTCATGGCGCTACATTCCTTCTGCTTTAAATGCAGCCGATATTGCGTCACGAGGGGCCACCCCTTCACAGCTCATTTCACATGACATGTGGTGGAACGCACCATCGTTTTTGTGGTCTCCCGAAAACGAATGGCCCGATTTTCATAAATCAAAAATGCCGATTGATTTCGGAGATATTAATCTGGAGGAAAAGCCAAAGGTCTGTTGCAATGCGATAATTGACGTTAACTTCTTAGATCAGCTTCTTATCAAATATTCATCTATGTCAAAAATTCAACGTATCATTTGTTATGTCCTTCGAATAGTTAACCTTTTTCAAAACCATTCCTATCAAAAACCCACTAATCTACCGGACCAAAAAATTATTTTTGAAAATATTGTTTTTCCTACCACCGGTGAGATGCAAAGTGCGTTATACCTTCTTATCAAACGCGTTCAAGGTTCTTGCTTTTCTGAGCTTTTTTCCGCGTTATCTAAGGATAAACCAATACCGAAACCTTTTCGAAAACTTTCACCTTTTCTTGATGAAAATAATATCATTAGAGTCGGTGGCAGATTACAAAAATCTGACCTTTTGTCTTATTCTGCAAAACACCCCGTCTTACTTTCGAGTAACTATCGTTTAACTACTCTTCTTATCGAGTCCACTCATCGACAATACCTTCATCCTGGGTTTAAAACATTACATAATCTGCTTTTACAGCAATTTTGGATATTATCTGCCAGACGGGCTTGTAAAGCTTTCAAATCGTATGTCTGTGTGTTTGTATGTACGGCCACACATTGCGTGCATTTGGAATTAACCATGGAACTGTCCACCGAAGGGTTTGTAGGTGCATTCCATCGATTCATTTCCAGACGTGGAAACGTGACGCAATGCTGGTCAGATCAGGGCAGTAATTTTATAGAGTTTCGTAACCAATTACTTGATTACGCAAGAAGTGCGTCCACCAGACTTTCTATTTGTTGGCATCTGGGACCCCCTCTCAGTCCACATTTCAATGGCCTGGCAGAAGCTGGCGTCAAGTTTTAAAACTCACTTTGTTCGAGTTGTCGGCGACCAGAAGTTGTCTATCATGGAAATGTCCACCCTTACATGTCGCATAGAAGCTGTACTTAATAGTCGCCCCTTATCTCCTGCCTCTTCAGACCCACACGATCTTCAACCTCTTACCCCTGGGCATTTTTTGACCCTTGAACCCCTTAATTCAGAAATTCCGGCGTCAGATTTGTCCGAGGTTCCCCTAACTCGGCTCTCGCGATGGCAACTAATCCAAAAACTACATAATGATTTTTGGAAAAGGTATTCTGTAGAGTATTTGTATACGTTACAACAGCGACACAAGTGGGCTGATTCGTCCTCAAATATCAAATTAAATGATTTGGTTATCATAACGAGTGATCACATCCAATCACCTTTGAAATGGCCAGTCGGTCGGGTTCTCGAATTGCATCCCGGCGGAGATGGTCAAGTGCGTGTAGCGACGGTACGAACGGCTACCGGTGTTTACAAGCGGCCAGTTGTAAAACTGTGCCTCTTGCCGAATTAAAACTAATTTTCATTTTTTCTACCTATTGAAGTCAATTATTACAATAGGTAAATCTTTATTATTTTTTTTTGAATTTTGTTTGTTTGTTTTGCCTTTTTCGGGTTTTCGTTATTTCTAAATAAACTTACGCTACTTATCTGTTTTTCATTCGTTTATATTTATCGGTCGATCATTTTTTCTTATATCTATATCTGTCCGGTTCATATTCTAAAATTGTGTGTTTTGGAGGGCAGTTATGTTAGCTCCCGCTAAATTTCGCGGTTGTTTTTAAAATTTTAAAACCACACAATTGGATGAAGGACAGAGTACATTTTTCGCGCATTTGACATGCGCACCAAGAATCAGAGAGATCCTTTCATCCGCCTCGAGAAAAATGGCGTGTTAACTACTTTCTTCAACTATTTCAAATTTCTACACTTAAAAGTGCTCGATTTTGGTGTACTGAAGCATACAACTAGAAACTTCAGCCCTTCAGCTACGTGGTGCCATCATTAGATCCGAAAAGGGGCCCCTGGAACGTGGAGAAATTGGCTGCAAACTGGTGAGTACTTTGTTTCTGATTTCCGTTGTGTGGTAACAGCATTAACCTATGGACCTTTGATTATTTCGTGATTTCGTATCAATATATTTATGTTTGTTCGCGCTTTCATTTAATAAAATATATACAGTCTACTGCAGTTATCGTTTTTCTAACTGCGGGCAATACAATAATTTGTATGACTTAGAACCAATGAATCACATAGATTTTTTTTAGCTTAAAATTAAGAATGTCTTTGCTTTTATATAGATTTCGTAAGTTCCAGTACGCTTTTTGAAATGGTTTTGACACTTGACTTTTAAATCTAAGATGTTCGGAAAATAACCCCTAAGTTTTTGTACTCATTAACAACAGGAATTATAATATATAATTATAAAATTATATTATTATAACTAACTTGACAAGTTCTACACCCTGATGGGTATCTGTATTAGAATTAGATTTTAATTAATTTTGATACTGTAACAGAACTAGTAATATATATATACATTTACATTTACATAACATTATCTATTAATATATTCAAAGTCTGCGCTACCCAGTGTTGCTATAATCTTGTTTTTTTTTTCATCAATCTTGTATTTTCAGTGTCATTTGAGGTCCAATGACCTTGAAAATATATATTTTTTTCAAATCTTTAATATCGAATAACGCCGCCATTTTGATTAAATTGGCGCCCCAGCGTTTCTAAAGACAGATTGAAAGAAGAGCCTCGAGTTTAGTCGATAAAAATATTGCTTTTAATAATAGCCGTTTTTTCGTAAATTGCTTCTAGCCTCTGCGCTTGCAGAATATGCTGCCTTTTTTAAAATGAATTGTTGTTTGTGACTTTAGAAGTGTTCAAGAGTTCTGGTAAAGGTCTAATTGCCATAATCGAGAATAAGTTATATTGTTTACATTAAAAAAACATTTAATAACCAGATAACAAGTTCAGCTTTAACCACGCAAATAAGTGTGTAAGCAGGCAGAAGAGGAACAAGGTGCCTAATTTTTGTGTGTGTTTACGAAACGAAAACATGTTTCCGAACAAATACTTTTAAAAAAATATTTTTGTAAACAAAACTGCAAACCATAACCGCGGCGACAAGTTGTCCCGGCCGCGCATTGTCCCTGTGACGAGTTGGCTGGTGGTGATGGCCCGGCGGCGAGTTGGCTCAATGGCATATTGGCCCGAAAGCACATTGACCCGGTGGCACATTGGCCCGGTGGCACGTTGGCCCGGCGGCGAGTTGGCCCGGCGATGAGCTGGCTCGGCGGCGAGACTGCCGCGGCGAATTGACCCAATTTCCAAGTTCTTATACTCATTCCCAAAATATGTGAACCAGTTTTCATGCGTTTTTAGGCTGTACGGCACTATTAACTGCTATTAACCATTTTTTTCTTTGACCCTTATGGCGCAATAATCCATGTATCCCACTTTACAAGACCTAAAATGATAAAAATATGGAAAACAGTTTAGACGCTGGTTATTACTTTTAAAATTGTAAATTTATGGGTTTAATTCATTTTTGTTCACAGATTTTTACGAAGTCCTTGCCAAACGTTGAACACCTTAGCATTCTGCACTCCCAAGAAGTCCAAAGCTACATTGCCGGTTTAGTCATATCGGACGAACCACATTACAAAGAGTTTTTAATAGCTCAAGACACTACCAAAAAGAGCAAGTTTGTTGAAATTTTAAGTAAAGTCAAAAAATTAAAAGACCTTGAGCTTCAATTTAAAACAGAACAGTTAAGAAACAAGAACAAAGAGACAGAGTGGCCTGGAGTTCTTAACGTCAATGACGTTTAAGGTTAAAAATGCCATTAGTAAAGGTCAGTAAAGTTTATTCAACTCTACATAACTATAGACACTTTTTCATTGGATTGAAGAGATAGCTTTATCTACTGACTAACTAAAACAAATAAGTTACTAACTTTAACATAAAATAACTTACTAACCTTTGTACGGGTTTATCCAAATTGGTCAATTTTGCGTGGTTGAAGGTTCTATTCTCGAGCATCATTCATATCGTGTGTTCACAGATAGTGAATTTTGAACCATATTTACACGTTTGCATGCGAAATTTCTTCTACTACCCCGAAGGAGTCGAAAGGTCCTTATGCGGTTTGCAAGAGAAGCCTGTGTGATAAAGGTCTTTTCGCATAAACACATGACGACACGGAGGTGAATGATCATATTGTGTATGCTCGAGAATAGAGGACCTGGGGTGATAGAGAAAAACTGATTCCTCTATGCGACGCGACCCGAGAAGAGCGGCTCGGTCTTTTGGAAAGCAACGCTCAAATTTTAAGAATATTAAAATCGTGAAAACCTGAAGCCTTTCGCGATATACGAAGGGTTTTTAAAAGATTGGATTTTGGGAGATTTTTAGTTTTTTCTAAAAATAATTTAACTGGCCAACTCAGTTTCATCTGTCGCTTTAAGTTTTAAAATTATTACATAAATATTTTTTTATTATATTTTTAAAATTAAATAAAATTGATGTTTCTTGATTTACTATATTAGAAGTATTTTTGACTAATTATAGAAATTTTAATATTAAATAGACAAAAAAATATAAAGAAAAAATAAAAATTAAATATTCTGTATAGGGTGTGTCAAATTAGATGTTTTTGGGGGGTTTCAGGTATTTTCAGGGGGAGAGAAAAAATCTGACCCCCCCCTCTTGATATAGCAAGTCGTTTTTAAAAGATCCGCATTTTGGGAGGGAGCTAATATATCTTTTTATTTATGAAAATTTCCGTTTGGTGTTCATAACTTTTTTAATTTTTATAAAGAATTCAATCGTCAAATTGAATTTTATCTATCACTTTTAGTTTTTGAGATATAACATAAAGTTGGTATTTTTCTTATGGAATCTTTAATTCGATGTTTCAAATCAGTGTGAAATTTCTCTAAACATGACACATTGAATTTTATTTTTTAGGGTTTTTTAGATATTTTTTTAATTACCTACCTCTTTATTGTTGATTATTTTCTAATTTGATCATTTGAAAATTTAAACCCAGTCAAATATATCTGAAAAATTTAATTTGACAGTTGGATTTTCCATTAAAAATACATAAAAAGATAATTTACAACAAAATAAAGTGTTCATAAATAAAAAAGTTATAGGCCGCTCCCCAAGTGTAGACTTTTCAAAAACATCCCGTAGATTGCTGGTTTTTGCTTTTAAGCTTCTCTTGAAATCGACCCAAAAAAGTGGAGGTTAGTTTTTTCCATCTGCCCTAGAATTAAGTATTTCTGTTCCCAAAAACATCGAACTGTACATCATTAAATAATTTTTGAAGAATGCTAAAAATCGAAAAAAAAAAATATTAACTTTATATAATATGTTAAAAACTAATGGTGACACCACTTACTAAAAAATTATAGACTCCTTTCCAAAATGCAAAAAGCTCAAAAGTGTTTTTTTTTTTCAACTAAAATTTTCTTTTTTCTCCCGTGGAAATACCTTAAACCCCCAAAAAACCCTGAAAGTACATGGCAAATAGACCAGTTTTTTATTAACATTTTTTAAAGGATCGTTTCTTGGATTGTCTTTTTTACAGTTTTTAACTTCAGCTTCTAAAAATGGATCGCGTTAACTGTTAGGTTTAGCATGTCTAAAAGGGTTAAGTTTGAATTCTATAAGTTCGCTGCTTAGTTACATTTCTGATTTTTTTAAAATTTAATTATTGTAATGATTTTTTTAATTATTAGAATCTTACTTCTAAATTATGCTGGAACTGCGTGACTTTGTATATATATATATATATATATATATATATATATATATATATATATATATATATATATATATATATATATATATATAACCATCATTCTTATTTATTTTATATACTGACTAAAAATTAAAACTTAAAACTCAAATTTATACAGAGCAAAATTATTTAAGAAAAGCCGGACCTGTCCCTCACCCCCTCCGATTTTCTTGATTTTTGGTGGGAATATTACCTACCTGGAGATTAGACAAAAGCCAAAATATTGGCTTTCAAAAAAATTTATTGGCTAGGATATAGCCATTTTTCTGTTTTTCTTAAATTTTTGACATGATTTTGGGTATTTTCTATAATTCAGAAGTTTTTTGCAGTAAAATGTTGAAAATTGGTACATTAATGTAGAAGTGATCAGAAAACAAGAATGTGGTCAATAATTTGACCTAGCACAAATTTCCACAAAAATGGTGGCCAAAACCCCTAAAATTTACAGAAAAATACCCATTTCTTGAAACGTTGAAAAACAAAAATTTCTTTAAATTTTTTAAATGCGTCTTACAGATAAAGAATTACCCAAGTAACATTTCTTTATTTATAGCAGAAGCTAAAAGGTTGCCAGCGCCTTTCCTTAAAACCATTAGTTTTAATGTTTGGTCGCTAGCACGTTCCTATTACGCTTATATACCCCTTAGACCTCCTAAATGGGACTCCCCAATTGGTGGTGGCAACCTATGTATTAAACTCATTATAAAACCATAAGAAATAAACGCTAGCTTCGCCCTCTAGCGGTTCCACCAGTATAGAACCTTTTAGAGCCTAAAGCTATTATGCCAGGTTCTAAAAGCAACTCAGAAACGTCCTCTATCCTGTTATAAAACCAGATTTGGTAATTTGGTATCCTAGCAATTCTGTTGAATACCATAATACCTTTAGAGTAAAGAATTTTTCCTATAAAAGCTTTAGCGATATTTTAGATTCACAATGGCTATATAAATAAATTTAGGTCATAAAATTGCCAAAAATGTCAGAGTCCCAAAATTATTGTATCACATAAAAATATACCTATATATGAGGAGTTTGTCGTTTTGTGGATCATCAAATTGCCTGCCAGACTTATTTTTCTGATAAAATCGTATCTGAAAAGCTCTCAAAACAAGCGCGCCAGCTCACAAATGCTTTTTAATAGTTTTTTGATAACTAAATAACAAATATTTAAAATAAAAAAAAATAATTTACACTATTCACCATTAAAAAAGTCTGTTTGGTTTACATAAATCAAAATTAAAGTAAAATTATTGTTAAAAAACACTGCTAAAACGACTAGATAAATATTTTCTGTTTACAATATTTTTAAAATAATTCTATATACGCCATTATCGTTTTATAGTGGTCACTTGGTTTTATTTGTTACTCTGTCGCAACAAGGATTTTTGAGTGCGCTTATGAAACCAATAAAAAAGAGAAGGTAAACATAGTAAACATAACCTCACTTAAATTTTTTGTATTTGTTTTTTAAACTGTTGTGTTAAATTTAAATGTTTTTTATCGTGCAATTTGCACACAATCAGGAGGGCCAGTGCAATAATATCCGTTGTGCCTGCAGGTTGGAGGGAAACCTCTTATATTGGCCGTTTAAACAGGCCTTATCTAGGCTTGGGTGCCCTACCCAGGAGGATAATAAATAATCAATCTTGCAATAGGTAGGTACCAATCTGTACTAGTAAAAACTAAAATACGAAAGTATTTATTTACTTCTGTTAGAACCCTTAAGGAAACAAAGTTTTATATGACCGCCTATTTAAATAATATTTAATATGCAGCTATGGGTAACCAAAAATACAAAAGAATTAAGTTTACCTTTAAGCCTTCCAATAAAACCTGTTTAAAATGCCTAAAAGTAATGGCAAAAACCAAAAGTTTAAAGTTTATATTTACCACTCTTAAAAACCTTAAGGAAACTAGGTTCTATATGGCCGCCTATATAATCATATTTACTATTAAACTACTGGTAACTACAAAAACAATAGGATATAAGGTAACCTTTTAGCTCTATTATAAAACACTTTTGTTATGACCTAAAGTAATGAAAAAAACTAAAAGACCAAAGTTTTTATTTATTTCTTTTTAAAAACTTTAGGTAAAAGGGTTTTATAAGACCATCTTTATAAATCAGAAATCAATAAAACCAAAAGTATCTAAAAGGAACAGAAGAACACTTTTTGGTTGTATAACACCTCTTTAGGTAATTGGCAATATAATTTACCTTTTTGTAGCCAATTTGATCCTAAAAGCCATAACAGCACCCTCTAAATAACCTTGGAACCAAATTAATAAAACCTTGAGTGGTAATAATGTTACTTGGGTAGCGAATCTAATGAGCATTTATTCATATTTTTCGGGAAATCGTTTAGGAAATACATTGTTTCAAAATTGAAAGATTTTTTTTGTTCGCGGTAAAAATTGAGATTTTTGACCCAATAAGACAATCGTCGACTAATTTTGTGTGAGCGACACATGTAGCTACTTAAAAAAAAGTAAAAAATGCAAACCGTCAAACGCACTGGGTGCTTTAGCTATATTAGGCCAGTCATTAAACCGAAAAAAAGACCCCCAGCTTGCAAAAGTTGTTGTCGTCGCGATTTTGACATATGACACTGACATTGGAGTCCTAAAAACAAATTTAAATTTTCGACCTTGTGGTGGGCCGCCTCCCCCCCCGCTATCTTGGATTTAGTGTGCACAAACAGGGTTTTTTTTAAATTACTTGGTTACTGTACGTTTAAGAAAATAAAGTTTTGAACAAAAGTTGAGGATGTTAAAATTCCCTACAAAAACGCTTTTACACATTTTTTTGTCAGATAAAGGGTTTTTGAGTTATGACGCTAAACATTTCGCCTTTACTTTGGATTTTGACCAATTTTTTTTTTAGTGGCCTTTAACTTCGAAACTGCTTATTTTTGAGAAAATCTGTAATAACGTAAAATAAAGACCAACTAATAGCCTATAAAATAATATATCACTGAGTTCATCTGGGTAGTACCCTTGCTGAGATACGAACCCTGAAATGTCAGCAGTACACCCGTTTCCTATGTATTTCCATAGTATATGCAAAATAAACCGAAATTATTCAGTTTTATGTAATTTTCTAAAAAGGTACGCATTTTACAGAAAGTATGTAATGAACCTTATTGTAGAAAATTAAATTATCTTTTAAACGATGTATCACCTAAGTGGGCCAAGTCCACGGTTAGCACTTAATTGGCATCCATAGGCCATTTTATAGGCTATTAGTTGGTCTTTATTTTATGTTATAACAGATTTTCCCAAGAATAAGCAGTTTAATATTAATTAATAAGTTAAAGGCCACTAAATAAAAAAACTTTTTAAAATCCAAAAAGGCGGAGAAATGTTTAGCGACATAACTCGAAAACTATTCGTCTGACAAAAAACTTTACAATAGCGTTTTTGCAAGACATTTTATTGTGTTCAACTTTTGTCTAAAACTTCATTTTCTAAAATGTGCAGGGACCAAGTAATGTAAAAAATAAACGTTTTGAGCACACTAAATCCAAGATGGTGGGGGGAACCGCCCCCCCCCTCAAGTCGAAACCTTAAATTTTCTTTTAGAACTCCAATGTGAACAACATAATATGTCAAAATCGTGACTACCACTTTTTGCAAGCTGGGAGTCTTTTTTTCGCTTTAATGATTGGCCTAATATAGCTAAATCACCCAGCGCGTTTAACGGGTTTGCATTTTTTTACTTTTTTTTAGGTAGCTACATGTCTCGCTCACACAAAATAGATCTATAAGTCGAAGATTGTCTTATTCGGCCAAAAATCTCAATCTTTACCGCCTACAAAAACAACTTCCAATTTTGAAACCATGTATTTCCTAAACGATTAATCCGAAAAATATGAGTACGGGCTCATTAGATTCGCTGATTCTTTTGCTGTAAGACGCATTCAAAAAATTTCAAAAAAAAAAACGTTTCCTTAAGAAATTGATATTTTTCTGTAAATTTTAGGAGTTTTGGCCACCATTTTTGGGGAAATTTGTCCTAGGTCAAATTATTGACCACATTCTTGTTCTCTGATCACTTCTACATCAATGTACCAATTTTCAACATTTTACTGCAGAAAACTTCTGAATTATAGAAAATACCCAAAATCATGTCAAAAATTTATGAAAAACAGAAAAATGGCTATATCCTGGCCAATAAATTTTTTTGAAAGCCAATATTTTGGCTTTTGTCTATTCTCCAGGTAGGTAATATTCCCACAAAAAATCAAGAAAATCGGAGGGGGTGAGGGACAGGTCCGGCTTTTCTTAAATAATTTTGCTCACAGCAGTATTTACTAAATAAGATGTATAATTTAGTTTAATTTTCTTATATTTTTATAGAGTAATTTTCATACCGGATAAAATATAAAAATTTGATATTCTGGTTTTCCCAAAAATAGTATACATTTTCAAATAATAATCTACATAATATAGTGTTTCCGCGGATGGAGCGTGGCTAACGAATCCATCACTTGTGCTTAGTCTCAAACTAAAATAATAATAATAATATATCAATTGATTTGACTCATTTTCTTAACATCTTAGTTTAATACCAAGCAGGAGCGATTCTTAAAAAATCAGAATCTAAATCGCAAATGTTTTATCATTTATACCTTACCCACACTAAATCCGTGAACACACTGTTTCTCCGGTTAGCATGTTTCAACTAACTAAAATTTAATAGTAAAAATTGTACAGCAGTATTTCGTAGAGGGTGCTAAGACCTAAGTTTAACACAAAATGTGAAATGTTTTGATATTAAACTAACTGATTGTTAAAATGTTTGTCATGGCATTAGGATGCGATCCAATAACCAGCCACTAACACTTGGCAAACCACCACGCCCTTGTTGGATCAGTTTGCTAGCACACTAGGGCAAGCTTGCGGGTCTTGACTTGTAGAAATTTAAAGACAAGACTCGGGGGCTCGCCTAACCACGCGTCGTTGGATCCTGGCTTTACACGTTAGTCTGGCCCAAATTATGACAGTTATTTAATTAGGTCTATAGACTTAGGACGTAAAGGTTAAGGCAAATTTATTTAAAAAAGTTTTTGATTTTTTTCACAAAATATTTTGTTAACTTTTTTGCACATAAAATACCGAAAGATATTGTTAAAAGCAAAATAGCTTAAATAGCGTTCTTTTTCTATTTTCTTTGAAATGTGTATAATGTAAAGTATTGTTGAAATAAGATCCCTCCACTTTTTACCAAATAAAATCAACGTTCTCTCTACTATAATAATTAAATATGCACATTTTTTTTTTGTAAAAACATTGGCTGTTAGAATTAGAAAAATAATATTCATATATGTGATATTTTAATTAAAGATATATATTTTTCTTTAGTAATAAACAACATTTTAAACTAAATACAAGTTTTCTTTACAATATACCTATAGTTTACTTACACAAGTGAAAAATGTATAGAACAATCTAAATAAAAGGTAGCGATTTAACAATAAATATAAGTTTAAGAAAATTTCTAAATGAATAAACATTTTTAAACAAAAATATAACCTAGTAATGAAAAAAGTGATTATTTAAAAACTAAAAACGACAAAAAATGCCATTAAATAAAGCACTAATCACCTAATCTTTTTCTATTTGCATACCTATAAAAAATTAAAGGTGTTTTTAGTTTCTAAAAAAATCTAAACACAACATACTAAACCAGTAAAGGTATTTTAGAAATCACAGTAAGCCATCAAGCTATTAAATGTAACAAGTATGACTATCCCAGGTCTACTGAATCACCTAAATTTCTGCGCAAGACGACGCGTGGACCATAATTTCACGTGGCATTAATATTTATTTTGCGGAAACAATATAAAGAAAAACGCGCCACAAAAAAAATACACAAGATAAAAGAGTTTGTCGTCGTTTTGCCGGTTTTTTTTTATAGAATTAAGATTCTTCGATAGATTAGGTTTTTGTTTAAATTGCTTGCACAAAACAAAATTTTAGTATCACGTGAAATGTTGATGTACGTCGTCAATTGGAAACGGTTTTGCGGTTTTTTAAAGCATTAAAAAGCGTGTGTCGGCAAAGATGTTGTTGTTATGTTCGATTTATAGATAATTTGACACCACGAAAATGATAATGAAAATAAATGAAACATATTTTTTTTAATATAAAAAGTAGTTTTTTCATGTATTGTTTAATCATTTTTACCATTTTTTCTTTACGAAAAGATGAAAGAAACATTACATTAACAGAGAAAAAACTCGATGGGGTATGGCCTACAAATATTTATTCTCTTTGGGAACATCAAGAAATTATTATGAGTAATAAAACAGGGTTCCCACATGGTTCCCACTGACTATGAGTTAGTTTCCGGGCGTGTATCGTACGAACGTTTTTTAAACACCACAGATGTCCTCCACATTTAAATATTAAGGTACAACTATAGGTATATGTCTTTATAACTATAAGAAAACCAATGGGTTAAGCTATAATTGGCTATTTTCCAAATTGAAACTAATTTTTATTATGTTCACTCAATATTTCCGATTATTTTGATAGAAATGTCAAACCTATCAAAATAAATACAATTTAAAAACTGTCAACAGAAGCCATGACCGTCATGACCACCTTCACTGAAAGAAGGACCTTAAAACTGGATTTTCCGGTCCCTTTTTAAGCCCAAGAAGTTTTCCGAAACGAACTACCTGTAAAATTGTACGGAAAGACATTGTTTTCCAGTTTAAATAAGATCATCACTAAAATTATGACATATTTTCGCCCTACACAGGCTGTCCAAATGCTTAAGTTACGACAGTCAGAAAAACCCCGATTCTTTCACATCTTCACAAAAAAACCAACCAAACTATAATCATATTAAATTAGATCTGACCTAGAAGATAACCAAACCAAAAATCAAAAAGCGCTAACCAACGCAACACAAACTGTCGAACGAAACTATCGTAACGTTAACTACGTACTACCGTAATGTTAACTACAGCCAAGAAATTGACTGGGGCAACATAAAGGTCCCGCAGTTAAATATAAACTTATGAAACGTTAATATTAACACAAAATTAAAAATATGAATCTGTTGTGGTCTCTTGATATATCTTAACACTGGGTTTGAAATGGCAAACATTTAAAGAAATACATATTTCTTTGAATATATGCCCTTTTTCTAAAACGTCGCAAAGGTTTATGCCCTTGAAACAGTAAATTGCTTTGGCAAAGGTAGAGCCTTAGATAACAAATAAATCACAAGACTTGAAAATATGACTAGCGAAAAAATAAATAAATGTGAAAATAAGGAAAAGCTCCAATAAATCACAATTTATAATAAAAAACTAGAAAATCGTGTTTTATGTTTTAATTCTTTCTATTTTTATAATAGAACTATTTACCATGTCTGATTAATGCCCAGTATTCCTACAACCCAATTCAAATGTGATACTAACAAAGTAGATTAAAAAACATAGGCATTATAAAAAACAAAATTGCGCCCAGGTTCTTATTGTCAATAATATATAGCCCAATAACCTCGCAAAAGTGGTCCGACTTTTATTAAATGGACCAAAACACTCACTACGAATTAACAGACTACATACGTCTTTAATTGGAGCTTCTCCATTTTCTTTTTAATAAATAAAAAAAATACAAATACCACATAACAGCTAAGAGAGATCTACATACATATAATGTTTTTTTTAGTTAGACGGTTACGTCGTGACATATTTACAATATTTTAAATGCCGAACCGCCTTGCTACAAAAAATAAACTATACATAAATACACATTGCTTTTACACTTTAAATAAAATTAAAGGGATCAAGATGTACAAAACGGCGACTTTAAAAAGCTGTATAAAATCTCCTGAAGACCATGTTCTTTATCGAGGCAGGGGAAACCGTGCGTCAGGTGTTAAGTCTACTAAAATAGGGGAGAATCGATCAAACTATTATATACACGGTGTTCTAGATAAATATAAATATTTGGGGATTTCGGAAACGGTTTCTAAAAAAAGTAGGCCTATAAAAAATCCCATAAAGTCCAATGTAGTTACTTTTATCTGGGGTACATTTTGAAAACGTTAAGACATACAATTTTTAAATGGAAAAAGTCTTTTTCCATTAGAGTAGGGAAAGTCCGGGTTTTTTTTTATTTTCCAACAAAAACAACAACGGACGCTGTTTTGCCAAAGCCACGAAAAAATCAAAGTATAACGAGTTTGGTTAGGCTGCCTAAGGAACTGCATCCCAGTGCCCTTCTATTTTAGCTCTATTTATTTTTGTTGGTTTTAAAGCTATCCTATAATCTCTGATCGAATAACGTTAACAAACTTTTTCTCGTTTCCGAAATCTCCATGTAGTTACTTTTATTTGGGACACTCTCTATCTTTAAAATTCTACAACTTTTTAAATTTCATTTAACTTTGTAAAGATTTTTTTATTTGGTTTTATACTTGCACAGATAATTTTAAATTTGTTATAACCAATTTTAAGTTTTTGTCAATGGTGATTCAAAAGTAAGCGGCATTCTTTCGGGGATATAGAGCAATTCCACGCCAAGTCATCCAATTTACAAAAAAAGTGTTGCCCTGACATTTAATTTTTTTCTTTAATCATGCTTAACAACTTTTGCACAATTTTAGATTTTTAAATCCAATTAGTGTACACGCATTTGAAAACTCTAAAAACAGGCAAAATGCAAAACTTTAAAGAAAAAAATTATGCTCATAGTAAACAGCACCTAAAAATAATCAACCTATAATTTTGAAAACATGCATAAAATTAGTTTTCAAAAAAATGTGACGTTTAGCAAAATCTTTTACACTGGCTTGATTAGAGCAATTTAGAGAATATCCAAAAAACGCGGAAATTCCCGAAGTTTTTATATTTTTTTGGGGTATAAATGTAATGTTTTCTTAAATTTTTGATATAGTGTTGGAAAGCTATACTCAAGGACTATATCTTCCTTGTATAAAACATATTTAAAAAGTAGACGTTACCTTGGAGTTCCACGAAGAAGTTAAGAATGTCTGCGAAATCCCTCAACTTCAGCATCAAAAATGACCCTGTCTATCGGGGTGCTGGTGATAATCAAGTAGGCTAAATTTTTCACTGTATCATATACTTTTAAAAACAATAATAAAAAATCTGGGTCTGTAATCCTTAAGGTCACTACACATTTTTTTAAAATGTTATTTAATATTTTTAATGATGTTAAATTGCATGACAAATTACATGCGCGCATCTAAGGGAGGAAATTCCCCCCCCCCCCCCAAATCTGAAACTTTACTTAGTTTTGACACACAGAATACACCTCCTGGTCACTACAAAATATAGTTTTGTGAACTATTTATTATGATATTTCCCCGCCCCAAATAAAGTTTCCAGACCCACCCTGTAAATTAAGTTTTATCAGAAGGTAAAGTTTATTCATATGAGGAGTGTTCTCTAAATTATGGTCTAGACTCTCTTCACAAGGTCACTACACAAATTTTTTAAAAGTTTATTTACTTTCTTAGTAGTTACCTACTGTCATATTTAAAAAATCGGAAAAGAAGTTGAGTTCTATAATTTCAGAAACCGAACAAATTTTTTTTCTGAGCTTGATGTAAATTTAGCATCTATAGTTAAATCATTCAGAGGAGTGAAAGAATGGTGTCCAGTTGTTGTTCGTTTGAGATTTTAATGTAAAACAAATCGTTTCACAGTACCTCCAAACGCATCACAAGGACTTTTACCATGCGTTAGTTTAGTAGTTAGTTTTTTATAATGCTCAGAGGCGTATGCAGAAATTTTCCAAGGGGGTTGGGAGAGGGGGCTTGAGTAAAGCAAAGTCCTCGAAAACCATTTATTTCTTCTTTCAGAAAAATTCAATTTTTTAGAGAAGTTATTTAATGGCTTTGGAAAGATTAGGCCCCCAACCCCCTCCCTCCTGCATACGCCACTGTTAAACCTGAACCATTTCATTTACCAAAAAAACAAACTAATTAATATCCGTGTCTCACCAAAAATGTATTCTTAAAACTAAAAAAAAAAATTCCGACAGTGTACGCAGATGGGACCCACAAACAGTATGCGGCTATAAATAAGATCCCCTGACGATGATTTTTATACATCTGAGGGCACGGCAGTGCCTCGCCAAGTTCGCGCGCCGTAACCATCTTTTCTTGAAACATTTCAGCCGATATTTGACCTACCTACAACTCTACTTCGGAATGAGCTACGAATCTCAAACTTTGCACAGTCGTAGATCTCCATGGAGTTAACAACCCCTCCGAGTGTCATGGAATTCCATAAAGTAGTTACGAAATTTCAAAAAACGTCGAAATTGCCACTCACTCACTGACTCACTCACTCACTCATGTATAGATCATCAATATTCTACTGTACTTCCAAACATGCTACAAAGCTGAAATTTGGCAGACCGATAGAAATTATGACCAAACCCCTGGAAAAAATCAAAAAACTTCAAAATTTTAATTTACTCCCCTCCCCTAAACATTTAAAGTTATGTAAAAGTAGCATCGCCCATTTCCAGAAACGCTAGAGAGTTGAGCTTTGGCGGACTGATAGGAACTATGATAAAACTATAGGAAAAAATCAAAAAACCCCAAAATTTTAATTTACTTTCCTCCCCTATACATTTAAAGTTATGTAAAAGTAGCATTGCCCACTTCCAGAAATGCTAGAGTTGAGCTTTGGCAGACTGATAGGAACTATGATAAAACTATAGGAAAATTTAAAACACCCCAAAATTCAAATTTTCTTCCCTCCCCTATAAATGTAAAGTTAAGTAAAAGTAACATTGCCTACTTCCAGACATGCTAGAGAGCTGAGCTTTGGAAGACCGATAGTAACTATGATAAAGTTATAGAAAAAAATTAAAACACCCCAAAATTCTAATTTACTTCCTTCCCCTATAAATGTAAAGTTATATAAAAGTAACACTGCCCACTTCCAGAAACGCTAGAGAGCTGAACTTTTTAAGACTGAGAGACAATATGATAAAACTATATGAAAAAATTTAAAAACACCATTATTTTAATTTACTTCCCTTTCCTATGAATGTAAATAATTTATATAAAACTAACATTGCCCACTTCCAGAAAAGCTAGAGAGCTGAGCATTGGAATGCTGATAGAAATTATGATAAAACCATGGGAAAAAATTTAAAAAGTCCAATATTTTCATTTACTCTCCTCCCCTATAAATGTAAAGTTGTGTAAAAGTAACATTACCCACTTCCACAAACGCTAGAGAGCTGAGCATTGGAAGACTGATAGGAACTATGATAAAACTATAGGACAAAATTTTAAAAACGACAATTTTAATTTATTTCCCTCCCCTATACATGTAAAGTTATGTAAAAGTAACATTGTGCACTTTCAGAAACGCTAGAGAGCTGAGCTTTGGAAGGCTGATAGGAACTACGATAAAACCATTAAAAAACATTTCCAAACTAGTAAGAACCTTTCATTTTAAAATTTGTATTGGAGAACTTGGCTTTACTTTTATCTCAATTCTTTTTACGGAATGCCATCTTCGCGTACTTGGCTTTTTTTTACATGAAATGTTTTTGTTATGATATTTTTTTCCTTTTGTGACTGAATAAATAAATGTGATTTTTTACATGCTTTAACCAATTAGCTTAAAAGTAGATGTTAAAATGGCAGACCCAGATATGTTATTTTACTTTTATTTAGACGATACATTCTCAAGTAAAACAAGGCACAAGCGAAGTTTTGATACATAGATAGACATGACAATTTTTTTAGTCAAAAGTTGCCAATTCTGAGATTTTTGCGGTTTTTCCAATTTTTAAAAATTTAGTTTGCTGAAACCAATAGACCTAGACATTTCTCTTTTGTCTTGTATGATAGATAAGCCACTGAGCTTTAATGTGCGTATAGACTTTTTTTTGATGGACCATATTCCGCACCGCTGTAAATAATTAAAAATCGAGAAAATCATAAAATTTACTATTTTTTAAAAACTATGTTTGCCATGTCAAAAAAGAGGGGTTAATTTTTTTCTGTATAGGATTATCCAACCAATATTAAAGATTTCTTCCGTCAAATTTGTTTTTACATTAGATTTAATACAATAGACATAAAAAAATTAAGGCCACAACTGATTTTCTTCTTTTTTTTTTACTTTTAAAGTGGCCTGTAAAATACGGGAGGCGACATGAAAAATTCAAATTTGTTAATTTGGTATTCCTAAGGACACTAATACATGTTATCAAAATTTAGATTTTTTTCGTGACATAGCAGCTACCGTTGCGTTGGATGATTTGGCGTGGAATTACTCCAATAATCCTTGCATAAAAATAAGACAAAAAGTTCCTGCTAATATGGGTCGAAAAATGCTTCCCTCAGGGAGCTACGCGCCTTTGAATAGGACACCTTAAAGACTATATTTTCTCATTCAGTGGCGTCACATGCCGGGGAGGGTTAGGGTAAAAACATTCCTATTTCTTTTACTCTTTAGGTTATTACAATTTTGTTAGAAAATTATAAAATCCTAGTTTTTTTTATTAAGTAAAAAACCTACTCTTACTTCAATTCGATAAAGCGTACCATTTACGAGAAAAGACTTTTCTGATTTGCGTATGTTTATGGCTGAAAATTAATATGCATCATCATAGAAAAAAAAACACACATTAACTAACATTTTATTGAACAATTTAGAGAAAATGTTCAAAATTATTACCTATGGCGTGCGTCACAGCAAGCTGCTAATCTTTTTATTAGATTACGATGCACACGAGCTAGAAATTGTCTCTAATGCAGTGTTGCCAGATTTGAAGGTTTTTCTTTAATATGAAGGATTTTAAACAAAAATTTTGACTTTTGAAAGATTGAAGGTTTTTATCCGAATTTGAAGGATTTTGACTATTTTGAGGCAAAGTTATATATTTTGCAAATATTCCAATAATTTTACCAAACTTTACTTATGTAGGTAAATTTAAATACCTTATTTTTAATTTTGGTTTTTATAAATTATGGTTTAAGTTATAAATCTTTTATTTGTTTGATTTTTTCTTCCATTTCCATTTAAAAAATTTGTTCATGTTGTATAGTTTTTTTTGGTTTATTACTGTTTTGAAGGATATAAAGGATTTTTGTCACTTAGTTAAAGGAAAGTCGTCAGAAAAGTCTGGCAGCACTGCTTTAATGTATCCTATTTAAAGGTATGTAGCTCCCTGGGGAAGCATTTTCGGACGCATATTATACCCCTTTATACATACACACGGTGTCCAAGACCGTCAGTTTTAAAACCTAGCGTTTTTTTTTCAACGATCTAAACAATCAGGTTAGCTATATTTGATCCGGCGCCGACCGGAAGTGCCCTAACCAAATCGATTTCAAGACTGCCTTTACTATTTGCCATTAAGAAGAAGGTTAAACGTTCATTGGCTGGGTTAAAAGAGATCTCCTTTTAGTAGATGGGGAACACGAATTCTCCCTGTTTTAAAAAGCTATGGTTCTTTAAAATTGTGTGGGGATTTTAAAGTGACAACTCTTTTATAGAAATTGATCAATATCCAGTACTAAAAAGTAAAGAATTGTTTGTTAAATTGCAAGGGGAAGTTAAAAAACTGTCATTAGCATTAATTGATTTTAACCAAAATTGAATTAACTGGTTATAGTGTCGAACACTATTTTTCGTAAAAACACACAGACACTGAAATAACAGATGTTTCATCGAAAACAATACCTTCTCTAGTCAGTGTTGTGCGGGCTAGGAAGGTAAAAATCAAAATCAAAAGTTAAAGTGTAAGTACTTTGTCGAAAGTGAGTGATAGTATTTTGGTTGTACAGCAGAGCATTATTTAAAGTTAAAGTGTCAGCAACAAGTCAATCAGTTTGTAATGTAGATTGTATTTAGAAAAATAATGTTTGTTTGGCAACTACGGAAAAACTTGGGAAAATGGACAGTTATGATTTGTAATGGTAATAAAGGGGTAATGATTGTAAGAACCCGAATTTTTAACCCCAAGAGGTCTTGGACATCCTGGGTATTACTTTGGACATAAATCTCGACATATCTTAAAACACAAAAAATCGGGAAACAAATTTGTTTTGTTAAATTCTTAGAAATCTCTTGGATCTTCAAATAGATTTGTTATTATCAAAATAGGTAGACTCTAAATAACGCAAAATTCTGACAGTCGAAAGGCTTTGTTTCGTTTAGTCCTGTTATTTCCATTGTCTCGCTCCGTTGCCGTTAGTTCCATGGATTCCAGTTGGTTGTCAGAATTCAAAATGATCAAACTGTAGTGATTTTCAGGTAGATATAAATAGTAAACATTTAGCGAAACAGTTCATGATTAGGATACACACATTTAGTAGACAATTTCAGAATAAAACGATAACGAAAAATTATTTTGATATGCCCCATAAAACGTAATCAGAAGAAATTGCTAACGTACTCCTACTACCCGGTCCCCCACTTCCCCCTCAGATTCTCAGTTGATAGGTATTTATAACTACGAATCACTATCTTTTCAGATAAAGAAGAAAAGAAGAAAATTAGGCATTAAAAATCAGTAATTATGTCAATTTAAAAAATGCCTACCTTAAAAATGGAATCTGTCCCTCGTCGTATCTCACATAGTACAAGTAGCCAATGATAACGGTTGCAGCTGCGAATATAATACCGCATTTACTCCTCACGCTGAACATAAGCCATCTTGGAATGTTATTGTTGAGTCGCACCCATCGACTTCGGTTTCGATTCAGGCGGTTTTGGCGTTGATTCTCTTCGTTTTTGCGACGGTTTTGTCTTGAAAAAAATGTGGATCTGTATTAATATATTCTTTGCAGTCATATGTAAAGCAGAAGATAAGTGGAACAGGAAGTGAAGATTATCCTATAGACATGGTTACTCCGTTGACATTAGAGAATTATTGGAATAAAGCCAGGCTATAATAGTGCTACACATTATTCTGACAGTTGTACTGTAACGTGTCATTTTTACGTTTAAGACAACGTTACATATTTGTTTATTTGGGTAAATAGTCAAGGCTCTTTGATTCGTCTTTCTGTACACAAGTAAGGGTATTTTATAGAGCTAGGTTTGGAGGTTATATAGGGTCTAGGAAGTTACCTTAAAAGGAGGCATTCCATCGAATTACTGTGGACACTACGCACACCGCATTATCTGGACATCGTAATTGGAATTTAAGATCACAGGCTTCGGGAAAATCACATAAAAATTTTGATTGTTTTGGTTTTATCTGTGGAATTTTGTGATTCACTTGACGTTCATAAAGTTAAACAGCTGTTATGCTGGGGAATGGCGGCGTTGCCGCATCACAAATGGTTTCGGTAACAGGAGGGAAGCATTTGGATGAACATTTCATTCCCTTACGTTTATTTTCGAGGATATTGGGACAATCCGAACCTCATATCCTTCACGGATTGGCTAGCTTTGATAGTACGAAAACATATTTGGGTTGACCAGTAACAACCGAGGCTCCGCCACTTTGATATCTGTATTAATTTGATAGGGAGAGGATAAAATAAATACGAGTTATGCACTTTTGTAAATGGGAGATGGACGAGGGATAAAAAACCAAGACTGGGGAATAAACGAAATCGTGTGAGTTAACATCTGAACACTCTTGTGCCGAGCTTCTTAGCAGTAGTTCAGTGTGTATTTTTAGGTTCAGGTTCAGAAACAACTTTATTAATGTAGAAATGTTTTACAAAAATGGCGTCAAACCATATGAATCTTAGAGAAAACATTTATAAAGAGCAAAGGAAACTTTTGACGAAAACTGTAACTAAAATACAACTAAATTCTACACTTAGTATAGCTTTACTCATATGGGAATTGGTTGAATGTTCGAATATTCCTGGGTTTGATACATGCTTGAATCTCCAGTAATTGAATTTACAATTGATGGTTTCAATGCTGAGCTTCTTGTAGTCCGTCTGGTTATTTTCCTCTTATCTGGTATGGTATCTCGACGTCCTTGTTGTAGAAATTTCAACCGTGGAAATAGATCCGACAACACCTCAATGTGTGCTTTACATATTTTCAACGTCCCCTTGGTCGGTGCTGCCCCCTATATACCTGTATAGAGCTGTTGCTGTGTCTCATTGGTTAGTTTGAAAATCGCGGGTTTTTCTGGTTGGTTGGTATTGTGTTTTACTGTCCCCACTCCCCACCAAATTTACAAAACGGTTTCCGGCCACTTCGTTTTTTGTGTTCTGCCTGGTCTCTCTTTGCTAAAAAATTTGGTTGGGTCGACAACAGGCTCTGGGATCGCCATTGTTTTTGGTTTGGCACTGCAGCGAACTGTAGGAGATATCCCAGAGGCTGTGAGGAGTGAGTCCGTCGTGTCCAGGCGTAATCTGGAGTGACACTCGCACCCTTTTGAGGGGAATTTAAGTCGGCCCACGCCATTTTGTACGGGGGAAGAGCATTGGTAAGTTCGATTTTATTTTTTTTTTCATTTTTTTTTATTATTTGAGTACTCTTCAAGATAATATTTGCCTCCTAAATTGTAATTACTTTTCGTGTGAAATGTATTTTTTTTTGACAAAAGACGTGGGGAATTGTTGGCGTTTTTTTATATTTTTCATTTAACCACGTGTTGGATAAAAACTATATATTGTTTTTCTCCTTTGTCTACAGCCCGTCCATTCCACCGACATTTGGGGCTGGACGCTGGTGTGAAGCCAGGTGTAGCCAGTTGTACCCTGGGAAAGGTACGTTAGAGTTATTTTAGTTCATCTGTTTAAATTTGCTTTATTTTATTGAGTCGACATGGGGTTCTCGATTTAAGTTACTGTGTAGGGGAACTTCGTGCAAAATTGACGAATTCCAGGAAACTGAAACATTTCATTTTCCACAGGGTTTTACGCTCGGGCAAGAATCCCACAACCCTTTTAAGACCAAAGTGCTGGCCTAACATCATGTGCTAAGCGGGCACGAGGGGAGGCGCGAGCAGAGCAGGAGACCCGGAAGCAGTGGTGAGACAACAGGACAACAGAATTCCAGGTTTACAAAATAAAACATACACAGAATAATCAAGGACCAAGGTAGGAGCAAGCCTTAACTATAATTTTTTCACTCATATATAAATTTTTAATATAATTTAGACGTGATCTTTTCCTATATTTCATATATAAGTTTTCACAGTATAGTTTCAACATTTCTTGTAAACGCAAGATAAGGTATGACGTCATAACCCTGGTTTTGCGGCATATTTACTACATTGACTTGTTTTCCTTCCTTTCATTTATTTAAGATAATTTTACTGTTAAATTTAAAGTGCCTTGCTATTTTGGCCCTTGTTTTCATCCATTTCATTTATTTTTTTTTATGTTTCCGGTAATTTTATCTGATTTTACCCTTAAAATATACAAGATGAACTAAATCTTTGCGTTATTTGTACAACCCAGTGACCAACTTTGCGGAGACAAAAGAGAGATGAGATTATATTTTTTTTTAGCGGTTTCGTTACACATTTTTGCCTCATGGGGTGGATCTCTGACTGGGTTGCTGTCTGTCTCATTCTACCCAGCGTAGAATGATGACAGCAGATATTTGGTCTGGATCTCCCCTATGACAGAATGATTCTGGAAGTGTATTTTTTTTTAACAATCATTCATATAATTGAGTCCTACGCTGCTGACTCGATGTAGGTACCTGACCTGTTAAAGGAGTCCATCTACCTGTAAAGTGCTTCTAGTTTTGTCATCTTAATTCAATCTTTTAGAATTGTATTCTGTTTATTTTTTTTTTTTTTGTTATTCTTAATTACACAAATACTCTGGAAGCCTCGGAAGTATAGAATTTCATTGTTTGGCTACAACGTTTGGGTTGGACTGTATTTTATTTAAGATCTTCTTTGTAAAACATTGATATTAAATAATGTGGCGCACTTAAAATTTTCTTATTTCTGAACCCCCCCCCTTCTCCACTGTATAAAAGTTACCGGGCATATCAATGTTTTACCTAGCTGGAAAATACAGTTCTGCTTCCAGATATTTGTTTAATTATTCAGTGGGTTTCAGTGTCACAAAATGGCGGCGACGTCTTTAAGCTGCCACAAATGTCATACAAATTTTTTTAAGGCCACAAATTGGCGCCCACATTTTTTTTAAACTTTTTTTAAGGCCACAAATTGGCGCCCTACGTGGTTTTTGGCTAGTTTTTTAACATCTGATGTAATTTTTTATTGTTCTTTTTTGATTTGGAAAAAAAAAAATTTTTTTTTTTTGAATTTTCTGAAAATTTTCTAAAACATAAAATTTTTTGTGGTACAGCCAAAGCCAGGTTAAAGGCTTTCAGTGGCTGTCGGTGGTTTTGATACCCAATCAATTTTTTTTAATGGAAAACAAGATCATTGGTTTTTGGAAATAACATTTTTTTAAATATTTTTTTAGTAATATTTGAACGTTGATTTGGAACTCGGTTTGTTGTTTTAGTAATCCTCTTAGTTTTTATTAGCTTATCTTCACAAGTTTTTTCTTGGAAAATAAAAGATTCATTTTTATTTATTAAGGAAGAATAAGTGGGAAAAAAAACATAGGAGTTTTTATTCAGCAGCGTCCAAATCATGTTCTTAATTCTTTAAAGTTTTTGTAGGAAAAACTTGTTTTAATTTTTTTTTAAGAAAAATAAATACGACAATGTAAATTTACTTCAATTTTATTTAATTTATAGGTGGATGGAATTCCAGACATGGTCTTTTTATGTTTTAAATATATGACATAGGTAGTGTGTTTTTTCTAACTATTTTTTTTGCAGGTTCATTTATTTATATGTTATTATTTCCTGCTTGTGATAAGATAGAAATTGTTTCACCGATTATTTTTTTAGTGCAGTCGATTTATTTAGGTCAACAAGTTTTTTTTGGTGATTTTAATTTTTGTGGGATATCACCACTTGGAAATTGGAATATTTTTACAGGGTTTCACACAAATTTTTCTTGGTCGAGTTGTTTTAAAGTAAATATAGCTTAACAGATGGTAGCTTTGTTTAGTTGAAAGTATTAATTAGTAATGAAAGAAAAGGAAAATGAGTTTATTTTGCTTTGTCATTTTCTTTTCTTGTTTTTTTTGGTGGTAACTGTTGGATGACAATTAAGATCTTACGTCACTCAGTTACATCGGGTCAGAGGAGGGTACACTACTAGTGTCGGCTCGGGAGGTTAGGAAACACAAGGCTAAAACCCTAGAGCGACATATTGGCTGAAGATCAACGCCAGAGGTCCAGTTAACATTTTTTTTTTGAGGTATTTTTTTTTTGGAGCAGTTTTTTTAGGTCTTTGGTTGCCAGTTTAGTTGTCTAGTTGTGTTTTTGTGACTGGTCAATTTTTTTTTGGTAGAAAATACAGCGTTGGGCTTTGGAGTGCATTTTTAAAAAAAATGACCTACGGGTATTTCGATCAATTAAAGTTTTCTGGTACACATTTATTTTTTTCTGTATTTTTTTCTGCGTTCAGGTCATAGCTTGGTCATGGCCATTGGAGAGCAAACATTTATGTTTGAGCCTTGAGAAGTTTTGCCTGCTCCGGATTGAATACAGGGAAAATGAATTTGAAGCCCAACTAGATATAATACCACAAAAGAAATGTTTAACTGAGACAGATATAGATATAAGTTTTTTTGATTTTTTTTAGTTCATTTGTAGAGTTCATTTGTAAAGTTCAGTAATTTTTTTTAAGTAATGTCATTTTGAGTCAGTGAATTTAAGAGAGACTTTCAACTAAATATAAATGCTAGTCGGTGGTAATTGGTAAAAATATTTCAAAATTTTACTTTTTTTAAATAATTTAATCTTTCTTAAAAAGATTATTTTTTTTTCTGTAAGCATAACTTCTCGAATTCTTGTTTTGGTCAAAACGGTTTGTATAGGGGTCGTAGTTTTAAAGGGTGACCAGACAGGTTATATTTTTTTTAGGGGACCAAACGGGAACTTCTTGAGTTACAAAAAGGTGAACTTTTTTGTCTTAGTTGATCAGGCAGGAATAAATAAATCTTTTTACTCCCGAATCATAATTTTAAATAACAAGATTTATTGGTTAAGTGTTTGGGTCTTATAGTAAAAACACGTTTTGTTTTTGGAGGATACTGGTATGATATGAAATTATTTTAATTTCATGCCAAATGTTGTTTGACGGCAGATATGCTAGTCTTCAGTTTTTTCGTTAGTTTGCAGTTCAGGACAGTGGCGTGTACTTAAAGGGGCCTTACATCTGCGCCCATTGTAAAGCAACTTCCAACATACTTGCTTAGCTTTTCACTTAATCTTCGTTTTGTTGCTTCTGAAATTAAAGCGTTATGTTGGAGAACGATGGATGGTGTTAGACTGAGAAAGTACCTAGGTATTTAGGGATGAAAACTTGGAAGTTGTGGACAATTGGGAAATAATTTTTTTTTATTTATTTCATTTTTTTTAATTTTAAAATAATTTCATACTGGTGACCTCAAATAATGAAGCAAATTTTAAATTACAATACACTTTTGTGGAATAAATGGGAAAGTGTTCAGGTTGAACAATAAATTTAAGATGATTGATTTTTAAAAAAAGATTTCATCCTAAGAATAAATTTAAAAACAATAGGTTTTCTTTGATGAGACTAAACAATGATGAGGGCATATACTTTTTTTTGTTATGCATAATATGATAGTAGTACCTTTTGTATTGCCATAATTAAGGGTTTTCCTCCCGCGAGCTGGGTGGAAATGGAAGAAATGTGTGGTTCGGAGTGTAGAAATCGCGGAACGAGGACTTCCTGCTAACCTTTTTAGGATTTCGCAACTTCGGTTTTCGCTAAATTAAAATACATCCAAATTTGGCCTACAGGCTGAATCTCACATCTTCCAGGACCTTGCAGATTCGCGGAGAAAGACAATTTTTGTGATCTGTTTAGTTATGATAGGAATTAAAATAGTAACATGCACATGAGGGAACTAGATATATTTAGGTTAAAAAGTAGTAAGAACACTGATCTGAACAATTTTCCATAATAGTGTCCTATTTTCACAGGGTGCTTCAAAATATCTTCACCCTTTCTTTGAAATAAGATATTGTTTCGCCTGTGGGTGTTTAACCGTTTGAAAAATGTATAGGGTGCAGATAGGATTGGAATGGAAATCACAAGTTTTTGGGTTTTATTGACATTATACTTAGGGAATAGGGGAAATGTCTAATAAAAAGTTTTTGGTTTTAGGCCGAGTTTTGTTGAGATAACAAAAGTTTAATTGGGGCCGGGAGTTTTATTATGCTCTTTTAAAATTAATGTAATAGTTTTTGGTTCTTGATTTTGTTCTCTGGTTTTTACGCAGGATTATTCCCAACTGTTTCATTTCAGAATATCATTTGTTGGTGATAGGGTCTCATTAGCCCTTGGACATGTGGTAATTTTGCTTTGACTAATAGTTGCGGAAAGGGCCCAACTTAATTTTAGATCTCGTGAACACCAGGAATAAGGATCTGAGAATGCATTAAGCAGTAAATTTTTTTTTTGAGTAGATGTTGTGTGTAAAGACACTTGAGTAGGCAGATTTAGTTTTACAACGTTCTTATAGGTGATCCTTGAAATTGTTTCCATATTTGTTTTTTTGAAAGGGCACACGGGATATTGAACAACTGTTTTTTTAAAAGAAAATAACAAAAACTGTTGCATGACAACTCGAATAAGATTTTTCTGGTGTTGATTTTATAAAAAAAAAAAATTTTAAGGTTCACTAATAGGAGCTGCAACCCCACTTAAACATTTTTAATTTTTTTTTTTGAAAATATTTTTTTTTAAATATTTTTTTTTAAATATTTTTTTTTAAATATTTTTTTTTAAAAGGGAGACTTGATTTTCTTGTTGGACATTTTTTCCTTGGTGCATAGTAGTACCTTGTCCCTACAATGGTTCTACCAGTTTATTTAAATATTTTTTTTTTTTCTGAATTAAAATATAATTTTATTTCGAACCCTCACGTTTTAACAACCTATCATCATTTGTTTTAAATTTTTTTTCTTCTCCCTACTCCAAACCACCTATCAGAGTGGAGTAACTTTTGAAAATTTTAGTGAGTCACTAATTAATTTTTTTTACTATTGGACTACTGTGGTCGACACCAAAAATTTTTTTTAAAAATTTTTTTTTGACACCTTTCGGTACGATCCTAGGGTCTTTTTGACCATGACCATAGTTTGCATCAATTTAGTTTAAGTTTTGGGAATTTCATTTTAACGATTATTAGAGAGTTGCAGTCCTACTAAGACGTTATTTGTGTAATTTTTTTTTACCATCGGTAATTTTTTTTCAAATTTTCTTTAAATTTTTTTTAATTACACACAACGTCCTTACTAGTCTAATTCGACGCAATTTCAGCGAGCGGTTTTTTTTTAATTGAGCATATTTTACGATTTCTATAACATGAACATCTGTTCCGACGTTTATTGCGTTCACTTATATATTAAGGGATGATGTGACCTTAAGCAATGCATGTTTCGTGTAAACTCAGAGTAGGTAAGCAGGTTAAAGTGGGTTTTGATTCTTTCTTTTTAGAAAAATCATTGTATACGGCGATTTGGGTTTTTTTGAGGAGTTTATTAGTGGAGCCGTTCTGCAATAGCAGGAGTATACCCTAGCGTTAACTGTGTACAACAGCTTTGGGATTTTTGTTATAGGTAGTCTGTTGTACGTTCCATTTAGGGATAAATTTACCTATTCGGTTGCTGAGGTAAACAAACATCACTTAACTTTAATTTTAATCCAGTTCAGCTAGGATAAGCGCAATTATTTTTTTTGTGTTTTACTCACGCAGGAGTGAAACATAAGACCTAAACACTGCCAAAACTCTTGTCTCTCTTTTATTTTTTTTAAACTTTTTTTTTATGGCTACTTGTTAATTCTAATTTAGGATTTAAGTAGTTATTTCTCTCTGCAAGGTTGGACGTCATAGTTGGTTGTACAAATACTTAACATAAATTATGATTACATTTTTAAATGCAAATAAATTTTATTTTCTTACTGCTCCGGTGTTTTTCGGTTTTGTTCGCGTCTGCCCGTATTTAAGTTTTATATTTTCTACATTTGTGAGAAAATTTATAGTGATTTTCACTAGTGAGTTTAAAGTGAACTTTGTGTTTGTTATTACGTGGTTTAGTTTTATAATTGGGAGGTATAATTAAGAGTTTGAAAGTTTAAAGTTTGAGTATAAAAGGCACCATGGCTATTTCTTTGAGTCGGTTGTCGGACATAAGGTACTTAGTCAAGGACGAGTTAATCTACGAATTAACATGGAGAGGCATAGCTATTGGATCGGTGGAAGAGATGAAACAACAGCTTATGTTGATCAAACAAAGAGAAAAGACTGATGCAAGTATGAGATACCCTCCGTATCCCTTTAAATTTGGCCAGGATGCTTTTAGCTGCATGAAGAAGCTAGATAGTCTAGTACCGCTGGTAGAGAAGTTCTCTGGTACGAGCAAAGGGGGAGAGTTTAGGAAAATCGCTGTAAGGTTGGAACATGTGTTAGCCAGGATAAATAACATGAATCCGTCAAACTTTGAAGAAAGTCAAACAAAAGGCATACTGGTTGCGGAAACCTTGAGTTTGATTGGGAGGTTGCAGAGCCAAGCAACAGATTTATTAAGAGTTGGCGTGACCTCAGATGATGATGAAGCATCTGAAACTCAATCAACGAGTCGAAGCTCAGACCACTCAACAAATGCTGGCAACACACCTAACCAGTCTCATTTCCCGCAACCACAGCTCTCGAGCACACAAAGAACAGCTCAACAGCCCACAAACCAACCGTCGGTCATTGCTCCAGTGCAAATGCAAGTGCTAACGAACCCAACTCAAGCACCAATACAGGCACCACCCCCAATGCAAATTCAGAATGACCGTGCATCAGCTTTTCATTATCAACAACCGTCTACCGTTCCTTTGAGTTTAGCTGCCCTCCAAAGTAGCATAGCACCAATTGCTCAGTCACGACCATTTTCATGTTCGTCGCCAGTACCAATGTCAAGTGATCCTGGTACCTCATATCACGTTGCACCTGTACCTCCGCATAAGTGGAACTTAAAGTTTACAGGCGAGAGGGGTACGATCTCCGTCACCGCATTTTTTGAGAGAGTGGACGAGTTAAGTCAGGCGAGAGGAGTCAGCAAAAAGGTGTTACTGAACTCAGGCATTGATCTTTTTGAAAAGTCAGCTTATACTTTTTACAAAGATGTTCGAAGAGAAGTCCATTCGTGGGAACAGCTGGAACAGAGGTTCATGGCAGAATATCTTCCTTCTTCATATGGCGAGAAGCTATTGAAGGAGATTCAAAAACGTAAACAAGGCCCTGGAGAGTCTATAGGGACCTATATTGCTGTCATGAACACATATTTCCAAAGACTTGGCTGTCCTGTTTCCGAAGAGGCGAAATTAGCTATCGTCTTCAGAAATATCGCGGACATCTATAAAAATGGGTTGATTGCTACTGAGGTCAATAGCCTATCACATTTAAAGGATCTGTGTCGTAGAATAGACCAGAGATATGGTTTAGAGGAAGAAAATTTTACACCTAGAAGAAACCAATCAATCGAACCTGACTTGGCCTACGTTGACGTAGAGAACGACAGTGATGATTTTTCAACAGGGGTTGATGCAATTCAAATATCAGGTGCCGGGACATCAAATCAACAGAATTTGAATATTCCTGATAATAGATTTAACAGAGATAGGCAGCAGCCAGCAAGCAGTTTCGCTGTTGGAGCTGATAGAGATAGACAACAACCAGCTAGTGGTCAGTCTAGTGTAAATGACAGAGATGAACAACCACCACAAGGTGTTAGACCTGGTAGGGCGAATAGAGACGTTGTTTGCTACAGATGCAATCAAACAGGGCACATGGCAATCGGGTGCGCATTACCTAGAGGTAAGCAGTGTTATTCGTGTGGTCAGGCAGGTGTTACAGTAAGAGAATGTCGTAATTGTAATCGTCAGGGAAACGGACCCAGGCGCTCGTAGGTGGTCGACCTTCGAGTCAGCCTGAACAAGCATCGACCGATAGGCTAACGTACGTTTTAGATTATGTGATAAGTCATGCCCGTAAAGATGAAAGGCCTTATTTAGAAGTGGATGTGCTCGGAAATAAGTTATTAGGTTTGTTGGATTCCGGGGCTTCACGTACCTTTTTAGGGAATCATGGTTGGTCAATCATCGAGAGGTTTGGTTTTTCACTTGATACGACAAAGAAGACGAGTTGTATTGTGGCAAATGGTCAAAGCACGAGTAGTATTGGAACAGTGCAGCTTCCTATGCGAGTTCAGGACAAATTTAGGTTAATAGAGGTCGTCGTCGTTCCTGAGTTGCCGCACACTTTGATTTTGGGATTGGATTTTTGGATTTCGATGGGTATAGTACCGAACTTAAGTACTAATGAGTGGCATTTTGCCGATAATAAAGATGTGATTTGTTCTTTAGAAACATCAGACCAACAAACAACTCTTACACCTTATGAATCAGAACGACTAGAGGAATTGGTCGTTAAATATAAGAATATGATGGGTGACTCACTAGGATGTACAGATAGGGTAGAGCATAAGATTACAACAGATGCAGCACCGATAAGACAACGTTCATATAAGGTCTCACCGGTCATTCAGAAACTTATTGATGACGAAATCGACGAAATGCTGAAAATGGATGTGATAGAACGTAGTAGTAGTTCATGGGCTTCACCAGTGGTAATGGTACAAAAGAAAAACACAAAGAAATATCGTTTCTGTGTAGACTACCGCAAATTGAACTCAGTGACGGCGCGTGATAGTTATCCTTTACCACTCGTATCCGAGACTCTTGACAAATTGAAAGATGCTAAGTACTTGTCAACTTTAGATATTAAGAGTGCTTATTGGCAAGTACCAATGGAAGAATCATCGAAGCCACTAACAGCATTCATCTGTCGACGAGGTCTCTTCCAATTTAAGCGGTTACCATTTGGTCTTCATAATGCACCTGCAACTTGGCAGAGACTCATAGATAGCATCATAGGAAACGATTTAGACCCTTACGTGTACGTATATCTCGATGACCTCGTAATTGTCACACAGAGCTTTTCTGAACATCTTAGAATTCTTGAGGAAGTCCTACGAAGATTGCAGAATGCAAAGATAACGGTAAGTTGGGAGAAATGCCAACTGTGTAGGCCAGAAATGACTTATTTAGGTTTCGTAGTGGACCGTCGAGGCATTCGAGTTGACCCTAATAAAATTAGAGCCATGTTAGAGCTCCAGAGGCCAAGAACTGTCAGAGAAGTTCGTAGAGTTGTAGGTACAATATCCTGGTATAGACGTTTCATAGAGAATTTTTCAGCGATAATAGCTCCAATTACAGCTCTAACTAAGAAAAATCAAAAGTTCGATTGGACTGCAGACTGCGAAAAAGCATTTATTAAGATTAAGGAACTTTTAGTGACTGCACCGATTCTTACATGTCCAGATTATAGCAAGGAATTTGTCATTCAAACAGACGCATCAGGATATGGAATAGGAGCATGTTTAACGCAGCCTTATCCTGAAGGAGACAAAGTCATATGCTATTTGAGTCGATCTTTGACTAAGCAAGAACGTGTTTACACGACCACCGAGCGAGAATGTTTGGCATTGGTTTGGGCGATAGAGAAGCTCCGGCCTTATATTGAGGGGATCTCATTTAAGGTCATAACAGATCATTTTAGCTTAAAATGGCTTCATAGCTTGAAAGAGCCCAGTGGAAGACTTGCTCGTTGGTCTGTAAAATTGCAGCAATATGATTTTGAAGTAATCCATCGGAAAGGGAAAGATTTAGTTGTCCCGGACATGTTGTCTCGTGCAGTACCTATGATTGATACAATTTCGCAGCCCAGAGATGTTTCAACAGCAATTAAAGATCGATGGTACCAAAAGATGGTAAAGAGGGTCGTAGAATCACCATTAAAATTTATGAATTGGAGATACACTGATAATAAGTTGTATAAATATGTCAAACAAGAATACCCTCAACTTTCACCATCTAACGAATATTGGAAAGAGGTAGTCCCCAAAGATCATAGGCGTAGAATTATTGGAGAAGCTCACGATCCTCCTACCGCAGGGCATATGGGTGTGTATAAAACCTTCCACAGACTGGCAGAAAAATATTATTGGCCAAAAATGCGCCAGGACGTGGCAACTTTTGTAAAGAAATGCTTTGTCTGTGCAGCTCATAAAGGTGATACACAAGGTGTATCTGATCAGATGATATCTCACCCAAAACCCACTCGTCATTGGGAAATTATTTCGACTGATTTATGTGGACCTCTACCTCGTTCAACAAAGGGTAATTGCTGGATTCTCGTCGTTACGGACTATTTGAGTAAGTTTTCCTTAGTTTTTCCAATGCGAACAGCCCCTACTCAAGCTGTTGTTAAGCATCTTGAGGAGCAAGTATTTATGGTCTTCGGAGTGCCCCGTTTGATACTTTGTGATAATGGCCCTCAGTACAAAAGTAATGAGTTTAAGCGTTTTGCTGAGAGTTATCAGGTTAAAATACAGTATAATCCGTATTATCACCCCAGAGCAAATCCAACAGAGAGGACGAATCGTACGTTAAAAACCATGTTATGTTGTTATGTGAAAGACAACCACAGGAAGTGGGACGAACAGATACATAAACTTGCCTGCGCGATTCGTACTGCAACCCATGAGACAACAAGGATGTCTCCTTTCTTTGTTAATTTTGGTAGGAATATGTGTTTGTCAGGAAAAGATTACTCCAACCCAGTTTTGTTATCTGAAGAGAATGGTGTACAAACTGCAGCTGAAAGTAAGAACGAAGGTTTCCGGAAGCTCTATGCTGATGTTAAGAGAAGGTTAGAGGTGGCTGGAGAGAAAAACGTAGTTCAGTATAATTTGCGTACAAGGGTACCCAACTTTGTTGTGGGTCAGCGTGTTTGGAAGAAAAATTATGTTTTGTCAGATGCTGCGAAGTTTTTCTCGAAGAAGTTAGCACCGAAATTCGTTGGTCCTTATGTGATTAGGAATAAAATTTCTCCATGGATATTTGAGCTTCAGGAACCATCGGGTAAAGTACTGCCAGGGAGTTGGCATGCCAAAGACCTTAAGTCGGCAGCGGACCTCTCCGATTAACCTTTTAGGTTAATCGTCTTGAAGTTGGGGGGGGATTATGTAACGTGTCATTTTTACGTTTAAGACAACGTTACATATTTGTTTATTTGGGTAAATAGTCAAGGCTCTTTGATTCGTCTTTCTGTACACAAGTAAGGGTATTTTATAGAGCTAGGTTTGGAGGTTATATAGGGTCTAGGAAGTTACCTTAAAAGGAGGCATTCCATCGAATTACTGTGGACACTACGCACACCGCATTATCTGGACATCGTAATTGGAATTTAAGATCACAGGCTTCGGGAAAATCACATAAAAATTTTGATTGTTTTGGTTTTATCTGTGGAATTTTGTGATTCACTTGACGTTCATAAAGTTAAACAGCTGTTATGCTGGGGAATGGCGGCGTTGCCGCATCACAAATGGTTTCGGTAACAGGAGGGAAGCATTTGGATGAACATTTCATTCCCTTACGTTTATTTTCGAGGATATTGGGACAATCCGAACCTCATATCCTTCACGGATTGGCTAGCTTTGATAGTACGAAAACATATTTGGGTTGACCAGTAACAACCGAGGCTCCGCCACTTTGATATCTGTATTAATTTGATAGGGAGAGGATAAAATAAATACGAGTTATGCACTTTTGTAAATGGGAGATGGACGAGGGATAAAAAACCAAGACTGGGGAATAAACGAAATCGTGTGAGTTAACATCTGAACACTCTTGTGCCGAGCTTCTTAGCAGTAGTTCAGTGTGTATTTTTAGGTTCAGGTTCAGAAACAACTTTATTAATGTAGAAATGTTTTACAAAAATGGCGTCAAACCATATGAATCTTAGAGAAAACATTTATAAAGAGCAAAGGAAACTTTTGACGAAAACTGTAACTAAAATACAACTAAATTCTACACTTAGTATAGCTTTACTCATATGGGAATTGGTTGAATGTTCGAATATTCCTGGGTTTGATACATGCTTGAATCTCCAGTAATTGAATTTACAATTGATGGTTTCAATGCTGAGCTTCTTGTAGTCCGTCTGGTTATTTTCCTCTTATCTGGTATGGTATCTCGACGTCCTTGTTGTAGAAATTTCAACCGTGGAAATAGATCCGACAACACCTCAATGTGTGCTTTACATATTTTCAACGTCCCCTTGGTCGGTGCTGCCCCCTATATACCTGTATAGAGCTGTTGCTGTGTCTCATTGGTTAGTTTGAAAATCGCGGGTTTTTCTGGTTGGTTGGTATTGTGTTTTACTGTCCCCACTCCCCACCAAATTTACAAAACGGTTTCCGGCCACTTCGTTTTTTGTGTTCTGCCTGGTCTCTCTTTGCT
Organism: Aspidapion aeneum; assembly: GCA_963576565.1. Classification (NCBI taxonomy): domain Eukaryota; kingdom Metazoa; phylum Arthropoda; class Insecta; order Coleoptera; family Brentidae; genus Aspidapion; species Aspidapion aeneum. Next base: position 74,755,489 of record OY755041.1, on the reverse strand, counting down.
AAAAAATTTGGTTGGGTCGACAACAGGCTCTGGGATCGCCATTGTTTTTGGTTTGGCACTGCAGCGAACTGTAGGAGATATCCCAGAGGCTGTGAGGAGTGAGTCCGTCGTGTCCAGGCGTAATCTGGAGTGACACTCGCACCCTTTTGAGGGGAATTTAAGTCGGCCCACGCCATTTTGTACGGGGGAAGAGCATTGGTAAGTTCGATTTTATTTTTTTTTTCATTTTTTTTTATTATTTGAGTACTCTTCAAGATAATATTTGCCTCCTAAATTGTAATTACTTTTCGTGTGAAATGTATTTTTTTTTGACAAAAGACGTGGGGAATTGTTGGCGTTTTTTTATATTTTTCATTTAACCACGTGTTGGATAAAAACTATATATTGTTTTTCTCCTTTGTCTACAGCCCGTCCATTCCACCGACATTTGGGGCTGGACGCTGGTGTGAAGCCAGGTGTAGCCAGTTGTACCCTGGGAAAGGTACGTTAGAGTTATTTTAGTTCATCTGTTTAAATTTGCTTTATTTTATTGAGTCGACATGGGGTTCTCGATTTAAGTTACTGTGTAGGGGAACTTCGTGCAAAATTGACGAATTCCAGGAAACTGAAACATTTCATTTTCCACAGGGTTTTACGCTCGGGCAAGAATCCCACAACCCTTTTAAGACCAAAGTGCTGGCCTAACATCATGTGCTAAGCGGGCACGAGGGGAGGCGCGAGCAGAGCAGGAGACCCGGAAGCAGTGGTGAGACAACAGGACAACAGAATTCCAGGTTTACAAAATAAAACATACACAGAATAATCAAGGACCAAGGTAGGAGCAAGCCTTAACTATAATTTTTTCACTCATATATAAATTTTTAATATAATTTAGACGTGATCTTTTCCTATATTTCATATATAAGTTTTCACAGTATAGTTTCAACATTTCTTGTAAACGCAAGATAAGGTATGACGTCATAACCCTGGTTTTGCGGCATATTTACTACATTGACTTGTTTTCCTTCCTTTCATTTATTTAAGATAATTTTACTGTTAAATTTAAAGTGCCTTGCTATTTTGGCCCTTGTTTTCATCCATTTCATTTATTTTTTTTTATGTTTCCGGTAATTTTATCTGATTTTACCCTTAAAATATACAAGATGAACTAAATCTTTGCGTTATTTGTACAACCCAGTGACCAACTTTGCGGAGACAAAAGAGAGATGAGATTATATTTTTTTTTAGCGGTTTCGTTACACATTTTTGCCTCATGGGGTGGATCTCTGACTGGGTTGCTGTCTGTCTCATTCTACCCAGCGTAGAATGATGACAGCAGATATTTGGTCTGGATCTCCCCTATGACAGAATGATTCTGGAAGTGTATTTTTTTTTAACAATCATTCATATAATTGAGTCCTACGCTGCTGACTCGATGTAGGTACCTGACCTGTTAAAGGAGTCCATCTACCTGTAAAGTGCTTCTAGTTTTGTCATCTTAATTCAATCTTTTAGAATTGTATTCTGTTTATTTTTTTTTTTTTTTGTTATTCTTAATTACACAAATACTCTGGAAGCCTCGGAAGTATAGAATTTCATTGTTTGGCTACAACGTTTGGGTTGGACTGTATTTTATTTAAGATCTTCTTTGTAAAACATTGATATTAAATAATGTGGCGCACTTAAAATTTTCTTATTTCTGAACCCCCCCCCTTCTCCACTGTATAAAAGTTACCGGGCATATCAATGTTTTACCTAGCTGGAAAATACAGTTCTGCTTCCAGATATTTGTTTAATTATTCAGTGGGTTTCAGTGTCACAAAATGGCGGCGACGTCTTTAAGCTGCCCCAAATGTCATACAAATTTTTTTAAGGCCACAAATTGGCGCCCACATTTTTTTAAAACTTTTTTTAAGGCCACAGTACATTAAAAACTGACAGTTGATCCTTTAAAATTGACATACCACAGTCAAATTTAAAAGTAAGTAATTTATTTTCCAATAATAAAGGAGGGCAGTATTTATTCCGGTTCATATAGTAAACAAAGGCCGTATAATGAAAGATCACAGATGATCTTGCAATGTGAAGGTATCAAAATAGTGCCTGGCACTGTTACAGCCTGGCTTTATTCCGATAATTCCCTATTTAGACCATTATTTAATAAAGTATCTACAGTGCTAAAATCCTAGGTCTACAAGTCTAGATTTTGATTGAAGGTTTAATTTATTTTTCCTGTAAATGCAATAGTTTTTAATATTTATATAAATTGTTCATAAACACATATGCGAGATGTTTTTTCGTTGTAACAAAGACATTAGGGACTTATTGGAATAAAACCTGACTTTATTTTAGAGTCGTCGTTATTCTGACAGATTAACAAAGAAAACTGACAGCTGACCTCTCAAAATCGACATACCAAAGTCAAGTTTAAAAATAAAGTAGCTAACTTTCATTTAATAAAAACAGGCACTAATAAATCCGGTTCTTAAATACACAAAGGCCGAATTTTGAAAGAAAGCTGCTGCTTTTATATGTAAATCTGTCACAATACTGCCGACTTTGTTTGAGTCTTATCTCAATGGAAGAATGCAGTGTATTGAAGAAACATCAATGGACGGTACAAATTTTAAGTCAGATTTTAAAATAATAAAAAAAGGTGTGCCTCAAGGGTCGATCCTGGGTCCTCTCCTTTACATTGTGTACACAAACAAAGTCAAAAACGTCATAAACAACAGATGACTACAACGTCTTGATCAATGAGGAGAGTCGTGATAGAATAAAAACCAAAGTAGTTACTTCCTTAACTGATCTGGATAAGTGGTTCGCAGCAACCAACCTCAAAATGCATAGTAACAAGACCCTAGAAGCTAATTGAGTTCAGACCAAAAAATTATGAAATTTTGTGTGTGCAGTGTGACGGAGGGAAAATAGAATCGACAGAGACAATAAAGATATTGGGAGTTACATTGGATTCTAACTTGAAATGGGATGATCAGATTCAGGAACTGGCAACCTCCATAAGAAAATATTGCTATGCCTTGAGAATGATAAGAGATAATGTTGACTCGGAAGCAGTACTATCCTCGTTTCATGCATATGTGCAATCTCGTATAAGGTATGGGATTATATTTTGGGGTAACTCAACAGAGGCACTAACAATCCTAAAAATACAAAAAAAAATGCATCAGGGTACTGCTGAAACTAAAGAACACAAATAGTTGTCAACAAAATTTTATAAAATTAAAAATCCACACAGTCTTTAACTTATATATACTGGAATGTGTAAATTTTGTCACAAAAAACTATGATCTCTTTGAGAAAAACCAAACTTCTCATTCATACAATACCAGATTTAAAGATAACCTTAAAGCTGAAAAAGCTAACTATAGCTACATTCAAAAAAATATTTCTCACAGTATCCTAAAAATTTGGAATACCCTTCCACTAACTGTAAGAGAACTTCCACCTAGACAAATTCAAAACAAAATAAAAAACTTTCTTAAAATGAGGGCCTATTATAGCTTAGATGATTTTTTTAGAGATGACAAAAGGATTAATTTAAGATAAATCGGTGATATAGAACTGTGATAAATACCTAAGCTAATTCTGTTTTCCTGTTAATGTGTTAGAGCTGTAAGATAGTACCTACTTATTACTTTTTAAATATACCTATTGTAAAAATGTTGACGTGCAATCTTGTATATTGTAAAACTTTTGTGTTGATTCTATTTTTTAGATCTATAAAGACGGGTTCTACACCTTATAGGTATATATATTATGTAAAATGAGAACGAAAAATAAAATTCTATTCTATTCTATTCTTTAAAATAAGGTCAGGTTTTATTCCAATTATTATTTTTATTATGTCCGCAAAAAACTTACAAATAAATAAAAAAATATAACATTTTGGTTTAAAAATGGCAGCCATATTTAATACTCCAAACACCACTAGGAGATGTCCAATAAGATCGGTGTAAGTCAGTGTCAGCTGTCCGCTATATTTAAGTTAGCGATGATAAAACGATTTTCAATTATTTTGGTGGATATGTTACTGAAAACAGATTCTAATATATCTTGACAATTTTTAAATATTGATACGTATTTAATACGGTAATGCATCTCCAGATATAGTTCTAAGTTATATATGTATTATTTAGCTTTGAATTTTTTTTATAGGTTTTTTTTATCGATTATTTCTATAGTTTTTCGAACTTTAAACCACCCCTCAGGTGTGATACTACAATTTGAGACTATTTTTAACAAGAATCCTATGACTGCACGGACTAGATTTCCAAAAAATTACATATCTTTACAAAATATTTATGTGGTTTTTCTTTATTTCTAAAGGTAATTTGATTTTATATGAGATGAAACTCACTGAGAAATGCTTACTATCATATTGCACATTAGGGTGAACCAAATCTTTTCAGTTATTTGACCTGTGAGTATTAAAAAATACACTTAAAACGGTCGGTATCAAGTCTATTGATACTTAAACCCGGTCTAAAATTTAAAACAAGTTTTAAGGTCTTAGTCTGGAGTAAAGTTTCCCACAAAATACATTTTTAAAAAATTTCGTATACTCTTGAATTATTAATTTTGCAAAAATAGTCAGATATGAACCTCTTGACAAGATTCAAGACAAGTTTCATGTCTGTGTGATGCCTGATCGAATCTGTCTGACAGGTACTCTCTAAAATGTGTGTTCTTGGGAGTATTTCTCTTAAATCCAAGACTCACCCTAAGTAAACACACCGAGTCCATGTTGAAGCCATTGATCACATGGTTTGTTCTTTAAAAATTTACCTTGGAAACTGATAAATGTCAGTTGCAAGCTCTAAGAGCTTGTAACGTAAATGCACCCGAATCCGTCCACCCTCCCACGTTACGTCTTCGAAACATTAGAATTTCGGATCTGACATCCCCTCTCCGGCCATGCACCTGTACGAAACTCTAAAACATTTCGCTGTATTAGTTCAATTAAAACAATTGTGGCAACATGTACTAATTTAGTCTATTTGAGCTTTCAAAAAAGTTAATTCGCGATAAATACAAAAAGTGAATTTTTCAGAGAAAAAACAAATTTCAGGTAAGTTTTACATTATTTTTTAAAATAGAGTATGTCTTAGGCATTAACTAATTAACTTTTTTGTGTAAAAAATGTAAAAATAAACGTTTTATATGAGATTTTACCGCGGACGGAATAGGAAGATAGCAAAAAAAACCTTTTTCCTGATTCCGTCCACGCGGCCGGAATCAGGATTTTACAAGGCCTAGTGAATTTTTTTATATTTGTTACAATTGATCAGTTAAACAAAAAATAATAAAGTTAATAAAATTTAGAACTATTGCTGTTTTTGCGAACCTAATTCCGTCCTAGTGTTTTTGTAATATATTTTGTTTTTGCGAGCCTAAACATACGGTAAATTGGTTTTCGAAAATAATTCTTTGGGTAAAATTTTAATCATTAGTAAGTCTTGAAATAACTATTTTTTGTTTAAATTAATTTCATTTATTCAACAATTGCTATAAACTACACTGTTTTAAAGCGATTTTTGGTAAAATAGAAATTATTCCACAAGAACGCATCAGAAATATGGTAAAAATACAAAAAAATCGGAATTGGGAGCCTTGTATCAAAATGGAGCCTAAATCCGTCCTATGTCTTTTATATAGAGGTGTATGTTTTACTTTTAGCTTCATGATGTCAGACGTTGGCAGAAAGAATATACAATATCCGAAAGAAAACCCTCAAAATGCTTTACTGGCAAGAAGAAAAAGAAAACGATAAAATCGAAAGAATGCAAAAGATAAATAAAAAAAAAGGAAGAGATTGCAGAAAAGAAAACAAACAAGAAAAGGGCAAAAAAAGCAAATGCAACCAGAGAATCAACAAGAAAATTTTGGGTCAAATGAGATATGCTACAAAAATGATGAGTTTGTTATTTTTCGTTACGTGATGAGTACTTTCCCGGAATAGTACTTGAACAAAATTAAGATGTTGTACGCATAAAAGCTATGAGAGCAATTGGAAAATTTTGGAAATGGCTTTAAAACGATAATATCTTGGTATATCCATGTGAGGATGTTATTTTAAAAAAACCTGCACATACACAAATATCCAACAGAGGAATCTACAGTGTTCCAGAAATGGATGATATTTCCAAAAAAGGTTTTTTGCTTTACAATAAAATTGTTTATAATATTAAGTTTTGGTAATGTTTTTTCTAAATGTTTATAGCTTTAAGTTTTTCTTAATGTTCAGTATTAAAAAGTTTTTCTTAATAATTCAATAAACTAATATAATAAAATGTTATTAATAATTAAATATGAAACTTAAAATTTGATGCTGATCTAAAAAGAACGGAAAACAGTAATTTGTATCCAAACCAACATGCGTTAAATCCATAGGACGGAATAGGGGGTCCTGACGGGCGGAATTAGAGAAATAATTAATTTGGCGGACGGATTAAGGGGATTTAAGGTTTTTCTAGATGTGAGTATTTTATATATTTTTTTCTTATCAAATCAGTCTATTTATTAAAATTTTAAAAAAAATACGTTAATTTAATTAGTTTTTTGTAAATTAAAACTTTTTGAAGGCGCGACATATATTTTCTTCTGTATCTTTTTGTCAGATTTTCTTATATGTGTTATTAGTGGACGGAATTTGGTGCTTTAACGTTAATGCACGCACTAATAAAACGTTCCCATCTGCTCATTTTTGACTGCATTCGTCGCCATTTATGATGTTGATCAGTGAAACGCATAAAAATCGATGGCTTAAGAAGACTACTTCAAAACTAAGAAGCGGTTAGAATAAACAAAGACAGAAAAGACAAATCAACAACGTAGAAAATTAATAAAAGAAAAGATCTATAAAAGCCACTTTACAATTTATTTTACAATTAAAATTAAAAAAAAAAACATTAGGCTTATGTTATCTACCATCTACTACCAAAGCAAGCTATTTATAAGAAGATGCATAAAAATGAAATAAAACCATAACCAATGATGTTAATTACATAACTACCCTACAATATAACGATAGTTCTGGAAAACACAGGCCGATGCACCATACCGCACCGTCAACGGCACGTTAAATATTCTTAAATTAAAAGCAATGGACATTCCCACTACACTATTTACTTTGCTGTTACAGTATAGTATGAATGCGTCCATGGCTTTAAATGTAAAACTATTTGACGTGTCGTTGCCGGTGCAGTGACGTGACGATATCGGTACGTATAGTATGAATCGCACCTTAAGGGCTCATTTACAGTTCAGGTTTTTTCTGCTGCCTTCTATTTGCTTCCATCACAAAATAGTTTTACCAAAATTTTTTCTCATCACTTTTTTATTCTTTTGATATCGAAAAATAATTATATTGTATTATTGTGTGTTTTAAAAGAAAAATGCATAAAAATAAAGGCGTTTCCATGGAAATATACCAGGTGGTATACTTAAGACCTAGGTCGTCGCGTTTCCACAAAACTTTCGCTGTATAAATATAGCTTGCCTCCGAACAGTGACCAGATTAGAAGCAGCCTGTGCCGACACTAAGTGTACGGTTGCCTATTTCTATCGAGCGCAAGTTAAATCGTGTTCGGAACACCTCGTGTATAATATATTTTAGTGAGTAAAACATCTAGTTCAAATTGGACCTTGTCTAACCTTACCTCAGCGTTGTCACGCCTTCTATGTAATTCAATGGTGTTTCCATTTTTCATAGAATATCTTAAAATAAAAATGTCAATTTTGGAATTAAAATCCTGAATACTCGCGGCTTATTTGACACACTTTTATAAACAAGTACATAAAAACATAGCAACTAGCCCAAGTGCGAAAAAAGGCTTGCTTGTTTGGTTTGATCCTACAAGAGCCATACTCCGAGTGCCGCAATGAAAACGATGCATCATCTCCTCCTTTTGGATATATTTTTGGCTGGAATGCAAACAATTTTGCCAATAACAATATTCCAAGCAGTTTTCCATGCAACAATCTACAGCGACAATCATACTACGCCGGTTTAATAAGAACTTATCTGCAATATTTTCGAGAATAAAAGACTGGTCGGCAAGTTTTATTTTTAACGAAGCCGTTATTCCGTTACAGACAGCTCAAAAACGGACAAAGGTGTATATCTAGGTCTTGCGAAACCCTACAAGCCTCTGATTACTGAACCGTCTTCGAAGAGGAGATAGTTATTTTCTGTGCTGATAGCAAACAATCTCTGCAAACAAAACCAAACCTGCCGAAGGCGCTGAACTTCTCCAGCACTAACTGGACTCTTGTTCGAATGTCAGAAAAATTTACACAATAGGAGTCGACAGGGTCATTTTTGTTGGGTTCCAGGTCATTTGGATAAGTTAATGAGGCGGCCGCTAGACTAGCCAAAGCAGGTGACAAACGGTAAGTTCACTTGACATTACAGTGGCCTTCTCAGTTCAAATCCCGCATTAACAATTCCGTGATAAAGACACCCGCACCCAAATATAGGTGTGAGCCGACACCAGCCGATTTTTCTGAAATTCTGATATATTATAGGATCATATCAGAGCATCATAAAACCTGGGTTAGAATGTGGTGGCCCTTCTGGTTTAGATACAGGGGCGTGTCCAAGAAGCGCAAAATTAAATGTTAAAATTTAATATTTAGCAATAAACCGTACAATGCTCCTAAACTAATGGAATATAACTATTTTGACATTTTAATGTTATTTATTTTTTTGGTATTAAACTACTTGTAAAGAATTATCTCCGAAAACACAGTCATTCTAGTATTGGGTTTGACCTACTATAGCTGCTATAATAAATCATTTTTATACATATACGTGCTCCATTTTTTAATTGTAAAATAAAAAGTTCATTTTTTAGGCAATAATGATTTCTAAAATATATTAAATAAAAATGATATTGGTTTATAACTGGACAATAACGTGGCACTGACAATCGAGCACAACCTCAATACTAATCGAATTAATGGATAATGAACATGATTTTCAAGGGAATTTCCATACTCTAAAAGCCAAACTAGTTACTTAAACGCATGCTCCAAGTCTTGCTTCAGCTTTCAAAAAACAATAATAAGCTTCAATTTAATCTGGTGAACTCCCTCCCTCGTCTTCAACCAAGCCACCAACAAGATTGTCAATTGAGGTAAAGAAAATTCCAATTAAAATATTTTCTACTCCGCCATTGTGTTGAAATATTATCCATATTTTAATTGTGATCAAAAGGTATAAACCAATATTATATTAGATAAATATATTTTAAGAATTAATATTATCTCTATTTTAAATTTTTGAAGAAAAAGAGGGTCATGTATGAAATAATTTAAAAATTACTTTTTTCACGATCTATAAGTTTGGTCTGCTACGTTACCTTAACTAACCTATAGCAACGTATATTTTTCAGTGTTGATTTGGCATCCGTTGATGGATGGAAACAACAAATGTTCGTAATTTAAAATTACGCTGCTTCTAAACTATTCATTGTTCTAAGGCATATACTTCATCATATCGTGCTAAAAGCAGTGGCGTACGCAGGGGGGAGGGGATGGTCTGAAGAACTGAATATTAACCCATAAAACAAGAATTTTCTGAAAAAGTCAAGTCTGCGTTCAAGCCCCCCCAGGATTCATTTCTGCGTACGATACTGCTAAAAGTGCTTCCGTTTAAATTGTGGGAAAATGTAAGCTTTTATGAGAACAATAAATAAAGCTCTAAAAAAATAAAATGAAAAAAATTTCCTAGCTAAACTACCAAGCTTTTTAAGAAGAACAAACACACCAAGCTGGTAGACTGGTAGGGTGGAATTTTACATACTCTTTTTGAACTCTGTCTTTCACCAGTTTTTCCAGCTTGTTGGGTGGGTGGTTTTTGTAGTATTCAGACGCCGTTATTAAAATCGTCTCGAAATCCAGGTTGTCTGGAACACGGGAGAGTAGGCAGTGTATGCTGGCCATATCACATCCTAAAACCAATGCAATTGTAGCGGAATAGTTTATCAATGTGATTCTTCATTTATTCGCGTCCTTGCAGTTAAATGTTATACTGTATTAGTGGGAACAAAAACATAAATTTCATTGGCAACGGTTTAACGTTTTTTTTTCGTCTATACAAGTTTATATCATAATTTCAAAACCATAATTTTGTGTAAAAAACTAAATACATCACTGAATTCCTCTTAAAAACGTACCTTAAGAATGTTTTTACTTAAATAAAAAATATTCAAAAATAAACAAGTTACGGGGGTGAGTCGAAAATTACCCAAATTGAAAATCTTGCAAGTAGTTCAAGATATCGATGTGTATAGATGTAGTTTTCGACATTCATTTGTTAACGAAAATCGGGCTCGTTACATATCGGTTAGTTTTTTCTAGCTTCTCTAGAAAAGAGTCCAATTTGGACCACCCTGTACATATATTTTTAGGTTTAGGTTGCATAAGGTACTATTAGAAAAACCCCCATATCTCTGAAAATCTACAACATACCAAAATTTGGTTAAATTCCGTGTTCAACCAAAATCCCATAAGAAGTTGAGGGGTTCTTTCGTTTTAAACACTCATTTTACAGAAATAAAATTTCGGACTTCTGTCGTCTTTATTTATTTTAAACATGACGTTTCGGTTAGTAAGTATCTCTAACCGTTTTCAGCTTACACTTAAAAACGGTTAGAGATACTTACTAACCGAACCGTCGTGTATAAAATAAATAAAGTTTTCAGTTTACACTTAAAAACGGTTCGAAATTTGATTTATACTCAATCACTGTCTAGAGTTTCACTCATTTTACCTTCTGCAAAAATCTCATCTCTCCTCGATATCACTAAAGCTGTAGCAACATACAAAGGCATTAGGGGAGGTTGGGCCAAAAAATAGTCGTATAATCTCACTACGTCTTTGTATTGATTTAGGGAGTGTCCGAACCATGTTAGATACCATGGAAGGGCGAACATTGTTCCGACACCGGCACTAAAAAAAAAGTTTAGGTAGGATCTACCACATTTCTAACTTTTAAACTACACGCAAAAACAATAATGAAGACTTTATACATTGTAAAATAACTAGTTTTTGTTTAAAGAATTCAGCTTTGACTCAATTTTAACGTAAAAAACGACCATTAGGATTTAATTCCCTAAAAATCGGTAGAGTGATTTAGAAGCTCTTGCCGTACCAACAATGAGACATTTTGAAGCCATAGCTAGTTTAGGTTTATAAAAAAAGTTAAAATAACGCATTTTTGAGGTTGTCTCAATATAAAGGATAAAAAATTTTAAAATCGAATAAAATAAAGAGCCACTGCTAAGTTAGACATTAGGCATATTTTTACAGCAGGTATCCTGTAAGTTTTATAAAAAAAACCCACAAGTGTCAATAACTTACTAAAACACAATTAATAAATAATATTTAATGTAATATACTAGCAGAGTAGCACAGAGGCAGTTTAATAGGCGTTTCAATGTGTAAACTACTTTTTATTAGATGAAAATTATCTGACAATTAAATTATATTTTTCAACTGATTAACACAACATATTATGACACACACTGTTATACAAGGATACTAGAATTCCTTATAGTTGCTTTCTCCAACAATATTTAATTTCAGAAAGCAGGTACTTTTGAAATCTAATTTCCAATAAAGAATGTACAGACGGTTTCGCTAATAATAATACATTTGAGATTGCAAAAGGTCCGAAAGTTTTAAGACTTGGCACGATTATAGGGTTGATGGTCGTGAATATTCCAGGCTAGCTGCTATTCTCGTACTTTAACAATGTGATAGTTCCCATGACATGCTTTGGCCAATGGCAAGCTTTAAATTAGCTACGAGCCGTCACGTGCTATGCGAAAAGACCTCTATTGCGCAAGCTTCTCTTACGATCCGACCGAGAAACGTTCAGTCGGTATGGAGCAGGATTTTACTTCAAACGCGTAAAATTCACCAACTCTCAAGAGCGGGCGACTATGCCATTGGTCGAGACAAGTCATTACGCGCAACACGCGACCGCTCAGACTTTGATATGGGTCAAAGCGTGCCAGAATAGAGCCTTATTAAGTTTACGACCTCGAACGATGTCCAAAATGTTCCAAATCAAAATTGTAGACAATAAAATTTACTACGAAAACGTTTTCCTGTCAGACTAATAGTTTTCGAGTTATAATATCAACAATTTTTCCGCCATTTTGGACTGGAGCCCAATTTTCTTTCTTTAGTCTCCTTTAACTTAAAAACTACTTCGTTTTGAGAGTAATTGTAAGTACATAAAATAAATACTAATAAATGTCCTGCAATATGAGATATTAGTGAGTGGTATCGTTGCTGAGATACAAACCCTAAAGTGTTATAGATACCCTTATTTCCCATATATATTTCTACGATAGATGCAAAATTAACCGAAATTATTAGGTTTTATCGGGTTTTCTTAAAAACTTTTAGCCATTAGGTTTTAATAGTTTTTCTAAAAAACCACTTTTTTCAGAAAATAAAATTTTCTTGTAAATAATGTATCACAAGGTGCTCTTGAAGCTAAGGTTAAGGGGTGTCCAAACATTAAGGATTAAGGATTATTTGTAATCAAAAAAATAGTCCCAGTTTGTGGCCGCCTCTGACGTGTAATTTAAAACTTTACATTATTAAGATATGCATCGTTTAAAGGTCCATCTTATGACCTATAACGCAGTGTATAACGTTTTATTTCCTGTAGAGCTTATAAAAAAATGTTATAAAATTTCATTCAAAAAATTTATCCCGCTTTACGGACGCCTTTGGAATTATAAATGTAACCCTAACCTTAACAAATTATACACTATTAACACTTTTTGTAATATTTTCCAATAGTTTTAAAAATAAATAAATAAAACGATTAAAAAAAGTTTTTTTAAAGATTTTATAAAATGTGTCCGGACTTCTAAAAGAAAATTTGATTTCCAATCAAAAAGTGTTCTTGACGTTTTTCTATAAATTGCATAGTTTTTCATAAAATTGAAGAAAACTTATTAAAACACGTATTTTTGTCGTGATGTTTAAAAATAACCCCAACATTGGGACGAAAATGGAGTGTGACCGTTAACTTGACACAGCTAAGTGATACACCATTCAAAATGTAAATTAATATCCAATAATAGTGTATTATACATTTTTCTATAAAATGCTTACTTTTTGAGAAAATTAGATTAAATTTAATTATTTTGAAATAAAAATTTTTCGTGGCTAAGCGGGTATAGAAACATTTTGTTTTTATTGTATTTTTTCGTGTGCAGCTCGAAAGCTGTACAGCCACGGGTGTTTCGTCCTTAATGGACTCTTCAGAACACTGCATGGTCAATGTGACACCTTTGTAAAGCTATAGAGACGGTATATACATCTGATGATAAGTATTGCCTGCGATACCGAGTAAAAATAAAAGGCAGGTCGGGTCGATGCATATTGCATTTTTACCGAGTAAAAATAAAAGGCAGGTCGGGTCGATGCATATTGCATTTTTACCGCATTCGCGACGTTTTATGTCGAGTCAGCGGAGTATAAGCCAAAAATACTACAAAACGTAATGTTTCGTTTATATTTTTAGTTTTGTTTAGATGTAACGTTAAAATTTTACCAGAACATATGTTACAAAATAAAAATTGCCAATAAACCCGCCTTGGTGACAAATCCTTAAAAGTGCGTCAAATCTAGGGAAATGTTTGCGACATTCTTGGTAAAACCGAGCGTATGTTGAAACGTATCTACCTACTTACCTATCCATAAAATTAAACAAATCCCTATCTACATTATAGAGTAGAGCATAAATGTAGTTAAGTCTATAATCAGTTTTTTCCATAGTTGCCTCCATGCACTCCTTCAAATGATATGTACTTAACACTTCCATTATTCTAAATGACACCGCCTCTCCCACCACCAACAAGAACGTTATAGCAACGTCGTGGTATCCCTAAAATAATAGATAAGTTGTACAACTTGATTAAAAAAGGAAACAAAAAACTACCCTAAATAGTTCCCAACTAAAACACATTGCAAAAAAATGGAATTTCATTATCAATCGGATTATAAACAAAAACGTTTATTTAATATTTTTACCAATTTAACATCTACAAAAAATTTTTTTGTCTCGATAACTAGTTTACTAAGTAAGCCGTTTCTGTAGACACTTTGACAAAGATAAACTAGTCAAGGCAAGATCCACCATTGAACTTTTAATAAAGAAACGTTCCCTAGATTTCATTGGACCTTAAAATCTTTTGTTGTAAAGTGAAAAGGAGTAATCATTTCCCAAGATTTAACACATTTAGAGAAATATAGCACGATTTAGCACGATATAGCACGATTTAGCACCAAGGCACGATTCCTTGTCCATGTCGTACTTAAAATAATTCAAAGAAAAATGTTTAAATACTAATATTATTTATTGATACGTTTGCAATTTTTTCAAACAGGTAATTAATGCACTATACTTCAAGCCAATACCTTCAGAATTATATTAGGTTCAGTAGAAATAGCTGAAAGAAAGCTCACAATCATCTTTATCACTGACTGCAAGGCAGCTGTTTAAAAAATACCAAAACAACAAGAAACTAGAGGCAATTTAGTTTAAACTAGAAAATATTCCTAGTGTAGTTTGAACATAGGATAAACAAGAAAAGTTGCTTCGCGCATGCGAGTTACATGCTGAGTAGCGAGTTGACATTTTTGAAGAAATAGTGCATTATTAACTAAAAATGGTTTTTACCAATACACAGTTATACCATTTGGTATCCTCAATGATTTCTTCACTTTGAACTAGAAAATATTCCTAGTGTCAGTGGCGTATTAAGGTAGGAGCCGGGGGGCCCGCCACCCCCAAGACTAAGATCTTTTTAGATATTTTCCAAATATTTCATGAACACAAACATAAAATAGCATAAAATTCAACATCATAAAGTCTCGCGAACCCCACCCAAACTCTTTTCTAAATACGCCACTGCCTAGTGTACCAATTTTAACTTAAATTTTAGGAAATGTTGTCTACTTATTGGTTTAGTGGCCTATGGTACATGGCCCAAAATAATATATAGTTAAGTAAGGCAATGAAGTAGTTGACAAACTAGCCAAAGAAGCCACGTCTCTTTCAATTGTGAAAAATGATTTTTTACTTCCCTATACAGACGTGTTCCGCTTAGCAAAAACTAAACTAAAATTCGAATGGCATAATGACTTTGTTTTAATTAACAAAGGATCATTTTATAAAAAAACATTTCAAGGTAAACCGACTAAAACTTGATTTCATCTGGAAACAAATAAAAACTTTATTAGAGTCATAAGTAGATTAAGGAGTGGTCATATTTTAAACCCAACGCATAAAATGAAAATTGGTATTGCAAATAACGACATCTGTGTTTGTGGAGTCCAGGGCGATTTAAATCACCACATATTAGGGTGCAGCAGCAGATTTTCGAATTTCAATTTAACAAATCTTTTTGACTCTCTGCTACCTCTTAAAATAAACTTTCCAGTTAACATTGGTTACCTAATGGCTACCAATTACATGCAAGTATACCATGTCTTGTTTGAATTTATTATTAAGAAAAAAAAAATGAAATTAAAAAAAAAACAAAAAAAAAACAAAATATTAAAAAAAAACAACAAAAAAAACAAAAATTAAGAAACAAAAGAGGGAGAACAAAAAAAATTATAATATATATCCCCAAAAAAACATGAGCAAAAAAAAATCTGAAATCAATAATTTGAGTTTATAAATAGAGATGCTGGCCAGTTGGCTTGTTCCATGGTATAACAAGACAAGTCTTGTTGTATCATGGGCTTGTTCCAGGCCATAAAACCTACTTACACATACACACACAAGTGGCTCATACTAAAAATTCATGTCCGGTGGGATAGCTGTGGAAGATTTTTTTAAACTACCCTAGATCGATTGGTAAGAGATCAGAAAATTTTAAGTCACCAGCACCAGTATTTACTAAGACCTTAAAACTTAGCATTTTAAACCGGGTTCAAGTATCAAGTCTATAGACTTGATAACGACCGGTTTAAGTGTATTTTTTTATACTCACAGGTCAAATAACTGCAGAGATTTGGTTTCCCCTAATGTGCAATATGATAGTAAGCATTTCTCAGTGAGTTTCATCTCATTTAAATTCAAATAAACTTTAGAAATAAAGAAAAACCACATAAAAAATTTGTTACGAAATGTAATTTTTTGGAAATTTAGTCCGTGCAGTCGTCTCAAATTGTAGTACCACCCTTGAGGGGTGATTTAAAGTTCGAAAAACAATAAAAAAAATCCATGATTGATAAAAAAACTTTTATACAAAAATTTTCAAAGGTAAATAATACATAAATAACTTAAAACTATGTCTGTAGATGCTTTACCGTCTTAAATACGTATCAATATTTAAATATTGTAAGATATATTAGAATCCGTTTTCAAATACAAATCCACCAAAACAATAGAACATAAAATATAGCGGACAGCTGACACTGACTTACACCGTTTTTATTGGACATCTCCTGGTGACGTTTGAAGATTTAAACATGGCTACCATTTTTAAACCAAAATATTATATTCTTTTTATTTATTTCTAACCTTTGTGTGGAAATAATGTCTTTGTTACAACGAAAAAAGATCACCTATATCGCAAGGTATTTATGAACAATTTATATAAATTTAAAAACTATTGCATTCATGGGAAAAATAAGTTAAACCTTCAACTAAAATCTAGACTTGTAGACCTAGGATTGTAGCACTTAGCACTGTAAACTCTTTAGTAAATACTGGTGTAGATGTTTACCTCCAATTTGAGTAGGAGGGCCAGTGTGGCGTCATATATCCAAGATAGCGGCTTTTTCATGTTTTTTCGCAAACCTTGGCTCATAACTTCTGTTAACTTAGCTTGATAGAAAAACTGTTAACACGTTTTTTGTTTGTAATAAAAAACCAATTAAGACAGTACTCGTAAAGAAATTAGCTGTATATCTTAAAAACTAACAAAGATATTTTTAAAAACTAAAAATTCACGTTTTTTACCAAAAAAAATATGGAAGAAGGAAGTTTAAAACTACTCCAAATCGATTGGACAGGGATCACTCAATTTTAAATTGCTGGGCGTTTGCATTAAATTTGAGTAAGAGCGCCTGTACGTCATAAATTTTCCCACATTAACTTTTCAGAAAAATTGTATAGATTGTGATTTGTTTGCAATATAGAAGAACAATTAAATTGTAATTTTGATGAGCAAAAGTTATAAGTCAAAGTTTGTAAATTTTTTTTTAAAAGCTGCCATCTTGGATTTATGACGTCACATAGGCCCTACTATTCAAAATGGAGGCAGACACCCAGTGACTTAAAATTGTGTGATCTATTACCAATCGATCTGGGGTAGTTTTAAAAAATGTTCCACAACTATTCCACGAGACACGATTTTTGACTATAAGTCAATTCAACCTCAATTTTGAGCCATGACTAGGTACATGGCTCTTAATATGGAAACCAGATCAATAAAAAGAAAATGAGTGAAGTAAAAGTTTAGCCTGTTCCAAAGATCAAGCAGGAAAGAAACGTCTTTTTAGAATTAATGCAACCCAAGTTTTGAATTGATTCGTATCTGTTATGGAATATGTCCCTAAGTGCTGAATAACTTTTCTGGCGAAAAAGTTATTCAGATCAAGTTATTATCAGCACATATTCATGTCATGTTACGTGGACCACTAATAAAGCAAACTCATTGGCAAAGTGAATAAGGCAAGTTTTGATCTATCAGAATATTTGGATACTATATCGTATACGTCAAAAGTCAAAATTTAACGTCAACGTCAAGCCGTTTCTGCTACAAAATGATTTAACTGCCACGTATGGAGCAATTATTATAAACAAATGGCCTTGAGATTAGCGGGTTTAGGACACAGAAGAAAATCTTGTCATTTTTAGTGGCCATTTAAAAAAGAACAAGAGTTTCTTCTGTGTCCTATACCGGCTAATCTGAAGACCATTTCTGAATAACAAAGGATGCTAAACCTACACAGAATTATTATTAACGAAAACGAAAGAGTCGCTTTATATAAAAATATGTATGTTTTTCGTTTACCTGGTAATATCTTAGATGCGGATATTTCATAATTACTCTTAAAATTAAAACTGTAAGTTGATCCTGTAATGCCAGTCGTTGGTTGTATGGAATACCTACAAATTTATTATTATTTTAAAGTAGGTATAACCAAAATGTAATTTATAATTAATTTATTTTTATCTTAATGTAGTTAAAAATTGGTAAATATTTTTCCAGATATTTTTTAAACCTTTATTCATTTTTAATAATCAAGCAGTTTATACACTTGCCTTTTTTAATGTCGTCTTATTATTCCAAATTTCTAGAATACAAGTAAAAAACAGTGCGTTGTTTAGCAAGTTTAGCACTTTCTAAAGCCCGCTGAAATTCCAGGATTTCCAGACAGTTCAGGCATTAAGATAACATTAAAAAAATTGGCGAACGTACTACTACTAATTAAGTTAATGAAGTTTACCTGGAGGAAACCTTTTTAGGGACCTATTAACATCTAAAAGTACTTGATTGTATTCAGGATGAGTTGACAGATCTGTTAAAGACGGAGTATTTTCATCTGTACTTGGATCTACTTCTAACAATAGAGGCCATATTTTGCACCTAAGATCATCTAAAAATGTGTTGTCAAATTGCAAATCTTAACTAATTTCTTGGAATGTTAGGACAATTAAACCCAAACAAAATATTCATTTGGTCTGATTCAGAAGTAGAGTAGAATTAAGGAATGTCTGTAAATAGGGGAGTTACATGCTGTATTTTCATAGGTAAACCTAAATCTAATGAAGGCAGGTTTCCGCTACCTGAAGGGTGGATCAGTAAGGTAATTTGGTGTACAGCGTGTCCCATTTTCTGATTTTCTGATTGCACCTTACCGTGCTCTTTTTTTGAGCCGGTAAAAATGGTGATCAGATTTTTACTATACCCCGTGGTTTCGCTAATACAGGGAGTCTTTGAAAAAATTGCATTTTTAATAATTCCTTGTATTTCGCTTATTTACCAAAATATTTTTATTCTGTAAAAACCTTTACATGGCAACTTTTTTAGAAGAAAATAACGACGTTGTCAATTTTTTTAAATATTGTTTAGTTTTTGAGATATGGTATTTATCATAAAAAAATTAAATACGGACCTGGATTTTTTTATTATTATTTTGATTGGTTTTATGCTATTATTATCACAATATAATAAAAAATTAATATTTTTTTGTATTAAGGTAAAAAAAAATTAATATTTAAAGTTTTTACAGAATAAAAATATCTTGCAAAATAAACGAGACACAAGGAATTATTAAAAATGCAATTTTTTCAAAATCTCCCTGTATTAGCGAATCTACGAGGTATAGCAAAAATCTGAATACACCATTTTTCAGGTCTTGAAAAAAGAGCACGGTAAGGTGCAATCAGAAAATCAATATCTTTAATAATAACCGAGTTCTCCATTTAATCCCATCGAAAATGGGACACGCTGTACATTATAGTCGCATGGGTGGGTAATTTTTTCTAATTCCAAAAACTCGGTTATTATTGGGAGTAGAAAGGTCAAAACAAAACTCCATTTGGTAATTTATGACCACTTCTATATTGTTTATCATAAGTGGAAAGTTTACGATTTTCGCAGATGACACAGCAGTTCTGTGGAGTGGCATTGATGTAGATTACCTACGACTTACCATATCGAAGGACATAAACTTAATTAAAAATTAAATTTGAATAAATCAAACATCGTTTGTTTCAGATGCTCCATAGATGACTTCGCAAACGATTCTCTTGCACAAAAAAACGATAGTAGGCTCTTGGGACCATCGATTCTAAATTAAAATTTTACAGCCACATACATGCATTAAGTAAGAAAATCGCCTCTGGCTGTTACGCTGTTAAGACCACAAAGTATGAACTAGGATTTGACTTGATATTGCATTCTGTGGGTTAGCCAGCGACCACCTTATTGAGATGGTTTTCATTTCACAGAAGAGGGCATTGCGATATCTGTGCGACGCCAAATTTAGAGATTCTTGCAGACCTCTTTTTAAATCATGCCAGATTTTAACTGTAAAACTGAGAATTTGATTGTCAAAAACCTACTTTACTACAAAGTAAATGGTGTAATGTATGTATGTATTGGCTAATGTGTTATGTTTTTGTATCTTATATTCGTTTTGAGTTTTTATTTGATTGAGTTGGTTCAACACACAAACTGTTTTTCAATGAACCTTCATAAAATGACACATTTTAAAAAATTGGAAACCAATGATTTTAAAAAGAGTACTATTTTAAATATTGATCCACTGTGCATATAGAATAAATGTAATTAGTTCACAATCGTAAATAAGGAAGACCATGTTTTTTTTAAAGATAAGTAAGTGTTGTTTGTTTTTTTTATGCTAATTATAATTAGATGTCTAGCACGAATCATTTTGAACTTTAGCCACAACCTAAATAATAAATAAAATATTTATTAATAAACAGTTCAATTAATGCGACAACGAACGAGAGTTGAAAAACCCATTGAGAAAAAAAGTTTAGTCAAACTTAGTAGGTACGTGGGCTCAATAGACGCACATGTGGTCGCAGTGCATGGAGGTCCAGTAAAGCCTGCCATCACTTTAGAATATAATACAAAACGTTTTTTGAAATCAAACCAAAATAATGTTAATTAAAGACACATTAGCTTTTAAAAGTATGAGCTTTTCACTTTTTTTTATTTGTTTTATGAAGGTTCTTTAATATTTTGCACCATTAAACTAAATTATAGTGATTAAAGATAGTTCTAACCATTCAGTCACTCAATAAACCTCCTTTTTATCTCAGTTTGGGAGGGAAAAGTATACCTTAATTTTAAATTTTCGTAAAGAAACAATTTTATTTATTTATTATTCTTAAATTTAGGCAGTGTTCATTTATTAAGCTCAGATCTACACAAATGTCTGACAAAAATTAAGTTATGACTAAAATGAATAAAAAACTTGAGTATGTACAACGAGATGTAGGTAAGCATAAGGTTCAAGCGGTATCTATTTTTAAATGTTTTCTTAATCATATGACAAAATATTAAATTCGCAATAAGCCACTGAGTCAGGAAACTTTATTTATTATTGTAAAATAATACTTACAAAGGGCGAGAGAAGTGGCGGACGGACGAGGGTACAGTTTATTTCACTATAAGGTCAGTTTAGCTAGCTAATTAATCAAAGTTTATCAGACGCGTGTCACGACGCACGTAAAGCCGAGATAAGAGGGCGATCCCGCGCAATGCGCTTGTGCGCGTAGATATGTGGGCATTGAACAGCTGATTTATCAATACATTCCAAATCCCTCCACATTAAGATTTGTTCAACATAATCTTGAGACAGTTAATTTACAAACATTTAGCTTAGACGGCACTAACACACTGTACAACACGCGAAAATGTTTTTAGTCAATCTCTAGTGTGTAATCTTTTAGCCTGATTGGGGGAACATGTTTATTTGGTCTTTTGCTGCGTCTAGAATTTTGTACATTGCAGCTCGGTTCTGTCACCCCAGGTTGAGTGTTAATATGCATCTTAACACTCTGAGCATTTTCTGTGGAGCACGCCGCTAAACCTGTTTGTTCAGTCTCTTTAAAGCCAAGAAATTGTTCATTTTCTTCATCACTGCCTTGCACTTCTATTTCTGCATGAGGGCTTTGAGGTTCCCTCTCTTTGTACGTGTCTTGCACTGTCTCAATTTCTGGGTGTTCAGTCTCTGAATTTTGTAATTCAAAGTTTTGATTTGGCGTCAAAGGACTTCTCGGTGTGCTTGTTACCCTTTGACCCATTTTTCTCACAGGCACATGTGTTCTTGCTATTTTTGGACTTTTCAGCACCTCTTCTCGGATAACATCTTGTTCCTGTTCCGATCTTTTGAGAATTTGGTTCGTGTGACGCTTCCATAGCTGATTCGTTTTTAAACGACACAGGTATACTGTCTCTCCCACTCGTTTCTCTATGGATGCCTCAGTCCAGTTTTTTTTATTAATAAAGTCTCTTACCATGACTCCGTCTCCCACCTTAAACTCTCTGGTTTTTCCACCTTTATGCTTTGCTTGCACTTCTTGTGCTTTTTTCATATTTTCACATGCTACTGGATTTTCTACTTTGTTTTCTTGTGTTTGTTTTACTAAATCCAGTAAACTACGAGTTTTTCTGCCAAAAATTAGCTCGTTTGGTGAAAACTTGGTGCTGCAATGAGGAGTATTCCGGTAAGTAAGCAAGAATCTGGGAACCAAAACATCTAAACCAATGTTTTTATTTTTGGGATCTTCCATTGCCGCTGTAATTTTTCTCTTAAATGTCCTGAGAGCGTTTTCAGCCGTTCCGTTACTCTCACTATTGTACGGAGGGATCATCACATGTTTTATTCCATTTTTCTGGAAGAAAAGCCTGGTTTCTTGAGAACTGAAGCTGGTTCCGTTGTCTGAAACAGCTAGTTCTGGTAGTCCAAATATTGAAAAGATTCGTCTTAAATGTCTAATCAATTCTGTGGAAGTGAGGCTTGTCACTTGAATTGCCTCAGGCCACTTGCTATGAGAATCTGTCAGGATCAAAAAATTGTTGACTCTCAACTCCAAATAATCGAGATGGATATATTGGAATGGGCAGGTGGCAACTGGCCAACTTGTTAATTCAGTTCTGGGTGGAGCTGAGGCTGTTTTTAAACATGGTATACATGCCTGAATTTTTCTTTCTATCTCAGCGTCCATGCCTGGCCACCATAGGTATGACCTTGCCAGTTGTTTGCTCTTTACGATGCCCAAATGACTAACGTGAACCAGGTCTAACATTTCCTTTTTTAAAGGACTTGGAATCACTCTGTGAGACTACATGACACACTCGCCTCATCATTTGTCCTTTTGGGCCATCCCTGTTTACAGAATTTAAGTACTTGGTTGAGAATTTTATCTTTTTTTGTTTCTTCTTCTACTTTTTTGTTGTCAATTGGCCACTCTGATTTCGTCGCTGCAAAATTTATGTAGTTGTCCACGGTTTCCTCTCCAACATCAGAACATTTATTTTTGGACGCCTGGACAAGCAATCTGCCATGAAGTTGGTTTTTCCAGCTATATGTTCTAGCTTATAGTCGAAACCAGACATAAAAATTGCCCAGCGTTGCAATCTGTCTCTACTTCTGATTGGTATTCCCTTGTTTTCGCCAAAAATACCTAGTAACGGCTTTTGATTACACCTAATGTAAAATCGAATACCAATTAAGTACTGGGAAAAATATTTTAAACCAAATATGATTGCAGCAGCCTCTCGATCAATAATCGCCATTGATTTTTCTGACTGTGTTAAAGTCCTTGACACACACCCAAAAGGTCGCTCTGTGCCTAGCTTATTTTTGCCCAAAAGCACTGCTGATAAACCTGCATCTGAGGCATCAGTCAATAAAATTATTTCTTCCTCTGGGTTGAAGTGAGCCAAGGTAATATCTTTTTTAACCATCATGTTAATCTGCTCCTCAACCTGCTTTTTATATGCCAAAGGTAGGGGTCGATGTTTTTAAAAAAACTGGCCTAGTTCCCTTTTTCACACTGAGTGACACTTTACCATATTTAAAAGTTCCTAATTTAGTCGTAAAGACATCTGAGTATTTTTTTATTAAGTGTTCTTTCATGTCAGATAGATTATGCATTTCATTCAAATTCAACCCAATGTTAAACTGGCTTAAAAACGCCCTGCCAAGTAGTGGTGGTCCAGTTGTATTTACTACATAATATCTGGCTGATTTTTCTAACTTCCTAAATCTAGTGCTTGCCTCAAAATATCCTATGAGTTTCACAATAGCCCCTGAATACCCCTTTAATAATAAGCTATCTTCATTCAACTTTAAATTTTTAAAGCTTTTTTGATACATTTCTAAGCTTAGGGCACTTACTGAAGCCCCTGTGTCAATCTGCATTTCAAACCGCCTATTGTTTATCGTCACAATAACTTTAAAAGACTCTGTATACACTTTTTCAGTAGACAAACAAAACATTTAATAAAAGTCGTTATCACTAGGTCCCGATTCGCGTACATTTTCTCGATTTCCCGGCGAATTTTCCAAATATTTTTCTTTGAAAAAGTTTTGCTACTGCACTATGTTTCTTGGACACGCCGATTGCAGATGCCCAACAGCCGAACACAGTCTACATCGATTGTTTTTATACCGACACGCACCCCTAATTACGTAAACTTTACCGCAAACGTCCCAAAGTCGCGCTTTTCCTGATTTTCCGAACCGTTTTCAAAATTTTCCCATTTTTCTGAGCCCAACTTGACATTTTGCTGCCGGCACCAGAGAACAACGGTTTGGTCGGGTGCGGTTTCCCCTACGAGGACCCACCTGTTTTGAAAGCTGTACTGCACGCAGGCCGGAGTACATTTTGTTCGAGAGCCGAATTCGATTGCGAACTTTTGCGTTGCACGGCCAGTCTCACAAAGCTTTCCAATGATGCGGCCTTTTCGTCAGCTGATGAACCACAAACAAACTTTTCTCAAACTACAGCCAAACTTCTCACTCTTGCATACCATTCTTGCGACCCCCTTCACCCTCATTTTGAGTAGCAGACAAAATTTCTCCCGTTCCCTCCATGTAGATAACATCGGAGCAAACTGCTTCACCATCAATTGAGACAGCTCGTCGAAGCTCTTTTCTTTTGGTAACTTGGGGTGACAAAAATCGCGGAGTAGTTTGTACGTATTTGCTCCTACCAAAGCTATTAACGTGCCGACTTTCTTTTTGTCGTCTTCAATACTATTTGCCGTGAAAAATAAATCTAAACGTTCTGAATAAACAGTCCAACACTCGCTGCTGAGGTCGAATTCAGGAATTGAGCCAATTAATGCCATTTTGCCAGTCTAATTCCTGCTCCTTCTTGTAGCCCTTGTTTACAACCTGCCAGAAACAAGTTTTTCGCGCCCTAGCATAAATAAACAAAAGAACATAACCTTACTCTTTGGTGTCCTTGTCAACGCACTCACGTGGATCGACCGTAACTTTTCGAATTTATTACGTAACCGCCTCGTCGCCAATGTAAAATAATACTTACAAAGGGCAAGAGAAGTGTCGGACGGACGATGGTACAGCCCCAGCCCATTTTCGATGGGATTAAATGGGAAACTCGGTTATTATTAAAGATATTGATTTTCTGATTGCACCTTACCGTGCTCTTTTTTTGAGCCCTTAAAAATGGGGTAATCAGATTTTTGCTATACCCCGTAGTTTCGCTAATACAGGGAGTTTTTGAAAAAATTGTCTTTTTAATAATCCCTTGTATCTCGCTGATTTTGCGAGATACTTTTATTCTGTAAAAACATTTTTATGGCAACTTTTTTAGAACAAAATAATGACGTTGTCAATTTTTTTAAATATTGTTTAGTTTTTGAGATATGGTATTTATCATAAAAAAATTAAATACGGACCTGGATTTTTTTTATTACTATTTTGATTGGTTTCATGCTAGTATTATCATAAAATAATAAAAATTTAATTTTTTTTTGTTTTAAGGTAAAAAAAAATATTTAATATTTTAAATAAAATTAGTCCGAACCTGGATATTTCCTACATAAATATAAACTAAAAATTGCTGGTTAAACAATTTTTAGTTTAACTGTTTTGATACTTAGCATATTAAAATGGTTTTACGTTAATTTACAGATTTATTTGAAACAAAGTCTACGAAAAATAGAAAAAAAAAATATAAAAAATAACTAATTTTTCTGATTACCATTATGTCTAAGACATTGTTGACATTTTTGAGTAATTTTTCTTTCGCATTTTGTATAAAAATATTTCTGCCATTTAAATATTGGGATTTTGTTGCTTGAATGAAGCAGTCAAACATATCACATTTTTCAAAATCTGGATGTGGTCGATTTCTAGCCAGTTTAAAATAATTGTAAGCCATTCACAAAAATGACAGTTACAATGTCAATTCCACGCTTTTGTTTTGTAAATTTCACGTCCTGCTGTTCGGTTATCAAATAATTAGTATAATATTATTTTTGTAACTTTTTAACGTTTTTTACTTTATTTATAAATCTTTTAATTATCATTTCAAAACAGATAAACTAAAAATCATTCAACTAGTGTGTCTTGCAATTTTCAATTTATAATTACGTTGGAAATTTCCAGGTTCGGACTATATTTTTTTTTCAAATATTAAATAGTTTTTTTTAACCTTAAATCAAAAAAATATTAAAGTTTTATCATTTTAAGGTAATAGCATGGAACTAATCAAAGTAGTAGTAAAAAAAGTCCAGGTCCGTATTTAATTTTTTTATGATAAATACCATATCTCAAAAACTAAACAATATTTAAAAAAATTGACAACGTCATTATTTTGCTCTAAAAAAGTTGCCATAGAAAGGTTTTTACAGAATAAAAATATCTTGCAAAATAAGCGAGATACAAGGAATTAATTAAAATGCAATTTTTTCAAAAACTCCCTGTATTAGCGAAACCACGGGGTATAGCACAAATCTAATTACACCATTTTTAATGGCTCCAAAAAAGAGCACGGTAAGGTGCAATCAGAAAATCGATATCTTTAATAATAACCGAGTTTCCCATTTAATCCAATCGAAAATGGGACACGCTGTACAGTTTATTTCACTATAAAGTCACTTTAGCTAGCTAATTAATCAAAGTTTATCAGACGCGTGTCACGACGCACGTAAAGCCGAGGTAAGAGGGCGATCCCGCGCAATGCGCTTGTGCGTGTAGATATGTTGGCATTGAACAGCTGATTTATCAATACATTACAATTATAGCTCATTTTAGATATTATTTAGGTCATTAATAGGCAAGTTAATAGGAAATGCAATAAAAAAATCCTGGACTTTCTCAATTTAGAAATACAAACAACTAGATACCTGCTACTAATCCAAATTTGGATATTGCCAGATCTTGCCATTTTTTTAGTTTTGTAAATTCGTTATTTAAGGCTTCTTGAATAAGAGCTCTCTTTTCTTTCTCTTCTTGGCTCTCTTGATCTAAAAAATAAACTAGTCTCATCTAAACTGACGTGAATCAAAAGTAAAATTAAATCTTGATAAAAATATATAAACTGAGGTCTTAACACGTTAATCGCCCAAATGGAACATAAAAGAATGTTTGGCAGGCCCCAGCAAAATTATTTATATAACTGATAATGATAATAATTTCTTTCATGGGTTTCGGAACCCTGTTGACCACAAAATCTGTAAAAAATCTCGAGGACTTGGCAGGATGCTAGGGATTGAACAGGACCAATAAGGAGTGACATCACCAACAAAAATATGGATTTGGTCCTTAATGTCAGGACCTGTACAGGGTTTTCCCGTATATTTTTACACCATATCTAGATAGATTTTAGTTTAAGAATATTTGTGTCAAAATGTCAAACAAAAATTTTAAATGGAACACCCTGTATATTATTTTAGAATTTCATAGATCTTTTCTATCTGATTTTAAAAATAAATATGGGATTATTTGGTTTATTAGGTACTCTTTAAAACAACAAGGCAGCTATAAAAAAGAAAATCGCATTGACACAAAAAGTGATGCTATTGTTTTGTCAAACTTGGTTTTAAGGGCGGTCAAAGATGGCTTTTTCCCCTTGATTTTTTATTGTGGGGCTACCTAAAAAAACAGGCTGGAAACACTTCAAATTCTATAAATGAAAGGATTAAAATTAAAGGAAATTCTGCGCACTCTATCTATCAAGCTATTCACAGAAAATTTATAAGAATTATTCGAAATTGTATTAAAAATCAAAGATGTGGTTGTGGAAAATTACCAATAAAAAATATTTATTTTTTTCTAAAAAAAAATTGTATTGTTTTTTTATTTTAGTGGCTTACGGCGCAAGATATTACTGCGCAGAATCACCGTGGATGGTAAATATTAATAAATTATATAGGTACCTTACGAAAACACCAGCATCACTTGTTGTGGCAATGCGATTGGCTATTTCATGGCTGCCATTATGAGAGAGAGAGAGAGAGAGTTGTAAAAACTTTTAAACGCATATATCTCCAAAACTAATTTTAAAAAACCATAACCTCTCAAATTTTTACTTATAATTTTTTTTGACATTCTGACCCAAAGATTCTTAAACTTTGTAAAAAATCATGAAACTTTTGTATTTTTTGATATCTATTCAAGTAAACGTTATGATATGGTGTAAAAATATACGGGAAAACCCTGTACAAAATCTTTTCTATTGATCAGCCCTTCGGTGTCATAGCGATTAACGTGTTAAGTACATGAACCATTAGTTCAATCTTTGGTTTCGAGTGGGTACTATACATATGTACAACATTATATTACGGGTTCACAACGACAAATTAAAACTCGCAATTGTTGAAAACGATACGTCAATTTATTTCGACAAATTCTGTACAAAAACACGCACTTAAACTTACTAATAACTTGCTAATAATTCACTACTTTAATACGCCTATTAACTTCGCGTTAACATGTAGCGATCACTACCATTGGTTATCTCTGACTGCCCGATGCACGACGTCCGGCCCTATATATAAGGGTCTGCCTACTATTCGAGAATTTTCCATCCTTGTTCGATTCGGAATTATTCCACCCTTTTCTAGAACACGGACCGTTCGCATACCAGTTTGTCACAGATAACGCAACTAAAACCTAGATTAAGAATACAACCATAAATTACGTTAACCTAATACTACACTAAACCTAAATAAATTCTAACTATAAAATTTAAATAACTTAAATTTGTAACACTATCCTCCTCTTCAGGTTTGATCGTCTCGATCAACATTTCCCAGGTAAGGTTTTAGTCTGTCTAGATGAACAACTTTCATCTTGGACTTCGGGCTTTTCTGGATTCGGTAGACTACATCATTAATTCTCTTAACAACTTTATAAGGCCCTTCCCATGGTGGTGTACAACTTAGGTGATCTTCCTTTCTTGCGTTGAGGATTGTATAGCCAGACTTGATCATTCTCTTTGAACCCTGAAGAGTTTGCTTTCAGGTCATATCTCGCTTTCATGCGGTCACTGGCTATTTCTATTCGCTCTCTAACCACTGCATGGATATCGTGCAGCTTTTGCCTTAAACGTTCGACATAGTCATTAACCTCTAAGTGTTCTTCTTCAGGTGAACCAAACATGATATCACATGGTAAACGCAGTTCTCTACCAAACAGGATACTAGATGGAGTAGCTCCTGTCGTATTGTGAATGACGGTTCTATAGGCCATCAAAAACAATGGAATATATTGGTCCCAATCTGTTTGGTGCTCATCAACAACTTTGCAAAGGTGTTCTTCTATTGTTTTATTAAATCTTTCAACCATGCCATCTGACTGCGGATGTAAAGCAGTAGCCCGTGTTTTATGTATTCCTAAAAGGTCACAGAGATTCTGGAAGAGCTTTGATTCAAAGTTTCTTCCTTGATCTGAATGTAGTTCCAAAGGAATGCCAAATCGGCTGAAAACATCATTTACCAGAACTTCTGCAACTGTAGCGGCCTCTTGGTTAGGCAAAGCAAAAACTTCTGGCCATTTGCTAAAGTAATCCATGACAACAAGCAAGCAATGCGTTCGAATGGCAGACCTACGTTATATTGTTTCATTTGACCTCTGGACCTTGTTTTGGGACCTTGGCTGGCTGCACAAGTCGAACATCGGCGGCACCAGTTTTTCACATCTTGAAAGTAATTGACCCAATAAAATCGGTTTCGAATTTTGTCCATGGTTTTATTTATGCCTAGGTGCGCGCCTGATTTTCCACCATGGCATTCAGCCATTATATTGTCTACCATGCTCCTAGGAACCACTACTTGATTAATCACAGTAAGGCCATCGGCACTTTCCCAGGCACGTTTAAGGATGTTTTCTTCTACTATCAGTGAATCCCATTGTGCCCACAGTGATTTGGGGACAAAAACAGAGTTACAATGCTTTAGTGGCAGCTTTAGAAAGAAGATATGGAGATGAACATTTACGAAATTTGCATTGGTCAGAATTAAATATTTGCCAACAAAGAGCAGGGGAGTCATTACAAGAGTATGAAGCGGATATCAGGAGGCTGATGTACTTGGCTTACCCAGAAATGCCAGAAAATTACAGAGATCTCTTTACGGTAGATCGCTTTATTAACGGCTTGCGAGACACGGACTTAGCAAAGTTACTTCGTCGAGAACGCTTCCATAACAGCAGTGAAGTGTTGATTCGAGCCCTTGAAATTGAATCATCAAATAATATGTCCAGGCCAAAAGTAAGAGCTGTTTCAATTCAGGAGGGAGAAGAAATGAGCATTGGAGAGGAGGTCAACTTAAAAACGCTAAACCAACTGTTTCAGTCACTGATAGAGAAGATTGATTTTTTGAAAGAAAGCAGACGTTCCCCTCCAAATGTAAAGTGTTTCAGATGCGGACGTACAGGGCATATTCAACGCGATTGTCGTGTCCAAATGAGGTCTCGCTCACCATCTACTGGGACAGTACCGAAGAAGAGATCAGGAAAACTAAAATTAGTCAACGCAGAGGGGCAGGTGTTGGCTAATGGGAATTTAGCCCCCAAAATTTACTCTATTAAGAGCTTAAAACATACTGCTGACAGTCTTAACATCGACGGACTTATTAATGGAAGAAAAGTTAATATAACGGTAGACACTGGTGCTGCCATATCATTGCTTAAGTTCAAAATTGCAACGAGATATAAAATTCGACCAACAGAAAAGAAAATAACACTTAAGACTGTGACTGGAGAATCCGCCGACGTGTTGGGGCAGACAGACATAGACCTACAGCTGGGAAGATTGAAGATTCGCCACACTGTATTGGTTTCCGAAATAGAAGACGAATTTATTTTGGGAATGGACTTGATAAGTAAACATGGATTTGCGTTTGATAATAAACTTAATACCCTAAGATTTGGGAATGAAGAGTTCATTTTGTCAAATAGTCGCTTCAATAAAGAACCAATAAAGGTCGTGGCAGTATGTACAACAAGACTGGTCGGTAACAGTGAGACCATAATTTTTGGGAGGCTAGAAAGTAAAATATCAAGCTGTGTCGGACTCATAAGCCAACAGAAATTATCCAACACCTACCTCGTTGCAAAGTCACTTGTTAAAACCGATAAAGACATCCCGATTAGAGTCGCCAATATTTTCCCAAATAGTGTCAAAATTAATAAGGGGGAGGTGGTAGCATTATTTGAACCAGTACAGAAAGTAACAAGATGTGAAGAGCCACCCTCCGAGGATAAATGCAAGTTATCAATGGAGGTACTTCAGCAATTTGAGTCAACTTGGCAACATCTCACTCCAGAAGAATTTAGTAAAGCGAGAGAGTTTATAGAAGAACAAAGTAATATCTTCGAAACTAAGAGTAGTTCGGGACGCACAAACCTTATTCAACATTCCATCAACACTGGCGATGGCCAACCGATAAGACAGCCCCCAAGAAGACTACCATTGGCCAAACAAGAAGAAGTTCACAATCTCATTAATAATATGCTCAGCGACGGTGTTATTGAAGAGTCATCAAGTCCTTGGTCATCTCCTGTGGTGTTGGTCACTAAAAAGGATGGAAGTAATAGATTTTGTGTCGATTACAGGAAACTTAACGATGTGACCAAGAAAGATAGTTACCCACTGCCAAGAATAGACGACACATTAACAACGTTGGCAGGATCATATTGGTTTTCTACTCTTGACCTGAAAAGTGGGTATTGGCAAGTAGGAATCTTTGAAAGAGATAAAGAGAAGACTGCATTCTCTGCTGGAAGTGGACTTTATCAATGCAATGCTCCAGCTACATTTAAAAGACTAATGGAAGTCGTTCTACGAGGCCTTACTTGGAAAACCTGCCTAGTCTATTTGGATGATGTCATAGTAATGGGGAAATCATTTCAAGATCATCTAGACAATTTACGAGAAGTATTTTCAAGAATCAAAAATGCCAATCTTAAATTAAACTCAAAGAAATGTTTTCTATTCCAAGAAAAAGTTGAGTTCCTGGGTCACGTCGTTTCCCGAGAAGGTATCCATACTGACGAAAAGAAGTTACAAGCAATAAAAGAATGGCCTCAACCTCGTGACAAACATGAATTGAGAAGCTTTTTGGGTCTGTGTACATACTACAGACGATTTGTAGAAGGATTCGCCAAAATAGCGTCTCCATTACATAGACTTACAGAAGATAAAGCTTCTTACAAATGGAATACCGAATGTGACCAAGCATTTAGAAGACTAAAAGCAGCATTATGTTCTAGTCCGATTCTTGCATATCCCATTCCCAAAGGTAAATTCATATTAGATACTGATGCGAGCAACGATGGCATAGGAGCAGTACTCTCCCAAGTACAAGATGAAGAAGAACGGGTCATCGAATTTTTCAGCAAAAAGCTATCCAAACCAGAGAGAAATTATTGTGTTACCAGAAAGGAGCTCCTAGCCATCATTAAATCCGTAGATCACTTTCACAAATATCTCTATGGACAAGAGTTTCTGATTAGAACGGATCATGCTGCGTTACAGTGGCTCATGAAAATTAAACAACCTGAGGGGCAAGTCGCGAGATGGATAGAAAAGCTACAACATACCATTATCAAATTAAGCACCGAGCGGGAAGGGTGCATAATAATGCGGGTGCATTGTCCAGAAGCCCTTGCCCTGAGGATTGTAAACATTGCAGGAAAATTGACTAGAAAGAAGGAATTACCTACGTGCGCCAGATAAAGTTAGAACCAGATGAAGAATGGATGTCGGCTTCGATTAGAACCACACAACTTAACGACAAAGATGTAGGACCTATCTTGCGATTGAAAGAAGTCCTATTAGTATCTATTTATTCAAAAAGGCAAACTATGTGCAGCTCAACAACTTTTTTAATGACATCAATTGGGAAGATCTGTTGCAACACCCAGATCCTAACGAAGCTGTCGCTCGTTTTTATGACGTCATTTATCAGGGTATTGATTTATTTGTGCCTAAGAAGATAATAAAAATTAATAAATACCCAAAGTGGTTTAACTATGAACTAAAAAAACTAATCGCCAGTAAGAACAAACTCTATAAGAAATACAAGAGATCGAAGTTAGAAACTGATTACAGTGCATACTCTATTGCAAGACAAAATGTTAGATATCACACAGATATGTGCTATCTGCTGCACATAACCAAAACGCAACATTTAATACCGACCAACGCGAAACATTTTTGGTCTTTTAGATGCAGATTGCCCTCTGAGATGGAACTCGATGTATCTTAATTAACCAATCTTTTCAGGAAGGGCTCTTTCCCACACTACTTAAAAAACTAGGGTAATACCAATACACAAAAAATGTAGTACCACTGACATAAATAATTATAGGCCAGTAGCGGTTCCATCTGCATTCTCCAAAATTTTTGAGCGAGCTTTTTATGACAGGCTTTTGAAACACTTGAATGACTGCTCTTTTTTTAGCGACACCCAACATGGTTTTCTAAATAATAGATCCACAGAAACTGCTCTATTTAGTCACATTAATGATATAGCAAAGACACTGGATAATGGAAAATGTACTTTTGCAGTTTACTTTGACCTTAGTAAGGCTTTTAACATGATGGACCATGAAGGTCTCAAAAAGGTTCTTAAATCAACGGGAATCCATGATAAAGAAATTGGGTGGGTTGACTCATTTTTGGATGATAGGCCACAGTCGGTAGAGATCAGGGGTAGCAGGGACAATATTGTTAACTACACTTATCACTCAAGTTTCACAACCATGGCGACAGGAGCTCCGCAAGGGTCACTTCTGTCTCCACTCCTCTTCATCATATTTTGCAATGACTTAAACAGTGTCCTTGATGACCCTGATCTTTCAATTGCACAGTTTGCCGATGATAAGTCCTGTGTAGTATCAAATAAGGATGAAAAAATAGCAATTGATATCGCGAATTCCACTGCACTGAAAATGCAGAAATGGTGTGATGAAAAATATCTGATTTTGAATGATACTAAAACAAACTTTATTCATTTTCAAAACAAAAAAAAAGGAAAAAAGTACCATAGCTCTCAATATTAACGGAACTGATATCCAACAATCAGATGAAACGAACTTCCTAGGACTAATTTTAATTAGGCTCCTTGACTGGCAGAGTCATGGGAGTGAGATATTCAAAAAAATTACATCGGCCAACTCTGCAACATACAACATAAGAGACATTGTCGGCAAGGGATCTGTGATTCAATTTTATTATGCCTATGTGCCTTCAATAATAGCCTATGGTATAATCTTCTGGGGCTCCCATAAAGAAACAATGCAGAGAATATTTGTTGTACAAAAGAGAATAATCAGGAATGCTTGTTGTGCCCAGTATCTGGAACATTGCGCTCCATTGTTCCAGAGGCTGGGCATAATGACGGTCTACTCATTGTATAAGTACAAAATATGCTGTTTCACATATAACAATAAAAACCTGTTTCAGAGAAACCATGATATAAACCTAAAAAATGAAACAAGAAATAAACAGAACCTTGTTATACCAATACATAGAACCAAATTGTATGAGGATAGTCCTTACTATATGTGTGTGAAAATTTACAATGCAGTGCCTGGTGAGGTGAGGGGGTTAGAGGTCTACGGGAGGTTCAAGGGGAGAATAAAGCAATTTTTCACTCAGCATCCATTTTATTCCATAAATGAATTCTTAGACCATTCAAATAAATTAAGTACATATGGATACAGCTGTGTGTACTGTTAATATAAACTGAAGATTTGTATAATGTGATTTACTATGTGATTTTAACTATGTGTTCGTAAAGACCTGTTAAATTAAGAAATTGAATATTGTGTCAAAAATTGTTTTTAGGCTTTCTAGCATACTCTAGTATATGTACCTATATGTATGTGTAGGTATGTATGCTAGTATTTTAACAATAAATTGTATTTTAAGTAACGAACTTATATTACAATGTAATCAAAAGAGGAATTAATAAATTGAAATTGAGATGTTAGTAAATCTTCGGACCCAATAATGTTAGCTGAAATGTCTGCCAAACACTTTAAGAGTTGCTACACTGATCATTCAAATGTATGTCAAAATGATCTGAAGAAATAAGAGAGAAAATTCTTAATTTAGACTCAACGAAGAGTCCGGGTCCTGATGGGCTCACCTATATTTTGAAAGGAGTGTTGCTTGTCTTTATTAAATCCTCTTAAGCAACTTTTTCAGCACTCTTTTAGCTCTGGAACTTTTCCGACCAAATGGAAGATGTCAAATCTCTGTCCTATATATAAATCTGATGAAAAATCTATCATTAAAAACTACAGAGGAATATATCTTTTATCTCATATTGCTAAAATAATGGAATCTATACTTACTGACAAAATTTATTCCTGTTATGAAAACTACATACCTAATGAACAACATGGTTTTTGTTGAGGAAGATCCACAGCTACTAATTTGGCCATTTATCAACAATTTCTAGCTACTGCTTTGGAGTCAGGGAAACAAGTTGAGTTCAAGTTCAGTTCAAACATGCTTTATTGTTCAAGATATCAAAAAAATCTTATTAACAAAGCTTAACTTAACTCTAACACCAAAACACTCAATCTAGAAAAGATCTAGGAAAAAAGTAAAAAAGTTAAATGAACTAAGTACTTTGTATCAAACAAACAAAAATAACAAAATCAAATTAAATAATTTTACACGTCCTTACAAGCCCTTGAGCTAGTCTAAGTATTTGTTGTTAACTTTTGAAATGAAATTATTATAGGTACCAAATGCAACCTGTTCCTTTTCTTATTTTAGTCAAACTAAATTCATCAAGTATAAAAACTAGTCTAAATGCAGTCAAAAACATTAGCCTAAAACAGATTACAGGTAAAGATAAAAACACAAGTTTATACAATGAAGGTTAAAGTAAAAAACATTAAAATTAAAATAAAAAACAAGTCATATTGTAAGACGTCAAAAATCACAAAATATTAAAAAATTCATACAAAAAAGAAACAAATCAATTTTAAAACTTAAAACAATCTTAGATTTATAGCTACTTTTATGACATAATTAAACTATGAGCTGTGTGGGAAGCAATTAATATAATTTAAAAAAATATAAGTTTTTATATAACATAAATAATAAAAAACAAAATCTAAAACGAAATTTAAAACGCAGGGACAAAAGAAGAGAAAGAACTAGAGGGAGAGAAGAATAAGAAGAAACAACGAGAATGAGAGACTCAGAGAAGAGAGGTAACATAAAAAACGAAATCTCGAGAATGACAAAGAACTTAAGAAAGTAGCTGGAAGTAACAAAAGAGAATGGCAACTGACAATAGAAATATAGAAATATAGAGTTGGAACAGGAGTTTATGATTTAAGAGGAATTCTTTTGCTTATAGTCTCAAGTACAGCGGTCAAACAACAGATTAGAAAGAGTGAGAAAGAAAATCATCAATGGTATAGAAGGCATGTTGTACCAAGATGTTTTTTAATTCTTTTCGGAATTTTGATGAATCAAGGATGCTCTTTATAACTATAGGAATATGATTGAAAAGCTTAATGAAGTCGAGGGGTGATCAGCTGCCCACAGTAGGTGTACAAATTTTTCTACAGGACTATACAGGACTCCACAGGACCCCACAGGACTTCCACAGGACTCTACAGGACTATACAGGACCCCTAAGGTACTGGCGCCTAAGGGGTGACCTACGCATGAATAAGTACTAAGGCCGGCAAAGGCAAATCGGCTCTCTAAGAAAAATGCAAGTTAAGACGTGATCGCCTTTGTTCTTTTTTTTTTGGTCGCGAATTTTTTTATGGGCGCCTTTTCAGCTACAGGCATATACAGGACCCCACACGCAGGACTATACAGGTCTTGTACCGGACTACACAGGACTATACAGGACCAAAAATTTATTAAAGTCTTGTTGGTTCAGCTGATCACCCCTCAGTTGAAGTGACATATACTGACATTTCTGTCACAAACAGTGTCTGTCACAAAATCCTTCTAAAAAAGCTGTCGGACCTTGGTTTCAGTGATCACTTCCTGTCATGGATACATTCTTACCTAACTGAGTGTCAACAACGAGTCAATATGTGCGGTACCCTTTCACAGGAATTCTTAGTACCATATTGGCCTAATATTATTTATCCTCTTCATTAACGATGTCATTAAATGTTTCAACCTCTCACAGTGTCTGCTTTTCTCTGATGACTTCAAGCTCTTTACTATTGTGGATCAACATTCAAACACTCTCCAATCAGACTTGGATAGACTATTGAATTGGTGCAAATTAAATCAATTAAAATTAAATGCCAAAAAGTGCAAATATATAAGCTTTCATAAAACCTTAAATCAAGCCCAGTACACCTACTTTCTTGATAATGAAAGCTTGGAAACTGTCAATACAATCAAAGATTTGGGCATAATATTTCAAAAAGATGTCATTTAATAAACATATTGACAATATGGTCCTCAAAAGTTTTAGACTTCTAGGCTTCATAAAAAGAAATACCAGGGACATATATGATGTGTTTTACCTTTTTAAGTTGAAAACTTTTGTGACACGTAAATTTTGTGCTCCAGAAAGTTTGAGTTTTAATGATAGATAGCCAATACAGAAAAAGTTCAATCTTATATCAGATTAAAGTGTAAAATTTTTCCTATAATTAGTTAGTGAAATTGTGCCTAAAAGTAGTTATAGTGTATATTATTGTAGTTTTTTGTGGAACCAATGCAACACTATTTTAAAATATTAATAGTTTTATTATCTTTAACTGAGACCGAAACATAAAAAAAAAACTGATATGAACCGAGAAAAATTTGTTAAACAAAAAAGAGATCTTTATAAATAAATTTGAATTTCTATTTTATCTGTTTGTGGGCATAAATAACACTTAAAATAAAACTATATAATACTGAGTGTCCTAAAAATAAATTTACTTAAATACTAATTGGTCAGATCAATATAAATTAATTATTACTGTCTTTTTTTATTGTTTTTTTTTTATCAGAAAATAAAAATAAAACTATGTCACAACTTCAGCTAAAATGCTCGCCATGTAATTCAGAATGCGTTTTAAAAATGAACCAAAGGAAAATGAACTTTTCGGAGCAAAATGTGATTTATGTTGCTCATGTTTTTGTCGAAATTGCGCTGGAGTTTCCACCACAGAGTGTCATTCTATTGCGCTGGGTCAAAGGGCACTGGTTTTTTACTGCAAACACTGTAAAAACAAATCTCAGGAACAACACAAAGATATAGCTTTTCTGGAAGAACTAGTGCAAAAGCTAAAAAATGAAGCTGTTCAAAAAGAAACAATATATGAACTGGGAGATGCAGAAGATCAAACTCTAATAAAATATTTAAACAACCAGATTACTACACTTCAATGTGAATTAAAACAAAAAGACAATTAAAAGGCTTGAACGTGGCTCGAGAGTACTTAATGAAGAGGCGGAGGAAATTGAACGGGACTGTAATCGTAAAATTAGTGAGCTTCTTAAAACTATTGAGGATCAGCGCACCCACCTTGCTTCCATAAATAATTTAAAGAAAAATCTGGATAAGTCTCTACTTGATTACAAAAAGGATCTGGAAGAACTCTCCACACAAAATCAGATCTTGTTAACTAAAATAAGTACCCTCGAAAGTTGTAATAATGAACACCTAATTCACCTAAATAGCCTCAGAGAAGAATTAAACACAACTCAATTAGATAACAGGGCTAATCTGATTGAACGTCAAGCAAGCTGCATCAAAGCATATATATAGAGCCCACAAAAACTAAGAAACTGACTCCTTGAATATCCAGATTCCAAGATTGAATCCATCATAAAACCCGGGGCTCAGTTTGGTTTGGTTCGGTTGATAGTGTATTGGCTGGTCTGGAGAAAAAGACGGAAGGCTTTACCTTTAGTGACTATGTAGTTATTCTTGCTGGTTCAAACGATTTTTTAAACGAAAAAAGACCAATATTTAAACTCATTCATGATACTTTGAAAAAAATGCTCGCAAACTAACTTTATACTTCTTTCTTGTCCAATTTTGCGAAGAAATCACAACAATGACTACATAGTGCACTTTAACAATAATCTAGAAAGGGTTGTTAATGCCTTTAATAAAACCTCAGAGGGCCTTTTTGACTACATTAATATAAACACCGACAAGGGTTATAACGCTTAATGAAATAAAGCATCAATGGCACTCATACGAAAACAAACAAATAAGGCCAATTAGAGTAATAGCGAATAGGCTACACTTCTCATGTGACCCACAGAAAATTGTAGCTGATCTACAAAAAAAAGGTTTTAAGGCACTGGAGGCCAGCAACAAACTTAAATGGAGAACAAGACAACCTCTTAACATGTTTATGCTCACATTTAGCCACGATGAAGATATCAACAAAATTTTTGAAATTTCCAGTATCCTTGGGATTGAAGTGGAAATAAAAGCACTAAAAACCTCAAAGTTAGTCCCTCAATGCAAAAGATGCCAATCTTATGGACACACGCAAAAATATTGCGCTAAAGAACCACGTTGCGTAAAATGCACGGGGAAACATCTTACTGTAGAATGCCCCAAACCAAAAGAATCTGAGCCAAAATGCATCCACTGTGGAGGCAAGCATCCTGCTAACTACAGAGGATGCCTTGTTGCTAAGGAAATACAAAAATTGAAAAATAAACCTAAGAAACCGAATCTCATACCAAACGTGAGTACAAATAGACAAAACCAACAGACAAGAAACACAGTCACACAAAACTCTGTGACAAGGACATACAGCCAAGTAGCAGCAACAGCTACTATACCTGATATTAATATCAGTAGTCAAAATACTATGGAACAAACACTACAATTAATTTTGGAGAAATTGAACAAACTTGATGAGCGATTAACTAAACTAGAAAGTAGCAATAACGGAGCTACCAATATGCCTCAAAATGGTCAGTAATCTTAGAATCCTAGCTTGGAATGCCAATGGTCTCTTGCAACATCAGCAAGACTTGCAAGTTATTCTAGACATAGAAAAAATTGACGTCTGTCTTGTGTCAGAAACGCATTTCACTAACCAGTCTCACATTAAATTTAAAGGTTATAAAGTGTATCATACAACTCACCCTAGCAATACTGCACATGGGGGAAGTGCTGTAATAATTAAAGAAAATATATCACACTATGAGGAGATGGGATATAAAACCATAGAGATTCAAGCTACATTAGTAAGTGTAAAAACCAAAACATATACATTAGTCATAAGTGCTGTCTATATACCACCAAGGCACTTACTAAAGAAAAATCAATATCTTAATTTTCTCAGAAAATTAGGAAACCGTTTTATAATTGGAGGTGACTTTAATGCAAAAAATACCTACTGGGGATCTAGACTGACGAACTCTAAAGGAAAAGAACTTTTGCAAGCTATTAGTGAATATCAATGTGAGCCGATATCAACTGGTAAGCCCACATACTATCCAACAGATCCAGGAAAAATTCCAGATCTAATTGATTTTTTTATAGTAAAAAATATATCTTTAAGTTTTGTAGATATAGAAGAAAGTTTTGATTTACACTCAGATCATTCACCTATTATTCTAACTCTTAGTAAAAACATAATAAAGAAAGAAGCAAATATCTCACTAGTTAATAAACTGACTGACTGGATTAGTTTTAAACAAAGTCTGTCAGAAAAAATAAACCTATCAGTACCATTGCAAACGCCAGAACAAATCGATAAAGAAGTTGATTATTTTGTTACAAATATTCAACAAGCAGCTTGGGAAAACAGTCCAAAACCAAAGAGAATTTTTAAGGGAAAAAACTATCCAAAGGAAATTAGAGACCTTATATTGGAAAAAAGGAAACTAAGAAGAAAGTGGCAACAAAGCCGTGATCCTCGGGACAAAACAAATCTCAACAACATGACGCAGCGCATTAGGCGAGAAATTCTAGTAATAAAAAATGAATCTATTAACCATTTTCTTAATGAGCTTACAGATGATAAAAATACCGACTATTCCCTTTGGAAAGCAACCAAAGATTTTAAAAGACCAATTATCCAAATTCCACCCATACGAAAATCTAACAACCAGTGGGCAAGGAGTAACGAAGAAAAAGCAGATATTTTTGCAAGTCATTTAGAAAAAACATTTCAGCCCCACGAAGCACCAGATGAACACTTTCATTTAAATGAACCCCATCAAATCGAGGACCATATTAAGCTTACATCACCAAAAGAAATATTAACAGAAATCAAAAATATTAATTCGAAAAAAGCCCCAGGGTATGATCTTATTAACGGGGTAGTCATAAAACAACTCCCCAGAAAAGCTATCGTAAAACTATGCAACCTAATTAATGCGTCTTTTAGGCTTAGGTACGTACCTAAACTGTGGAAAGTTGCAGAAGTTATCATGATTCCAAAACCGGGAAAACCACTCCATGACGTGTCATCTTACAGGCCAATATCTTTGCTGCCAATTATATCCAAGCTCTATGAAAAATTATTGCTTAAAAGAATAAAACCCATCATAGAAAGACAAGAAATTATTCCATCTCATCAATTTGGTTTTCGAGACAAGCATTCCACGATAGATCAAGTACACAGAATTACTAATATAATAGAAAAAGCACTAGAAGAGGGAAAAGTTTGTTCTGCAGTTTTTCTAGATGTAGCACAAGCATTTGACAAAGTGTGGCATGAAGGCCTTAATTTTAAACTAAAAAGGTTTCTGCCAAAACAGTATTCGGATATTTTGGAATCATACATATCTGATAGACATTTTAGAGTAAAACAGGAAGACTCATACTCAAATTTAAGAGAAATTCAAGCAGGCGTGCCCCAGGGTAGCGTACTAGGCCCTTATCTATACTTATTATTCACTTGTGATATCCCAAAGCCAGAAAATTGTCACTTAGCAACATTTGCCGATGATACTGGTTTATTGACGGTAGAAAAATCTATTGAAAAATGCATAGAGAAACTTCAGGATGCAGTCACCCAAATTCACAGTTGGACCACAAAGTGGCGAATAAAATTAAATGAAACCAAATCAA
The DNA here is from genome assembly GCA_963576565.1 of Aspidapion aeneum. Classification (NCBI taxonomy): domain Eukaryota; kingdom Metazoa; phylum Arthropoda; class Insecta; order Coleoptera; family Brentidae; genus Aspidapion; species Aspidapion aeneum. The sequence goes on along the minus strand of OY755041.1, from coordinate 74,713,436 downwards.
TTCATGTTGATTTTACAAACAAAAATATAAATCACATACAAATAACAATTAACAACATTCCAGTACCATATTCGAATCAGGCAAAATATCTAGGTATGACACTTGATACCAAATTGCGCTGGAAAGCACATGTTAAGAAAAAAAAAGAAGAACTTGAGATAAGGTATAGAAAAATGAACTGGCTAATTGGAAGGAAGTCCAATTTAACAATTCATAATAAGTTACTGCTTTATAGACAAATACTGAAACCAGTATGGACATATGGTATTCAACTATGGGGTTGTGCTAAAGAGAGTAACATTCTAGTTGTACAGAGATTTCAAAATAAAGTATTAAGAAACATTGTGAATGCACCTTGGTACGTTCGAAATAGTGACCTTCATCGAGATCTAAAAATCGAAACTGTAGCAGAGACTATAAAAAAGTACGCAAAAAGCCATGAAGATAGACTCCATCGGCATGTGAATGTGGAAGCAATTCAGCTTCTAGACAATACTATGCTAGTTCGACGACTAAAAAGAGTGAAGCCGTTTGAGCTAGTAAACTAAGTGAATTACACATAAAACAAAATAATGCTATAAACACAACACAATTGTGAGTTACAGACTAAACAAAGCGGGGAGAACTGTTGAGTGAACCCTAAGTTTAAATCTGACTTTTCTAGTAAATTAAGTTAAAACAAAATTGCTAATTAGTCTTACTGACTAGATTGTAATAAAAAAAAACACAGTGTGTTTGACAAATTAAAAAAAAAAAAAAAAAAAGAAATTGGCTGATCGGTAAAATGGCTGCCGACTCGATGCAGGTAGATTCTCTCAACGCTAAACTGCTTAGTAACACACTCCTGCCTAATTCTAACATGTTAAACCTAACTACTTTATAGCATCCCACTACCATTCTTCATTCATCATATAGATCATCTCAAAACTCTAACCAAGATCTTAATATTACTCATACTGAGGGACTGTCTAACTTTCATACAGACAGCTTGTTTAATAAATTAAACAATATCAGTTGTGGGAATAATATAACTCTAGATTCCTCGCTTCATTTTTTAGAGAGACCAATAACAAAAACAAGGAACCCCTTTAACTTACTCTGATTATATTTCTGTAATGCTTCTCAACATTCAGTCAGCGAGAAATAAGGGTGACGAATTGTTTATTTACCTAGAAAGTCAAAATTTTCCTCACCTCGTTCTTCTTACTGAACATTGGCTAAAAGAGGAAGAACCCTTCTACGTCCCAAATTATCATATTATATCTAAATTCTGTCGCACTTCTTGTAATAACGGAGGCACTACTATACTGATAAGCTCGGAACTTTCATCAACCTCAGACTTCTGCAATTGTGATAAATTCGACTTTTTACTATCTGAGAGATCTTTCGAATTTTCTCTTGCGTACTCAAAATCACTTAACACTTATATCTTGTGCATTTATCGATCCCCGAACACCTGCGTGTCAAATTTCTTAGATAACTTTGAGCTGCCCTTATCTAACATACCTACAAATTCCAAATTAATAGTTCCAGGAGATCTTAATACGACTTTGGTGACTTTGAAGCACATTGCACCACTCTTTTACTCAATCTACTTCATTCTTACAACATACAAATGCATGTCAACCTACAAGAATTACGAACTCTACTTCTACTATAATTGATTATGTATGCTCGAATCTGGACTGCACACTCGATTGCAACGTTTTAGATACTAACATCTCCGACCATCATGCCGTTCTAACTTTACTAGGCTAAAAACTAGGCCGAATTTTTAGTAAACATAATTTTTCTAAATTTAAACAAGTCTGCAACAATACTCTTTGGCAACCTATTCTCTTAAAAGCTGCTCCCCTTGAAGAATTTCATCTTTTCTTGGGCAAAATTATTGATTAGTCTTTTCCGCTAAAGCCTCTTCGAAAAAAAGGAGTCCGAAAATTCTGGCTCACAAAGGGTTTAAGGATATCTGCTAGAAATCTAAAATCGTTAACTGTTCTAAAAAAACATTATGTCGACAATTTGTTTCTTCATGAGTACCATTCAAACTATCGCAAGATGTATAGAAAACTAATACCGGCAGCCAAACTTAAATTCTACTCAAACCGTTTAAGTAATGCGACGAACAAACCCAAAGAAACCTGGAATATTGTTAGGGAGATCACAGGGGAAACTGGTACTAAAATCCAGGAGATTGATATCGATCCAGAGACACTTAATAGTTTTTACTGTAATGTTGCTTCCAATCTTACCTCGACTATTACTACAGACGACGATCCTTTAACCTACGTTGAAAATTTGCGGGTACAAGATTCTTTCTCATTTTTACCTACTAACTACTACCATTCTTAAATCCTTTAAAAATCAAACAGCTGCTGGCACCGATGGAATTTCAATAAAAATCCTTAAAGAACTACCGGATAGAGCCCTCCATGTTCTAGCAATGGCCATCAACTTTTCATTCACAACAGGTTCTTTTCCACATTCCCTGAAACAGGCTCTTGTTGTGCCTATTCACAAAAACGGTGACACAAAGAATCCCTCAAACTACCGTCCTATATCACTTCTTTCAACTATCTCCAAAGTTATAGAAAAACTGGTTAAAAAACGCGTTATGGATTTTTTAATAGACCACAACGTTTTCAACTCTGCTCAATATGGGTTTCTTCCTAAAAAGGGCACTCATGATGCAATGTATCGTGTGATCGAGCACTATAACAACGGTTATGCTACTGTAGGGGCGTTCTGTGACTTATCTAAGGCTTTTGACTGTGTAAGTCACAGAACGCTGCTGCGGAAGCTAGAAGCCTACGGTTTCCGTGGCGGTACTCTAAACTGGTTTAACTCATATCTGTCACACCGTAGCCAACGTGTCGTCGTTGATGGGGTGTTATCATCGGAGCAGAAGATCGAATATGGTGTTCCACAAGGATCAATTCTTGGACCAATCTTATTTTTAATCTACATTAACGATCTTTTACATTTAGATATCTCTGGGGTTTTCACGGCGTTTGCAGACGATGCCACAGTCATCTGGCATAGCAAAGAACCGGAAGAATTAGTACAACTAATATCCAACGATTTGAAAGCCATTAAATTGTGGTGTGATGCAAATGGACTTTTACTTAATTTTAGTAAAACTCAAGTGTTGGGATTCTGTTGCAACATCAGCGATATAAACTTTGATAATTTTTTAATAAAATCTGTCACAGACACAAAATTTCTTGGGCTGCAACTTGATTCGGATCTAAAATTTCATTCGCACATTATCACTCTCAATAAGAAACTTGCTTCTGGTTGTTATTGTTGTGGCCAATTAAAATGCGTTGGGTGACATTTGTGGCAGCTTAAAGACGTTGCCGCCATTTTGTGACACTGTAATTAGAATAATACCAATTTGCCAACTTGTGACACAACAAAACCCCTGAATAATTAAACAAATATCTGGAAGCAGAACTGTATTTTCCAGCTAGGTAAAACATTGATATGCCCGGTAACTTTTATACAGTGGAGAAGGGGGGGGGGTTCAGAAATAAGAAAATTTTAAGTGCGCCACAGTGTTTAATACCAATGTTTTACAAAGAAGATCTTAAATAAAATACAGTTCAACCCAAACGTTGTAGCCAAACAATGAAATTCTACCTACTTCCGAGGCTTCCAGAGTATTTATGTAATTAAGAATAACCAAAAAAAATTTACTAATAAACAGAATAAAATTCTAAAAGATTGAATTAAGATGACAAAACAAGAAGCACTTTATAGGTAGATGGAGTCCTTTAACAGGCCATAGTGTACCTACATCTGAGTCAGTAGTGTGAGACTCAGTTATATGAATGATTGTTAAAAAAAAATACACTTCCAAAATCGTTCCATCATAGGGGAGATCTGGACCAAATATCTGCTGTCATCATTCTACGTTGGGTAGAATGAGACAGACAGCAACCCAGTCCGAGATCTACCCCATGAGGTAGAACAATGTAAGGAAACCGCAAAAAAAATATAACCTCATCTCTCTTTTGTCTCTGCAAAGTTGGTCAATTGGGCTGTACAAATAACACAAAAATTTAGTTCATCTTGTATATTTCAAATTAAAATCTAGGGGTAAAATAGAAATTATCATAGGTAAAGACAAAATAAGGATGAATCCAAGTTGGAACAACCTAGCAGGGCTTTTTCAATTGTACAATAAAAATAGTTATGCCGCAAAATGGTGGTCATGACGTCATACCTTTATCTTGCGTTCACAAGAAGTGTTAAAATTATATTGAAAATTTATATGGAGAGATTATGACTGAATTATATTGTGAAAATTATATATGAAAAAAATTATATTGAAAAATTATATCAAATGATTATGTCTAAAGGCTTGCTCCTACCTTGGTCCTGCAATTATTTAATCGTTAGTTTGGTGTTTTATTAAACCTGGAAGTGGTGTTTTCTGACATTCCTCTTGTTACTCCTGGTTCAGTTTTTGCCCGCGCCTCCCCTAGTGCCTGCTTAGCGCATCACGCTAGGGCAGCACATGGTCTCGAGTGTTGCTGGATACTTGCCCCGAGCATAAAACCCTGTGGAAAATGAAATGTTTCAGTTTCCTGGAATTCGTCAATTTTGCACGAAGTTCCCCTACACCGAGTAACTTAAATCGAGAACCCCATGTCGACTCAATAAAATAAAGTAGATTTAAACAGATGAACTAAAATAACCATAACGTACCTTTCCCAGGGTTACAACTGGCTCGTCGATGGAACAGAACCTCGTTCCACCAGCACAACTGTCCCGTCGATGGCATGGACGGTGCTGTAACCAAAGAAGAAAACAATATATAGTTTTTATCCAACACGTGGTTAAAAGAAAAATATAAAAACGCCAAAAATTCCCCACGTCTTTTGTCAAAAAAAGTACATTTCACACGAAAAATAATTACAATTTGGGAGGCAAATTCGAACTTACCACTGCTCTTTCCGTAGAAACGGCGTAGGCCGCCTTAAATCCCCTTCAAAAGGGTGTGAGCGTCACTTTAGATTACGCCTAACACGACGGACTCACTCTTCGCAGTCTCTGGGACAGAACCTGCAGCCACTGCAGTGCCACCAACCAAAAACAATGGCGATCCCAGAGACTTGATGCCGACCCAGCCAAAATTCGTTAGGAAAACGCAATACCAACCTAATTTTCCCGGTTAGATTCAAATAAGGATGCAAACCTATTTATAAAAAAAACGCTCTCACAGAAAAGTCACTAAATGCGGTTTGCAACACTGGAGGAAAAAACCCGCGGTTTTCAAACTAACCAATGAGGAAATACATCAATAGTTTCGTACCGGTATATAGGGGGCAGCACCGACCAAGGGGATAGAAAATACGTAAGACGCACACTGAGATGTTGTCGTATCTATTTCCACGGTTGGAATTTTTATAACAAGGACGTCGAGACACCCTCCATACATAGACCGAACATTTGCCTACCGGACCCCTGCCAACATAGCAAGTAGGAGGAAAATAACCCGCTAGACTATAAGAAGCTCAGCATTGAAACCATCAACTGTAAAATCAATTACTGGAGAACAGAGCTTGCATCAAACCCAGGAATATTCGAACACTCAACCAATTCCCATATGAGTAAAGCTATACTGAGTGTAGAATTTAGTTGTATTTTAGTTACAGTCTTAGTCAAAAGTTTCCTTTGCTCTTTATAAATGTTTTCTCTAATATTCATATGGTTTAACGCCATTTTTGTAAAACATTTCTACAGTAATGAACCAAAAAAAATGGCAACAAAGTTGTTTCTGAACCTGAACCTAAAAATACACCTTGAACTACTGCTCAAACTCGGCACAAGAGTGTTCAGATGTTAAGTTTGCTCACCACTAGCTAGCCCTACAAAACCCTTCAATCCGACTAACTGAGCTAGTTATTAACTTTATATAACTATTATTATATATAAATTATATAATATAAAAATACGATTTTGTTTATTCTTTTAGTCCTGGTTTTATCCCTCGTTTATCTCCCATATACAAAAGTGTATAACTCGTATTTATTTTATCTTCTCCTCATCAAATTAATAAAGATATCAAAGGGGCGGAGCCTCGGTTGTTCCTGGTCGACCCAAATATGTTTTCGTACTATCAAAACTAGCTAATCCGTGAAAGATATGAGGTTCGGATTGTCCCAATATCCTCGAAAATAATAACATAAGCGAATGAACTGTTCATCTAAATGTTTCCTTCCTGTTACTGAACCCATTTGTGATGCGGCAACGCCGCCATTCCCCCAGCAGAACAGCTGTTTATTTTCGTGAACGTCAAAGAAAACCACAAAATTCCCCAGATAAACAAAACAATCAAAAGTTTCAATGTGATTTCCCGAAACCTGTGATCCCGAATTCCAACCACGATGTCCAGATAATACGGTGTGCGTAGTGTCCACAGTAATTCGATGGAATGTCTCCTTTATAAGGTAACTTTTTGGACACTATATAACCTCCAAACCTAGCTCTATAAAATACCCTTAATTTGTGTACAAAAAGACGAGTCGAAGAGCCTTGACTATTTACCTAAATAAACAAATATGTAACGTTGCCTTAAACGTAAAAATGACACGTTACATAATCCCCCCCCCAACTTCAAGACGATTAACCTAAAAAGGTTAATCGGAGAGGTCCGCTGCCGACTTAAGGTCTTTGGCATGCCAACTCCCTGGTAGTACTTTACCCGATGGTTACTGAAGCTCAAATATCCATGGAGAAATTTTATTCCTAATCACATAAGGACCAACGAATTTCGGTGCTAACTTCTTCGAGAAAAACTTCGCAGCATCTGACAACACATAATTTTTCTTCCAAACACGCTGACCCACAACAAAGTTGGGTACCCTTGTACGCAAATTATACTGAACTACGTTTTTCTCTCCTGCCACCTCTAACCTTCTCTTAACATCAGCATAGAGCTTCCGGAAACCTTCGTTCTTACTTTCAGCTGCAGTTTGTACACCATTCTCTTCAGATAACAAAACTGGGTTGGAGTAATCTTTTCCTGACAGACACATATTCCTACCAAAATTAACAAAGAAAGGAGACATCCTGGTTGTCTCATGGGTTGCAGTACGAATCGCGCAGGCAAGTTTATGTATTTGTTCGTCCTACTTCCTGTGGTTTTCTTTCACATAACAACATAACATGGTTTTTAACGTACGATTCGTCCTTTCTGTTGGATTTGCTCTGGGGTGATAATACGGATTATACTGAATTTTAACCTGATAACTCTCAGCAAAACGTTTAAACTCGTTACTTTTGTACTGAGGGCCATTATCACAAAGTATCAAACGGGGTACTCCGAAGACCATAAATACTTGCTCCTCAAGATGCTTGACAACTGCTTGAGTAGGGGCTGTTCGCATTTGAAAAACTAAGGAAAACTTACTCAAATAGTCTGTAACGACGAGAATCCAGCAATTACCCTTTGTCGAACGAGGTAGAGGTCCACATAAATCCGTCGAAATAACTTCCCAAGGACGAGTTGGTTTTGGGTGATATCATCTGATCAGATACACCTTGTGTATTCCCTTTATGAGCTGCACAGACAAAGCATTTCTTTACAAAAGTTGCCACGTCCTGGCGCATTTTTGGCCAGTAATATTTTTCTGCCAGTCTGTGGAAGGTCCTGCGGTAGGAGGATCGTGAGCTTTGGGGACTACCTCTTTCCAATATTCGTTAGATGGTGAAAGTTGAGGGTATTCTTGTTTGACATATTTATACAACTTATTATCAGTGTATCTCCAATTCATAAATTTTAACGGTGATTCTACGACCCTCTTTACCATCTTTTGGTACCATCGATCTTTAATTGCTGTTGAAACATCTCTGGGCTGCAAAATTGTATCAATCATAGGAACTGCGCGAGACAACATGTCCGGGACAACTAAATCTTTCCCTTTCCGATGGATTACTTCAAAATCATATTGCTGCAGTTTTACAGACCAACGAGCAAGTCTTCCACTGGGCTCTTTTAAGCTATGAAGCCATTTTAAGCTAAAATGATCTGTTATGACCTTAAATGAGATCCCCTCAATATAAGGCCGGAGCTTCTCTATCGCCCAAACCAATGCCAAACATTCTCGCTCGGTGGTCGTGTAAACACGTTCTTGCTTAGTCAAAGATCGACTCAAATAGCATATGACTTTGCCTCCTTCAGGATAAGGTTGCGTTAAACATGCTCCTATTCCATATCCTGATGCATCTGTTTGAATGACAAATTCTTTGGTATAATCTGGACATGTAAGAATCGGTGCAGTCACTAAAAGTTCCTTAATCTTAATAAATGCTTTTTCGCAGTCTGGAGTCCAATCGAACTTTTGATTTTTCTTAGTTAGAGCTGTAATTGGAGCTATTATCGCTGAAAAATTCTCTATGAAACGTCTATACCAGGAAATTGTACCTACAACTCTACGGACTTCTCTGACAGTTCTTGGCCTCTGGAGCTCTAACATGGCTTTAATTTTATTAGGGTCAACTCGGATGCCTCGACGATCCACTACGAATCCTAAATAAGTCATTTCTGGCCGACACAGTTGGCATTTCGCCCAACTTACCGTTATCTTTGCATTCTGCAATCTTCGTAGGACTTCCTCAAGAATTCTAAGATGTTCAGAAAAGCTCTGTGTGACAATTACGAGATCATCGAGATATACGTACACGTAGGGGTCTAAATCGTTTCCTATGATGCTATCTATGAGTCTCTGCCAAGTTGCAGGTGCATTATGAAGACCAAATGGTAAACGCTTAAATTGGAAGAGACCTCGTCGACAGATGAATGCTGTTAGTGGCTTCGATGATTCTTCCATTGGTACTTGCCAATAAGCGCTTTTGATATCTAAAGTTGACAAGTACTTAGCATCCTTCAACTTGTCAAGAGTCTCGGATACGAGTGGTAAAGGATAACTATCACGCGCCGTCACTGAGTTCAATTTGCGGTAGTCTACGCAGAACCGATATTTCTTTGTGTTTTTCTTTTGTACCATTACCACTGGTGAAGCCCATGAACTACTACTACGTTCTATTACATCCATTTTCAGCATTTCGTCGATTTCGTCATCAATAAGTTTTTGAATGACCGGTGAGACCTTATATGAACGTTGTCTTATCGGTGCTGCATTTGTTGAAATCTTATGTTCTACTCTGTCTGTACATCCCAGTGAGTCACCCATAATAGTCTTATATTTAACGACCAATTCCTCTAGTCGTTCTGATTCATAAGGTGTAAGAGTTGTTTGTTGGTCTGATGCTTCTAAAGAACAAATCACGTCTTTATTATCGGCAAAGTGCCACTCATTAGTACTTAAGTTCGGTACTATCCCCATCGAAATCCAAAAATCTAATCCCAAAATCAAAGTGTGCGGCAACTCAGGAACGACGACGACCTCTATTAACCTAAATTTATCCTGAACTCGCATAGGAAGCTGCACTGTCCCAATACTACTCGTGCTCTGACCATTTGCCATAATACAACTCGTCTTCTTTGTCGTATCAAGTGAAAAACCAAACCTCTCGATGATTGACCAACCATGATTCCCTAAAAAGGTACGTGAAGCCCCGGAATCCAACAAACCTAATAACTTATTTCCGAGCACATCCACTTCTAAATAAGGCCTCTCATCTTTACGAGCATGACTTATCACATAATCTAAAACGTACGTTAGCCTATCGGTCAATGCTTGTTCAGGCTGACTCGAAGGTCGACCGCCTACGAGCGCCTGGGTCCGTTTCCCTGACGATTACAATTTCGACATTCTCTGACCGTTACCCCTGCCTGACCACACGAATAACACTGCTTACCTCTAGATAATGCGCACCCGATTGCCATGTGCCCTGTTTGGTTGCATCTATAACAAACAACGTCCCTATTCGCCCTACCAGGTCTAGCACCCTGTGGTGGTTGTCCATCCCTGTCATTTACACTAGACTGACCACTAGCTGGTTGTTGCCTATCTCTACCAGCTCTAGCAGCGAAATTGCTGTTAAATCTATTATCAGGAATATTCAAATTCTGTTGATTTGATGTCCCGGCACCTGATATTTGAATTGTATCGATCCCTGTTGGAAAATCGTCATTATCGCTCTCTACGTCAACGTAGGCTAAGTCAGGTTCAATAGATTGGTTTTTCCTAGGTGTAAAATTCTCCTCTTCTAAACCATATCTCTGGTCTATTCTACGACACAGATCCTTCAAATGTGATAGGCTATTGACCTCAGTAGCAATCAACCCTTTCTTATAGATGTCCGCTATATTTCTGAAGACGATAGCTAATTTTGCCTCTTCGGAAACAGGACAGCCAAGTCTTTGGAATATGTGTTCATGACAGCAATATAGGTCCCTATAGACTCTCCAGGGCCTTGTTTACGTTATTGAATTTCCTTCAATAGCTTCTCGCCATATGAAGAAGGAAGATATTCTGTCATGAACCTTTGTTCCAGCTGTTCCCATGTATGGACTTCTCTACGAACATCTTTATAAAAAGTATAGGCTGACTTTTCAAAAAGATCAATGCCTGAGTTCAGTAGAACCTTTTTGCTAACTCCTCTCGCCTGACTTAACTCGTCCACTCTCTCAAAAAATGCGGTGACGGAGATCGTACCCCTCTCACCTGTAAACTTAAGGTTCCATTTATGGGGAGGTACAGGTGCAACGTGATATGAGGTACCAGGATCACTTGACATTGGTACTGGCGACGAACATGAAAATGGTCGTGACTGAGCAATTGGTGCTATGCTACTTTGGAGGGCAGCTAAACTCAAAGGAACGGTACACGGTTGTTGATAATGAAAAGCTGATGCACGGTCATTCTGAATTAGCATTGGGGGTGGTGCTTGTACTGATGTTTGAGTTGGGTTCGTAAGCACTTGCATTTGCAATGGAGCAATGACCGACGGTTGATTTGTGGGCTGTTGAGCTGTTCTTTGTGTGCTCGAGTGCTGTGGTTGCGGGAGTTGAGACTGGCTGGGAATGTTGCCAACATTTGTCGAGTGATCTGAGCTTCGTCTTGTTGATTGGGTTTCAGATGCTTCATCATCATCTGAGGTCACGCCAACTCTTAATAAATCTGTTGCTTGGCTCTGCAACCTCCCAATCAAACTCAAGGTTTCCGCAACCAGTATGCCTTTTGTTTGACTTTCTTCAAAGTTTGACGGATTCATATTATTTATCCTGGCTAACACATGTTCCAACCTTACAGCGATTTTCCTAAACTCTCCCCCTTTGCTCGTACCAGAGAACTTCTCTACCAGCGGTACCAGACTATCAAGCTTCTTCATGCAGCTAAAAGCATCCTGGCCAAATTTAAAGGGATACGGAGGGTATCTCATACTTGCATCAGTCTTTTCTCTTTGTTTGATCAGTATAAGCTGTTGCTTCATCTCTTCCACCGATCCAATGGCTATACCTCTCCATGTCAATTCGTAGATTAACTCGTCCTTGACTAAGTACCTTATGTCCGACAACCGACTCAAAGAAATAGCCATGGTGCCTTTTATATTAAAACTTTAAACTTTAAAACTCTTAATTATACCTCCCAATTATAAAAACTAAACCAAGCAATAACAAACACAAAGTTCACTTTAAACTCACTAGTGAAAATCACTATAAATTTTCTCACAAATGTAGAAAATATAAAACTCAAATACGGGCAGACGCGAACAAAACCGAAAAACACCGGAGCAGTAAGAAAATAAAATTTATTTGCATTTAAAAATGTAATCATAGTTTATATTAATTATTTGTACAACCAACTATGACGTCCAACCTTGCAGAGAGAAATAACTACTTAAATCCTAAATTAGAATTAACAAGTAGCCATAACAAAAGTTAAAAAAAATAAAAGAGAGACAAGAGCTTTGGCAGTGTTCAGGTCTTATGTTCCACTCCTGCGTGAGTAAAATCAAAAAAAAAATAATTGCGCTTATCCTAGCTGAAATGGATTAAAATTATAGTTAAGTGATGTTTGTTTACCTCAGCAACCGAATAGGTAAATGAATCCCTAAATGGAACGTACAAAAGACTACCTATAACAAAAAAATCCCAATGCTGTTGTACACAGTTAAAGCTAGGGTATACTCCTGCTATTGCAGAACGGCTCCACAACTAAACTCCTCAAAAAAAAAACCCAAATCGCCGTATACAATGATTTTTCTAAAAAGAAAAAAAATCAAAACCCACTTTAACCTGCTTACCTACTCTGAGTTTACACGAAACATGCATTGCTTAAGGTCACATCATCCCTTAATATATAAGTGAACGCAATAAACGTCGGAACAGATGTTCATGTTATAGAAATCGTAAAATATGCTCAATTAAAAAAAAACCGCTCGCTGAAATTGCGTCGAATTAGACTAGTAAGGATGTTGTGTGTAATAAAAAAAATTTTAAGAAAATTTTTAAAAAAATTTTAACTAAATTGATGCAAACCATGGTCAAGAAGACCCTAGAATCGTAACAAAAGGTGTCCAAAAAAAATTTTTTTTGCTGTTGACTACAGTAGCCCAATAATAAAAAAAATTAATTAGTGGCTCGTTAAAATTTTCAAAATATTACTCTACCCTGATAGGTGGTTTGGAGTAGGGAGAAAAAAAATTAAACAAATGATGATAGGTTGTTAAAACGCGAGTGTTTGAAATGATATTATATTTTAATTCAGAAAAAAAAATATTTAAATAAACTGGTAAAACCATTGTAGGGCAAGGTACTACTATGCACCAAAAAGAAAATTTTCCAACAAGAAAATCAAGTTTCCTTCCTTAAAAAAAAATATTAAAAAAAAATATTTTCAAAAAAAAAATTAAAAATGTTTAAGTGGGGTTGCAGCTCCTATTAACGATTTTAAAAGAATTAAAATAAAATTAGCACTAGAAAAATCTTAATAGAGTTATGTCATGCAACAGTTTTTGTTATTTTCCTAAAAAAACCAGTTGTAGATTTCCTTTCCTCTCCCAAAACTGTGTGAATGTGAAAAGTGAATAAGCTAGAAAAATTAATTTACTATACAAAAAAAATGATTGAAAATAAAATTTACTTAAGAACCATAAGGTATAAAAAATCGTCATTGCAAAAACAATCAGTTTAGGAAAAGAAAAAAAAATTATGTTCCCAAAAAAACAACCGATGTTAGCATATTTGTTTAAAATTATTACTGAAGGAAATAAACAACGTGAGTACTTATTTATTGTACCACTATAATAATGTGAACCTAAGTTTTAAACTTTGCACTCAACCCCGTAAAGAATTATCTTGTGTGCACTTTCAAAAAAACAAATATGAAAATAATTTTAAGGTTCACCTATAAGACCGTTGTAAAGCTAAATCTGCCTACTCAAGTGTCTTTACACACAACATCTAATCAAAAAAAAAAAAAAAATTACTGCTTAATGCATTCTCAGATCCCTATTCCTGGAGTTCACGAGATATAAAATTAAGTTGGGCCCTTTCCACAATTATTATTCAAAGCAAAAATTACCAAATGTCCAAGGGCTAATGAGACCCTATCACTTACAAATGAAACAGTTGGGAATAATCCTGCGTAAAAACCAGACAACAAAAATCAAGAAGCCAAAACTATTACATTAATTTTAAGAGAGCATAATAACCTCCTGGCCCCAAATAAACTTTTGTTACCACAACAAAACTCGGCCTAAACCCAAAAAACCTTTTTATTAGACATTTCCCCTATTTCCTAAGTATAATGTCAATAAACCCAAAAACTTGTGATTTTCATTCCAATCCCATCTGGACCCTGTATATTTTTTAAACGGTTAAACGCCCACAGGCGAAACCATATCTTATTTCAAAGAAAAGGTAAAGATATTTTGAAGCACCCTGTGAAAATAGGACACTATTATGGAAGATTGTTCAGGTCAGTGTTAACTTACTAATTTTTAACCTAAATATATCTAGTTCCCTCATGTGCATGTTACTATTTTAATTCCTATCATAACTAACTAGATCACAAAATTTGTCTTTCTCCGCGAATCTGCAAGGTCCTGGAAAATGTGAGATTCAGCCTGTAGGCCAAATTTGGATGTATTTTAATTTAGCGAAAACCGAAGTTGCGAAATCCTAAAAAGGTTAGCAGGAAGTCCTCGTTCCTCGATTTCTACACTCCGAATCAAACATTCCTTCCATTTCCACCCAGCTCGCGGGAGGAAAACCCCTAATAATTGCAATACAAAAGGTACTACTATCATATTATGCATAACAAAAAAGTATATGCCCTCATCATTGTTTAGTCGCATCAAAGAAAACCTATTGTTTTTAAATTTATTCTTAGGTTGAAATCTTTTTTTTAGAAATCAATGATCTTAAATTGATTGTTTAACCTGAACACTTTCCCATTTATTCCACAAAAGTGTATTGTAATTTAAAAATTTGCTTCATTATTTGAGGTCACCAGTATGAAATTATTTTAAAATTTAAAAAAATGAAATAAAAAAAAAATTTTCCCAATTGTCCACAACTTCCAAGTTTTCATCCCTAAATACCTAGGTACTTTCTCAGTCTAACACCATCCATCGTTATCCAACCTAACGCTTTAATTTCAGAAGCAACAAAACGAGGATAACGTGAAAAAGCTAAGCAAGTAAGTTGGAAGTTGCTTTACAATGGGCGCAGATGACAGGCCCCCTTAAGTACACGCCACTGTCCTGAAATGCAAACTAACGAAAAAACTAGCATATCTGCCGTCAAACAACATTAATTAAAATAATTTCATATCATACCAGTATCCTCCAAAAACAAAACGTTTTTTTACTATAAGACCCAAACACCTAACCAATAAATCTTGTTATTTGAAATTATGATTCGGAAGTAAAAAGATTTATTTATTCCTGCCTGATCAACTAAGACAAAAAAGTTCCCCTTTTGCAACTCAAGAAGTTCCCGTTTGGTCCCCCCAAAAAAATATAACCTGTCTGGTCACCCTTTAAAACTACGACCACTATACAAACCGTTTTGACCAAAACAAGAATTCGAGAAATTATGTTTACCGAAAAAACTAATCTTTTTAAGAAAAATTAAATTATTTAAAAAGTAGTAAAATTTTGAAATATTTTTACCAATTACCCCCGCCTAGCATTTATATTTAGCTGAAAGTCTCTCTTAAATTCACTGACCAATTTCACGGCCTCACAATGACATTACTTAAAAAATTTCTGACCTTTACAAGTGAACTAAAAAAATCAAAAAACTTATATCTATATCTGTCTCAGTTAAACATTTCTTTTGTGGTATTATATCTAGTTGGGCTTCAAATTCACTTTGTCTGTATTCAATCCGGAGCAGGCAAAACTTCTCAAGGCTCAAACATAAATGTTTGCTCTCCATTGGCCATGACCAAGCTATGACCTGAACGCAGAAAAAAATACGGAAAAAAATAATTGTGAACCAGAAAAACTTTAATTGATAGAAATACCCGTAGGTCATTTTTTTTAAAAAATGCACTCCAAAGCCCAACGCCGTATTTTCTACCAAAAAAAAATTTTGCCAGTCACGAAACACAACTAGACAACTAAACCAAAGACCTAAAAAACTGTCTTTCAAAAAAAATACCCCAAAAAAAATGTTAACTGGACCTCTGGCGTTGATCTTCAGCCAATATGTTGCTCTAGGGATTTTAGCCTTGTGTTTCCTAACCTCCCGAGCCGACACTAGTAGTAGTACCCTCCTCTGACCCGATGTAACTGAGTGACGTAAGATCTTAATTGTCATCAACAGTTACCACCAAAACAAGAAAAGAAAATGACAAAGCAAAATAAACTCATTTTCCTTTTCTTTCATTACTAATTAATACTTTCAACTAAACAAATCTACTAGCTGTTAAGCTATATTTACTTTAAAACAACCCAGCCAAGAAAAATTTGTGTGAAACCCTGTATAAATATTCCAATTTCCAAGTGGTGATATCCCATAAAAAATTAAAATCACCAAAAAAAACTTGTTGACCTAAATAAATTGACTGCACTAAAAAATAATCTGTGAAACAATTTCTATCTTATCACAAGCAGGAAATAATAAAATATAAATAAATGAACCTGCAGAAAAAAATTGTTAGAAAAAAACACAGTACCTATATCATATATTTAAAACATAAAAAAGACCATGTCTGGAGGTCCATCCACCTATAAATCAACAACAAAAAAAGTTGAAGTAAATTTACATTGCTGTATTTACTTTTCTTTAAAAAAAATTAAAAAAATTAAAACATGTTTTTCCTACAAAAAACTTTAAAGAATTAAGACATGAGTTGGACTCGGTTCAATAAAAACTCCCATGCTTTTTATCCACTTATTCTTCCTTAATAAATAAAAATGAATCTTTTATTTTCCAAGAAAAAAAACTTGTGAAGATAAGTTAATAAAAAACTATAAGAACTACTAAAATAACAAAACGAATTCCAAATCAACACTTAAATATTACCAAAAAATATTTAAAAAGTGTTATTTCCAAAAACCAATGATCTTGTTTTTTATTTAAAAAAATGATTGGTTGTCAAAAAACACCGACAGCCACTGAAAGCCTTTAACCTGGCTATGGCTGTAGCACAAAAAATTTTATGTTTTAAAAAATTTTCAAAAAATTCAAAAAAAGTTTTTTTTTTCCAAATTAAAAAAAACAAAAAAAAATTACATCAGATGTTAAAAAACTAGCCAAAAACTCACGTAGGGCGCCAATTTGTGGCCAATTAAAATGCGTTGGGTGACATTTGTGGCAGCTTAAAGACGTTGCCGCCATTTTGTGACACTGTAATTAGAATAATACCAATTTGCCAACTTGTGACACAACAAAACCCCTGAATAATTAAACAAATATCTGGAAGCAGAACTGTATTTTCCAGCTAGGTAAAACATTGATATGCCCGGTAACTTTTATACAGTGGAGAAGGGGGGGGGTTCAGAAATAAGAAAATTTTAAGTGCGCCACAGTGTTTAATACCAATGTTTTACAAAGAAGATCTTAAATAAAATACAGTTCAACCCAAACGTTGTAGCCAAACAATGAAATTCTACCTACTTCCGAGGCTTCCAGAGTATTTATGTAATTAAGAATAACCAAAAAAAATTGACTAATAAACAGAATAAAATTCTAAAAGATTGAATTAAGATGACAAAACTAGAAGCACTTTATAGGTAGATGGAGTCCTTTAACAGGCCATAGTGTACCTACATCTGAGTCAGTAGTGTGAGACTCAGTTATATGAATGATTGTTAAAAAAAAATACACTTCCAAAATCGTTCCATCATAGGGGTGATCTGGACCAAATATCTGCTGTCATCATTCTACGTTGGGTAGAATGAGACAGACAGCAACCCAGTCCGAGATCTACCCCATGAGGTAGAACAATGTAAGGAAACCGCAAAAAAAATATAACCTCATCTCTCTTTTGTCTCTGCAAAGTTGGTCAATTGGGCTGTACAAATAACACAAAAATTTAGTTCATCTTGTATATTTCAAATTGAAATCTAGGGGTAAAATAGAAATTATCATAGGTAAAGACAAAATAAGGATGAATTAAAGTTGGAACAACCTAGCAGGGCTTTTTTAATTGTACAAAAAAAAATAGTTATGCCGCAAAATGGTGGTCATGACGTCATACCTTTATCTTGCGTTCACAAGAAGTGTTAAAATTATATTGAAAATTTATATGGAGAGATTATGACTGAATTATATTGTGAAAATTATATATGAAAAAAATTATATTGAAAAATTATATCAAATGATTATGTCTAAAGGCTTGCTCCTACCTTGGTCCTGCAATTATTTAATCGTTAGTTTGGTGTTTTATTAAACCTGGAAGTGGTGTTTTCTGACATTCCTCTTGTTACTCCTGGTTCAGTTTTTGCCCGCGCCTCCCCTAGTGCCTGCTTAGCACATCACGCTAGGGCAGCACATGGTCTCGAGTGTTGCTGGATACTTGCCCCGAGCATAAAACCCTGTGGAAAATGAAATGTTTCAGTTTCCTGGAATTCGTCAATTTTGCACGAAGTTCCCCTACACCGAGTAACTTAAATCGAGAACCCCATGTCGACTGAATAAAATAAAGTAGATTTAAACAGATGAACTAAAATAACCCTAACGTACCTTTCCCAGGGTTACAACTGGCTCGTCGATGGAACAGAACCTCGTTCCACCAGCACAACTGTCCCGTCGATGGAATGGACGGTGCTGTAACCAAAGGAGAAAACAATATATAGTTTTTATCCAACACGTGGTTAAAAGAAAAATATAAAAACGCCAAAAATTCCCCACGTCTTTTGTCAAAAAAAGTACATTTCACACGAAAAATAATTACAATTTGGGAGGCAAATATTATCTTGAAGAGTCCTCAAATAATAAAAAAAATGAAAAAAAATAAAATTGAACTTACCACTGCTCTTTCCGTAGAAACGGCGTAGGCCGCCTTAAATCCCCTTCAAAAGGGTGTGAGCGTCACTTTAGATTACGCCTAACACGACGGACTCACTCTTCGCAGTCTCTGGGACAGAACCTGCAGCCACTGCAGTGCCACCAACCAAAAACAATGGCGATCCCAGAGACTTGATGCCGACCCAGCCAAAATTCGTTAGGAAAAGAGACTAGGCACTTTTGTCGAGAACACAAAAAATGAAGTGGCCGGAAACCGTTTTGTAAATGTGGTGGGGACAGTAAAACGCAATACCAACCTAATTTTCCCGGTTAGATTCAAATAAGGATGCAAACCTATTTATAAAAAAAACGCTCTCACAGAAAAGTCACTAAATGCGGTTTGCAACACTGGAGGAAAAAACCCGCGGTTTTCAAACTAACCAATGAGGAAATACATCAATAGTTTCGTACCGGTATATAGGGGGCAGCACCGACCAAGGGGATAGAAAATACGTAAGACGCACACTGAGATGTTGTCGGATCTATTTCCACGGTTGGAATTTTTATAACAAGGACGTCGAGACACCCTCCATACATAGACCGAACATTTGCCTACCGGACCCCTGCCAACATAGCAAGTAGGAGGAAAATAACCCGCTAGACTATAAGAAGCTCAGCATTGAAACCATCAACTGTAAAATCAATTACTGGAGAACAGAGCTTGCATCAAACCCAGAAATATTCGAACACTCAACCAATTCCCATATGAGTAAAGCTATACTGAGTGTAGAATTTAGTTGTATTTTAGTTACAGTCTTAGTCAAAAGTTTCCTTTGCTCTTTATAAATGTTTTCTCTAATATTCATATGGTTTAACGCCATTTTTGTAAAACATTTCTACAGTAATGAACCAAAAAAAAATGGCAACAAAGTTGTTTCTGAACCTGAACCTAAAAATACACCTTGAACTACTGCTCAAACTCGGCACAAGAGTGTTCAGATGTTAAGTTTGCTCACGACTAGCTAGCCCTACAAAACCCTTCAATCCTAACTAACTGAGCTAGTTATTAACTTTATATAACTATGATTATATACAAAATTATATAATATAAAAATACGATTTTGTTTATTCTTTTAGTCCTGGTTTTATCCCTCGTTTATCTCCCATATACAAAAGTGTATAACTCGTATTTATTTTATCTTCTCCTCATCAAATTAATAAAGATATCAAAGGGGCGGAGCCTCGGTTGTTCCTGGTCGACCCAAATATGTTTTCGTACTATCAAAACTAGCTAATCCGTGAAGGATATGAGGTTCGGATTGTCCCAATATCCTCGAAAATAAACATAAGCGAATGAACTGTTCATCTAAATGTTTCCTTCCTGTTACTGAACCCATTTGTGATGCGGCAACGCCGCCATTCCCCCAGCAGAACAGCTGTTTATTTTCGTGAACGTCAAAGAAAACCACAAAATTCCCCAGATAAACAAACCAATCAAAAGTTTCAATGTGATTTCGCGAAACCTGTGATCCCGAATTCCAACCACGATGTCCAGATAATACGGTGTGCGTAGTGTCCACAGGAATTCGATGGAATGTCTCCTTTATAAGGTAACTTTTTGGACACTATATAACCTCCAAACCTAGCTCTATAAAATACCCTTAATTTGTGTACAGAAAGACGAGTCGAAGAGCCTTGATTATTTACCTAAATAAACAAATATGTAACGTTGCCTTAAACGTAAAAATGACACGTTACAACAAATCTAAATACTTCTGTGGCAAAATCTGTATATTATGCTGTTATCCAATCACACCTTTCCTATGGTCTTCCCTTTTGGGGGTTGCTGCACTGATTATCTTTTTCAATCAGTTTTTAAAATCCAAAAACGAGCAGTCAGGTTTATAGCTGGTGCCTCACCAAGAGATCACTGTAAACCTTTATTTATAAATTTCAACATTTTAACTTTACCCTGCCTGTTCATTCTGGAGTCAACAAGTCTTATCCACAAAAACAAAAACTCATTTTCTGAAAATCAAAATGCATACCTGTCACGTCAGAGAGAGAACATACCTCTTCCCATTCCTCACTCTACTCTGGTGCAAAATTCTATAATTTACAAAGCCATTAACCAGTAGCTATAAATCTAACCAGAATAACCAGCTAGCCAGTGTCTACGGTACTAGGGATCGATCTTCCCCTTACTCCCAAGTAGGACCACATAATTTTAAAATGATGGAAAATCAACAACGTCAAATCATGGAAAATATTATTAACCTTAATAGTGACTCTACTAAGAATACTAATGACTGTCCGCCTGATGAGGATGATAACTCTGATGGATTCCGGGAGGTTAGACATAGAGCAAGAAGACAAACTGAAGATAAACAACCTAATATACAGAAAAAAGAAAATAGAAAGAGGACTCAAAAACAGAAAAACATAGGCAACAGTGAAGACAATGAATTTGCCTTTGAGTCGAGTGACCAACAAAATAAAGATAAAAAGATCTGGTTGTTTTTATCCAAAGTAAAGAACACAGTTACTGATACCAATGTCAAAGAATATATAGCTGCGAAGTGTGGGGAGGAGGATATAAATAACATAGAAGTCAAAGAATGTACACCAAAAAATAACTCCCAAGACACAAAACTTTATATGGTAGGAGTAAAACCCGAGCACAAGGAGAAAGTATACCAAGCAGACTTCTGGCCAAAGGGAGTTATATACAACAGATTCAATTTTGCAATGGGCAAAAATTTTCTACACAGGACTCGGCAAAACCCAAGATTCGTAAGAAATCAAAATCTAGAAACCGAAACCTAAAGCAAGTAAGAATTCTTCACTTGAATATAGCTGGTCTTAATTCAAAGATACCTGAACTCGATGTCTTACTCGATTCACTAGATCCTGATATTGTCTGTTTTACCGAACACTGGTTCCTATCACCTACCGAGATTCAGAAGGTCAATATAAATAACTTTAGTTTGATCAGCTTCTCTACGCGAAGTAATTTTGAACGTGGAGGAACAGCCATTTTTGTCAAAAATTCAATTGACGCATCTGATGTACGAACCAAAACACTACCTATTGATAAAGACTGTGAATTTTCTGTTGCAAATCTAACCCTTTATAATTTAGAGCTAAGTATAATATGTATTTATAGATCTCCAGGTGGGAATGAAAAAGAGTACTTTAATATAGTTACCGACCTACTAGATCAGGTATACTCCACAAACAAATCACTAATTGTTTGTGGTGACTTTAATTTCCATTTTAACAAGGAAAAAGAAAATTCTGTTGCAATGCTTCATATTTTGTCTAGCTATGGTCTTACAAGTCACATCAAAGGAATAACTAGACCTGCCTCACAAAATCAACTAGACAATATCCTTAGTAATCTTGCAGATGAGACTGTTATCGGAACCATTGACCACACTAAAATCTCTGATCACTACTGTCAATATTTGGATCTCCAAATTAGTTATATTATTGAGCAAAAATTTGGGGAAAGAAGATATTTTTCTGACTCTAATATCAACAATTTTAAAAACTCTCTCTGCACTGAAAAATGGGAAGGGGTTTACACTAGCAATGATGTTAATCTAAAATACTCAAAATTTTCTGAATTACTTAATTACTATTTCGACATTTGTTTTCCTTTAACACCTTTTATAGCTAAACAACGGAAAAATAGTTGGATAACACAAGAAATCAGAGATCATTCTGAAAAAATCAAAGACATTTACCTGTTTGCGAGACGAACTAATAGTCCTGTAATTTTTCAAAAATACAAGACTGAAAGAAAAAAGTATAAGCACTATTTATCACAACATAAAAAATTAATAAATGAGAATAGAATTGCAAATTCATCAAATAAAGTCAAAACAGTATGGAACATTATTAACCAAGAGACAAACAAAAATACCCGTTCATACATATCTCTTAAAATGGAAAATGGAAAAACCATAAAAGATCCTCAAGTAATTGCAAACTCATTTGGATTGGCCTTTGATGCTTCCCTTAATAACACAATCACACAAAATATTGACACACATGAAATACATCATCAAATTGACTCCCTTGACGAATTTGCGCTATGTAGTGTTGAAGAAATTATTGACATCTTAAGAGGACTTCCTAGTAAACATTCAGCAGGCATTGACGAGATACCAATATTTTTGCTTAAACATATAGCGAATCAAATAAGCAGTCCACTTTGCAACATAGTAAACAACTATCTATCATCGGGGTTATTTCCTGATAAACTTAAAATTGCTAAGATAGTGCCAGTTTACCAAAAAGGTGAAAAAACCAATATAAAAAACTACCGTCCTATTTCGATTCTTCCTGCAGTGTCGAAGGTCGTTGAGAGAGTCATATATAAGAGACTTCTGGAATTTGTTTTATCCAATAAACGCTTATCTGAGACACAGTTTGGCTTCCTGCCAAATAAGTCAACACAATTAGCAATATTTAAAGCCATAGCATATATTGTGGAACAACGTATTACAGGTACCTGCAGCAAGCTATTTAACTCTTATTTAAACAACAGGAAACAAATCGTTAGTGTAAAGCATGACCTAAAAGAGTACTTTTCTAAAGCATCAGTCTTAACCCAAGGTGTCCTACAAGGATCAATTTTGGGCCCTATACTCTTCCTGCTGTATGCTGATAGTCCGTCGGTCCTTGTAGATGCCGATCTCCTATCGCAGTATGCTGATGATACTGGTGCCGTTTTGACGGCTGAATCGGTATCGGCACTGTCGGTGGGCTGTGCTGCTGCAGCAGGGAGAATGAAAAACTGGTGTGATTCCAATTACCTAAGGCTTAATGTAGGAAAAACCGCTTTACTTACTTTTAGAAAAACAGGTACTTCTGACGCCTCGCTGTATGTTCCACTAGAAGGTAAATCTATACATGAAACCAACCACAACAAATTCCTGGGAGTTATTCTAGACTCAACCTTAAACTGGAATGAACAAATAAAATCCACATGTGCAACCATAAAGTCACTGTTATGCAATACTCAGACTTAGACAAAATCTAACTGTCAATAGCATAAAACACTTTTATTATGCCTCTGTTCAATCAGTAATATCATATGGTGTCATGTTTTGGGGCGCAGGATCAGATGCAGAGAAGGTTTTTAAAGCTCAAAAGAGAGCGATTAGATGCATGTTAAAATTACACCCAAGGGCATCATGTAGACCTCATTTTGGGGATCTTAAAATCTTAACTGCTCCTTCCCTCTATTTTAAATCTCTTGTTGTTTGTCAAAAAAAATCCAGAGTTATTTTACTGTAACAGTGATAATGCTCTGGAAACTGCCATGACCACACGTGGGAGAGGCGATCTAGCTATCCCTGCCCATAGCTCTAGTTTTTTTGAAAGGGGTCCCTATTATAGAGCAGTGAAAACATATCAATCACTTCCTAGGGCAATAAAAGATTTGACAAATATGGTACAGTTTAAAAAAGAAGTAAACAAATATGATCTGGAAAAACAATTCTACTCCTTTAATTTCCTATCTTAATTTACCAATGCACAAATGGAGTTATATATACTAAGAGATTAAAACTTTAATGTAATTTGTTTATTTTATAACTGTTTAAATATTTTTAGTATTTTAGTTGTTACAAATTTATGTATTACTGTATTAAGGTATCTCAGATACCTACATTTTCTGTTTTGACGTTGCTATTGCATTTGTAAAAATGATTTGTTGGCAATAAAGAATAACTAACTAACTAACTAAAATCTCGGACCATTCAGGTCTGGTCTTCAATACACCTCTGAAACTTTCCGGCACTAGAGTCTCTTTTAGACCAATCACTGAAGAAGGTATGAATCTACTCTATAATCAACTCAATGATTTTATATGGTCATCTATAACAGAATCTAATTATAATGTTGAACAACAAATGTATACTTTTTTCAAAGTCTTAACAGGTGCTATAGAAAAAAATCTGCCGATTAAGTCTAAGATGGTTCCAAAGAAACAGCAGGTCCATAAAATCAATTGGTTTAATGATAATCTGAGAAATATGCGAGGCACACGAACACTTAGTATCCTTAATAAACAAAATCCCATTCTTGTTCCTAAAAACATGGTGAATAACTATAAACAGCAATATAGGAGGGAGTTGGCTAATTCCAAAAAAGCTGCCCATGACAGCTTCATTAATAATTCTTCTAACAAATCGCAAGCAATGTGGAAAATCATAAAATCTCATAGGAACTCTCCCTCACCTCCTGCGGAAACCCAACTTAATGCTCAGGTTTTTAATAGTTTTTTGTATCAGTAGCTGATGAAATAATCAAAACCCTCCCAACCACCAATTGTTCTTATAATGACTACGTAACACATCAGTATACTGGTAACAGCTTTAAGTTTCATGAAGTTAGTCAATCTATGATTTTAGATAAGATTTCTGGCTTGAAAAATAGTGGGAGCAGAGACTGCTATGATATAAACTCAAAAATTATCAAATATCTTAAAAACATATTATGCAAACCTCTTACTGACATGTTTAATCAGTGTGTTATTGTTGGGGAATTTCCTTCTCCTCTTAAATTAGCGAAGGTTATACCGATCTTCAAGAATAAAGGTGACCCAGAAGACCAAACAAACTACAGGCCTATATCGTTGTTGCCTATAATTTCTAAAGTTTATGAATCACTGTTGAAGGATCAAATAAATGACTATTTTGAGAACAATAATATCTTTACACCAAACCAATATGGTTTTCGTAACAAAAAAAGCACTACTTTAGCCATCAACCGTTTAACAGAATTTGTATCTGAAGGTTTTAAAAACAAGGAGAACACCTATGCTACCTTCTTGGACTTGACAAAGGCGTTCGACTGTATATCTTTTGAAATCCTTTATAAAAAAACTTTTTTACTACAACTTTCACCACAGTAGTGTCGCTCTTGTCAGGTCCTACTTGGAGGGGAGGGATCAATATGTTGTCTTCAATAATGAGAAGTTAAAAAAACAGAGGATTCAGCATGGTGTTCCTCAGGGCTCCGTCCTGGGTCCTCTGTTATTTCTCATTTATATAAATGACTTGCCCAACTTCACCAATATCATCACTTTGCTTATCATTTTGTTTGCAGATGACACCACCTCTTTATTGCGCTATCACCCCTCAGACCCTATCTCGCAATGGATACCAAATAAAGAGGAACTGATAAAAAACTGGTTCCTAGCCAATAAACTAAGTCTTAACATAAGTAAGACCCAAAATATCAACTTTACTCTCCAGACTTCTCCATCGAACCTAGAGAGTCAGGAATCAGTTAAATTTGTAGGGGTGTACCTGGATGCAGGGTTAACATGGGAGGTGCATGTCAAACACCTAAGCTCCAAACTGTCAAAAATAACTTTTTTAATCAGAAGTCTTTCAAAATGTGTTTCCAGAAGTACACTACTGACGGCTTACCATGGGTACTTTAACTCCAATCTATCCTATGCAATTTTAAACTGGGGTCATTCCCCCAATTCGAAACAAGTTTTCAAATTACAACGTCGGTGTGTCAGAATTATTGCTGGCTTGGGGTTCCGCGATTGCTGTAGGAATAGCTTCATCGAATTAGGTCTCCTTACACTTCCATGCACCTTCATTTTGCACTGCCTTATTTTCATCAGAGAAAATCTGGATAATTTTAGATCACATAGTGAAATTCATCCCTACTCAACAAGGAACGGGGGAAATTTGGTTCCCAGCTACCATAGGCTGCAACGCACTAGAAGAGGCACTGATTATTATGGCATTCAATTCTTTAATCCTCTGCCCACAGAGATTAAAACTCTGAGTTTTCCTCAATTTAAAGTTAGAGTAAAAAAATTCCTCATAAAAAGTGTCTTCTATTCCTTCGAGGAGTATCTTGAAAGCAATTTTATTATTAAAATTTTTTTATTCTGTAATGTTTGCATTCCAAAATGTACTTTATGTTGTTATATTTTTGTAATTGTCCATATTTAGTAAATTACTTAAAGTATTGTCATTTTAAATAAGTGTATTGACTATTTGTATTGATTTTTTTTTACTTTTGACTTGTAAAAGCACTTATGTGCAGTACCTTACCAATAAATAAACTAAACTAAACTAACTAAATTAAACTTTAGGGTCATTCCATATCAAATCAACCAGTCCATTGTTTTGACTATCTCCGATTTTGATGAAATTTGGTACACTGGTTCTTTTATTGAAAAAACTCAAAAATCCAAAATTTGAGATTTTTTGGATCAGTACTTTTGGTTTTATGAATTTTTAAAAAACAAAAAATTGACCAATTTGGGTGCTGCAGGATTTCAGCAAATCAACAATATCTCAGAAACTACTGATACTAGAGAAGTGAATGATGGCTTGTTTTAAAGGTTTTTGAAAGGCCTTTTCAACGATGTGCAACATATCCCTATTTTGAAAAAAAAAATCCAAAATTTTGAAAAAAAAAATATTTTTTTTTAAACTCAAAAGTACCTTTTTTAATTTTTTTCAATTTTTTTTTCAGCATTTTTCCAACATATTTAAAAAAAATTAGAGTGGAGAAATAATGGGTTCTATTTTTTTTTTCTTCAAAAAAACCCTTACAAAAAAAATCCCACATAAAATCCCCATTAAGTGAGTGTTTTTACTACAAAGACGAGTGATACCTTGTTTTAAAGATCTTTTAAAGACCTTGTTAACTATTTATCAGTCAGTACTTTTTTTTGAAAAAAAAAATTAAAATTAAAAAAAAAATTAAGTTTTTGATTTTTTTTTAATTTTAAAAAGGACATATAATAATTGAGTCTTAGCCAGGGTTTAATTTTCTTTTATTTTTATCACAAGGAAAAAACTTAAATAAAACTTACTAGGTACATAGAAAGATTTTGAATAAACAACGTTATACGCAAAAAAGTTATCTAATCTTTTTTTCTTCTCAAAATATTTGTGGAATCCGTCATTTCCTCAGCAGATAAGGTATATGTTCTACCTGTAGCTGTGCTAGGATTCACTTTTCATAAAATAGAGTTCAGGTCTATGGTCAATATATCTGCTCGGCTCGGAAAATAAAAGGATGAAGAGGGACCATGAGGATGCAAAAAGCTAACTTTGACCTCGCCATTTTCCAAGTTTTTTCCAATTATGCATCCTACCCACCAAAATCCATCATATTCACAAACCCAGTGTCAATATTCTCTAGTTCTTTTGAAGATAGAGCACCAGTTACAATAAGGTCTTGAATATTTTCTTCTTGACTTAGTGAAAATAGTTTTGTTAGAACTCTTGATTCGCTTATTGGTATTATTGCGTGTAGCTTTTGGGTACCCGGGACAGTCTGAGCTTCGAGGAACCTGTTTTCAAGATACTTTTTATGTTGTTCATACTCACTTATGGTACAATATTTGAAAATTATGCCAGGTATATTTTCTATTGCAAATTTGAAAAGGTCTTGAGGGGTCATAATTTGTTCGTTGTATGGCCTTGGCAGACTTGCTTTGGTGGCCAGTCTTTTTACCGTGCCTCCCAGACCATCACAGGCACTTTTGCCATGTGAGGTGGCAAAAAAGTCCCACTCTATTTTGATGCCAAATTCCTTTTCGTGTTGAGCGATGTTCATAAAATTTTTCTTGTTTTTGTACTGTGCAGCACATCCATCAGAAAAATAGAATATTTTGCTTAAGTTGTTTATCTTTTTCTTCAATTCAGGTATAAGATGGCTCAAGAATAAATGAAAAGCAACGGTATTGTGCATCAAACAGTCTGAAATAAAGACATAATTTAAATGTTCTAATTTTCCATCTTCACCTTTATAATAAATTACAAATAGATGCAATATGGCCTGGCTATTTGTCCAGTGGTAGGATTGCACTTCATCCTGCAGTACAAATGAAAAAATTTCAACAAAGTCGCATGTTATAATTGCTTCTCCTACGTCTAAATTGTTTTTCACTTCATTATAAAATTCTGGTGGCATAAAATGAGTGAGACTTTAGTTTGAGTAGATCATTTCCAAATTCTTCAATGAAATCCTCAGTTGGTTTTATCAATGTTTCCATATTGCACCTATCCACTGTAATCCATTTTTTATATGTTACATTATCAATCATTTGTTCCTCAAACTTTTCGCTTAAATAATTTTTCAAATTTCCTACCCCTGGACACATTTCACACTTATTGTTTCCTCAATAAGTGTACTCCTGGCGGATTGCACATAATCTTTGATAGGCATGCGTGGTAGTCAGGAAGAGCAGGATTTCTTTTTTTTTTTTACGGGTATGCGCACTTGCAAGGAGATCCCTATCACGCTCGAGAAGCGGCAAGTGCGCGGAAATGTTGGTGCGTGTTGGTTTTGAAACGGTTCAGGTTGTAACCTGCAGGGAAAACTGTCGCAGGGAGTTTATTCCACAGAGATGCTGATCTCCAGAGATATGAATTCTGATATAATGAGGTTCTTGGTGCCTCTATTTTGACAATAAATTGATGGTTACCGTCTGGGGCTCCCTGGTGGTCCAGAAAGGAGAGTTGTCTGGAATTTAACGGTGTCAGATGTGGACTGTACATTTAAGGGAATAAGGTCATAGGCTAAGCTGGTACAAGGGATTCTGAAATGGTCTAGTTTACCTTCTAGGTTAGTGTAGCAATAAACAAAGGTATGTAAGGTAAAAATAATGCATTTTCACTTACCATTTTTATACAGGAAGTGGAACTCATGGGAGGACGCGCTGTTAAACCGTAGTTTTTGCACCCCACATTCCTGTGGTAGGAGAGTCGCTAACACGCGTGTATACTCGTTCGAAGGCGAAACGGTTCTCTGTGATGCTGCAGCAGGTCTCGCTACTGCGTTCGTTCTCCCACATGTCGCCCAGTGGCGTCGTTAATCCATAGGCGTAGGAGAAAAGGAATAAGTAGGAAGGAATGAGATTACGAAGGTCCATATTAAAGGAACTAGGAACCTTAGTAATTCAAAATGCATTTTATGTAAAGTAAGTTAATTATAGCAAATTGTAATATTTGCCTTTAAAACCGCGGGAGTTTCAAATGCAAATAACCCAGTAATTTTAAGTACTTAATTAGTTAATTAATACTAAATAAACAAAAAATAGAAAATGCTCTAGTGAATCACCAAATAGCCTAATTCGAACCAATTTGGTAAATTATAGTAAAAAGAACATATTTACAAAAAGGAAGGCGGGACGAACCATTTCCCACCCCCCTGAGAATGCCCAGGGGCATTTCAGAGAGTTTAATTTGTAGGCAGGGCGCATAGTTTTACCAAAGGCCGTTTGTAGGTACCTTTAGTAGTCTTTACAATAGCAACCCGTGGAACATTATCAGAACCTTTAATAAGGTCTTCAATGCGGCCTAGGGGCCAATCCAATGGAGTGGAATTTTCATCTTTGATCAGTACCATAGTACCAATATCAATGGAAGCAAGAGGTTGGTGCCATTTGGCTCGCTGTTGCAAAGTGTGCAAATATTCGCGATGCCAGCGAATCCAAAAATCGCGGTGCATTCTTTGCAACAGTTGCCACCTGGACAGCCTGTTTAACGCAATATCGCAGTAGTTTGGATCGGGTATTGTACCTGGAGGCCTCAAATTTAAAAAATTATTAGGAGTCAAGACCGCCAGATCAGTAGGATCGGTGCTTAAGGCACATAAAGGACGTGAGTTCATTATGGCTTCAACTTGGGTTAAAACCGTATTTAATTCCTCATAGGTGAGTATTTGATTTCCAACTACCCTGTGAAGATGAGTCTTTAAAGATTTAATGTTTGATTCCCAAATGCCTCCCATGTGGGGAGCAGCAGGTGGGTTAAAAGACCAAACTATACCTTCCCCCTTCACGCAATCAGAAAAAATTTGTCGCAAGTATTTTTCAGAGGCCACGAAGTTGGTCCCGCAGTCTGAAGAGATCTTTGAGCATAGTCCTCTTCTAGCTATGAAGCGGCGCAGAGCAGCCAGAAAGGCTTCTGATGTCATATCAGAGACTAACTCTAAATGCACGGCTTTAACAGCGCAACAGATAAATAAACAGACATATGCTTTCATGGTTTTTGCACCTCTGGTCCGACCAAGAGTAATCGTGAACGGACCACAAAAATCTATACCTACATTTTCGAACACCTTTGCTTCGGAAACTCTAAATTTCGGTAGGTGACCCATAGGGGGTTGAAGGGAGTTAGGTTTAGTTTTCCAGCAAGTATGGCAAGAACTTAAAACTTTTCTCACTACCTTTTTAGCAGACAATACCCAGAAGTTTTGCATTAGTAAAAAAGTTGTGGTCTGTATACCACAATGAAGATTGCTGCGATGCAAATCTAAAATCAGTAATTCAGTGAATTTTGCACTAGAAGGCAAAAGAATTGGAAATTTTTTATCGTATGATAAATTTGAATGGCATAAACGGCCTCCAACACGAAGCAAATCGTAGCTTTCATTATGCAAAAATGGACATAATTTTTGAAAAGCTTTTGGAAGCTGTTTCTTATCTTTTAGTAATTCAATTTCTTTTTGGAAAGAAAAAGATTGTACGCATTTCGAAATAAAAAGTAAGCTTTTGTAGTAATCCTGATTTGTAAGGTAATCAGTAGCAAAATTGTATGAGGGATTTTTAAACTTTTGTAACCCTCGCAAAAAGTAAGCAACTATTCTCTTAATTTTAAAAAGAGAACTGTATTTTTCAAACAAGTTGTTTACATAATATTCAACTGTTTGTTCGCAAGTAAAAACGTTAAAAATATTTTTTCGCTGTTCTTCCAAAACTGCATTCCCATCGTAAGTAACTGTCATAAAATCCCAAGTATTTGTAGGTTGGTTTAGAAAAGAAGGCCCTTCTAACCAAAAATAAAATCTTTGTAAATCAGAGGGATACATTTCCCTAGTACCGCAGTCAGCAGGATTTTGTTCAGTAGGAACATAATGCCAAAACTCAGGGCTAATTCTTCCTTGTATATAGGCAGTTCTATTCGAAACAAATGTTTTAAATTTGTGAGGAGATCCCTGAATCCAAGATAAGGTCACTGTGCTATCAGTAAAAGCAAGAATTTTATCAAATTTAATTTTTTCCGAGAACGTTTCTAGTAAAAAATCCATTAATTTAGCCAACAAAACAGCTCCTAAAAGCTCTAGTCTTGGTAAAGTTAGTTTACGACGCAACGGTGCGACTCTAGATTTACTACAAACAAAAAAAACTTTAATGTTTCCATCAGAATAAAAAATTCGAATATAAGCGACAGCACAATAGGCCCGTTCTGAACTATCGCAAAATCCGACTAGCTGGATTTGACTAGCATTAGGCAAAATTATTTGACGAGGAATTTTAACAGAATGCAAAAACTTTAATTCATTTTTAAATTTTTCCCATTTAAAAACAATTTCCGGACTGACAGGGTCGTCCCAGTTTAAGTCTTCTGCCCAGCAGTATTGAACAATTAATTTTAAAATTAAAACTATTGGCGCCAAAAAAGACAGAGGGTCGTAAATGCGGGCCAAATTACTTAAAATTGTTCTTTTAGTGCATGTTTGGAGAGAACAGTCGAAAGTATAAAAAAATTCATCAGTATGAGGGTTCCAATTTAAACCGAGAATTTTCAAAGTTGAATTTTCAGCATCTAAATCGAGAGAAAGAGCCTTCATCGAAATGTGTGACTCAGGAAGATCGGATAGTAACTCGGGACAATTGCTCGCCCATTTACGCAATTCGAATCCACCTCGGCTAAGTAGCTCGATTAATTGATTTTTCATCTCAGTGGCCTTAAAAATGTCATCACTTCCCGAAATCACATCATCGACAAAAACTGCCTCCTCAATGATTTTTGAGGCAAGAGGAAGGTCCTCATGCTCTCTAGCAAGTTGCAGCAAAGTTCTGATAGCCAAAAAGGGGCTACAAGAGACCCCGAATAAAACTCTATTTATTTCGAAGTCTTGAATAGGCTGGTTAGGATCAAACCTCCAAACTATTCTTTGAAAATTAGTTTGACTAGGGTCAACTAAAATCATCCTGTACATTTGACGGATGTCGCAACAAAAGCAAAATTTATGCAAACGATAAAGTAATAAAATTTTTTGTAAGTCCCTTTGTAAAGGGGGCCCAGTATAAACAGCGTTGTTGAGCGAGATTTTGCCAGGGGCGTGCATGCTCGCATCAAAAACCACCCTCAGGGGGGTGCTAGTAGAATCTTTTTTAAACACCGCATGGTGTGCAATATAAAAATGATTTGAAATTTCGGTCGGCAAAGGTGCAGAAACCGGTTGCATATGATTATTATCTAAATAATCTTGTAAAACAGAGCTGTAGGCAGCATAAAAATCAGGGTTTTGTAGCAATTTCTTCTCAAGGGAGAAAAAACGACGTACGGCAATGGATCGAGTGTCGCCAAAATCTGGAGCAGTAACTTTAAATGGTAAAGATACAATATATCTCCCCTCCTCATTTTTTGAGGTAGTTTTCAAAAAATAATTTTCGCAAAACTCATCTTCGGGGTCAATGGCCTTGACATTAGGTATGTCATCTATTTGCCAAAATCGTTGTAGATTTTTATCTAAATTGACAAAAGAATCGTTCATTGACGTAGTAAAAAATGTTTTAATTTGATTTGTAGTTGAAGGTGAAAGTGAAAGATTGCCCATTATTCCCCAACCAAAAATAGTATTAATGCAGACGGGGTTGTTGGGTCCCGTAGACAAACGACCATCTAGCAAAATGTAAGGGTACACATCGCCGCCCAACAATAAATCAATTTTATCGCTTTTATTAAAGCCTGGGTCAGCTAGTTCTAAGTTGGCGAGAAAAGGAAAACTTTTAATCGAAAATGAGGAATGAGGTAAATCACTACAAATTTTATCGAGTATTATCGCATCAAAATTAAAAACAAAATTATTATCACGCAAAGAGGATATATTGCAATTAATTCCAGATTTTGCCGAAGTTGTCATTCGATCTAAGCTTTGTAGAGTCATGGCGATATTAAATTTAGGAAGGCCCAAACTATCAGCACATGACTTAGATATAAATGAAGATTGAGCACCAGAGTCACAGATGGCGCGCACTGTGTGCCAATTTTGAAAAACATCCTGTATTTGTATTAAAGCGGTACAGAGAAGTACTTCGCGATCATTTAAAGACATACCAGTAACAATGGTGTTAGTGGTTCTATTAAATTCGGTAGCCACGGGGCTCCTCGGGGGTTGCACTGCAGAAGTAGAGGGGCTACTCGCAGAACTAGGTGTAGAATTAATAGGAAAAAAATGTAAG
Source organism: Aspidapion aeneum (assembly GCA_963576565.1). Taxonomy (NCBI): domain Eukaryota; kingdom Metazoa; phylum Arthropoda; class Insecta; order Coleoptera; family Brentidae; genus Aspidapion; species Aspidapion aeneum. The sequence goes on along the minus strand of OY755041.1, from coordinate 74,679,807 downwards.
AGACTGTGATGAAATTGGCCACAATGTAAACATCTTTTTTCTGATTTGCATTGCTGGGGTAAATTATGCTTTGAGGCCAAACAGTTGACACACGCTTTATGTTGTTTAACAATCTCAAAACGTTGCTGGGGAGTTTTCGCCAAAAAATTAGGACATCTGTATATTATATGATCGCCACTTTTACAGAGAAAACAAAAATTTTGAGGGTTTGGAGTATTATTTAAGCCACTTTGGCCATTTGGAGACTGGGAGGCATTTTTGGAGGCTCTCTGAGTATTAGCAAACAAAGCAGATCGATTTTGAAACTTTGCTTGATTTTTCTGACTTGAAATTGACAAATCTTTATTTTTTAAGTAATCTTGAGTTTGTTGTATTTGTTCCAACGCAATGCAATGGCTAGAAACAAAAGCACGAATTTTATCATAAGAGGGGATCTCATTGGAGCAATAATTTTGCTCAAATGCCTTGCGCGTGGTTGGGTCCAACCTATCCAAGAGCATTTGTGCCATAATATAATCCCAAAACTCCGTTTTAAAACCCATGACTTTTAAAGCACTTAAGTTTTTCGAAAAACAATCAAGCAAATTCCTCAAATTCGTAGCATTCTCTTTAGTAAGAGGAGAGAAGCCTTCAATTGCCTTCCAGTGAAGGTAAGCTTGTAATCGTTTATTTGTATACCTATCCACCAAGGTGTGGTAGGCATTTAAATAATTTTCAGCAAGGATAGGAATGTCAGAAATGACATCCAGGGCAGGGCCCTTTAAATTAGAAAAAAGCAAATTGAATTTTTCAAAGTTTCCCAGCGACCTATTATTGTGCACGGTAGCATTAAAGGCTTGCAAAAAGGTTGGAAACTCCTTAAATTCCCCTTGAAAAAGAGGTATTTTTATCCTAGGCAGTAAACCATGCTGGCCTGTGGAGGCACAGGGACTGCCCATGGGATTTATCGTACTGCTCAAAAGCCCTCCATCTTCAAAGGGTAGTTCGAAAAGTTCGTAAAATATAGTGGAAATCTCGTCACAGCGTTTGCAAAAGTCCATAGACACTTTGTTTTCTACTACTAAGCGATCCTCATCAGAGGCTACCAACGTCAACAAAGTATTATGGTGCTTTTCAAAATCTTTTTTGATTTTTGACAATGTCCGAAATTTGACTTTAAAGCCGCTGTGATAGGCAGGGTCATTTTTTGCGAGGGTCGCGGATTCAATGATCAAATTTAGCTGTGAAATCGCACTATAGCGCAAGGCTTTAGCCTTTAAAATTTTATCCGAACTAGACATGATTTAAAAAAAAATCCAAAAAATAATTGACAAAAATTAGGTAAACTGAAAAAAAAATCAAAATTTGGACACCCTGTATAAATATTAATGTCCTACGTTTAATTACAATAATCAAACTATAAGCGCACAAAAGTAAAGAAAATACCCGATGCAAACTAATGATAACAAAAAACTTGTGTATAAGTTTTTTTATCTTCGCCTCGCGAATTCAAATAAGTAGGTACCTACTATGTATTAAATTTAAAAATAAATACCTACAAATCAAAAGCATTTAATTTGGTAAAACTATTTATCTGCCTTTACACGAAAACAAATTCTCAAGTTAAGAATTAAATTTCCTTCAAAATTTATTATGCACGCAAAAAATGGATACAATCATAGCCATTTGCAGACAGATATTATAATAGTAAATTAGAAATAGATATATTCATAGCAATTTTTACGCAAAAACGAATATAGTAAAGCATCCGCAATCGGATATAGTCATAGCAATTTGCAATAAGCAAAAATGAATATGGCAATTTGGAGATTTTTTTCGAGCAAATTGGATATAATTATAGCAATCCACAAATGTGAAGGCACAACGGCTAAAATAATAGCACTTTGCAGACACTATTTTAAACTATTTCCAGTGACAAACAAAAAAACACCCAAATTCCATACGGTTTTTTTTTTACAAAAAAGAAACGAAAAAACTTGATTTATTCGAAACAAAAAAAAAAGCATAGTAGTTTACAGATTTTATCTGTGTTTGGTTTTTCGCATGAAAAGGCTAAATTTATTGTTAAAAATATTTAATTTTTACACAAAAAAAATCGCAAAATGTATTTTAGAAACCTAGGGGTTTTCTAAAGTAGGCATGTAAGAAAAACAAGGGTTTTTCTTGCATTTGTTTTTACACAAAAAAAAATCGCAAAATGTATTTTAGAAACCTAGGGGTTTTCTAAAGTAGGCATGTAAGAAAAACAAGGGTTTTTCTTGCATTTGTTTTTACACAAAAAAAAATCGCAAAATGTATTTTAGAAACCTAGGGGTTTCTAAAGTAGGCATGTAAGAAAAACAAGGGTTTTTCTTGCATTTGAAACCAGTAAAAAAAGCATTTAGGAAAAACAAGGGTTTTTCTTGCATTTGTTTTTACACAAAAAAAAATCGCAAAATGTATTTTAGAAACCTAGGGGTTTTCTAAAGTAGGCATGTAAGAAAAACAAGGGTTTTTCTTGCATTTGAAACCAGTAAAAAAGGCATTTAGGAAAAACAAGGGTTTTTCTTGCATTTGAAACCAGTAAAAAAAACTAACCCAAAAAGGCAAAAAAACGATTCCAGAAATCCGGGTCGCTAAGGATCAAAAATGGGGCTCCCTGGTGGTCCAGAAAGGAGAGTTGTCTGGAATTTAACGGTGTCAGATGTGGACTGTACATTTAAGGGAATAAGGTCATAGGCTAAGCTGGTACAAGGGATTCTGAAATGGTCTAGTTTACCTTCTAGGTTAGTGTAGCAATAAACAAAGGTATGTAAGGTAAAAATAATGCATTTTCACTTACCATTTTTATACAGGAAGTGGAACTCATGGGAGGACGCGCTGTTAAACCGTAGTTTTTGCACCCCACATTCCTGTGGTAGGAGAGTCGCTAACACGCGTGTATACTCGTTCGAAGGCGAAACGGTTCTCTGTGATGCTGCAGCAGGTCTCGCTACTGCGTTCGTTCTCCCACATGTCGCCCAGTGGCGTCGTTAATCCATAGGCGTAGGAGAAAAGGAATAAGTAGGAAGGAATGAGATTACGAAGGTCCATATTAAAGGAACTAGGAACCTTAGTAATTCAAAATGCATTTTATGTAAAGTAAGTTAATTATAGCAAATTGTAATATTTGCCTTTAAAACCGCGGGAGTTTCAAATGCAAATAACCCAGTAATTTTAAGTACTTAATTAGTTAATTAATACTAAATAAACAAAAAATAGAAAATGCTCTAGTGAATCACCAAATAGCCTAATTCGAACCAATTTGGTAAATTATAGTAAAAAGAACATATTTACAAAAAGGAAGGCGGGACGAACCACCGTCTGTTTGACGTGTTCGCCTAGTAGGTGCTACTCCCGGGGGGATCATACGTGCCAACTCTTCAGAGCATTTTCCGTGATAATACCTGTAGAAGAGAGATAGATCGCCCACAGTTCTTCGATGTTCGAGACTATCCAAACTACGGGTAAGTGCGGGGTCATTGATCAGCTTGATAGCTCGTTTTTGCACGGTGTTCAAAAGCATTAAGGTATGTTTGGGTGCCGCACTCCATATATGTGAGCAGTACTCCATAGTTGGTCGAATCTGGGCTTTGTAGAGTGTCAGCAGCTGGCTTGGTGTATACAGATGTCTTGTACGAAATAGCACCCCAAGCTTTTGGGACGCCCTTTTAGCTATATCTGCCACGTGACTGTGCCAAGACATGTTGGTCTCTGCAGTGACTCCTAAGATGTTCAACTGGCTCTGCAATGCGACAGCACTTCCAGATAGCATGATGTTTGGCTCACCGGTGCTGGTCTTTTTCGAAAACAGGGCTGCTTGGGTTTTCTGCGCGTTGAACTGTACAAGGTTTTTGTTGCCCCAGTCCTCTATTATCTCCAAGTCGTTATTTATCTGTGATATTTCAGTTAGTCTAAGGTAATGGAATTCACGTGCGGAGAGACATGTGGGTGGTATGACTTAGGAGACTACATTGCCATCATCTGCAAAGCAATAAAGTGGATTTACTGTTTTATCTATGAGGTCATTTATGTAAATCAGAAAAAGTGTTGGCGAAAGGATTGCTCCCTGTGGCACACCAGCATTTATTTGGTAAGAGTTGGAGTTCCGCCCATCCAGTGCAACATAAATGGATCTATCCTTAAGGTAACTTTCAAACCAAGTGCAAAGTCTCGGCGACAATCCCGTTGCTTTGAGCTTGTTGAGCAGATTTTCATGCCAGACTTTATCGAATGCTTTAGATATATCTAAGGCAATTGTTCTTGTTTCACCTCGCAACTCAATCGCTTTTTGCCATAAGTGAGTGACGTATGTAAGTAAATCGCCAGTTGACCTATATTTTCGAAATCCGTATTGCTTGTCGTTGATAATTTTTTACTTTTCCAAGTACTTGGTTAGGTGATTGTTCACAACTCTTTCCATTACTTTTGATATCACCGGAAGTAGAGCAATTGGTCTATAGTTTAACGGATCTGTCTTTTTTCCTTTCTTTGGAATGGGTTGTACTGCGGCAGACTTCCATGATGATGGATATACTCCTTGCCTATAAGATAAATTGAATAATTTGGCGAAAGTTGGGGTGAGTTCGCTAGCACAATTTTTGAGTACTATCGCGGGAATGCCATCTGGACCCATTGCTTTGTTTGTATCCAACTTTTTAAGGGATTTTCGTATTTCTCTGTGACAAAAGGGTACCTCTGGCATACTGTGGGAAACCCTTTCAATGAACGGTGGAGTTTTTCCATTTGGCACTGTTAGGTTTGAGTTGGAGGAAAAGATTTTGGCCAGCATATTGGCTTTTTACTCTGATGTTGTGGCTAAGTGAGTATTTTTATCTGTAAGTGGTGGTATGGATGACTTGGTGAAGTTTGATCCAACGGCTTTTGCAAGAGACCAAAAGGACCTAGAACTACTTGGACAATTCAGCAACTTGTTTTTTATTCTTTGATTGTATGTTTCTTTGGCGGCGTCAATAGTAATTTTGCAACTATTTCTGGCTTCTATAAATTCTGTGTGGTTTTGAGCGGTTTGTTGTCGTTTCCAAAGGTTATATGCTCTGTGTTTTTTCTGTACAGCCGTTTGACACTGGCTGTTGAACCAAGGTTTTGCATTAGCTCTGCGTTTTATTGTATGTGGGATATATGCATCCATTCCAGATAAGATTACTTTTGTTATTTCATTACAGCAAAGGATTACCTTTATCATTTAGAATAAACTTGCTCATTTTGGACCCTTCAATCATCAGCTTGACATTTTGGTGGATGGTGCAGACGCAAACCGAGTGAGTTCCACTCTTTCCTGCAAGAATGCAATTTTTTGGCTTAAGTTCCGCAAATTTGGAAAAACCGATTTTGTGCTCAGAGTATTCTTGTTTAAAATGCAAATATATTTCTTTAATATTTGACAAAACTAATCTTTTCTGTAAATGTTCCTTGTTTCCCTCTTTCTTCACAACAACAAAGTCTATCTTCCGTGACATCATTCTACTGACATCCTCTCTGAGATAAAATGATGTTACCAGATCCACAACAGCCTGATCAAGCGTTTTCCCTGGTTTTGGGTTAGGTATAGACAAAATTCCCTTTTCTTTTACCATTTTTTTTACCATCCTGGCCATGTATTGTGACGCACCAAACTCGTTTTGAATTTTTGGACGAGTCCAGCTCTTAGGAAGACAGGATAAAATTAACATTTTTTCACTTCTTTTTTGAACTCTATCAAATTTTTCTTTTAACTGTTGCAACATTTCGCACTCATCTGTATTTTCCTGCTCCTGGGTTTCATCTTTTGAGTTCCTTTCTTCTGTTAATCTCTTATCTATCACAGTTTTCACTCTTTCAGCCTTTTCTCTAGATAGCCTTCTTTTTTTAATCGGCGATTCCCCCATTATTTGCAAAAACTGGTTTAATAAATCCAAGCAATTGTCAGGTTCTTTGAATTCTGGAGTTTGATTTGAACGTGAAGTTCTGTAACAATAGAAATGTATTAGGTGTGCCTATTGGTGACGACAAGAAAATACTCTGCCAATATATGGGCCCCTAAGCTCACACTAGCTACTATAGTTATAGTGTACGTGTGAGCTAATATAAGTTAAAACTTAAATATATTTTATTCAACTCCAGACTAAATTACATTTCGTGTGATACCCCACAAGCCATGTTTTGACTTAAACTCAAATTTTTAAAATCTACCCCCACCCCTAAAAAAAAACTAAAACTAAAATGTATTTTGTTTAACTCCAGACTCAATTACCTTTCGTTTGATATCATACACGCCATATTTTCACGTAAACTCTAATTTTTAAAATTTACCCCCACCCTTTTTTTTAAACTAAAATCTATTTTGTTTAACTCCAGACTCAATTACCTTTCGTTTGATATCACACACGCCATATATTTACATAAACTCTAATTTTTGAAATCTGCCCCCACCCTTTTATTTGGTTTGTGTTGGGTGGATTTTGTTCATTTTTAAATCGGACGGACGGACGGACCGACGGACGGACGGACCGACAGACAGACATACAGACAGACAGACAGACAGACAGACAGACAGACGGCGCGACAAAAAAGTTTCAAAATCTTCTGAAACGCAAAGATATATAAAAATTTTTGAAATCGGAGAAACTTTTTTTTTCTCGAAAAAATTAGGATCACCATAGCTCACACTACTATAGTATAGTATATGTGTGAGCTAAAAAAATAACTAGTAGACACATCTATGAAGCGGGGTAGATAATAAATAATATACATTTTTCAATACTCACCCTGCTTCAGGGGACCTTTGTTCCGATTGATGTTCTTTTGAAATTTTCATTCTGCAACTATCACATATTTTCATACCCGCCTCAACTCCTTTGAATGTACACATCCAGTCTGTCACAATCCGTAACTTTCCCGAATGTTTCCCGCAACCCAAAGGGTCACAACATTTTGCAAAAATACGCAATTTTTTTTCATTATCTTTATTTTGTGCCATTTTGCAAGTAAAACACAAATTTGAAAATAAAACAATTTCATGCAGGTCGCAAAAGAAGTTTCGAAATATTATTATTGTTACGGGTTCTCCACAACAATTAAAACTCGCAAATGTCAAAAACGATATGTCAATTTATTTCGACAAATTATGTGTCTGCCCGCAGATAGAAAAACGATAACTGCAGTGGACTGTATATATTTTATTAAATGAAAGCGCCAACAAACATAAATATATTGATACGAAATCACGAAATAATCAAAAGATCCATAGTTAATTGCTGTTACCACACAACGGAAATCAGAAACAAAGCACTCACCAGTTTGCAGCCAATTTCTCCACGTACCAGGGGCCCCTTTCTGGATCTAATGATGGCACCACGTAGCTGAAGGGCTGAAGTTTCTAGTTCTATGCTTCAGTACACCAAAATCGAGCACTTTCAAGTGTAGAAATTTGTAAATGTTCGAGAAAGTAAATTAACACGCCATTTTCTCGAGGCGGTAGAAAAGGATCTCACTGATTGTTGGTGCGCATGTCGAAATGCGCGAAAATGTACTCTGTCCGTCATCCAATTGTGTGGTTTTAAAATTAAAAACAACCGCGAAATTTAGCGGGAGCTAACATAACTGCCCTCCAAAACACACAATTTTAGAATCTCAACCGGACAGATATAGATATAAGAAAAATGATCGACCGATAAATATAAATGAATGAAAACAGATAAGTATCGTAAGTTTATTTAGAGATAACGAAACCCGAAAAAGGCAAAACAAACAAACAAAAATTCAAAAAAAATAAAAATAAAGAAAAACCTATTGTAATACCCGGTAATAGGTAGAAAAATGAAAATTAGTTTTAATTCGGCAAGAGGCACAGTTTTACAACTGGCCGCTTGTAAACACCGGTAGCCGTTCGTACCGTCGCAACACGCACTTGACCGTCTCCGCCGGGATGCAGTTCGATGACCCGACCGACTGGCCATTTCAAAGGTGATTGGATGTGATCACTCGTTATGATAACCAAATCATTTAATTTGATATTTGGGGACGAATCAGCCCACTTGTGTCGCTGTTGTAGCGTATGCAAATACTCTACAGAATACCGTTGCCAAAAATCATTATGTAGTTTTTGGATTAGTTGCCATCTCGAGAGCCGATTTAGGGGAACCTCGGACAAATCTGACTCCGGAATTTCTGAATTAAGGGGTTCAAGGGTCAAAAAATGCCCAGGGGTAAGAGGTTGAAGATCGTGTGGGTCTGAAGAGGCAGGAGATAAAGGGCGACTATTAAGTACAGCTTCTATGCGACATGTAAGGGTGGACATTTCCATGATGGACAACTTCTGGTCGCCGACAACTCAAAACTTTTGACGCCAGCTTCTGCCAGGCCATTGAAATGTGGACTGAGAGGAGGTCCCAGAAGAAAGTCTGGTGGACGCACTTCTTGCGTAATCAAGTAATTGGTTACGAAACCCTATAAAATTACTGCCCTGATCGGACCAGCATTGCGTCAGGCTTCCACGTCTGGAAATGAATCGATGGAATGCACCTACAAACCCTTCGGTGGACAGTTCCATGGTTAATTCCAAATGCACGCAATGTGTGGCCGTACAGACAAACACACAGACATACGATTTGAAAGCTTTACAACCACGGTAACGATGAGGAATCACAAAGAAAGGTCCACAAAAGTCGATAGCTACACTCGAAAAAGGTTTAAGTTGATTGATTCGATGAGCGGGAAGTGAACTCATTATGGGCGGTCTATAGGGTTTAGGGTTAATTCTAAAACATTGCAAGCACTTGGATATGGTTCTTTGAATTGCCTGTCTGGCAGATAATATCCAAAATTGCTGTAAAAGCAGATTATGTAATGTTTTAAACCCAGGATGAAGGTATTGTCGATGAGTGGACTCGATAAGAAGAGTAGTTAAACGATGGTTACTCGAAAGTAAGACGGGATGTTTTGCAGAATAAGACAAAAGGTCAGATTTTTGTAATCTGCCACCGACTCTAATGATATTATTTTCATCAAGAAAAGGTGAAAGTTTTCGAAAAGGTTTCGGTATTGGTTTATCCTTAGATAATGCGGAAAAAAGCTCAGAAAAACAAGAACCTTGAACGCGTTTGATAAGAAGGTATAACGCACTTTGCATCTCACCGGTGGTAGGAAAAACAATATTTTCAAAAATAATTTTTTGGTCCGGTGGATTAGTGGGTTTTTGATAGGAATGGTTTTGAAAAAGGTTAACTATTCGAAGGACATAACAAATGATACGTTGAATTTTTGATATAGATGAATATTTGATAAGAAGCTGATCTAAGAAGTTAACGTCAATTATCGCATTGCAACAGACCTTTGGCTTTTTCTCCAGATTAATATCTCCGAAATCAATCAGCATTTTTGACATGAAAATCGGGCCATTCGTTTTCGGGAGACCACAAAAACGACGGTGCGTTCCACCACATGTCATGTGAAATGAGCTGTGAAGGGGTGGCCCCTCGTGACGCAATATCGGCTGCATTTAAAGCAGAAGGAATGTAGCGCCATGAGTTTGAGGGAATGATTTCTTGGATTCTACTGACTCGATTTCCAACAAAGGTTTGCCAGCGATTAGGAGGGGATGAAAGCCAGTGCAATACGACTTGCGAATCGCAGAAAGTAACGATATTTGTAAAAGTTATTTTTCCTTCATAGCTAGATAAAACGAAGTCAATTAATTCGCTTAAAAGAAATACGCCTAGGAGTTCTAGCCTAGCCAAAGTTTGTGACTTTATAGGCGCGACCCTAGATTTTGCAGATATGAGAGAAACAGATATGTTGTTTTCCTCTTCTACACGAAAATATACGACGCCTGCGTAACCTCGAATTGAAGCGTCACAGAAGCCGATGATTTGACAGGTATTGGTTTTTGACAGTTTGATTTGTCGGGGTAATTGAAAATTGGAAAGAAGCGGGAATTCAGAACGAAGTTTGTTCCAAGAGTCGATGATAGAAGAATCTGGTTCTTCGTCCCAGCCTATTTTCGATATCCACAACTGTTGCAAAATAAATTTTGCTTGTAGCAACAAGGGACAAAGAAAACCTAATGGATCGAAGATTGTTCCTATGATAGATAAAATAGTTTAGTTGGGGGTTTGTCCTTCATTCGGCATTGATAAGAAAAAATGTCGTTTTTTGGATGCCATTGAAGTCCTAAAACTTTGATAAAGTGTGGTTCATCCTTGTCAAAAGAGAGAGGCATTTGATGATCGGATTCTGGCAATGTTGCCAATAACTCAGGACAATTGCTTGCCCATTTTTTAAGTTCAAATCCTCCCGACTTCAACAAATCATTGAGTTCCATCTGTAGGGAAAGGGCTTTAGAAAGCGAAGGGCTAGTTCCCAAGATATCGTCGATGTAAATTGACGTGTTTAGAACACTACTAGCCATAGGAAAACATTCCTTTTCTCTCTCTGCCAGCTCATTTAATGTACGCATGGCTAGAAAAGGTGAGCATGTCATGCCAAAAGTGCCAGTAGAAAGTTCCCACACTGAAAGTGGGTCCTGTGGAGAAAACCTCCACAATATCCTTTGATAAGGACGGTGATAAGGATTGATAAGGACTTGACGGAAAATCTGTTTGATATCAGCAATGTAGGCAATAGGATTAAGACGAAACGTAAGGAGTAAAGAAGCAATATCCTTTTGAAGTTTCGGTCCAGATAACAACGTGTCATTGAGACTTGAATATTCTTTGGGGTGACTGCCGAACAATCCCAGACTACCCTTAATTTTGTACTTAAGCTTTCCGGCTTTAGTACGCAATGATGTGCCAAAAAACATGATACGTCGACCTTTGGTTGACTAGATAAAACTAGACTCATGTGATTAGAATCGATATAGTCTTGCATGAAACTAGAATAGGCAGTGTACAGATCAGAAATTTTGAGTAATCTATTTTCTAGAAGTAAAAATCTACGATAAGCTTGCGGATAAGTATTTCCTAGGTCAGGGTTTATTTTATCTTTAAACGGAAGATCTACCATGAATCTACCGCTCGGTTGTCGTACGACACTCGCAGTAAATATTGATTCCGCTTGATTTTCTTCCTTTGATAAGATTTGTTTTTCGATTTCCCAAAACCTAGGGATAATGACCTCTAAAGGAGGTGAATGACTCGTTAAAAAACAACTGGTTCGTTCCGTAAGATTACCTACTTCGTCAACTTTTCCCATGACGACCCAGCCAAAGATGGTTTCAAGGGCTGAAGGTTGCCCTATTTGTCCAAGAACCCTGCCCTCCTTGAATATCTGTGCGAATAGCTCGCAACCAATAACTAGGTCCACAGGTCTAGATTTGAAATAAGATGGGTCGGCAAGTTTGAGGTTTTCCAAGTGTTTCCACTGATTATCGTTCAAAGTGAATGTAGGCATATTGGAACCTAGTTGTGGAACAACAATTGCTTCGAAATTAAGTAAAGGAGTGACCTGTCCTTGTGGCTTAATGTGTCATTGAACGAGCCCTTTGGAAGTAAGAGAAGACATTTGATTTAATCCGAATATTTCAGTGGTGTAACTTCGCCTAGGAAGATTAAGACGCTGAATACACTTTTCACTGATGAATCCTGTCTGTGATCCAGAATCAAGCAGTGCCCTTACAGGTTGAAAATTTCCGCAACCGTCCATAACATCTATTATGGCGGTGCATAAAAGAAAGGTGAAGGTCCTGAGGTATTTAATGACACATGAAGATTATTGACAGGTGGTGTGTGAATGACAGGACTAGTATCTTCCAAACTCTTTACCAGTTTCCAAGATATGAGTTAAAGTGTGGTGCCTTCCACTATTGCAAGTCCTGCATGAATATTTTGATTTGCACGTGTCTACCCCATGCGAGGGATGAAAACACGCTAGACATAATTTTTTCTGCTTGACGAAAGATAGGCGATCGATAGGTGAGAGGTCAAGAAATGTTTGACATTTCGAAAGCACGTGACCCTGATTACACCGGAAACATTTTATTCCCGTACTTGAATTAGTTGAGGTGCCAGCCAGTCCTATAAAAGGCGAATTGGATGATTTATAGGTAGGCTTTTGCCCAAACTGATTTTGCATAGAATTTGATTTTTGATAGGTAGGCACCTTTTTGGGTGCTGTTGATTGAGGAAGTGATTCCAAAACTCTACATCTATTTTCTAGAAATTGAAAAAGTGACTGAAAAGTGGGAATTTCGGCATTAGTATTGGCGTGACTCATTTCGAAATTTGAACGCGTCGGAATATCCAATTTTTCTAACAGAATGAAAACAATAATAAAGTCCCAACTGTCAACGTCAAAGCTAAGTGATTTTAAAATTTCTAGGGATTCTGAAAAGGTGTCAATTAAATTACACAATTCTTTAGCTGACTCGTGTGCTTAAAGCATCATTTGCGAGGTCTCGCTTGTTTTGATATCTATTGACTAATTTGTCGTAAGCAATTTTATAATTTTGATCAGATAAGCTAATCCCTGATATAAATTTTAAAGGCTCATCCTCGAGATATGAAAATAAATATTGAAGTTTTCAGACGTTACTTAGACTTTGATTTTGATCTATAATGTTATTAAAAAGATCGAAAAAGCTTGGCCATAATTTTTTATCACCTCGAAATATGGGAATACCTAACTCTTTGAGTTTTGGAGTTTCGTTTTGTCGAACATATGATCCCGAAAAGGATGGGGCCTCAACCGGAAATATTTCACGCATAAAAATATTTACGAGCTTCTGAAAGGATCGCATCCTGCGTTTTAAACTCCTCGTCGTCCGAGTCGTCTATCAACATAATGACATCATTATGTGCCAACATGCATTTATCGAAAGTTTCATCCAAGTCGGAATACCTCACTTGAAACTCGTTTCTCGCTTTTGCGTCCGTTGCCGCGGTCTGTGAAAACACATAACACTCGGTAATCGCAGATAAAAACCCTTGCGTTTTTGCACGGCTTTTTTGATAGACATGATTTTACCTTTGAAATGACGAAATTGTCGGTAAATATAAAATTAATGCTTCTGAAAAAGAAAAATGACGAATTGTCGAAAATATGCACTAATTTATCGCAATTGATGAAAATTGTTTTAAATATCGAAATGATATGGAACACATCTAATCACAGAAATGTCGGTAAATATACAATTAACGCTAAATTAATGCTTCTGAAATAGAAAAATGACGAATTGTCGAAAATATGCACTAATTTATCGCAATTGATAAAAATTGTTTTAAATATCGAAATGATATGGAACACATCTAATCACAGAAATGAGAAATGTTGTTTGTTTTGATTGATTCTCGATTTTTGTTTACTGAAGTGACCACGCGGTAGACCCTGCGTTACCATAGCAGCGGACCGAAAACAGGTGAACTGCGTCAAACGATTGGCAAATTCAAGGCCGTGTGGTCGCCGTGTGAAAATGTGAAAATAATGGCCGACTTATTAATACCGTCGTATGGAGTAAACTTAAATAATTCGGGTCGAAGGAACACTTTGGTATGCCCGCAGGTAGAAAAGCGATAACTGCAGAATTTTCATTTTTTTTCAAGAAAAAGTTTTAAGTGTACAATAGTTGCAGAGGTCTTTACAAAACCTTTAAAACAAGATATCACTCGTCTTTGTATTAAAAACACTCACTAAATGGAGTTTTTATATGGGATTTTTTTGTAAGGGTTTTTTTGAACTTTTTTTAAAAATAGAACCCATTATTTTTCCACTTCCACCATATGTTGGAAAAACATTCAAAAAAATATATTTTTTTGAAAATAGGGATATGTGTGGCACATCGTTGAAAAGCCCTTTCAAAGATCTTTAAAACAAGCCATGACTCGATTGTCTAGTATGGGTGGTTTCGGAGATATTGTTGATTTTCTGAAGGCCTGCAGCACCCAAATTGGTCAATTTTTTGATTTTCAAAAATTCATAAATTCAAATCTGAAATTTTGGATTTTCGAGTTTTTTCATGGCAAAAACCAGTGTACCAAATTTCATCAAAATCGGAGATGGTCAAAACAAAAAGTGCCCTTTTTTTGGTTGATTTGATATGGAATGACCCTTTACAATCATCTCCCAGCTGAGATCAAAAACATCCAAGACCTCTCGAGATTTCGTAATGAATTAAAAAAGATTCTAATCCTGCAATCTTTTTACACCATTGATGAATTTCTCTCTTATTCTTTTTAAACAACCTAATAATCGCCAAAAAAAATACTCTGCCAATCTATGGGCACCTAAGCTCACACTAGGTACTATAGTTATAGTGTGAGCTAATATAATCAAAAACTGAAATATATTTTATTCAACTCCAGACTCAATTACCTTTCGTTTGATACCACACAAGCCATGTTTTGAATTCTCAAATTTTTTAAATCTACCCCCACCCTATTAAAAAAAAACTAAAATGTATTTTGTTTAACTCCAGACTCAATTACCTTTCGTTTGATATCACACACGCCATATTTTTACTTAAACTCTAATTTTTGACATCGACCTTTTTTTTTATAAACTAAAATTCATTTTGTTTAACTCCAGACTTAATTACCTTTCGTTTGATATCACACACGCCATATTTTCACATTAACTCTAATTTTTGGAATCTACCCCCACCATTTTATTTGGCTTGCGTTCGGTGGATTTTGTTCATTTTTAAATGGGACCATCACGGCCCAAGACCCAACTTAGGTACCAAATTTCATTAAAATCGGACAAGCGGTTTTTGAGTTATGTGGGTTGGTCATTACAGACAGACATACAGACAGACAGCAAAACAAAAAAGTTTCAAAATCATCTGAAACGCAAAGATATATAAAAATTTTTGAAATCGGAGCAACTTTTTTTTTCTCGAAAAAATTAGAATCATCATAGCTCACACTACTTATATAGTAGTAGTGTGAGCTAATATTTAAATATTATTTTTCTTGATTAGTCTTTCTTGCTCCTTTTTGTTTCTTTCAATTTATCTTTTGAGTTGTAACTGCTTTCTTTTTCTACTATTCCTTTTCATCTCACATCACTTGTATCCTTTGTTATAATTTCTATTTTAAATTTAGCGGCCGCCTTTCCCAGAGTCCTGGTCTATCAATATGTTTTTTTTTATCAACTATATTTTACATATTGCTTCTTTATAATTCAAAAATCACGATTAGGCCAACTTGTCTAGCTCAGATACCTCCTACAATGACTATCTGCGCTTTTTCTTACTTTTTTATTTCTTTTCTTCTGACTTTATTTTAAATTTATACTTACTTTTTTTGTTTTATTTTATGTCATATTGTTTTTTTTTTTAAATTTGTTATTGTTTTTCAACTATTTAAAAGAAAGCTTTTAATATGACAATTTTATAACTTTTTTAAGATTTTGTTTTATGGAAAAATAGTTTAAGTACTTAGTGTCCTCTTAATTTGTTTACTGTAGTTTATGATTTCGTTTTAAACTTTTTATGTTTTGTTTTCTGTGATTTATTAGGCCTAAGTATTTTGACTGAGTTTTTATGTATTTTAACTATGTGGCCCATTATTGTTAAATGTAATTTTTCACTAGAGATTGAAAATTTATTGTTTGACTGATTTGTTGTAAAATATTAGTAGCTAACTTTTAAATATCTAACAACTAAAAAGACATTTTATTATTTATTCTTCTATTTTTTATTAAATCTTCTTTATGTTTTTTTAGGTTAGATTTAAGCGAGGGGTGAACAGCTAACCCAAAATGTGTACACCGATTGTGAAAATCCACAATCTTTTGCTAAGATTGTGAGGGATTGTGGCAAGATTGTGACAGATTGTGAGGGGTTGTGGCAATATTGTGAAAGACTGTGAGGGATTGTGCAGCGGCGTAGCGTGCCTGAAGGGGCGCGGGGGGGCCGAAAATTCGACCAATTGTGTAAAGATTGTGAGGGATTGTGTAAAGATTGTGAGGGATTGTGGTAAGATTTTGAGGGATTGTGAAGGATTGTGGTAAGATTGTGAAGGATTGTGACAGATTGTGGGTGATTGGGAGGGATTGTGTAAAGATTGTGAAGGATTGTGAACAGATTGTGAGAAATGTGTACACCGATTGTGAGAGCTGTTCACCCCTCGGATTTAAGTATTAGCTTTGTCAATAAGAGTATTGTCGTCTTGGACAATAAAGCATGTTTTGATTTGATTTGATTTGAAAGCTATAACCTCTCTTTACTACAGTCTCATAAGATCAATGCTGGAATACTGTAGTATAATTTGGACACCAAATTACAACATTCATGTTCAGAGAATTGAAATAGTCCAAAACAAGTTCGCAAAATACTTGCTTTATAAATTAAGATTTCCATATCAGAGTTTGGTGACAGAGTTGCAGAACATGGACACGACATTTCCAATTTATTTGCTGACTTCTTTTCATCTGTTTATACTTCTGACTCACAAAATTTTTATGACTCTGAATCAATTCCAGAGTTTGATCAGGATTATTCAGATATGTATTTCAGTGCACCTGAAATAGAGAAAGAATTGAATGGGCTTGATGTTTCAAAACCTGTAGCATAATGTTCAATAAATCACTGAAAATCGGTGAATTTCCAGCTCTGTGGAAAAAATCATTTGTTGTACCTGTTAGCTCCCGCTAAATTTCGCGGTGTTTGTAAATTTTAAAACCACACAATTGGATGACGGACAGAGTGCATTTTCGCGCATTTTGGACATGAGCACCAAAAATCAGTGAGATCCTTTTTCGACCGCCTCGAGAAATGGCGTGTTAATTTACTTTCTCCAACTATTTCAAATTTCTACACTTGAAAGTGCTCGATTTTGGTGTACTGAAGCATAGAACTAGAAACTTCAGCCCTTCAGCTACGTGGTGACATCATTAGATCCAGACAGGGGCCCCTTGGAACGTGGAGAAATTGGCTGCAAACTAGTGAGTGCTTTGTTTCTGATTTCCGTTGTGTGGTACCCACAATTAACCTATGGACCTTTTAATTATTTCGTAATTTCATATCAATATATTTATGTTTGTTCGCGCTTTCATTAATTAAAATATATACAGTCCATTGCAGTTATCGTTTCTCTAACTGCGGGCAAACATAAGTGTTCCTTTCGACCCGAATTATTTAAATTTTACTCCATACGACGGTATTAATAAGTCGGCCATTTTTTCACACGGCGACACAAGGCCTTGAATTTTGCCAATCGTATTGAAACGAGAGAGATTTTCGCTCGACCTTCGGTAGCGGCGCAGTTCACCTGTTTTCGGTCCGCTTCTATGGTAACGTACCGCGTGGTCATTCAGTAAACAAATCGAAGCAATCCAAACAAACAAGCACATGTTCAGTGTGTTAGGTGTGTTCCATATCATTTCGATATTTAAAACAATTTTCATCAATTGCGATAAATTAGTGCATATTTTCGACAAATCGTCATTTTTCTATTTCAGAAGCATTAATTTAGCGTTAATTGTATATTTACCGACATTTCTGTGATTAGATGTGTTCCATATCATTTCGATATTTAAAACAATTTTCATCAATTGCGATAAATTAGTGCATATTTTCGACAATTCGTCATTTTTCTATTTCAGAAGCATTAATTTAGCGTTAATTGTATATTTACCGACAATTTCGTCATTTCAAAGGTAAAATCATGTCTGTCAAAAAAGCCGTGCAAAAACGCAAGGGTTTTTTATCTGCGATCACCGAGTGTTATGTGTTTTCACAGACCGCGGCAACAGACGAAAAAGCGAGAAACGAGTTTCAAGTGAGGTATTCCGATTTGGACGAAACCTTCGATAAATGCATGCTGGCACATAATGATGTCATTATGTTGATAGACGACTCGGACGACGAGGAGTTTAAAACGCAGGATGCGATCCTTTCAGAAGCTCGTAAATATTTTTATGCGTGTAAGGGAGTTTACTCTAAAATATTTCCGGTTGAGGCCCCATCCTTTTCGGGATCATATGTTCGACAAAACGAAACTACAAAACTCAAAGCGTTAGGTATTCCCATATTTCGAGGTGATAAAAAATTATGGCCAAGCTTTTTCGATCTTTTTAATAACATTATAGATCAAAATCAAAGTCTAAGTAACGTTCGAAAACTTCAATATTTATTTTCATATCTCGAGGATGAGCCTTTAAAATTGATATCAGGGATTAGCTTATCTGATCAAAATTATAAAATTGCTTACGACAAATTAGTCAATAGATATCAAAACAAGCGAGACCTCGCAAATGATGCTTTAAGCACAATTATGAACTCCACATTAAAACACGAGTCAGCTAAAGAATTGCGTAATTTAATTGACACCTTTTCTGAATCCCTAGAAATTTTAAAATCACTTAGCTTTGACGTTGACAGTTGGGACTTTATTATTTTTTTCATTTTGTTAGAAAAATTGGATATTCCGACGCGTTCAAATTTCGAAATGAGTCACGCCAATACTAATACCGAAATTCCCACTTTTCAGTCACTTTTTCAATTTCTAGAAAAAAGATGTAAAGTTTTGGAATCACTTCCTCAATCAACAGCACCCAAAAAGGTGCCTACCTATCAAAAATCAAATTCTATGCAAAATCAGTTTGGGCAAAAGCCTACCTATCAAAAATCAAATTCTATGCAAAATCAGTTTGGGCAAAAGCCTACCTATCAAAATTCAAATTCTATGCAAAATCAGTTTGGGCAAAAGCCTACCTATAAATCATCCAATTCGCCTTTTATAGGACTGGCTGGCACCTCAACTAATTCAAGTACGGGAATAAAATGTTTCCGGTGTAATCAGGGTCACGTGCTTTCGAAATGTCAAACATTTCTTGACCTCTCACCTATCGATCGCCTATCTTTCGTCAAGCAGAAAAAATTATGTCTAGCGCGTTTTCATCCCTTGCATGGGGTAGATACGTGCAAATCAAAATATTCATGCAGGACTTGCAATAGTAAAAGGCACCACACTTTAACTCATATCTTAGAAACTAATCAAGAGTCTGGAAGCCAAGATACTAGTCCTGTCATTCACACACCACCTGTCAATAATCTTCATGTGTCATTAAATACCTCAGGACCTTCAGGTACCTTTCTTTTATGCACCGCCATAATAGATGTTATGGACGGTTGCGGAAATTTTCAACCTGTAAGGGCACTGCTTGATTCTGGATCACAGACAGGATTCATCAGTGAAAAGTGTATTCAGCGTCTTAATCTTCCTAGGCGAAGTTACACCACTGAAATATTCGGATTAAATCAGATGTCTTCTTTTACTTCCAAAGGGCTCGTTCAATGTCACATTAAGCCACAAGGACAGGTCACTCCTTTACTTAATTTCGAAGCAATTGTCGTTCCACAATTATGTTCCAATATGCCTACATTCACTTTGAACGATAATCAGTGCAAACACTTGGAAAACCTTAAACTTGCCGACTCATCTTATTTCAAATCTAGACCTGTGGACCTAGTTATTGGTTGCGAGCTATTCGCACAGATATTCAAGGAGGGCAGGGTTCTTGGACAAATAGGGCAACCTTCAGCTCTTTGGCTGGGTCGTCATGGGAAAAGTTGACGAAGTAGGTAGTCTTACGGAACGAACTAGTTGTTTTTTAACGAGTCATTCACCTCCATTAGAGGTCATTCACCCTAGGATTTGGGAAATCGAACATTTGCCTAAAAAACAAATCTTATCAAAGGAAGAAAAACAGCAGAATCAATTTTTACTGCGAGTGTAGTACGGCGACCGAGCGGTAGATTCATGGTAGATCTTCCGTTTAAAGATAAAATAAACCCTGACCTAGGAAATACTTATCCGCAAGCTTATCGTAGATTTTTACTTCTAGAAAATAGATTACTCAAAAATCCTGATCTGTACACTGCCTATTCAAGTTTCATGCAAGACTATATCGATTCTAATCATATGAGTCTAGTTTTATCTAGTCAACCAAAAGTCGACGTATCATGTTTTTTAGCACATCATTGCGTACTAAAGCCGGAAAGCTTAAGTACAAAATTAAGGGTAGTCTGGGATTGTTCGGCAGTCACCCCAAAAAATATTAGTCTCAATGACACGTTGTTATCGGGACCGAAACTTCAAAAAGATATTGCTTCTTTACTCCTTACGTTTCGTCTTAATCCTATTGCCTACATTGCTGATATTTCATTTCATTTCATTTCATTTATTTTCAAAATAACTTAAATTTACATAAATAAACTTACAGTTTAAGAAATTTATTCGAAATGGCATGTATCCCAAATAGTTTCCTAGGCTTAAGGTCAAAAGTCCTTGTCTGCCATATTCAGGACACATCCATCTCGTCTCTGAAAGAACTTAAATAACTAAACTATCTACTAGAAACTAGGAATAAATTCTTGTTTAAAAAGTATGCCAAACTAATGATGTAATTAATTAATTAATTAATTAATACCAATAATAATATTAATACCAATAACAATAAAATTATTCGAAAGAGATTTAAGAGAGTGAAAATTTAGTTTGTATAAAATATTTTGTTAAGTGTTTTTTAAATGCTTTAAAACCAATTTTGTTTTTAAGGGAAAGAGGTAATTTGTTATGAACTTGTTGTCCTATGTAAATAAAATTTTGTTGTCCAATTGTTGAATTGAGTTTGCTTGTTGTGACATTATCATTAGCTTGAAATCTAGTGTAGTATTTTTGTGGCCTTTCTGATATAAACATCTTATTTTTAATACTTTGTAATATTGATGCTTTATAGAAAAGTTGTTTGATGGTAAGAACGTTGCTTAGTTCAAATAGTTCGACTGTAGAGAATCTTTGGTCTAACCTAAAAATTGATTTTAAGATTCTCTTTTGTAGTGTTTCGACAGATTTGATGTTTTCTTGGTAGGTTCCCCCCCACGCTACTATTCCGTACTCTAGGAGAGACTGAACCAGCGAAAAATACATAATTTTAAGTGAGTTTAAGGACAAAATTTGTTTTGCCTTCTGAAATAGGTATGTGAGAGATCTTAGCTTTTTTGTAAGATTGTCAGTGTGGGATTTCCATTTTAAATAAGAGTCTACCGTTATTCCGAGATATTTTGCAGAGTCAGAGATTTTAATTGACCAATTCTTGTTTTTTCTAAAGGGTAAAAAGATGTTTAGTTCAATCGTCGGTAATTTTTTGGCGGTTTTTGCAAAAGGTAGGTAAATTGTTTTTGATAGGTTAATAGTTAGTAGGTTTGAGTCAAGCCAACATATTATTTTTTGCAGATCTTCTTGAATTCGGTTTTGAACTTCATTCCAGGAGTCAGCTTCAACAAACAAACATGTATCGTCAGCGAATGATAGTAGAGTTCCGTGACAATTTAGGTTTAATAAGTCGTTTATATACAAAATGAATAGTACAGGACCTAAAACAGTGCCTTGAGGCACGCCAAAAGTAACCGTTTTATGGTCGCTGTTCTTATTTTCGACTGTAACAAACTGTTCTCTGTCCGTTAGATATGATTCAATCAATGAAAGAGCCACTCCTCTGATTCCCATGCTTTCAAGTTTTGTTAATAGCTTTCGATGGTTAACAGAGTCAAAGGCCTTTGCCAAATCCAAGAATACTGCAGCACATTGTTTGTTCTTGTCAAGAGACTCATAGATTTTGCTTGTCAAGAATGATGTTCCGTCAAGTCCTTATCAATCCTTATCACCGTCCTTATCAAAGGATATTGTGGAGGTTTTCTCCACAGGACCCACTTTCAGTGTGGGAACTTTCTACTGTCATTAAATGAGCTGGCAGAGAGAGAAAAGGAACGTTTTCCTATGGCTAGTACTGTTCTAAAAACGTCAATCTACATCGACGATATCTTGGGAACTAACCCTTCGCTTTCTGAAGCTCTTTCCCTTCAAACGGAACTCAATGATTTGTTGAAGTCGGAAGGATTTGAACTTAAAAAATGGGCAAGCAATTGTTTTGAGTTATTTGCAACCTTGCCAGAATCCGATCGTCAAATGCCTCTCTCTTTTGACAAGGAGGAACCACACTTTATCAAAGTTTTAGGACTTCAATGGCATCCAAAAAACGACATTTTTCTTATCAATGCCGAATGAAGGACAAACCCCCAACCAAACGTTCTATTTTATCTATCATAGGAACAATCTTCGATCCCTTACGTTTTCTTTGTCCCTTGTTGCTACAAGCAAAATTTATTTTGCAACAGTTGTGGATATCGAAAATAGGCTGGGACGAAGAACCAGATTCTTCTATCATCGACTCTTGGAACAAACTTCGTTCTGAATTCCCGCTTCTTTCCAATTTTCAATTACCCCGACAAATCAAACTGTCAAAAATCAATACCTGTCAAATCATCGGCTTCTGTGACGCTTCAATTCGAGGCTACGCAGGCGTCGTATATTTTCGTGTAGAAGAGGAAAACAATATCTCTGTTCTTTGTTTGAAACTCGTAGACAATGATTGTGTAGAAATAAAATTTCGGACTTCCATTGTCTTTATTTATTTTAAAACACGACGTTTCGGTTAGTAAGTATCTCTAACCGTTATATACTTGATAACGGTTAGAGATACTTACTTACCGAAACGTCGTGTTTTAAAATAAATAAAGACAATGGAAGTCCGTATTTCTAATATCTCTGTTTCTCTCATATCTGCAAAATCTAGGGTCGCGCCTATAAAGTCACAAACTTTGGCTAGGCTAGAACTCCTAGGCGCATTTCTTTTAAGCGAATTAATTGACTTCGTTTTATCTAGCTATGAAGGAAAAATAACTTTTACAAATATCGTTACTTTCTGCGATTCGCAAGTCGTATTGCATTGGCTTTCATCCCCTCCTAATCGCTGGCAAACCTTTGTTGGAAATCGAGTCAGTAGAATCCAAGAAATCATTCCCTCAAACTCGTGGCGCTACATTCCTTCTGCTTTAAATGCAGCCGATATTGCGTCACGAGGGGCCACCCCTTCACAGCTCATGTCACATGACATGTGGTGGAACGCACCGTCGTTTTTGTGATCTCCTAAAAACGAATGGCCCGATTTTCATAAATCAAAAATGCCGATTGATTTCGGAGATATTAATCTGGAGGAAAAGCCAAAGGTCTGTTGCAATGCGATAATTGACGTTAACTTCTTAGATCAGCTTCTTATCAAATATTCATCTATATCAAAAATTCAACGTATCATTTGTTATGTCCTTCGAATAGTTAACCTTTTTCAAAACCATTCCTATCAAAAACCCACTAAGCCGCCGGACCAAAAAGTTATTTTTGAGAATATTGTTTTTCCTACCACCGGTGAGATGCAAAGTGCGTTATACCTTCTTATCAAACGCGTTCAAGGTTCTTGTTTTTCTGAGCTTTTTTCCGCGTTATCTAAGGATAAACCAATACCGAAACCTTTTCGAAAACTTTCACCTTTTCTTGATGAAAATAATATCATTAGAGTCAGTGGCAGATTACAAAAATCTGACCTTTTGTCTTATTCTGCAAAACACCCCGTCTTACTTTCGAGTAACCATCGTTTAACTACTGTTCTTATCGAGTCCACTCATCGACAATACCTTCATCCTGGGTTTAAAACATTACATAATCTGCTTTTACAGCAATTTTGGATATTATCTGCCAGACGGGCAATTCAAAGAACCATATCCAAGTGTTTGCAATGTTTTAGAATTAACCCTAAACCCTATAGACCGCCCATAATGAGTTCACTTCCCGCTCATCGAATCAATCAACTTAAACCTTTTTGGAGTGTAGCTATCGACTTTTGTGGACCTTTCTTTGTGATTCCTCATCGTTACCGTGGTTGTAAAGCTTTCAAATCGTATGTCTGTGTGTTGTGACCTCCTCTCAGTCCACATTTCAATGGCCTGGCAGAAGCTGGCGTCAAAAGTTTTAAAACTCACTTTGTTCGAGTTGTCGGCGACCAGAAGTTGTCTATCATGGAAATGTCCACCCTTACATGTCGCATAGAATTCAAATTCAAATTCAAATTTTCTTTATTCAAGAGAACCTAGCAAAGTTAACAATGTTAAAACTAACCTAGGTTAAGTGAATTGTGTCAAAAGAGAAAGAAACAGTCCAAAATCAGTTCACTTACTTAACTTTGAAAATTTAAATTATATAATGGTCTAAAAGAAAAAAGAAACATGAAAAGGTCACTACATTTGGTACTATTTTGTTAAAATTAAAATTTTGTTGAGACAATTTTGTCAAAAATATAAAACCTTAAGATACCAAGCAAAATATCCAAAAAATACATTACTTACATTAAATTAAAAATTAAAATTAAAGTTTAGCAGACACACAGTTACGATACAATGTTTTAAAAATCTTTTGTCAACTCAGTGAATGTCCAAAATAAAAAATACAAAATACACTACATTAAATTAAAACTTAACACAACTGCGATACACTGTTTTAAGAAAACAAATCTCTGTCAACTCAGTCGAAGCCCAGAGAAATATAGAAATATATTTAAGTTTATTCTTTTTTTTAATTTTATTTTTATTTGTTTGCAAATTAATTCAATAAATATATCTTATTCTTCATTTTAGGTAGTTAAGAAGAGATTTGGAAGCATAAAACAAAAACACAGACAAAAACCAATATGGTGAAAAGATGATAAAGAGGCAGGGACCCTAAGACGATTCTCCCACCAGCAGAAGCAAAATATGTCTGTGTTCTGTGAAATCTCTTATACTATATGGTTCAATTTTTGTAATTATGTTAAATATAGTTTTCTTAAACCTTAAAAAGTTTGTTTCTCTTTGCAACTGCATAGGAAGCTTATTAAAAAATCTAATGGCAGAGTACTTTGGCAGCTTTTCAATTAGAGTTAGCCTATGTGGCGGAAAAATGTAGTCTTCATTTCTCGTGTTATGTGAATGGTTTGGTTTGTACTTTTGAAAAAGATTTTTATTTTTAAATAAGAACAAAAGACATTCATAAATGTACAACCCTGGTACAGTTAATATATTAAGTTCCTTGAACTTCCCTCGACAGGAATCTCTAAATTTCATATTCATAATTGTTCTAACAGCTCGTTTTTGAGTTTTGAAAACTGTCTCAATTTCACTCGAGCCTCCCCAAAAGATTACCTAAGAAGTGACTCGAAGTATGCATGGTATATTATGGTCATTGTGTGACGATTTAGATAATTCTTGACTACTCTCAATGAGTATATTGCTTTGTTGAGTCTCATGTTAAGTTCCTCTATGTGTGCTCTCCAGTCTAGGTGCTGGTCTATAATTATACCCAAAAATTTGTTTGAATCATCAAGTACTATTTCTTTGTCTCTGATCATGACTGTATTGTCAAAAATGTCATTTCTTTGTCTTGTTCTGAAGCAATGTAGTGGGTTTTTTCCTCATTCCTTTTACTTCAGATTCAATGTCGTTAATGTAAAATAGAAACAAGAAGCCGTACTTAATAGTCGCCCTTTATCTCCTGCCTCTTCAGACCCACACGATCTTCAACCTCTTACCCCTGGGCATTTTTTGACCCTTGAACCCTTTAATTCAGAAATTCCGGAGTCAGATTTGTCCGAGGTTCCCCTAAATCGGCTCTCGAGATGGCAACTAATCCAAAAACTACTACAAAGGTATTCTGTAGAGTATTTGCATACGCTACAACAGCGACACAAGTGGGCTGATTCATCCCCAAATATCAAATTAAATGATTTGGTTATCATAACGAGTGATCACATTCAGTCACCTTTGAAATGGCCAGTCGGTCGGGTCATCGAACTGCATCCCGGCGGAGACGGTCAGGTGCGTGTTGCAACGGTACAAACGGCTACCGGTGTTTACAAGCGGCCAGTTGTAAAACTGTGCCTCTTGCCAAATTAAAGTAATTTTAATTTTTTCTACCTATTGAAGTCAATTATTACAATAGGTAATTCTTTATTATTTTTTTTTTTAATTTTGTTTGTTTGTTTTGACTTTTTCGGGTTTTCGTTATCTCTAAATAAACTTACGCTACTTATCTGTTTTTCATTCATTGATATTTATCGGTCGATCATTTTTTTTTATCTATATCTGTCCGGCTGATATTCTAAAATTGTGTGTTTTGGAGGGCAGTTATGTTAGCTCCCGCTAAATTTCGCGGTTTTTGTAAATTTTAAAACCACACAATTGGATGACGGACAGAGTGCATTTTCGCGCATTTTGGACATGCACACCAAGAATCAGTGAGATCCTTTTTCGACCGCCTCGAGAAATGGCGTGTTAATTTACTTTCTCCAACTATTTCAAATTTTTACACTTGAAAGTGCTCGATTTTGGTGTACTGAAGCATAGAACTAGAAACTTCAGCTCTTCAGCTACGTGGTGACATCATTAGATCCAGACAGGGGCCCCTTGGAACATGGAGAAATTGGCTGCAAACTGGTGAGTGTTGTTTCTGATTTCCGTTGTGTGGTACCACAATTTCATATCAATATATTTATGTTTGTTCGCGCTTTCATTAATTAAAATATATACAGTCCATTGCAGTTATCGTTTTTCTAGCTGTGGGCAAACAGTACCCATTTTTAAATCTGGGGACAAAGGAATTGTCAATAATTATCGTCCTATTAGTATTCTTTTGGCTCTTCCTAAATTATTTGAACATTGTGTTGAGGTAAAACTTAAGGGATTTTTCGAGAAAATTACAACATCAAAACAACATGGTTTCTCCTCTGGTCGTTCTGTTGACACAAATCTCTTCTTGTATACAAACTTTATCTCTACTGCAATGGTCGAAGGTGCTGAGGTCCATGCTATTTACATGGACTTTAGCAAAGCCTTTGATAGAGTGAACCATGGTGTTTTGATGTCAAAATTAAAAAAGTATGGTATCACTGGTCCATTATGGAAATGGATAAAATCTTATTTATCAAGTCGGTCACAGCAAGTAAAGGTTGAAGGCTATCTGTCCAATATTTTTTTCGTCACATCGGGGGTTCCTCAGGGATCACATTTGGGCCCTCCTTTGTTTAATATCTTTATAAATGACATCTGTTCTTTTTTGGAGGTTGCATACCTATTATTTGCTGATGACTTGAAGATATATGCCAGAATTACCTCACAGCTGGACCAAATTAGAATCCAAAATGATTTAGATAAAATTGATAGGTGGTGTACTCTAAATGGTATGACACTGACAAGTAGACTAAGAAATAATTTCCTTCTTACCTACATGTTGGGTGGTAAAGTATTAAAAGAAATATCTGTTGTAAGGGATCTTGGAGTATATCTTAATTCAAAATTAACATTTTCTGAACATTATGAAAAGGTTTCATAAAGAGATCTTGCCAGGATTTTACAAATGTCAACACACTAAAACTATTATTTATAAGTTTTGTAAGATCAATTCTTGAGTTTTCTAACATCATATGGTCACCATTCTTTAATATTTACATAGATCGACTCGAGAGTATCCAGCGTAAATTTATTAAATTTGCATGTTATAAACTTAGTAGGAATGGCATTTTTCTCTCAGTGGAGGATACATATAAGTATGTGCAATTAAATGTTCTGAAGGACAGGAGGGAGTATTATGACGTATGTTATGCTTTTAATATTATTAATAATTTTATATGTAGTTCAGAATGTCTTTCCATCTTACAATTTCATGTTCCAGGTTACATAACTCGTAATACTCCACTGCTACATGTCCCACATTGTCGTACTTATTATTTTATGTTTAATCCAGTTAATAGAATTAGCAGAAATGTTAACAAATTTTGTAGTCAACTTGATTTCTTTACCATTTCAAAAGATAAAAGAATGTTGATTACCAAACTCGTTTATTATTTTGTGGCCTAACTAGTTTGGAAAAATGGCGTCAAAATGCAGAGTTAATATTTTGGTACAAGCTAATAAGCAGCATTACCTGCTCATCTGAACTTCTGCAAGAAATCCACTTGCTAGTCACTGGAAGAAGAACTAGACAGAGGCAACTGATTAGTGTTAAATTGATTGATTGAAATTCTTTATTTAGCACCAAAGCTAATTATAATGTTTACTTCTCTGATTTAGACATCTTTAACAAAACTTTAAGTGCAGTTAAAAACGCTATTAAATAATGTTAAGTATTGTGTAGGTAAAGTGTACCATTTAGAACAAATTTCTGTAGTGTACACTATACATAAATAAATAAATAAATTTCCCTATGACTGGCAATCCAGGTACTAATGATAAACCTTGTGTGAAAACCATTCGAATGCTGATCTGCTTTGACCAATCTTTTTTGGCAAATCATTGGTCCCATGGAAAATGAATGTTGTTTATATATTTCAGACCTCTTTCAAACTTAAGCTCCTACCTCTTTCAAAATTAAGCTCCGATCGGCTATCGTCATCATCCCTTAGCGCTTGGTGGGTAAGATCTTCGTCCTGACTGTAAATAAAAGACTCTACTAGGTCAACTAGAGGCCTTGTTTCCGAACAAGATTCTACATTGTTGCTGCTCACCAAACTACTGTCATCATATAGACTACTCACTTCTGAATCGAAATTCTCCATCTTCCAGCAGATTAAAGAATTTTTAATGAAAAAATTCTATAAAACATTAAATTTTTTTAACAATACACAAAAAGATAACCAAAAACAACTCAGTGATCTGTCAACTCAACCACAGAACCACAGTACACCGACCTGTCGGTGTACTGTGCACAGAACAACTCAACTGTCAACTCAGTGTTGCCACCCTCGACCCTGAGGTTTCGGTAGAAGGCTTCGAGAAAAATCGGTAGATTTAGATCATCTCAGCAAGCAGTCCAACTATCGATCTAAATTGTATTTCTACGATTTGTTTTTACTGACAAAATACCAAAATTAAGAATTAAATAAAAAAATTAGGTACATACTAGGAACCTATTGCAATAAAGCCAGGCACAAATTGTTCCGGGCATTATATTGACAGTTTCGCATTAAAAACTGACAGTTGATCTTTCAAAATTGATATACTAAAGTCGAATTTAGAAATCCAGTTGTTTATTTTCCAGTCATTGTGGCGTCACTATTACTTCCGGCTCTTATAATACACAATGGCCTTATTTTGAATGAAGACAGCTGTTCTTATAATGTGAAACTGTCAATATAGTGCCCGGCACAATTTGTGTCTGGCTTTATTGCAATAGGTCCCTATTAGGTAGATAATATTATAAAAAAAACCTCAGGGTTTATAATAGCGTGATCTTTAATGCCGCTTGCGGCTGCCGGCTGAGTATATAGCAAAATCCAAGAGATGGCGCCATTAATATACACTTTTAAAAACAATGGCTTGAAATAAAATTTTTATTCTACAAAGGATCTTACATAAAAAGAATATTTTATTTACGGTGTTTTTTTAAATCGCGATTACGAGGCGTATAAAAAAAAACAAGTTTATATTGAAAAAAAAATCGGTAGAAAACTATGGTATTTCGGTATATCGTAAAAGGCTAAATCGGTAGATCTACCGAAAAATCGGTAGATGTGGCAACACTGTGTCAACTTCTAGCTTTCAGCAGGACTTTCGGTTGTGAAAGTTTTTTAAAGGGATATTTCTGCGAACTTACTCCAACTGACCGGTCACCTAACCGTGTCGTTGCGGTATGCTGTGGTATGTTGTTGCCAAGCAAGGACTGTACACAGACAAGAGCACATTGATTTCCGAAAAAATTTAGAAATGCATTTTTCTTTTTTTGAAAAAAATACCTACAAATTAGCAAAAAGGAACCCAATTTAAGGCTGTAGTGAATAATTCAGTCACACAACATTGATTACAATTATTTCATTTGAACCCAATAAAATTAAAAAATTATATTATTATTATATGAACCCAATAAAAGTAAAAAATTATTATTTGTATTTCCAAGAAAACTATTTATTTTTGCGTTTAATTTAATATTGTTTATCTTTTCAGTGTTGGAAAATAAATGCATGACCGTCGTAATGGGTGGCGCGGGGGTGCAGATCCTTTTACTTTTAATTCAAGAATATGTTCAACGATCATGCGGTGGCCGCTACAGTTACTTTCAAATCAAATCCTAAAGTACTTTATTATCAAGTAAAGAAAGATATTTACATTTGACAAAGCATGCTAAAACGAATTGTCCTAATGCACTAAATTTAAAATAGACTCCTTTCTTGTTTTCCTAACTATAATAAAATTATCAGTATTAAATTAATAATATTATTCAGAATTATATTAAAATTTTTCTCAATGTATATGATGACAGTTTTTAGAACCAGTAAAATAAAATGATATATGATTTTTGACAACTTCAGTTTACAAAAAATTATATTATACATATTTATTGTCTTACAATAATAAAAAGAACAAAAATAATTTTTTTAAAATCTTTCGTCTGAGTCAACTTATTATTTATGTTAGTTTTATATGTAGTTTAAAGTCACCTTAATTTGGCAGATAATATCTCAAAAACTAATTAAAGGAATTTTATGATTTCTTTTGTACTATTTATATAATTTGGCAGAACAAAAGAACAAAAAAAGGTAAATAAAAAGGGTCAACGAATTAAGGGAATTTAAGGACATGAAAAATACTTGAATAAGTTTTGTGTCCAAAGAATCTTTCGGCAATCTTATATTATCGGTTGTTTGTTTAAAATTTTTAAAGCTTTAAAGTAAGCAGCTCAGGTAAGTTTACAATGGTCGCTCTCTACATAAACCGTGCGAGCGAGTCGTTTGGTTCGAGATTCAAATCTAACACATGCATAAAGTTTTGTTAGACATTTGAAAAAAAATAAATAAATTGAAATGCACTCTAAAAATTTTACTTTTTAAATTAGCACCGCTTTTTGCTAAACTGATGGTTTTTAGCAAAAACCCAAATAATTAATCGATTTCGAAAGGCTTGAGAGTCTTGTAGGGGGGGGGAGGGAATTGAGACCCCATGATTCCTTTTTTTATGCCGTTTTTTAAAAACACAAGATCGGTTTGCTTGTATTTGCGGTATCTGTGTGAAATAATTATTAACCGAAAACAAAAATTCAAAACTTGCTGAGATATTGCCATTTATAGTTTTTAGTGCTGCTAACTCGAAAACCACTAAACCGATCTAAATTTGGTTTTCGTTGTTTAATAAGATGGGCTTTACTATGTCTCTCGTAATGAAATCTAGAGGGAGGTACCCTAAAAACTCAATAAAAAAAATATTTGAATATTTTTATGCTGTCATTATTATTTTTAAATTTTTTGAAAACCAAAGCAATTTTCCTACTGTTTTTTAGTATATTCTTATAAAATAATATTTTTGAGACATACCAGTCATTATTTTTTCAGCCTTCTTCATTTTCTTGACAAAAAAATTAAAATTGGAAGGAAATAATGTGTTCGTTTCAGGTTCAAAACACCTACAGAAGTAAAGAAATATAAGCAGTAGAGTCAAGTTGCGCTACATGTTCCCACAGCTTTCCGGTAAGTTGTAGTCTGCATGGAATATATACCACGCCAAAGATTCCCTTGGCCTGACTGAGATGCCGTATTCCATTGGGGAAATGAGTGCAGCACCAGTGCACAACTGGCTCGGTGTTTGCATTCCATTGACATGCACTTTTTCAGTTTTCGTATTCCATTCCACCGGCTCTGAGGGCTCGTGCCGCACCGAAAACTTTTTCCCGCCATTAATTTTAAACGCTTATTATTGTCGTGCGACGTAAAAATTAGTGAAAATAAAGTTGTAAGTAAACTTAGCAGCGATGAAGATGAAGAAGAACAGTTCTGTGCAATAAAAAAATGAGAACGGAAACCCCAAAAATAAAAAACTTTATTGAAAATGTGGTTTACCGATTTAACAACAAACAAAATATTATATATGTATACAAGGTGTTTCAAATCCTTATGTTCAAATTTTGGGAGCATAAAGTACACTTCTGGTTAGGTTTTTTTGAAAAACAAGCGCGAAATACAGATAACTACTCTATCTGTTGGTATACGAGCACAAGCCTGCATTCAACAAGGTGGGCATTTTTAAAATATTCTTATAAACTTTTTTTAAATAAAATCATTATTTATTTATTTGACGAATTTTTATTGTTATCTTGGGATAATATTTATCGGCGTGTAACTTTGAAACAAATAAAAATGGATATCGTCGTTAGCCTGATAAAACTACAGGTTGTGTGACATTTTTTTCAAAAATGAGATTTTTGCATAATCAATTTGCCCTATTCCCTATTCATAATGGATATACTATAAAAAATTATTTGCAAAACAATGTTATATTAACGTTGCTTAGAGCAACAATAAAAAATAATTTCGACAGCTCATAATGGCATACCACACGAGTGCGATTTTTCATTTTCCGCGTGTTCCATTGAAACTGCACGCGGTGCAAATTTTTGACAGCACCGCTTCAGTGTCAGAGCACCACCAGTGCTGCACTCATTTTCCCAATGGAATACGGCATGACAATGACATATGGGGCCAGTTTGTAAAGTAATCTAATTTTGCTCACCGATTACATCGGTTTTTTGACATATGACGTTTGACGTTCATTTGACATTTTCATTCGGTGAGTCCGATGAACACCAGAACTGAACCTCGCTTTTTTCGATTTTGATTTATTTTCTAAAAGATTTTCTGCATTAATACATGGAAACAACATTTTCAACGTAACCCTCAATCCTGACATGCCACGGTCTGATGATATTAAAATTTTAAAAACAAAATAAAAAACAGGATTTGTTTTTTCATATTTTATAAGTGTTTTAATGTTATAAAGTTTTTTTAAAGCTTTTGTTAAGGTAGGCTTTTGTGCCTTTGTATAGATTAGGTTAGGATTAGGATGAAGAATTTTACTTGAAAAATTTACTCTAATTTAAAACAACTAAAACTCATTTATTTTAAAAATTCATATTAGCATATAAACTTAGCATAAAATAATAATGGTAAAGGGCTCTCGAGATTAAGTTCTTCTGCTCTTAAGAATAAATTAATAATGAATTTGTAAAATGTAAATGATTTTATAAAAATTTTAACTCGTATATAAATAAAGAAATTGAAATTAACGCCAGATCTTCATCATCCGAGTCTTGAGTCACTATTTATATCTTTTAAGATGACCATCGAAACTTTGTTTACCACACTGTGGAGCATTTAACAAAAAAAACAACAAAAAAGATATAAAATTACACAGCCGAAAAAAAAACACAAAAAACAGCTGATTTTGACGTAATTGACATTCATCGAAGATTGCTCACCGACTCTCAGGGTCGGTGAGCATTGATGCCATCAATTGGTGCCTTGGTGAAATTCATCAGATAATTTACGAACCCGATGGATTTCAACGAATTGCACTGATTAATTTAAAAACTTGATTGTTGTCATCGATGAGCTCATCGATGCCTTTACGAACTCGCCCAATTCTGTTCAGAGACAAAAAAGAGACTGCCGAAAAGATAGGGCCGCGCAGCCAACAAGTTCCAGTAGCGCACAGCGCTGCAATCGCGGACTATGTTTCTATTTGTATTTAAAACTAATTTTATTCTGTTCGATTGGGGTCGTTCATAAATTACGTAAAACTTTGATAAATTTGTCTATCACATAACGCTTAGTATTTTCCTAATGCCATTTGTTGTTAGAAATGGTTTACTATGTTGAATTAAATTAAATAAATCTTTATTAGCAAATCATGCTATTTCAAATTACAAACATAAATATAAAAAATACATTTAAATGTTAATACATGCACCAGTATTTCTATAACAAAACAAATCCAAACTTATAATACTAATAACTATTTACTTCTTATTATTACATGATGGATAATATATCTCTGGAGAACAGCATCGCTGTGGAATAAGCTTCCTGCGACACTTTTCCCTGCAGGTTACAATCTGAACCTTTTCAAAACCAACATACACCAACATTTCCGCGCACTTGCCGCTTCTCGAGCGTGATAGGGATCTCCTTGCGAGTGCGCACCGTAAAAAAAAATTATTGAAATAAAGCCAGGTTAAATAACAGCAATTTTTATTCAACTGAATTAGGATATAAGTCATTGTTTTATAAAGGAATCAGATTGTATAACAAATTACCATTAGACATTAAAAATTGCAAATCAAATAATATGTTTAAGAGAAAACTTAAGAAGTACTTGTTGCCTAGTCAGCCTGATTGTTTATGTAAACCACCCTTGGTACTATATTATATTATATTTTATTATTTTAGTTTCCATATTATTTTTTTGGTGTGTTTTAGTAAAGTGACCTTTTCTCATAAAGAAAGATGGCATCAATGTTTTTTTTTAGGATAGGATTAAAAACATTTTACATTACAATATAAGTACTTGATAAAGCTGTGTGTTACTAGATTATTCTTTTAGTAGGTAGGTGATCCGTGGTATAGGTATAGTCAGTTCTGTTGGGAATGATACAGGAATGTGCTTGTAATGGTTTTTCGGTATTATTAGAGAATTTTGACACCTTCACATTGTAATATCAGCTGTGATCTTTCAACACATGGCCTTTGTTTACTATATGAACCGGAATAAATAGTGCCTTCTTTTATTAATTGAAAATAAACGACGATAGTTTTAAATTCGACTTTGGTATGAATTTTGAACGATTAACTGTCAGTTTTCAATGTAAATGTGTTAAAATAGTGCCTGGCACAATTATAGCCTGGCTATATTTCTCTAATAATACCGAAAAATCATTACAAGCATTCCTGTATCATTCCCAACAGAACTAACTATACCTACCTACTAAAAGAATAATCTAGTAACACACAGCTTTCTCAAGTACTTACACTGTACTGTAAAATGTTTTTAATCCTATCCTTAAAAAAAACATTGCTACCATATTTCTTTATGAGAAAAGGTTACTATACTAAAATACACCAAAAAAATAATATAGAGACTAAAATAAAAAAATATAATATAATACAATATGATACCAAGGGTTTACTTAAACAATCAGGCAATATATGCCCGTTACCCCCCCCCCCCCCCCCGAAGCTAAGATTTTTTTAGATATTTTCCACATATTTCATAACTACAAATATAAAATAGTATAAAATACGTCTTTTTAAGGTCTGGGTCCCCCCCGAAACTTTTTTCTATATACGCCACTGAGGCTGACTAGGCAACAAGTACTTCTTTTTTTTCTCTCTTAAACATATTATTTGATTTGCAATTTTTAATGTCTAATGGTAATTTGTTATACAATCTGATTCCTTTATAAAACAATGACTTATATCCTAATTCAGTATTTATACTGTTTAAATAAAAATTGCTGTTATTCGTTGTTGCATAGGTATGAACATCTGTAACATTCATCAATCAATGTTAATAGAAGTTGCAACCAAAAAAAGAAATAAATAATACAGGTATTCTACCCATATTACAAATTGCAAGTCATTTTTAAAAGCAAGTTACAAGTATATTGTAAACGCAGTCGAGTCAAACCTAACCTCAAATTCTTGGTTTGTTTTTCTGGAATTTTCGGATGCAAAAATTTTGCTACGAATAACTTTTTCACTACAAAGGAGATCTGTTTTGTGTTAAAGCGCGTGTTATCAGACAAAACTGGTCTTGTTTTGTGACTAAGACAAGGTAAGAAAGATAATTTATGCTATTGAAGTTAGGGTCGATTTATATACTTGTTATACAGATTGACACTGAACATATACATTGGTTTTATATAAAATGTGTCAACTTAGTATTGGTGCATTGTGTGTTCGGGAGGGGTGATCATCTATCCACAGCAGGTATACAAATTTTTTTAACAAGACTGTGTAGGACTCCACAGGACACTAAAATACACTACAGGACCAAGAATTTATTTGAGTCCTGTAGGATGGTGCACAAATTTTGTTCAGCTGTTCACCCCTCAGTTATGGCAGGGGTGGATCTAGGAACTTTATTTAGGGGGGGTAGATATCATAATAAATATTGCTTAAAACAGTTTTGCATTGTAACCAGGATGTGTATTCTGTATGTAAAAACGTAAAAACTTAATATAGTTTGAGATTTGGGGGGGAGGGAATTTCTCCTCCCGTAGATCCGCACCTTCTTATGGGTCATTGTCCATATAATTTTATTATTATTGATGTATTGCCTTTTCGGCATTTTCCATTTTTAGTTTTAGTAGATATTTTAGTCAGTAGTGCACCCAAGAATAGGTCTTTGGGGGACCCGAGACAGAGTTATGCCATATCTTCACCTATTTAATTTTTTTATTCATGAAATATATGGAAAATGTCTAAAAATCCTTAGGCTTCTGTCTTTTAGTTTAGTGTTTGAACATAATTCTAGCTAGTGCTTTTACTTCTTAGGTACACAGACATTATGGATTTGTATGGATCATTACAATCACATTGAGTACACACTGCTTGGTTGTAAGTAAGTGAACTGATTTTGGACTGTTTCTTTCTCTTTTGACACAATTCACTTAACCTAGGTTAGTTTTAACATTGTTAACTTTGCTAGGTTCTCTTGAATAAAGAAAATTTGAATTTGAATTTGAATTTGCAAATGTTTTTTCATTTAGGTAAGTAATAGAGAAATATTGGTTAATAAGTTCTGTCTCTTTCAGCGGCGTAGCGTGCCCGAAAGGGCGGGGGGGGGGCGACAGCTAAAAAGGGCGCCTCTGAAAACTGATGAAACATCTTGTGGCAAAAAATAACAAAAAGGTCAAAAAGGCGCCTCTCACAAATCTCAACGTTAGTTTCCTTTGGCACCCACTCAATTGGCCATTACCGGCCCGACTTAATAAAGCTGAGGGCGCTTCGGCCACCTATGGGGCACCACTACCCTCGGGGCGGGGGGGACGAACCCCCCGCGCCCCCCCCCCCCCCTTCCCCACGCTACGCCGCTGGTCTCTTTCCACACCCATACTAGGGCCTATTCTTAAAATACATAATGCCATTTAACATAATAATTATATGTTCAAAATTAATGCTTAAAGGGGTAGCAGTGTTTGGCCTTGTATTACACATAACTTTTTTTTAATGTATGTTGTTTCTTGAAAATTCTGTACAGAGGGTGGAGGTGGGTCAATTACATAAGTTAAGAATAGGCCCAAAGTGTACTTAGGGCAGAGCTTCAAGAGCTAAGCTCGCCCTTAAAAATTTGGTTAGCCCCTGAAATTATATTACATATAAACACATATTTCAGACATAGTCGACACAAAGGCTTATTGGGGTGGGGGAGACAACAACCACCTTTCCTCAGAAACTTTTTGATCTTCTGCAATTTTTTGTAACTCTAACTGTTTCCAAGAAAAGGGAAAAAAGGAAAATTTGTACTCTGCATTATTTTAATTTTATGCGAGTATAATGTAATTTCTAAATAGCAATTGAAGATACAAGTTATTTTATTTTGTTCTTTTTTTCTGAAAAATGGTTAGAGATAAAAATATTGCAGATCAAAAAATTTCTGAATAAAACAAGGAATTCATTGTACATTTTTAAATCTGCCAATAACTTACTGCAAAAAAGTTCTGGAGAAAAAAGAGGGCATGACCGCGGAAAAAATATCACCCTGTAGTTTTTCCTAATATTTGACATGCTTAATGATGTATGCCTTGTAACAAAACAACAACAACATGTTCCAGATTTGAGCTAAATATCTCAAAAACCGCAGTTATAAATAAATAAAAAGCAGTTATAAATAAAAAGCAAACAAAAAACTAATATTTTAATAACCCATATCTCAAAAACTAAGCATGGTTATACAAAGTTTTTTTTCTTAAAATCACTCAAGATAATCCTCTGAAGTTTGGCGACATACTTTATTAACACCTTTATAAAATACCTACTATTATGAGTCCCCTGGCAGCTTTTTTTTTTGCTTTTTAGTTATCCAACGCAACAATCAACAATGGGATAACATCATTATGTGGCCACCTTTATTATTAAAAAATGGATTGGAGAATGGATATTGTGAAGAATATATGAAAATTACATTACAACATTTGAGCAATTCCACATAAACCTAGAAATTAGAAATTGAAGACTGTAAAAGTGTGTTCTTATTTTTTAAAATATTGTTTTTATTAAGGATTATTAGGTGGTACATGTTTAACTATTTTTAAGTTTTCTAAAAATCCACAGTTTTTTGTAATATAAATACCTAGTTTATACATTTAAGAAAAAACATTATATTTTAGATTTTTCTAAAACAGTTCTCATTTTTAAAAAAATAAATATTACATTTTTTAAAAAACATTGTTTTTTATTTAAGTATTACATTTTCGAGGTCATGCAAATTTTTATGTATGCGGAAAAAGTTTGGATATCTTACAGGTTTACATGACTAAAATTAATATATTTTTGATATCCAAATTCTTTTCGCATACATGAAATTAGCCTGACCTCAAAAATAGCACCTTTACTAAAGGCCGCTTGAGATGGTGTATGACAATAAAATTTGCAGGCAAATGCAAGAAATTTTGCCCAGGTGCATGCGCAGTACAAATCCAGCTGATTGTTGCAGGCAATCCATTTTTATCGGTCCGGTGCCATTTTTTTGCATGCAAACTGTACTTGCATGCAAACTGGGGAATTTTTACCTAGATTCTGGGGAATGTCAAACGAAAAGAAGATTTTTTGCAGGCAACAATTTGACCGAAATTTTTTGCTTGCAAATATTTGCAGCGCGTCATGCACCATGTCAAGCGGCCTTAAGAAAAAAATCATTTAAAAAGCCCGCCGAGCCCGCCCGCGCATTCTTAATTCTTCCAGTAGCCTAGGGTGGCGCTAGCGTAAACTTGTTGCTGCTTTTGAACATTAGGCGCTGACTCGTGACGTAGGTTGACATTAGCACCCCGACATAAATTGTAATTTTGGAACATACTCATTTGCATCTCTTTTTAAAGCACAGCTTATTTTTTATTGCTGTCCAACTCATAGCGCTGCACAGTGGGCTCCCGGATCTGATTTTTGACCAAAATTAGAAAAATAGGTTTTGTCACAATATTTTGTTTTGAAATGAGAAAGAAGTAATTATCAATCAAAATGGCGAATCCAAAATGGCGAAGTTTTTTATTTATGAACCGGTAAGTATGAAATTTAGTGCTAATATTCGCTAAATGTGATTTTATACCTAATTTAAAAAAAACTTATTTACCAGTAGGTTTCAAATTTGGAACCTTGGCGTGTCTAAAGTCGTTGAGTATAATTATGAAATCAAACTTAAAAATTACATGACGAATCCAAAAGGGCAGTTTTCTATTTGTGAACCGATATGTATCAAAATTGGAACTTTGGGGTGTATAAAGCAGATAGATTTCTCACTCAAACCTAGAAAAAATATTATGGCGGATCCGAAATGGAGAACTTTTACATTTATGAACCGATATGTATTAAATCTGGAACTCTGCGGTGTTTAACGTCGCTCATTATTATTTTTTACTTAAACAAAAAAAAACTTGCACGGCGGACCCAAAATCTTTATCCTATACACTATCCTATATTTATAAACCGATTTGTGTCGAACCTAGTACTTAGATTATTTAAGGTTAAAGCTCACCGTGTAATGTGGAAAAAAGCTGCGTTGAAAAGGATAAGGAGTTTACATAACTAACTAACATAAGCTAAAAATCAAACTAAAAATTAAAAAAAGTTAAACGGTATTATTTTTTGGCTCTACCAAAAACTAGAAAATAATACGAACGTAACCCTGACTTTGTAGCGGATCAGAACCTGCAAGTTTAATGACTGTATAATCAAATAAGAATGATTTTTCTAAAAAAATTTGTTTTTAAGTGCAACAAAATAAATATTTTTAAAGCGTCCACTTTTTTATACTAGTTTGTTAAAAGTCAGGTTTGGTAAACTGCTGATGATTTAAAATAGAACCGTTTACCTTAAAAGCTTTTTTACCTAATTCGTCTTTCATAAACAATCCACCTGTAAAAGTTAATTTTATCTATAATTTTTGGTTTTTGAGATATTGCAGTTGGTTTTTGTTATGGAGTGACCATATTTTTATTTGATTTTTGAAATTAGTATATAGTTAGTATTTTTATACATTATTTATATTTTTTTATTAATATATATTTTTCAATATTTATTTGTTTAATTTAGCCTAAAGTGCTTTAAAAATAATAGACAAAAACTTTTGTAGCAGGAGATTTTAAAGTACAATTTTTAAAAAATATGTATACATACTTTTTATAAAAACAAAATTTTAAAAACATGGTTGATGAGGGAAGCAAAATTTTTGTCCAACATTTATAAGAAATCTATATTTTTATTAGCAAAAACCATTGTCTGACCTGTCTACACATCAAAATTGGAATCAAAATGTACAGGTAGAAAGTCTAATTAGGGGAAAGGGGGGCAAAATGGGATACTTAATTTTATAGGCCCTTTTCTTCCTATTAAATGGTCACCAGTGCGTTCGTCATTTGAAATTAAGTTGGCTAGATACGTTATCTTTAAGTTCTAGTTTTCAGTTTAAACGATTTAGAACTCCATCATACTTTTATTTTTGTAAGAAGTTGCCTTTGGTAAAATGGGGGTACTTATGTGGATGTGTAATTTGGAATCAATATTTTTGTAAGACCAGTCTTATTTATTAAAATACTAAACAAGTTAAAAATACTTATTTAAAAAATAAAAAGTTGTAATATATTGTAAATACATTTATAATAATTAAATTTAGTAATTACAAAATTTATAAGGAATTACAACGACCAAGTCATCGCTGTCGACTCTCCTCCACGAATTTTGCGTCAATTTTTTGCAAAGACAACATAAAATACTAGTTTTAGCGATGCTATCAAAAAACAAATTTTTTTTGGGGGGTATAGGG
Organism: Aspidapion aeneum; assembly: GCA_963576565.1. NCBI lineage: Eukaryota > Metazoa > Arthropoda > Insecta > Coleoptera > Brentidae > Aspidapion > Aspidapion aeneum. The sequence continues at coordinate 74,639,129 of OY755041.1, read as the reverse complement.
GACTAGGTATAACAAGGTACCCCATTTTGCCCCCATGAAAAAACCCCATATTGGCCCAAACCACCAGTTAAATTCAAACAAAAATCATACATAGTAAAGGACTAATCTTACGGGCGATGCGTTTAATTATGAATAATACATAAACCCACTAATCGTTCAATGTAAACAAAATTTTAAAAAGTTTGTAAAAAATGTACTTACTGTCACAAAATGCGCAAGCTATTTCTACAATAAACAGCGCACAACATCACATGTTGAGCAAAAACCAACTTAAGCTCAGCCGACCGGCACCAATCATATTGCAGAGAGTTGAACCAGTTATAGGGATAAAACATCTGATATTAAAAGGTTTTATTTTTGCGCAATTTACTTAAAACTGCGATATCACGTTTTACCCGCGTACCCCATTTTGCCTCCCTTTCCCCTACCTTTTTTTACAAGATTTATTTTATGCGAATTTTATACAACATAAAATATTGTCGTAAAATGGCTTAAAATCTGGATCAAACCGCCATACAAATATGGTACTTTAACGCGTTCCTTTGAAAGGAAAAATGACACTTTTAAAAAATAACTGAAAGTTACGTCAATTAAATCATAGTTTTTTCAAGGCCTGCTGGACTATCTACTCCTTTTTGTAAAGGTATTAAGAAGTTTCAGTATGTTTTTAATTTAACCCTTTTTGGACAAAAATTAGATCTGCGAGCCCACTGTGTGCATCAGAAAATTCATTGACTTTGATTGTCAAAATGGCATGACTGTTTTAGATTGGATGCGCCCGTCCCACTACTTTGAGTTAAAAAGAGAGAGTAAGTAGCTGGATGACAATGTGTGAGTTTAGTAAATAAAACGAGTAGACCAATGTTTAGTAATCAAACTCATGTGTGTAATATTATTAAGCGCCCTTACTAATACATTAGTATAAAAAAAGATGGTAAATAGTCGGATCATAATGTGTAAGTTCAGTCAATGCACGATTAGATTAGTTGTTGGTACGTTCCGGAATCATATTTTGTGTCGGGGTGCCGTGCTACGTCACAGTCAGCGCCTTATTAAGCCAGGGCTATCAAATGTGTTGGCCTTGATTAAGACGAGTCGTTAAATACCGAGATGAATTCCAAGACGTGCGCAAGCGTTGATCTGTCACTTCTGCCAACCAATCAACTGAGAGATATTTCAGTATAGTTTTAGACAGCAAAACTTTAATAATTTCCAGTGCTTTTTGATGAAAATTCGTCGTTTTTGTGCTGTGAAAATGCCGGTGACGTGCAAGTTGTGTGACAAATTATTTAGTGCCCAATTTAATTTGAATAAACACTGTCAAAGTAAAGATGGCATACAAAAATAAAGGTATTCCTATGCAGAAAGTGTTTTTATGTTTAGATGCCTAGAATGTAAATGCTCCTTCCCAAAAAACCTGGATCTGTGTGATGATTTGAAATACAAACACAATCAAAAAATAAATACTTGAAGAAACATTGGAGTTGAGAGTCAATACTCCCATGGCAAAACAAAATAAACGTGAAATGCATAAGATCATATAGAAGAAATACTGCATATACCTCAAAAATATTAATCGCAGCACGTAGATATTGTATATTTTTGAAATCAGAAAGAAAAGACGAATCTTAAAATGCAAAAATATACAAGGTGTTCCCTCTCAAAAAATCGACTTCATTGTCACACCCTGTACAGGGTGTCCCAAATTCGTTGTTTTTTTGTGGTGTCAGGTATTTCTAGGGGAGATAGAAAAAAACTGGCCCCCTTTGCGACGCTCAAATTTCAAGAGAAGCCTAAAGGTAAAAACAACATTTAGATATAGCAAGCCGTTTTTAAGCTACGGAGTGTTTTTGTCTGCATTTTGAGAGGGGGTCTATAATTTTTTTGTTTATGAAAATTTTGTTTTTGTGTAAATAGCTTTCTTATAGATCTTTTCTTGAAGAATTGACAGATGTAAACGGTTTTTATTTATCTCTTTTGGTTTTTAAAATATTGCATAAAGTTGTTATTTTTCTTACAGAATAACTCTTTTTTTATTCGATTTTTAAAATCAGCTTAAAATTTCCTTTAAAATGGTGTATCACACTCAATATTTTATTTTTTTATTGTTTTCTTTACTTTTATTTTTTAATCACCTCTTTATTATTTTTTTATTTTTATAATTTTATAATATTAAAATATTTTAAACCCCTTAAGCAAACTAAAATATGTGGTAAAAATAAAAAAAAATACAAAAATATAGAGAAATAAAGGGATCCTCCCATAAAGAAAAATTAATTTTATGTGATATCTCAAAAACTAAACGTGACAAATGAAATTTAATTCCTCTTAAAAAAGTGTCTTAAGAATGTTTTCACAGAAATAAAAAATATTAATAAATAAACAAGTTATAGACCCCTTCCCAAAATGCAGACTTACTAAAAACACCCCGTAGTTTAAAAACGGCTTGCTATATCAAAATGCGATTTTCACCTTTAAGCTTCTTTTGAAATTTGAGTGTCGCAAAGGGGGATCAGTTTTTTTTAGCCCCTCTAGAAATACCCGAAACCCCCCAAAAACATCGAATTTGGGACACTATGTACATGGTGACAAATAGAAAAAAATTATGTTGGCTTTTAAAGTTGTCAATCTCAATTTATTTTCAATAATAAAGTTGCTGAGTGCTCCGGTTATAAAAAACCACCCGGTACCGACATAAAATCATACCTAAAAATTAGAATTGACCATTATTTTATACCTTGATTTGTTTATTATACGTTAAGCTCTGCGAGCTCGCGCCAATAATTTAAATTAGACATTTTGACCTTAATTTTGGCGCATGCTCCTTCGATGGAATTCATCTCGGTATTTAACGACTCGTCTGCGAGCTCGCGCCAATAATTTAAATTAGACATTTTGACCTTAATTTTGGCGCATGCTCATTTGATGGAATTCATCTCGGTATTTAACGACTCGTTGATTAAGCACTCTTTTATTATTTTCTCTATTGCCGTATTCCATTGGGAAAATGACTGCAGCACTGGTGGTGCACTGACACTGAAACGGTGCTGTCAAAAATTTGCACCGAGTGCAGTTTCAATGGAACACGCGGAAAATGAAAAATCGCACTCGTGTGGTATAAGGTCACTATATCACGAAGTTCCTAACATCGTGATATAGTGACCTTAGTGTGGTGTGCCATTATGAGCTGTAGAACTTCTTTTTTATTCTTGCTTTAAGCAACGTTAATATAACATTTTCTTGCAAATAATTTTTTATAGTATATCCATTATGAATAGGGCAAATTGATTATGCAAAAATCTCATTTTTGAAAAAAATGTCACACAACCTGTAGTTCTATCAGGCCAACGACGATATCCATTTTTATTTGTTTCAAAGTTACACGCCGATAAATATTATCCTAAGATAAATAAAATTCGTCAAATAAATAAATAATGATTTTATTTTAAAAAAGTTAATAAGAATATTTTAAAAATGCCCACCTCCATGTTGAATGCAGGCTTGTGCTCGTATACCAACAGATAGAGTAGTTATCTATATTTCGCGCTTGTTTTTCAAAAAACCCTAACCAGAAGTGTACTTTATGCTCCCAAAATGTGAACATAAGTATTCGAAACACCTTGTATACATATATAATATTTCACAAGTTTCTTTCAACTAAACCTAACTTTCCTGCCTTGCAGAATTTGGTCAAAAACATGTTGTTCAAAATCCTTTTGTTCGAAAGTAATATTAATACTTCAATAACATTTTCTTGAAAAGGAAAATTATTTAAAAACATTTCCTTCAAACAAAAAATTGTTTGAAAACATTTTATTAAAATTTTTTTGTTCAAAAACATTTTCTTTGAAAGTCATTTTTTTTTCATAAGGAATATTGTTCAAAAAAGTTTTTGAAGAAAATATTTTTGAACAAATTTCCATTCAACAAGAACATAATCTAACCTAACAGCTAAGCGTAAGGGTGTTTTAACATACCATAAAAATGGCAAGACATGTGCCTCAGCGCTAATGGGGTTTCGTCCCCTCTGTTCTTTTTTTTGACAAAATTGAGGCAACTTGAATTTATTTATGAGGAATTCTGCAGTGCTCATCTCGAGCCGAAAGTGTTTCTTGAACTAAAAAATACATTTATTTTTACTTATAATCATAGCTGCCAGAAAACCCTAACTGTCGGAAAATTAGCCCCAGGGCCCCAGTCAACCAGATCCATACAAATCTACTTACCTGTTTTTTGTTAAATCGGTAAACCACATTTTCAATAAAGTTTTTTATTTTTGGGGTTTCCGTTCTCATTGTTTTTATTGCAGAGAACTGTTTTTCTTCATCTTCATCGCTGCTACGTGAACAACTTTATTTTCACTCATTTTTACGTCCCACGACAATAATAAGCGTTTAAAATTAATGGCGGGAAGAAGTTTTCGGTGCGGCACGAGCCCTCAGAGCCGGTGTCAAAAAAGCCGCACTCAGTGCAAAACTGAATTCATAGTAAGTAGTAAGTAAGTAAGTAAGACGTTTATTATTCTTCTCAACAGTTTTACACATATAGTACATTATATAGAAAAATATTACAAGCTAGTGTTGAGGGAATAATGCGCTGGTTTGCAGCATCTTAACCCAGAAGGTCAAGCGCTGTTGGAGCGCTTAGTTTTTACATTTCTTATAAGCCCTTAACACTAAAGATTCTTAAGACTAGGGTAAATTAAATAATAAAAAGTAACCTAATAATTTCAGAGAAATGTGGGGGGGGGGGGAGACACGAAAAGAAAAAATAATAATAAGAAAAAGAAGAAATGCTAAGCGGGTTGAGCAAATATTAATAAATAATTAATGTTCATTTTTATAGTTGATTTGGCAAACGGTGACTGGTAATAGCTTTTCTTGCAAATTTTTTAAAGGTAGTGATGGATTGCGTTAGGTCAAAAATTTTAAAATGTTGGTTAACGGTAGAAGCGATACCATAAGAAAAACTTTTCTTAAAAATTTGTTTATTATGCTTTGGTATTTCTAACAGGTTTCTATGGCGAGAGTTGCGATTATGTATTTGATTGCGGCGAATCGCTTTGTTGCTAAGATAGGAGGGTTTTTTATTTTTTAGAATTTTAAAGTAAAAACAAAGTGAGTGAAAGGTGCGACGATCGAATATATTTAGCCAGCCGAGGTCAAAGAGTTTATGAGAAATTCTCTGTCTACGTCTTATACCGAATATAAATCGAATACAAGAGTTCTGAACCTTCTGGACTCGTTTTTTTGTGATACAATCAAGAAAAGGGCCATAGACCGTATCGGAAAAATTAAAAAAAGATAATACAAGAGAATCACACAAGAGTTTTTTAGTTTTTTGGCATAAGTAGTGCCTATGAGGATACATAGACTTTAATGCAGAGTAGGCTTTCTGAAGGCAAGCATTAATGTGGTTGGTAAATTTTAATTTTTCGTCAAAGATCAAACCAAGGTTTCTAGCGGTACTCTTGTATTCGACAGGAGAGTCTCCGATGATAAGCTGTACAGTCTGTTTTACGTTTTCTCGCACCTCATCAGTACAGAAAACCATGGCTACACTTTTACTTGGGTTTATTTTAAGAAGATGATCATTTGATGCTGACAATATGTTTCTAAGGTCGGTATTGATTTTGGCTTGTGCTGTTAATGCCTGAGACGGTTTAAAAGAAAATTTTAATTGCACGTCGTCACAGTATAAATAACATTTGCAGTGTTCAAGATTTTTTACTATGTTTACGGTATAGACACTGAACAGAAGGGGACCAAGAATGCTACCCTGGGGACAACCTGAGGTCACATTAACCGGCTCCGATCTTTTGTCTTCAAGAACCACTCTCTGTTGTCTATCGGTAAAATATGATTTTATGAATTGACATGCGGAGTTATCAAAGCCTATGTATTTCAAGATAGCGAGTAGAGTTGTAGGATTTACCATATCAAAGGCTTTGGAGTAGTCCAGTAAAACGAGAACCGAGGCTTCTCCCTTGTCAAATGAACTAACAATGTCATCAGTTACATCAGCAAGGGCTGTTGCGCAACTGTAACCAGAGCGGAATCCAGATTGTCTAGCGGGTAAAATGTCGTACTTGTCCAGAAATTGGCGCATTTGTAGTTCCATTGTCTTTTCAAGAATTTTAGAGAGAGTGGGTAGAATTGAAATTGAACGCAGTTGGCCAAACTCAGTAGGTTTTTTAATTTTTGGAATGGGCAAGACATTTGCGAATTTCCATTGACATGGAAAGTAGGATTGACGAATGCAACAGTTCACTATATGCAATATAAATTGAATTACAAAAGGGCAGCATAGCTGAATAAGTGTTATATTTAAATTATCAGTGCCTATAGCTTTACTTTTAGCTTTCAGTATAATGCTAGCAATAAGCTCCTCTGAGACCTCTTCGAATCTAAATTGTTGTTCCGTGTTTAGAGAATTATTATTATAGAAATTTATTAGATTATCAGATGGGATATCATTACTAGCTGCGAGAGAAGAAAAAAATTGGCTCAATTCGTCAACAATTTTCAAATTATCTGGAATAGATTTGTACGGTTTATTAATGATATTCATTTTATTCAACTCCTTCCATTTATCTTTATCGCTACATGTTTGAAATTTGTTATTAAGATAAATTTTCTTCTCTCTCCTGATGGCTGTAGTTGTTAAATTTTGTAGCTCCTTGTAATAATTATAATGCTGCTGACTCTTGGTGCGGCGATATCTGTTTAAGGCCTTATTTCGGAGTTTTTGAAATTGCTTTATGTTATCTGTGATCCATGGCGCATATGGCCTCGTTTTTTTTGTGCAAGTTATTATTGGCGCATGTTTATCAAAAAGGTTAAGTAATGTTGTCGTCAATGGAATTTATAGTAAAAACTGACTGCCAGGGGGCATTTTCCAGATCTGACTGAAACTCAACAGTGTTCATTTTATTCAATGCCCGGTAACTGAAGGTGGTTTTTTCAAGAGGCTCCACATTAAAGCTTAATTTACACCAGACTAAAGAATGATCAGATATATCTAGATGTGTTACACCAGAGTCTACCACCAAGTCGCAGCTGCCACATACAAGATCCAGCAGGGTCTCGGAACTCTGTGTTATTCTCGTGGGCTCGGTAATAAACTGTTTTGAGTTGAAAGCATCTAAAATATTTATTAGTTGTGTAGTGTGTGTAAGGTCTTTTAGCTGATCAATGTTAAAATCACCAAAACAGACAATATTGCTAGAATGGGCATATAGTTGAGGAAGTAAATCCTCGAAATAGCTCAAAAAGTTTTTTTTACTAGCAGATGGCGGTCTGTAAATATTACCCACGATCAAAATATTGCTCCCCTGTTGTATTTTGACCCAAATATGCTCGACCACATCCAAACACTCTTGGAGTAGAACCGTGTATTTTAAATTATTTTTTAAATAGATAGCAACCCCGCCGCGATCACTTGCTACCCTATCTTCTCTTATTAATGAATAGCTATGAATAGTAATTGCATGATCATCGATATGGGGCTTAAGCCAGCTTTCAGATATACCAACAATATCATAATTTTCACCTTGTAAATGATCTTTAAATATATCAAAGTTATGTAATAGAGAAGCAGTATTAATATGGGCACAACTTAGCATTTCTTTTCGTAGGGGGACGGGAGGGAGACTTATATAACTACCTATAAACTAAAAAGAGAAAAGTCATAAAAAAACACTCACGCACACTGGTAGGCTAAATTTCCGTACGATTTAGCTTAAAAACAAAAAATGTGGAAAGCTGAGGGCTTTTTTTATAGAAAATTTTATTTTTAGCACACAGCTATAAGTATTTCCTCGAGTATTTCTTTAGGAACTATAAAAACAAAGAAATTTACCTAGCATGAAGTGAATAAGAATGGAATGTACATATTTTTGGAAATATGTCTGTCAATCATACTTTTACTATATATTATTAACCTTGTATTATTGTTTATTTATTCATTCTATTTTTTATTTAATTTAACTTAATGTCCCAAAGAGATAATAGCTAAATATTACTGTTTTTTTAAGCACATATGACCAGACATAATGGATAAAAAATTGTCCGAAAAATAATATTAGTATTTATAAGTAACATGACACACGCATAAATAATTTTTAAAAAATGTGACAGAAAGGATTAATATTAATTGCTATGTGGTTTTACATGCTACTTGTCAGCAGAAAACAAAATATGATCATAGTGGTAAATATTTGTCAAAATGTTACCTTATAGATCCTTAGATTTTTTGGTTAATACCACTCTTTTCACTCCATAAGATGAAACAAAACACAACCCTTGTTATTCCACGCACTGATTTTATCTTAATTAAATAATATTTATCATTATTTTTTTTTTAACTTAGAATTGAACTCACGTAACAGAGATTTATTATTGATTTATTTAATTTTTTTTGCGAGACATATTTTTAGTCGAGATCACTGACACTATAAACACGATTAACTACCCCATTGCGTTTGACATACATATTGCCATGTAGTGACCAGGCGTTTTTCATTGTAAACTTGTCAATTGCTTTTGATAACAAATTAACACGGTATTGGGTCAAGTCCTCTTGAATAGAAATTTTAGATCCTTTTAGTTTTGACCGATTTTTTAACACATCCGCGCGTTTGTTTATGTCTGAGAACTCGACAAATATGCCCCTTGACTTCATATTATTTGTGTCGCTGTTTTTTGCCGCGACCCGATAGCAGCGTTTGATATCGGAAACTGCTACTGAACTCATTTTTAAGTTGTTTTTAATTATTTTTAATAACACGTTGGGAATGTTTTCACCTTGCTGCTCCGGTACGCCAAAGATGCGAACGTTGCGCCCTCTGGACTGCTGTTCCATGGCTTCAACCGACATTTTAAGGGTAATGTTTTCCGTTTCGAGGGTGGAAATTTTTGTGTTGAGAGAAGAAATCTTCCTATCAACCTCTTGAAATATTTCTTTGTATTTTTCTTCTATTTTGAGCTCTATAGTCTGAGCAAGTTTGTTGATAAACTCTTGCCTGTCAATACTGTCATTGACAAGCTTCCTGATATCTTCCAGATCGGTCCGTGTTAAGACCATTTTTCCCCTTTGGTGGCTTAGTGCTAACGCAAACAAACATGGTATTTATTGGTAGGCACTACTAACTATCACTTAGCCAAAACTTTACTATTAATTCTTTTATTAAACTGCGTTTTAACAATTTTTTTTACTCAGCTGTCCAAAACACAACAACACTACTCAAGCGCCATCTCATACCTACATAAGTTCCTCAATGGAATACGAAAACTGAAAAAGTGCATGTCAATGGAATGCAAACACCGAGCCAGTTGTGCACTAGTGCTGCACTCATTTCCCCAATGGAATACGGCATATGATTCTGTTCCGTGCAGTGACAGTGACAGTAAATTTTTTTCCTTGCCATCCTTGCCTTTCACAACAAATGAGGGAAAATCAATGCACTTTCCATTATTCTCCCCATTTTCCTTTTCTTTCCAAAGAAAACGCATGCTCACTAGGCGGTCTACGACAAGCTGAAATGCACTCGGTGTGGCCCACAACTTCGTCTTTGAATATCATCTGAATTTGAGAGAAAAATTATAAAGAAAAACAAAGGTACTTAATTTATAAAATTTTATTAATGATTTATACCATAAAGATGTATATTTATATCATTTTCAGGAGTCCACTGTTTACAAATTTAGTTCTTTGGTATATAATACCACTTGTAAAACTCCAGGATAATCTAAAGATTGTTTTTCCATTTGAGACTAAAAGAGTTCTGGGTGATTCTAGGAACTTAGGACATAATTGACTGTCAATGTGTCCCCCAAGGTTTTCTTATCCAAACATTAATAAAAAAGGTCACAAATGACAGGTATACTTCCTAGACAATGTTTCCCAAAAAGTGCCAGTCAATTTTTAAAATATTTTTTTGGGGCTGGTGCACTATCCGGACACGATTTTTTGGAAAAAATAAAAATTACGGTTTCGGTGCACTATCCGGACACTAAAACGAGACATTTTTTGATGACGATTCTTTTTGAAAATAGTAATTTAGGGATCTTGAAACTGATTTAGGTACAGAAAATTTTTAAAAAATAGTTTTTTTAATAAAAAACACACTTTTCAGTTTCTATCTAAAATGCACACATAATCACATACACAGGGATATTGGGCATAGATATTATGGACTTTGGGCCATTTACTGGGGTTTTATTCTTATATTCCGTGACTGACTGGAAATGCAAGGTTGCCACATCACAGGCATAAAATAAAATATTTTGATTTAATTGTCCCTTCTTTCTGGCATTCATATTTTTTTAACCAATAAATTAAAAGGGAAGGCTTGGATCAGGATAAGTTTTATTATATTTGTAGAAAGGTTGGGTTTGGGTTGGTTTTGGTAAAGCTGGGAAGCCTTGATTTAGGTTTGGTTTGGGTTCAGTTGGGATGGGTTGGTTTGTTTTGTTTTGGTTTGGTTCAGTTTGGTTTGGTTCGCATTCGGTTGGGATCGGTTCGGTTCGGGTTGGTTCTGTTCGGTGCAGTTCAGGTTGGTTCCGTTCGGTTCGGTTGCGGGTTCGGTTCGGTTGGGCTTGGTTTTGTTCGGGTTTGGTTGGGATCGGTTCAGTTCAGTTCGGTTCCGTTTGGTTCAGTTCGGGTTCGGTTCGGGTTGGTTCCGTTCGGTTCGGTTCGGTTTTGGTTGGTTCCGTTCGGTTCGGTTGGGCTCGGTTCCGTTCGGGTTCGGTTTGGTTGGGATCAGTTCAATTTGGTTCAGTACCGGTTGGTTCTGTTCGGTTCGGATTAGTTCCGTTCGGTTCGGGTTAGTTTCGTTCGGTTCGGGTTGTTTTCGTTCGGTTCGGGTCGGTTCCGTTCGTGTCGGTTCCGTTCGGTTGGGTTGGGTTCGGTTTGGGTTGGTTTAGGTAGAGCTGGGTTATTGTTAGTTAGGTTGTACTAGGTTTGGGTTGGTTTAGGTAGAGCTGGGTTGGGGTTACTTAAAATAGAATATCACTTTATTGCCAACAAGCTTCATTGTACTAGGTTTGGTTAATTTTATCTTTTTAGGTGTGATCAAAACAGATTTAATAATATTTGTTTCCTTATTTTGATTATTTTTGCGGAAACGTGGCAACATTGCAAAATATAAGCCACAGATATTGGCAAATTTTGTTTTGTTGGGGTTGAAAAAAAAAGAAGAAGTCAAAATTGAATGAAAAGTATGGTTAGAATGCTGTTTTGTACGTGTTTTTTAAGGTTTTATTTATTTATTTTCTCAAAAAATACTGGATAATCCGCAAATTTTTTTTTGGAAAAACATTATTTAGAAGATCTACTTTAAGGTAATTTTTATTTTTTCCAAAAAATCGTGTGTCCGGATAGTGCACCGGCCCCAAAAATTACCTTAAAGTAGACCTTCTAAATAACGTTTTTCCAAAAAAAATTTTGCGGATTATCCAGTATTTTTTGAGAAATTAAATAAATAAAACCTTAAAAAACAGGTACAAAACAGCATTCTAACCTCACTTTTCATTCAATTTTGACTTTTTCAACCCCATCAAAACAAATCTGTGGCTTATATTTTGCAACGTTGCCACGTTTCCGCAAAAATAATCAAAATAAGGAAACAAATATTATTAAATCTGTTTTGATCACACCTAAAAAGATAAAATGAACCAAACCTAATACAACGAAGCTTGTTGGCAATAAAGTGATATTCTATTCTAAGTAACCCCAACCCAGCTCTACCTAAACCAACCCAAACCAAACTGAACCAAACCTAGTACAACCTAACTAACCCCAACCCAGCTCTACCTAAACCAACCCAAACCGAACCCAACCCAACTGAACGGAACCGGCACGAACTGAACGGAACGCGAACGAAAACAACCCGAACCAAACGGAACTAACACGAACCGAACAGAACTAACCCGAACCGAGCAGAACCAACTGGTACCAAACCGAATTGAACCAATCCCAACCAAACCGAATCCGAACAGAACCAAGCTGAACCGAACCCACATCCGAACCGAACGGAACCAAACCGAACAGAACCAACCCGAACCGAACCTGAACTGGACCAAACGGAACCGAACCAAACTGAACCCATTCCAAACCAAACCCGAACGGAACCGAGCCCAACCGAACCAAACCAAACCGAACCCGTAACCAAACCGAACGTAACCAACCTGAACCGAACAGAACCTACCCGAACCGAACCGATCCCAACCGACCGCGAACCGAACTGAACTGAACCAAAACAAAACAAACCAACCCATCCCAACTGAACCCAAACCAAACCTAAATCAAGGCTTCCCAGCTCTACCAAAACCAACCCAAACCCAACCTTTCTACAAATATAATGAAACTTATCCTGATCCCAAGCCTTCCCTTTTAGTTTATTGGTTAAAAATATATGAATGCCAGAAAGAAGGGACAATTAAATCAAAATATTTTATTTTATTCCTGTGATGTGGCAACCTCGCATTTCCAGTCAGTCACAGAATATAAGAATAAAACCCCAGCAAATGGCTCAAAGTCCATAGTATCTATGCCCAATATCCCTGTGTATGTGATTTTGTGTGCATTTTAGATAGAAATTGAAAAGTGTGTTTTTTATTAAAAAAACTATTTTTTTTTAAATTTTCCGTACCTAAATCAGTTTCAAGATCCCTAAATTACTATTCAATTCAATTCAATTCAATTCTTTATTGTACATCGGCTTATAAAAGTATATACAATGTCAAATTTTACAGCAGAAAATACTATATAATATTACATTTAACTCTAGTCAATGATCAAAAAGCTCACTAATGCTATAGAAACATTTATCAATAAGGTAGCTCTGTAGTCTTTTTTTTAACTGTTTTTCTGATGTGACATTATTTATTTCATTAGGAATTTTATTATATACATAACTAGCAAAACATTTTGGACTTTTCCTAAATGCTGATAGATGAAAATTTGGTATTAAGATTTTACTTGTTTGCCTAGTATTATAGTTATGACTTGTTGAAACTGTTGGGAATTTGCTTTTGTTTCGCCTTACAAACATAGCCGCCTCAAGTATCAAAATGCCATAAATAGTAAGTAGCTTTTGATTTTTAAATATAGGCCTACATGATTCCACAGGGCTCAAGGAAAAAATCTTCTTTAAGATTCGTTTCTGAAGCACAAAAACCCTCCCAATTTCGCATGATTGACCCCCAATAAAGAATCATGTATTTCAGATAACTGTATACCCAAGCATAATATACATTTATAAGTTGTTTTGTTGTTAATATGTTTTTCAAATTAACTATTGCGAAGTATGCAGAGTTGAGTTTTCCAGCTACATGGTCAATATGACAGGTCCAGGTAAGCTGGCTATCGATATGTAAGCCTAAGAACTTACAACAACTTTCTCCTAACAGAGTCAAAAAAATCTTATTATCAGAGGAAGTTGGAAGCTTCCGACAACAAAACAAAATCTTCCTGGGAAATTGTAAAAGAGATCAGAGGTGGTAGCTTAAAATCTAATACAGTAGGCCTCCAAGGCGATCCCCAAACTCTTTGTGAAGAAATCAATGAATTTATGGCAATGGCAGCTTCAAATGCTATTAAAAAAATTAAACCCGTGGACCACTTTCACATTGACCTAAACCCCAGTTCAGAGTGCATGTATTTGTCTCCAGTCTCTAATACAGAAATTCTTGATATTATCAAAAATTTAAAAAACAAACACAGTTCTGGGTATGATGAGGTCTCAACCAACCTTATTAAATTTGTTGCATCAGAGATTAGCTTTCCTCTTTCCATCATAGTCAACAACTCTTTAAAATATGGAATTTTTCCAAAAAATCTAAAATTAGCTATTGTTAAGCCACTCCACAAAAAAGGTGACCCTTCAAAAATAGAAAACTATCGGCCAATAAGCCTCCTTCCATCTTTTTCAAAGATCTTTGAAAATGTCATGCTCACTAGGCTTCAAAAATTTTTCACCTCACGAAACCTACTCAGTAACACCCAGCATGGGTTTTTTAAGGGCAGATCGGTTGAGACTGCAACATATGACTTTATAGCGAAAATATTGGAAAACTTTGAAAATAAATCAAAAACCTTGGGAGCTTTCTTAGATCTCTCAAAGGCCTTTGATAGCCTTGATCATAACATACTTTTGAGAAAAATGGAACTTTATGGAATACAAGGTCCAGCCTTCTGCTGGATAGAGTCATATTTGTCTGAGCGGTCTCAAAAGGTTTGCCTGGAAATGGAGGGATGCAAGACATTTTCAGAAGCCATAAACATAAACTTGGGAATTCCACAAGGCAGCATATTAGGACCTTTTCTGTTTCTAGTATACATTAATGACCTACCTCAAGCTGTAGTTGATGAATCAACAAGTGTAATCAACTATGCAGATGACACAAATGAACTCACATGGGCAAAAACACTTGAAGAACTTTTTCTAAAGGCAAATCAGGGTCTTGAGAGGACAGAGAGGTGGTTTGGAGGCAACAAACTCTTGTTAAATTGCAATAAGTCAGTTTTCATATGTTTTAGAACAGCTCAATCAAATGATCAATATCCAGAATCAGTAGAACTACTTAATGAACCTGTCGAACTATCTACCACTGTCATATTTCTAGGACTTCACATTGATCAACATTTGACTTGGGAGCTACAAATTGAAACTGTCTGCAAAAAACTAAATTCCGCTTGCTATTCTTTAAGAGTTCTTCATCATTATTTGGATCGCAAAGTCCTACTCTCAGTTTATTATGCAAATTACTATTCAATCTTACGGTATGGTGTAATATTTTGGGGAGGAGCCATGGGCGCTTCTGAGATTTTGATTTTACAAAAAAAAGTGGTTCGATTGCTTTTGGGAATGCGAACACGCGACTCCTGCAGGGGAAAATTTAAATTTTTAAACATCCTAACTTTTCAAGGTGTATATATTTATGAGTTCATTATGTTTCTCTTTAAAAACTTTTCTTTATTTCAACATCTTTTACCAACTCACGAATACAGCACAAGGAGTGTGAACTGTTTGAATATTCCAGTCCATAGATTATCTATAACTGAACGTAGTCCTCTATATGCGTGTGTAAAATTTTATAACAAACTACCAATTTCTATCCAGCAAGAAAAAATATTGAAGGTTTGTAAAAAAAGAGCTTTTCAGTATATTGTCTCCATAGAACTGTACACTGTCTCTGAATATCTGGACTTCTCTCATCCTGCAACATAACACTCTAGTCAGCATGTTTTAATTGTGTGATTTTAATTATTTTTTATGTGTTTTTTAATTTTAATGTAACTTAATTTTATCTATAGGGTTTTAAAAATATGTGGGTTTTAGCTAATGTAATATACATTTATATGTTTTTTAAGGTCATTTTATAGCCAAATATCTTTTTTTTTTACTATTTTAAATGTTGTAATACTATTACTATTGGGTACTTTTTAACATTTTTTTAGCTCACACATATACTATACTACAGTAGTGTGAGCTATGGTGATCCTAATTTTTTCGAGAAAAAAAAAGTTGCTCCATTTTCAAAAATTTTTATATACTTTGCGTTTCAGATGATTTTGAAACTTTTTTGTTGCGCCGTCTGTCTGTCTGTCTGTCTGTATGTCTGTATGTCTGTCTGTCTGTGTGTCTGTATGTCTGTCTGTAACGACCAACGCGCATAACTCAAAAACCGCTTGCCCGATTTTAATGAAATTTGGTACCCAGGCTGGGTTTTGGGTCGAGATGGTCCCATTTAAAAATGAACAAAATCCACCGAACACAAGCCAAATAAAAGGGTGGGGGTAGATTTCAAAAATTAGAGTTTATGAAAAAATATGGCGTGTGTGATATCAAACGAAAGGTAATTGAGTCTGGAGTTAAACAAAATACATTTTAGTTTATTTAAAAAAAAAGGGGTGGGGGGGTAAATTTAAAAAATTAGTGTTTAAGTGGAAATATGGCGTGTCTGATATCAAACGAAAGGTAATTGAGTCTGGAGTTAAACAAAATACATTTTAGTTAAAAAAAAAGGGTGGGGGTAGATTTGAAAAATTAGAGTTTAAGTCAAAACATGGCTTGTGTGGTATCAAACGAAAGGTAATTGAGTCTGGAGTTCAATAAAACATACTTCAGTTTTTAGTTATATTAGCTTTCACGTAGATACACTATAACTATAGTACCCAGTGTGAGCTTAGGTGCCCATAGATTGGCAGAGTATTTTTTTTGTGACAATATTTGCTCAATTATGTTTGTAAAAGTTTATGCAAATAAATATATACTCTACTCTACTCTACTCTATAGCTGTCAACCCTATCAACATTTACACCATTCATAGAGAGGACAAAGTTTGGTACTAACTTTCTCTTGTGAAACACCATGTATTTAGTTTTGCTCTCATTGACTAGCAGTTTGTTACTAGTACACCATTCATGAAACTTATCAAGCATGAGATTGGACTTTTCGATAAGAGTTTGTAGGGATTCACACGATATGACAATGGTGGAATCATCGGCATACAGAACGATTTTTATTTTATCCTCTGGGGACCAACAACTTTCTAGAAAACTTACAAGGTCATTAATAAACAGAATAAATAGGAGTGGGGATAGCACACTACCTTGTGGCACCCCATATCTTTGCTCACAAGTGCTAGAGAAATCTGAACCAAACTTTACCTTTATTTTCCTACCTGTCATAAAAGAAGTAACAAGATTTCTGAAATCACCTCGAAACCCTAAAGCATTCAGTTTTTGAATAAGAAACACACTATCAACACAATCAAATGCACGTGTGAGGTCAAAATAGAGAGCAACAGTGAACTTGCTTGAGTCCATTGAGTTGTAAATTGCTTGAGTGAAATCATAAGCAGCAGTATTGGTTGACAATTTATCTCTGAAACCATGCTGTGCATTTGAGAGAAGGTTTTCATGATTTACTATTTTCAAAAAGAATCATCATCAAAAAATGTCTCGTTTTAGTGTCCGGATAGTGCACCGAAACCTATTTTTTTAGTTTTACGCAATGTTTGTAAACTTGTTAAACAGGAGATTGATGTATTACCATATTTCTTCAAACAATAATAGTATTTTAAAAATTATTTGAATGTAAAAAAAAAATATCCAATGAAAATTGAATGCAAAAAACATGAGAAAAAAACATTTAGTATGATATAAGTATTAGCCAAGGTATTAGAAAAGCTTTAATCTTAAGAATATCACCAGGTGACATATTTGCGGCTCATAAATAAAGATATTTTTTAAGCCTAACAACATTAAGCTACCCTTCTTAACTAAAAACAAATAAATCTATTACAAATGTAGGTATGTACCAGACTTGGGTAGTATTTGAATACTCAGTATTCTGAAGACTATCCAGAATATGTTTGGCTATGTATTCAAATACTTAGTGTATTTGGTATTCAGTATTCCACAATAATATTTTGGTCAGTACTCAGTATTTGAGATTCTGAATATCTTTTTTAACTTCCTGTAGATATACTTGAATAGAATAGAATTTTAATAGGCACAGTATTTGAATCCTGTATTTTCCATGGCTCTGGAACGAAATAGTGATGTACAAAATAGCGACGTATGAAATAGCAAGTAATGAAATAGCGAATATCAAAATAGTGATGTAATGAAACAGCAACTATCAAAATAGCGATGTATCAAAATAGCGTTTGTAACAAAACAGTGACATATGAAAATAGCGATGTATCAAAATAGCGACAATCAAAATAGCGATGTATCAAAATAGCGACAATCAAAATAGCAATGTATCAAAATAGCGATGTATCAAAATACTGAATCAAACCAAACCGAATCGATTCAAACCAATCCAAACCGAACCAAACCGAAATGCGCTATTATATCCTAGCGGTATTTTGACTATACTACCTTTTCTTTCTAACAAATTTAAAAAAAAACTTCCCTGACTTCTTTTCCAGGATCCTAGAGGGTGTGAATCCGAACCGGACCGAACCAAACCGAACCAAACCGAACCGAACCAAACTGAACCGAATTCGGTTCAGTTTGGTTCAGTTCACATTTACACGAGGGGTGAACAGCTAACCCAAAAATGTGTACACCGATTGTGAAAATCCGCAATTTTCTGCTAAGATTGTGGTAAGATTGTGAGGAATTGCGAGGGATTGTGGAGGACTGTGCAGCGGTGTCGCGTGCTTGAAGGGGCGGGGGGGGACGATAGCTCATCAAAAAAAAGATTGTGAGGGATTATGAGTGCTTGGGACAGACTGTGTCAAGATTGTGAAGGATTCTGGGCTGAAGGATTGTGAGTGATTGGGATGGATTGTGTAAAGATTGTGAGGGATTGTGAAGGATTGTGTAAAGATTGTGAGGGATTGTGAGAAATGTGTACACCGATTGTGAGAGCTGTTCACCCCTCGCATTTACACTTTCTAGGATCCTGGAAAAGAAGTTTGGAGAGTTTTTTTTTAAATATGCTGGTTCGGTTCGGTCCAGATTCACACCCTCTAGAATTCCGAGAAAGAAGTCAGGGAAGTTTTCTTTTTTGAAAAAATTTATTAGAAAGAAACCCCTTTGTCGAACTATATGCCAAAACCGAACCAAAATATTGCTATTTTAATAATCGCTATTTTGTTACATCGCGATTTTGATAGTCGCTATTTTGTTACATCGCTATTTTGTTATTTTTATTTATTTTATTTTTTATTTTCAACGGTCATGCCATTTACAAAAATTTAAATCACAATAGTATGAACTATAACTAACATTATTATGTAGTAATAGTTATTGAGCAAATTTTTTGACAAACTTGTAGAATTGTTGTAAAGTTACATTAAACAAGTCTACATCGATTTTATTTAAACAATTTGCCATTCTAGTAAGAGGAGAGTTTATCCTATGTGCAGTTCTATGAAATTGCACAAACAATAAAGAATAATTTCTAGTCTGTCTTGGTGGAACTTGAAAAGAGATCATTTCTAATAAGTTAGGACAATCAACATTATTATTTATAATTTTAAACAGTAACCTGATATCCATCATAAACCTCCGCTTTTCCAAAGATTGAATACTCAATTACATCGCTATTTTGTTACAATCGCTATTTTGTTACAATCGCTATTTTGTTACATCGCCATTTTGTTACATCGCTATTTTGATAGTCGCCCTTTCATTACATCGCTATTTTGATTGTCGCTATTTTAATACTCGCTATTTTGTACATCGCTTTCGTTCCAGAGCCATTTTCCATATTTTTATAATTGAAGTACATACGTAAAAGATTTTTTTTTAGTTGGAATATGAAACAAATTACCTTTAATACCTATAATAATTCTATAAGTAAAAACTGAAAATATCTAGAGTGGCTCAAAAATTTGAGTACTTTTGAATTTATTTGACCTAATATTTATTGTTGTTTGTTTGATACCTAAGTAGGTACTTTGAGATTTGACTTTTTTCTTGAATCTTATCTAGATTAAGTGTTTTAGTATTAAAATTTAGTTAAAACTTTGCTAATAAGATTTTTTCGATATCTTGAACAATAAAGCATGTTTGAACTGAACTGAACAGGAAATATTATAAGTGTAAAATACTCTGCCAACATGTGGGCACCTAAGCTCACACTAGGCACTATAGTTATAGTGTGTGTGAGCTAATATAACTACAAACTAAAATATATTATATTACCCCAGACTCAATTACCTTTCGTTTGATACCACACAAGCCATGTTTTGACTTAAACTCTATTTTTTTTTAAATCTACCCCCACCCTTTTTTTAAACTAAAATGTATTTTGTTTATCTCCAGACTCAATTACCTTTTGTTTGATTTCACACACGCCATATTTTTACATAAACTCTAGTTTTTGAAATCAACCCTCACCCTTTTATTTGCCTTGTGTTTGGTAGATTTTGTTCATTTTTAAATGGGACCATCTCGACCCAAGACCCAGCCTAGTTACCAAGTTTCATGCAAATCGGGCAAGCGGTTTTTGAGTTATGCGCGCTGTAACGCCGCGGTTAGGGGTGCTTTAGTCGAGCGGTATATTTATACAACTTGTCCCTTTCCACGATTACATTAAATTTATTTGGAGGAAGGCGTCCTAGTTGCACATAGCTATGATTAAAGCCAGTTATTGACTTTTGGTTGTTATTAAATTAGACACCAATTGTTATAAAGAATACGTTATATTTAAAGTCAAAAATTATTAATACAAAATCGTAGATCCAAAGTCTAGCATGGTCCTAACATTCAAATTAATTACGAAAATGCGCTAAAATTAACATTAGCCAATACCTTAGAGTCTATCTACGAACAAAGCTGATTGGTTTTATTACAATTTTTCCGACACAAAATTGTCTTCGCAAATTAAAATGATAGAGTCTAAAAAAACGTTGTAGGACATAATATTGTCACGAGGGGGTTTTATCGTGACGAACACAGTTTAAGTTAGGTGTAATGGTTTTATTATAATACTTATATTTACTACTTACATTGTACTTAAATACATCTTGTCTACAAATCTTCTTTGATAGGCTTAACTTCTTATACTTGACTAAAGTACTACTTGTTCACTATTAACTAAGCCTGGGCGTTAGGTTCTCAGCGTACAACTAACTGCTAAACTCTTTTGGAGATGCTTTTATTACAAACCGTTTGCCATTGATAGGATATCGAGATGTGTTTTGTTTCCTGTATAAACATCATCGAAATCCCATTAGCCACGTTGTTTATAATACTTCTATATACAATTTATTACTTTTAATACAATTTGAACTATATACAGAAGTTCATTTCCTTAGAATGTTTAGGGTTAATGTGCACTTGCTTATAAACGTAACTTGTGTCATTCACTTAATAGGACATTATTTTCTATCCTGACACATCCCCCTTGCTTTTAAAAAAATCTGTCCCCACAGATTGTCTACTAAACTATTTTTCACAAAAAAAAATATAACAGTCGTCTGTACCTAATAAATTATAAAACTAATTAACTAAAATAATTGTCTATCCATTCCCATCTACTCGTTCCGATTGTTTTGCATTCTTCAGGTGACGCAACCTAGTCCAATGTAGGTTTATAAAGAAGTATCAACCGCAGTGTTGCCGTGACGAATTTGTGGGTCTTGCACGCTGCCTTGAAAATGTTCAGATCTCGCTTTGTTGCCAACTGTCCTTATCTCGTTTTGACTTGTGCGGTCCATTCCCTCAGGAAGACCTGGATGGTAGGTCCTTTTTTCTGTTCGTAGTGTTTGATTTGGCGGCACGACTGGCGGGGGTTTAGAGTTGGCTCCCCCCGGTTTTTTCATGCTGCGCTCTGGGTAGCTGTCTTGCCTTGTGGTATCGACTGTTGCCTTGTGGTATCGGCTGTTGCCTTGTGCTATCGGCTGTTGCCTTGTGGTATCGGCTGTTGCCTTGTGTTATCGGCTGTTGCCTTGTGATATCGGCTGTTGCCTTGTGTTATCGGCTGTTGCCTTGTGGTATCGGCTGTTGCCTTGTGCTATCGGCTGTTGCCTTGTGGTATCGGCTGTTAGCTGTCTGGGTTGACTACTTGGTGGGTTGGCTCTATGGCGGTTTGTCTGCTGTACACCAGTGCTAATCGGCCCTGCTCACCACTTTTTCGTCTTTTGCATTACTTTGGTTGATATTTTTGGCCGCTTTGCTAGGCCTTTTGTGACGTCTTGGTTATGTCAGGTTGTCATCGTTCTTCCATGTCTTCTTTCTTCATGTTGGGAACGAGTAGAATAGGTGGATCTAAAAAATTAATGTACAGACGATGTTAGGACATAATATATATTTACATATGTTTACATTGAAAAGAGACAAAAATTACAAAATGAGAAAAAATTATTTAATTGTTCTCGGTTCATTTTAGAATTGTTTATACCCTGGCAACCCTGCTTATTTAGCCTGCTTGTACTTATATCATTTGATAACATTCGAAAAAATATGTTTAATTTAATACACCTTTGTTTATACATTCCACAATTTGTTTTATTATACATTCAAAACAATGTGTGCGTTTTGCACCTTTTAAGACATTATAGAAATTATTTAACTAAGTTTAAAATATGTATGTCATACATTTATTTTTTCTATGGTATACGCCCTTCATTATAATTTATTCCCCTTACATCTCTCAATCTCACTCCTGTGATTCATAAAAATTATTAACATTGTAATAATATACAATTATACTTGGCGATCTCTTCTATGTGGCAATTAGCTTGTCGGCCAATGGGTTAGCTCCTATCATTTACTATAATATTTCTTCAATAATCTTTTCGCGTAGACTTTGACATGAAATATCACGGTAAAAATGAGTTCTTCCATTTGCGGACTACGACGCGCAGTGCAGGTCGTAAACATTTATAAAAATTATTTATTATACAAAACTACCGGCATAGTATACGGTTATGTAATCTATGCGGTTTTTATAATTACATTGAGCACGTGTATAAATAAAATATACCGGCATTTAATTATACGACGAATTTTTTATTCGCCGGAGCCACAATTGACAATGTTTGCATTAACTTTTTCGCCGATTTGAAGGGAGAATAAATCTTTTTGTTCTTTCAATTCGATTTGAAACTTTGTGTGACCGTAGTTGATTACGATTTCGGGTGTATTTCTTTTAAATTTAGTGACGCCGATTTTTTTGAATGTTTTTTGAGAAGTTTTATACTTACATAGGTTAAAAACAAAAGCAGGGCAAGGCACGTGACACCGAATAATATGTCATATTCGTAGTGTATCTGTGTTGTGTTTAAAATATTTTGTGCGTTAGCAACTTGAACTGGTGATGCTGCCAGACTTACAATCGGATGATGAAAAAATAGGTATGCAGCCGACACTGAGAGCAGAAAATTCCATAGCAGAAAAATTCCGTGACTTCCCATACCGTATTTATCGCTGAAACCGTATGTTTGCGGTATGATAGTGTCTACTAAATTTTCAATTTGTTTTAATGTTGTCTCTGATGACGTCAAATTTAAATGAGGTATATTTAGTGTCCAATTTGAGTTAAGGCACTCTTGCATATCTTTATATGTGGGTTGCATGTGTTGCATTTTTGGTCTTAAAATAAATGATTTTAGATTTGACCAAACTGCAGGTATAATGTGAACTATGCTCGCTGTCTCGATTTTATTGTTACATGGGAATTTTTGTGGGATAATAATTTCTCCGGATGACTCTAACTGGCAGTTGCATGGGATTTTAATTTTTAAAGCTCCTTTTTTGTTATAAACGTTTTTTAGCTCGGTTTTTTCACTACCGCATGAGAGATAGGTTTTTTCTTGCAGATGTGTAAGTATGTATGTTATGTCATTTATTTCTGAGATGATCAACGAGTTACCCGAGTGGCAATTCATCGGGCAGTATGAACTTATTTCTTCTACAGACGCGCCGTGATACAATTTTTTGGCGCACTCTGGTCCCTGTATATTATCAGCAGAAAATCTAGGAATAAAACATAATTTGTCGTGATAAGGTCTACATAAATGTAGCCCTGTACCTGAAATTTGTCTAATCTCTTCTTTTCCGTAATTATTTTTTGAGACAGCGATGTACAATGCCTGGTGTGGTATTGTACATGTTTGATTGAACCATGCGAAGGGTGTGGTGGTCAGTTCATAAAGGTCCCACTTTTGTCTGTGTTGTATAATCGGTATTTTAATGTGAATAAAAATTTTATTTTCCGTGATGCTGCAGTCGCATATTGGAAGTTCGTAAAATTTTGAAATTTTTTCTTTTGAAATTGCCAAACCTTGATTTGACGAATAGATTTGTTTTTCCAGATTATCTAAATCCTTTCGTAGAACCTCTGGATTGACTATTTCAATAGGGATTTTTCTTGCTTTGCATGATTCAATAATTTTTTGTTTTCTTAGTGCGCGAGTTAGGGATATTATTCGCCTTAAATTTTGATACTGATTGACCAGAGACGTGCTAGCAAAACTTTCTTCATCCCTCAGGATTACTTTAACCTCTTTATTTAAAGTTGAAACTTTTGAGTCGATAAATTTTATTTTACGTTCTGTATCTTTAAAAGTATCGCCAATTTTTGTAGTGTAATCGGAAAAATGTTTTGACTGTTCCCCGATACTGTGAAGGGTTTCGCCTAGCCCTTTACTGATTGTGTTAAGTTGCCTTTTTACTGTTTCGTCATCCTCGGAAATTATATCGAGTTTTTCTTCGGTCGCGACCCCACAACACCAATTTAGAGCGTCTCCGATGAAGCCTAGTGCCCTTTTTGGCCTTAAATTTTGTTTAGATTTTTGTGTCCTCATCGAAGATGCGCCCCAGTTACCGTTTAACAAATCGAATTCTTTTTTAAATGCCTTCCCTAACTCATGTGTGTGTGATACCAAGTTACAATTGTCGCCATATGACTCGCAGATATATCTTGGTAACTCTGGTTCTGTCATGATCTCTTCTGACCAGTCCATTTTATATGTAATCGGAATCGTAGCTTCGTATGCTACAGTTTGCGGTAGTGCCTTCCAAAATGCTCCGGCACTGACTTCTACTAGGTAGGATTGGTTGTTTTCGGCTTCTGTGACCTTAATTGCTATGATGCACAATATGAAGTTCCATCTAAAAAAATTCTTTGCAAATATATGTTATTTACATGCCATTAGAAGTGTTTAAAAAAAAATTAAATGTCTCTTTTTAAAATTAAAATTTACTTTAATAAAATAATAAATAATAGCATTCATAGTGTTTAGCTACGATATTTATTTTGCATTTTATTTGTTTTATTGCCGTCTGTTCCTTGTTAGCAAAATATTAAAAGTTATCAAAATAAAGTTGTGGTTTATTTCCACAACATCTTAATTTATTTAAAAAAAAATACTTTAATTATTTATAAAGTTTTGATCGTTAATATAAATGTTTAACGAAAAATATTAAACTTCTAAGTGTTTTTAAAACAACCGGCTTGGATATTATTAATATCAAAATATTAAAAGTTGTCAAAATAAAGTTGTGGTTTATTTCCACAACATCTTAATTTATTTAAAAAAATACTTTAATTATTTATAAAGTTTTGATCGTTAATATAAATATTTAACGAAAAATATTAAACTTCTAAGTGTTTTTAAAACAACCGGCTTGGATATTATTAAACAAACTCCGAGTTGTCTCAACAAATTTAATCAAAAATTTTTATATTCCTTAAATGTTTTTTAAAACTATTTATCTAATTAGTTGATACTTATAAGTTAAATATTTCAATAATTTTTAACTTATTTTTAAACTTTGCGGGAGTGTTATCCCAACATTTAATTTAATTTATTATTATTACTACCTAATTGTTTTCTAAACTTAGGTTGGTGAACACTAATTAGTCGATCGTGTACCATTGATATTATATTTCCTATAAACAGTTTATATTTATGTATGTAAAGATTTCAAAGCGGTCGTTGCTTGACACTTTGTTATATTATCTGGTGTAGTGTTTTAATAACATGATACCGTACACCTCCTAATCGGTTTTTAATTGTTTTATTTATACTTGCACTGAAAATAAAAAATAAAAATCTAATTTAATTATAGGTAGGTATCTTTTTTTTTAAATTTAAATTTTGCATTGAATAAAAATGTCTTTTTCACTTCACTAAAATAGCGTCCTTTATTTTATTTCACTTCACTTTAAATAGTGTCTTTATATACAGGGGAATATTTGTGACACAAGGTCTTGTTATAAGGGCTTTGCCCTAAGGGCCTTGCCATAAGGGCCTTAAAAAAAAATTTTTTTTTTGGGCAGCTTAATTTTCTGTCACTGGGACTACTTCCGGTGTCCATGGGTCAAGGTAAGGTAGCATCCTGCTGACATGAACCACTTCTTTTTTGCATTTGTTTGATGGTCCTTTTCTTATTTCGTAATCCACATCCGACATTCTGCGTGTAACGTAATATGGGCCCTTGAAATGCTGTAGCAATAATTTTTCACTTCTTCCTACTTTTCTGACGGGAGTAAAAACTTTCACTTTCTCGCCTTCTTCATATTCTACGTGTCTGTGTTTTGCGTTATAGTGAATTTTGTCTTTTTGCTGCTGATTTTTTATATTTTCCGCTGCGGCATTTCGCACTGCGAGTGCCCGGTTTCGGATTTCTTCCGTGTTACTTGGTGGTGGACTCATCATGATATTTGCTTCTATAGGTAATATTGGTTCCCTACCATAGACCAGCATAAATGGCGAGTACTGGGTCGTTGCTTGTTTTGAACAATTATAGGTTGATGTCACTAAAGGTAAAAATGTATCCCAGTCTGTATGTGACGTGTTTGTGTACATTGATAACATATCTGCGATAGTTTTATTCATTCTTTCTACTAGTCCGTTGCACTGTGGATGGTATGACGTAGTAAACTGGCTTGTGACGCACATCATTTTTAACATCTCTCTTATTAGTTCGGATCTGAAAATTTGACCTCTGTCACTCAGTAGATATCTGGGCGATCCGTGTCTTGTGATTATTTTTTCGACCATAAATTTTGCGACAGAATTTGCTTTTCCGTCCGGCAATGGCGCTGTTTCGGCCCATCTTGTCGCATAATCTGTCGCGACTACAATCATTGTATTTTTTAGTTTTGATAATGGGAATGGCCCGAGAAGGTCTATAGACACTCTCTCAAAAGGAACGCCTATCGGCATAGGTTGTAATAGCCCTATGGGAATTCTATTCTGTTGTCCTTTTCTGGCTTGGCAGTCGGGGCATCTTTTAATAAAATCTACGATATGTTTTTGTTGATGGTCCCAAAAATATCGATTTTTAATTTTTTCTGTTGTTTTGGCCACTCCTAGGTGGGCGCCTCCTAACGGCTCGTTATGATGTGCAAATAAAATCTCTCCAATTAAATTTTTTGGTATGGCTAGTAAAAATTCTCGCCCTTCTGGCCTAGGATTTATTTTGTGTAAAACTGTGTCTATAAGCCTAAAATTTTTTATTCTTTTTCTTAGTCCAATACTGCCAATTTTGTCAGGATCTTGTAAACCGTCTATGATCTCTCGCAAACTTTCGTCTTCTCTCTGTAATTTTCCCATATCTTCGGGTTCAATGATGAACGTGGGTATCTCCTCTAATTGTTCCTCTTCATTTTCGCTCGGTTTTAGCACGGGATTTCTACTCATGCAGTCGGCATCTCTGTGTTTTGCTCCACTTTTGTGTTCTATTGTGTAGTCAAATTCTGACAATTTTATTGCCCATCTGGCTAATCTTCCTACGGGATCTTTAACTGATTTTAACCAGCACAGTGCGTGATGATCGGTTACGATTCGCACATGCTTACCATATACCAATGTTCTAAAATAGCCTAAACTGTATATTATTCCTGCTAGCTCTAATTCTGAGATTGACATATTTTTTTCTGCGTTTGTTAAACTTCGACTGGCATAGGCAACAGGGTGAAGATGGGTGTCTTCCCCCTCTTGCAAAAGTATGGCGCCTAGGCCTTGCCTGCTTGCATCGACGTGTAAAACGCATTCTTTTTCGGGTTGATAATGCGCTAAAACTGGTGATGTGATCAGCCTTCGTTTTAGCTCCTCAAATGCTTTTTGATGTTTTTCTTCCCAAAAGAAAGGTGTGTCTTTTTTGGTTAAATCGTGATGCGGTCTGGCTATAGCGGAAAAGTTTTTTATGAATTTTCGATAAAAATTTGCAAGGCCTAAAAATTGCATGACATTTTTTTGTGTTTTAATTTTTGGAAAATTTTCAATACAAACTAATTTCTTTTTGTCGGGTTTTAGGCCTTGGCTCGATACAGTATAACCGAGCAGATCTAGTTCTTCTTTTATATATTCGCATTTTGAGGGTTTTAGTGTTAGCCCTGCATCCCGTAGTCTTTGAAAAACGGTGCGCAATTTTTCTAAATGGTCAGAGAGTGTTTCTGAAAATATACAGATGTCGTCACAATAGACCAGGAGCGTTTTCCATTTTAGATCACGAAAAACCATATCTGCCAATCTTTGAAATGTTCCAGGAGCTCCCGATAATCCAAAGCATAGCTTGTTCCAAACGTATGTACCACCTTGTCCGGGGCAACAAAAGGCTGTATACTGTTTAGAATCGTCGCTAAGCTTTATTTGCCAAAATCCACTGAACATATCGAGTGTTGTGAAGTATTTGGCCTTCCCTAAATAGGTCAAAAGGTCGTCTATGACTGGCATTGGGTAGTTAGCTCTACGTGAAACATGATTTACGCGGCGAAAATCGCAACAGAACCGCGTCTCTCCACTCTTCTTTTTCACCAGTACCACCGGACTTGCCCATTCTGACTCCGCTTCGCTTATAACGCCTGCCTGAAGCATTTCATTTACTTGTTTGTCTATAATTTCCTTTTCCTTATGAGATACCCTATATGGCTTTTGACGTATGGGTTTCGCGTCACCCACGTCAATCACGTGTTCTACAAGGTCCGTCTGGCCCATATATTTTGGACTTTTTGCGAAAACATCGCTGTACTCCTCTAATAAATTGTATAAATGCGATTTAATTTTTTTCATCTTTTATGTGGTTAATTTTGTGGTCCGCCATTGTCACTCTCTCTTCATCCTGTATCTCTTGTGTCTCTTCAATGTTAAGGACCGGTAAGGTGTCTATATCGTACCTAAACCCCTTTTTAAGGTAGCCTAAGGTCGATTCCTTGAAAATTTTTATTGGGTTATGTTTTTTGGTGGTTAATTGCATTGTACAAGTGTCGTCATCAAATTCAGGGGGAGAGCAAATAATTCCTTTAGGTCTTAAAAATGCGTCATTCTCTTCAAAAATAAAATTTTTTAAATCAACTGAACCGAATTTTTCTATTTTTAATTTAATTGTTGTATGCTCACTCGGTGTAATAAAATAATCATTTAAACAAGTTACTTTAAAAATATCCCTTAAATCCTGGCTTTCCTCCTGTACTAAAGGTAAAGAAGGTGAAATAAAATTTTCATAAGTGCCTAATTGATAATTTTCGTCTTTATGAAACGAAAGTGTTGTTGTTATGTAACCGTTCGTTAGTCGTACAGTCTTGTCGGTGAGATTGATTTATGCGTTATTTTTTTCTAAAAAGTCCATTCCCAAAATTAAAGGTTTTGGTAATTTTTCTACGACTATGGCTTCAATGTATCCACACATTTCGCCGATTTTAATTTTAAATTCTGTTAGGCCGAGTGGCATTACTTTATTTCCACCGGCAGTTGATAAAGCAAATTGTTGTTTTAAAGGCTCTATGTCTCTACATAGAGATTTCTCTATAATGCATTTTCCAGAGCCGGTATCGAGGACTATGTCTACCCCCTTAAAATTATTGACGACACCCTTAACTACCAGAATTTTATTGCTTGCCCCTGTTTGGAGGACGACGCCGTTGGGGCACTCTAATTGAGTCGTCCTTGCACATTTGGGGATGGCGACCTACTCGCTCTACTAAACGATACTCTTCTTTGTGGTCCCCTTTCGCTGCTACGCTCCCTGCTACATGCATAATGCCCACACCTATTGCAATCGTTGCATCTCGGCCTGCCGTCGTGACACCTCGTATTTGGAAGATCCCTGCTTCCTGAGTGATCCCTTCTGGGTGACTCTACGTGACTATTTTGCGGCCTTCTTTGTTCATTCCTGTTGTTTTGTCCAAAATTATTTATATTTTGGCCAAAATTCCTCCTATTATACCCATGATTTGAGTTTTGATTATAATTTCCCGTATTTCGATTATGATATTGACCTATCGGCCTGTTTAGATTACCTCTATAATTGTTTGATCTACCTCTAAATTCGCGAAACCTCGACCTACCTCTACCATTTTGATGATAGTTCGACGCGTTTTGCCTAAAATAGTTTGTTTCATTTTGTCGCGTGTAATTTGGGCCATTTTGCCTTAAAAAATTAGGACCGTTTCGCCTAGGATAGCTTCCCTCATTTTGTTCGATTGTCAAAACTTCTGTTTGTCTTGTCATTTTGTCTATTAAAACGTTTTGTCTGATAGCACTTAATTTCAAAACTGTTTCTCTTAGTTTTTTGTGATCCAGGTCGGATGAGGTTATTAATTCGTATGACTCTGTATAGGAAACCTGAACCGAAGCCCACTTTCAAAATGTTCTCTAAATTGGTCAAATAGCATTTTTTCGTCAATTTCATACGCCATATTGAATAAATCATAATAATATTGTTTAATATCCTCAGCACTTCCCTGTTTTCTATTTTTAAATTTAATTTTGAGATTTTTTAGAGGTTGGTCACCCCCAAATTCTTTTAAAAAATCTTGTTTTAAGTGAGCCCAAGTTTTATTTGCATTTTCGGTTTTGCTACTATATTCTAAAAACCATCTGAAGGCGGCGCCTTCCAAATAATTTTTAAAATATGCTATCTTATGCGTTTCGGTCCAACCGTTTACTTGAGATACTTTTTCGTATTTTGTAATGAAATTCACCGGGGAGTCTAACCCTGGGTTAAAGTAAGGTGGGTCTATAAATTTGGGTGATGCCGGATTACTGGTCGTACCCGTCAGAGCGTCACTTAGCGTTGTATTTGTCATTTTAAAAATTTTTGTGATGGCTGAGTCCTGTTTTTTATTGAAGCTAGATTTTGTATTCAACCCTTGGTTAATTATGGTTTGACTTTTTTCGTCTTGCAACGTTTCTTCGGTCGAAGGAATTTCCGTTTTATTGGAAATGACCGTTAAATTATTTGAATCTTCAAAAGATAAATTTTGCCCACGGGATAATTTAAAATCTTGTTTTGAAATTTGTAAAACTTTTTTAGGGGTTGAGTGATTTTCGGCACTCGGATCGACGAAGGATAAGTCGAAATTTACTGTCTTTCTGACAGGACTTCTTGAGAGTTTGGTGCTTTTTAAAAAGGGACTGCTCGCAGATTGCGAACTAGAGGCGAAGGCGTTATTTTTATCGTCTTCACTAAGACTTTTTGTGACGCTTCTAGTGACTCTGGCTGGGGTACCCATTAATTATAGAAACCATCTTTTTAAGAGAAAAAAAACGTATGAAAATACCGAATTGAAAATGTCGAGACAAAATGAATTAAACTAAAATGCGAAAAAATATACACTAATAATAGGTAACATGTCACCACACTTAAACTGCGTTTTTTGATTTAAAAAAAAAATATATTATTTTTTCTGTCCATCTAGTTTGAAAATTTTATGAAAATGGTATTTATATAGGAGAAATAATTCTAATGACAGAAAAATAATTGAAAAAAAATTATAAAAAATAAATAAATGTAATATTCAATATTTAGTTAATGCATGCCGGAATCGATTGTTTCGGCTGGAGCGTCATAATAATTTCGATACTCCTTAAAATAATTAAAAAAAAAAATAAAATGAAATAACAAATAGTGAAAAGAGTGAAAAGAGTGAAATTAAGAAAAATAAAAAAAATTAAAAATAATTTGAAAAATACATTTTTTCCACTATATGCCTATATGTCTTTCAAAAAAGACAGCGGCGCCTCCACCATATGTCACGAGGGGGTTTTATCGTGACGAACACAGTTTAAGTTAGGTGTAATGGTTTTATTATAATACTTATATTTACTACTTACATTGTACTTAAATACATCTTGTCTACAAATCTTCTTTGATAGGCTTAACTTCTTATACTTGACTAAAGTACTACTTGTTCACTATTAACTAAGCCTGGGCGTTAGGTTCTCAGCGTACAACTAACTGATAAACTCTTTTGGAGATGCTTTTATTACAAACCGTTTGCCATTGATAGGATATCGAGATGTGTTTTGTTTCCTGTATAAACATCATCGAAATCCCATTAGCCACGTTGTTTATAATACTTCTATATACAATTTATTACTTTTAATACAATTTGAACTATATACAGAAGTTCATTTCCTTAGAATGTTTAGGGTTAATGTGCACTTGCTTATAAACGTAACTTGTGTCATTCACTTAATAGGACATTATTTTCTATCCTGACAATATTGTGAAATTAACTCAATGGTAACACATACATAATAAGTCCGTAAACATATCACTAAATTTATTCCAATAGTCTAAATCTCGTTAAATACTAAATGCACTATCAAAAGTTCAAAATCATTCTTCATCTTTTCATCTTTACTATAATTACTAATCCTTATTTACGTATAAAAGTCTAATAATTTAATTGTCTACAGCAATTAAATAAACGGTAATATTTTCTTTTTAAATCAATGTTCAACTAGTTTAAAACGTAATATTTTCCTTTTAAATCCATGTTCAAATACATTTAACTTACTTTCTGTCATCGAATCACTAGAATATATTTTTTATTCTAGAGTTCAAAACAAATTTTTATGACGAAACAGGTCAATGTGTTTTTCAAGCTTTTGTGTATTAGATCGAGCCAGAGTTTCTAAATATAGCCCTAATTAATGAATACAATAGAGTCGTGTATTCATTGCCCCCTCTAATATAAACAATTTCGTAAGAGGCGGATAAAACAGGTAAAAATGGGAATTTTTGTCAACCTCTTTTCTGGCTCATTTAATTAATTTAATTTGTAATTTTACGATCGATCGAATCAACAGTGCTTTCTAGTGAAAATAAGTGTTAGGGTTTTAGTTCAGCTGGTTTCATGTGAGTCTCAATGATTTTTATTTTAACTCTTGTTTTTTTATTTTTGGTTTAAATATTACTTGTTCATCGACTGGTCTCTCAATATTTGTTTTGATTATTTTTAATTTATTATTTTAAATTTTTGGTTTTTATTATTTTATTTTAAAAATAATATTTTTTTTTATTGTTGTGATTTTTTTCACTTTCTTGCTTCGATAATACTTGTATATTTTCTGCCAGTTTTAGAATATGTTTTTAATATTTTCAATTTAGGTTTTAATGAATAATTTTCTTTTTCTTAAAAAAAAATTAATTATTATATATTTTTTTTCAATATTTTTTTTAATTTGAACTTTAATGAATATTTTTTTTTCTTAAAACAAATAATATCTAATTTATTTTTTTTACTTATTTATTTTTCATCGTGTTAAATATTATTATCAACTAAACGGAACGGTCTTGAAACTTCTCATATTTTTGATAAAATATTTTTATATTTTATTAAATAAACCCCGACCTTTACATTCCTCCCTTCTTTTAACTCAAATGATAGCTCTTTAATAGCTATCATTTGGTATAACTTTGGCATAAATATAAAATGTTGCGCATACATAACTTTTTCGAGCTCATAAACAAAAAAAAATGTTCCTAATATTGATCCAGTTATGAGAAGTTCTTTACTAAATTGAAATTATTTTTAAAATCGAAATTATTTATTTAAGAGTGATATTACTGCCTTAAGATATGATTAAGTTCTAATTTATTTATTTTTGTTAAACTTTGTTCTTCCCTAGATTGTTAATTATTACATGTTTATTTAAAATAAACAAAAGAGTTTTATTTATTTACTAGTAGTAGAGTTAACCTAGTGCCAATATAATTTTAAGTCTCGAAATATCATTTTAAACGTTCAATTTTAATAATTTTAAAACTGAACTTTTCTTTGATGATTAACTCAGAAAGTAAGCCCTTTACAAAATAAAATTTACCTAAAGTTTCATTCCTCAAAAACTAAATTCTACTTACATCCGTTTTCTATATTTAAAATGCGTCAAAACCTTACTTGCTTCTTCTTAGATTTCGTTGTTTCCCGTGAAAAGGTGGTTGGTTAGAATCTGCACTGCTACCTTCCATGTGGATGTCCAACTTCAGCTTGATCTGATGACGTCCCGTGCTAACCACATTCCATCTCAGTTTTAATTAGATAAGATTCTTTTTTTTTTACTTTATATATTTTAGACACTTCACTTAATATTTTTTTAAACGCACTATAATTCCTTTTTTATAATTTAAGCTTGTTATCAACCCTTGCGTCATTATAACTTTGTTATTCCAAAATTAAAATTAACAGTGTTCTAAATATCTAACATAAACTATCACTTAACTATTACAAATTCCAAATTTTCAACTTTTATAATTTTATTATGACAGCAATTATTAACGTAACCTGTACCTGTGAGTTTTTACATGGTAGTTTGAGTACTAATTGCAAGAGATAAAAATATCATATTAAATAACATCTTTTATCTAACACTTCGTCTAATTTTATTACCAAGTTAACCCTCTGG
This sequence comes from Aspidapion aeneum, assembly GCA_963576565.1. NCBI lineage: Eukaryota > Metazoa > Arthropoda > Insecta > Coleoptera > Brentidae > Aspidapion > Aspidapion aeneum. The sequence goes on along the minus strand of OY755041.1, from coordinate 74,605,017 downwards.
TGTATAATATAAACAGACCGCTTGCTGTCTCATCTAGGCATTAGGGACCTATTATTGTGGTGGTAGCCAATTTCACTATTGTCGTAGCACGACGTTTCTTTAAGCTATTGACTCAATTAAAGTATCTTTCCTGACTCAATCTCGGCTCTGTGTTAGTGTGATTCATAATTTATCTGCAGCGCGGATCGAACCGCGATATTCTGTGGTGTGATTGAGTCACCCTTTTGGATTACTTCACTGGCTAGTATAAGAAAAGTTATGGCGCTATAGCTAATAGAACTTTCCCAGCTGTACTCCATTTCTCTTACGCACATATTTTTTAAACCATTTGTTATAAAGGCTTCATTGATTATTCATCAATGTTCGGACTTTCCAGAAATCTCATTTTACCGCCTTGTCATCTAACAATAATTTCTGGAAATTATGGTTTTAAAATCAAAATGTTGTGTCATTACACATTTTTCCTTTCAAACAACTAAATTTCTCTGCTTCATTGGAGGTCTTAAAATTCTTCGTGACTATCTATGTCACCGCAACTGACCTTCTGTCAGCTCCATCTTCTACAATCACGTTGTCTAAAATATTAGACATCCGTCTCTACAAATCTTCATGACTATATTTGTCATCTTAACATCTGACCTTCTGTCAGCTGTTCCAACAGATAGTATCATATGATACCACATCTTCTTACTTTCATCTCTTTGTTATTAGTTTAACCAATTTCTACTTTACATCTAACTCTCAATGCATCCTAAAGAAAGACAGGGGCCAACTGTCAAATCTCTAGTTCCTTTATCATTGGCCTATGACTCAGGAATCTCAAAACAAAATTCTTTTGGCTAAACACAAATTTCCTTAAATTTCTTTTAAACATTTTCTAACCTTCTTAACTTCCTCCATAATAATTACACTCTCCATCCAGTCCTGCATTTAGACTACATCTAACTTCTATATGTGCGTAACCTTCTCTTCTTTTGCCTTTTGTTCTTTAAATTTTTTTATATAGGTACTTGGTATACTTCTTTTTCCTTCTTAACGTTAAAATAATAATACCTCAAACTACAATGCCCAATCAAACTTTTCACATCGTGTTAAATAATTTCGGACAGGGAAGTGTCATCAAAACCGTTTGCAAAATCACTGCACATCTAGGCTACATTTTATCCTGATAACTCTAGTGTCATTTCTATATGGGGTGTGAAATTTATCACTAAACTGGAAACTAAATGTTTTACTTTCTTTTTGAACTTATTCCGTAATTTGTTGCCCAGCTTCTGGTCATTTTCCTTTGGTCTTCATTTTTTTGCTCTGCTTAAAAACTTCTAGTTAAAACCAATTAGTTTGAATAGTAAGAAACTGCTTCTTCTGTCTTGTACAGGACTCTAGCTACGCAATCCCGTAGGATTATTTATTACTGTGTTCAGAATCATTTGCGAACTATCAACTTTGGATATGTTGCAAATATCAGCTGAGCAAATTACATGACTATGCTGAGGCTTATTTAAGCCTTCCTTTAACAACACAGGAAACCTCTAAATATTTCTTTCTGCTACATAATGCTCTGATTTCTTATATATCCTTTTACAGTCTCTGTACTACTATTTTTTAAATAAATTATTCAAAAGTTTAAACATTTCCGGAAGCTCCAGTATTTCTTTGCCTTGACATTTGGTATAAACACAACACTACTAGTGCCACTCTATTCAAGGTTGCCTTTTGCTTTAAACTTAAAGAATTTTAATTTGTTTTAATATTTCGGAACAATGAAAATCCAGAATAGTGACAACAATGCGGACTAATTTTGCCGCCCATAATATAACCTGTCTGATAAACAAAACAAAAGAAAATATAAATAATTAGCAGATTAATGTCGGGTTTCGTTTTTAATTTTGTGCCGTTTGTTTTCCTGATGTGCTTGAATTCTTGTTTTTTGTTGTTCCAATGTACGATCTAGTCTGAAGGGTGAGTAACGAATTTTAAATATTTTAACAGTCCTTTTTAAATTTTAACATAGGTTTATAATGTGTACATTGTTGTTATTTTCTACATGGTATTATGGCTTGCTACAGGTTTTATTTGTTATTGTTGTTTTTATATGAATAGCTGATTGATCTCTTTGTGCGTATTTTATTGAGCCACCCATCAGTTACTATAGTGACAAAAAAATTTTTTTGAACCTTTGTATAAAAAATTTTATATATGTATATTAAAAAAAAAAAGGAAGAAAAATAAACCATACTTTATTCTTTATATAAATAAATAAAAAAATCAGTTTCATATACATTAAAAGGGAAAAAATATTTAGGAAAAAAATAATATATTGTCAATAAGGTCATTTTAAATGTTATTTATTGGGAAAAGAATAATAATTTTTAATTGGTGATGTATTAATGTGCCGTATTTTGTATTATCTTACTAATGAGTTGTAACCTTTTTAGTCTGATGAAGACAGAAACCATTGTCGAAACGTTACCGATGGATTAAAACGTATATTTACCAGAACAACAGTGTCCTTATTCCCACTAAATTTACCTATAGTTGCATTGCAAGGACGTGATAAGTTTACCAAATAATGGTTAACCACCTTAGGTCGAATTTGACGACCCAAACGTAAAAGTTTGATTCTCTTTTTCTTCGGACAAAGTGAGTTTTGTCAGCTCTTTCTTGATTTCTAATATTACATCTTTACGAAATATCAATTTAAGTGGTGGTTGATTTACATGCGCATCAGACTGCACACTGTCAGCTTTATCTCTCATTAAAATTCTCTCTGAAAATCGTACATCACGTTATTTCTTCAATCTACCTTAACTCCATAATTATAAATAAAATCTAATCCTAACCATACATTAGGTTTTACTTAATTGCACACAATACCTGTGCTTGTGTGGTATCGTGTTTCTTTGCACATTTACTTTGGCCACGGATCACCAAACAAAGATCTGCGCTTCGGCGCCAAATCTTCTAGGGAACTTCTGCGAGATAGGGTAAGATACCTACTCCGTGTCTGTAATCACAAATAATAGGACACTTCGTGTTGTGATATATGGGCTTCTCGGATATAGGCATATCGAGGGATACTGCACGCTGCAACTTTCAAAGCAAATAAAGTTGTACATACACGTCTGTGAGATCTTACTTTAATTTTAATAAACAGAGTTTTATTAGATTTGCAAATATAATTTCTTCTCTCTCTATTCTCTATACTTCCTTCGAGGTATATTTCTAGTGCCTTGTTAAATGAAGCTTAATGGATATCATCAAATCGAGTAAAAATTATATTACAATAAATTATTTAACTTATTTTTAAGATTTTGTTTACTGGCCTGGATGCTGGTTAAATGAAGGGTAGCTAACGCGTATATGAAGTTGTCTGTATAATTCGCCTGTCTGCATTGCTGAGCCATGAACATAAGGTCGAATAAACTGTTCGCGTAGGGCATTCTTTAGATCATCTCAACGACTGCTTCTCGCCCTTTAAAACCGTTTTCACTATCGAGCTTTGCTTTGAATCGTAGTTTTAAGTACGGATCACCAAATTTCTATTGCTCTGTCTAATTTTCAAGTGTGGCGCTTTCTTCGTTTATAGATAAAAACTTGTCGATTCTGGTTAAACCCTCTTATATCGGAATTAAGTCAAGTGACTGCAAATTTTCTTTACCAATTTTAATTTTTGATTGTCAAAGCTGTGCAGGCTTTCGGGATTTTAAATGTTTTAAATTTTAGCTTCAGACATCGTCTCATACAATCTTTTGGTGGTCTATCCATTTAGTTATGGTTTCTAATGTTTTAATTATGATCACAATCTCTTTCCCAAAACTTTTACCATCTTCACTGGATTTGTGGTGAATAAACACTTTAATTTTATAATAATAAGCATAATAGCAGTCTACGCACCATCAGATGACGAAAGAGTAGCTACAAAACAAATGTTCTTTGACCAACTGGATGAGACTATCACCAAAATCGGTAATACCAGAGAAATAATTATGCTTGGCGATTTTAATAGCCGAACTGGTAGACAAACCCAGAGCAAAGTGATAGGACCATTTGGAGAGGAAGTAACAAATGATAATGGCTTAAGACTGATGCAATTGTGTGAAACCCACAACCTAAAAATAAATAATGGTTTTTTTAAACATAAGGATATTCATCGATATACCTGGATTCAGCCAACAAGAAATCTTAAATCAATCATTGATTATGCTATAGGTGGACAACACTCGCAATTAAAGTGGTATGATGTGCGAGCACTTCGTGGTGTTACCTGTGGATCTGACCACCATCTGGTAAAAGCAAAAGTATTATTCCCTTTAACAAAAACAAATAAGGACGAAAGTATTAGAGAAAATGAAAACCTAGAGTGCATCGAAGACAATCAAAAATACAACTTTAGAAGTCTAGAAATCGAAAGTGCTCAAAGATTGTATCAGAACCGATTAGATCAAAAATTAATTAACACAAATCACTCATTTGAAGAGATATATACAAACATAATAAAAAGCTTGAAGGAAGCAAGCAACGAAGCTGTTGGATACCAAGATAATAGAAATAACAGGAAGATGTGGTGGACGGACAAAATACAGGAAATGGTCAAAGAAAAAAAACGCACATACTTGAAATGGCTCAGTTATAAAGAGCAAAGAGACCTAGAAATATACAGGGAAACCAGAAGACAGCTAAGAAGTTTGATACGCACAGTAGACATCTGAGCCCTGAAGGGGAGAAAAACTAGAGATCCCAAAAAAAAATAACCCCAAAATTAAATTCGCCCCGCCTGGGAAAACAGAGTCTATTAAAACTAAAAAAAACACGCTAGAAGCTTACCTTCTGTAATTCTGTAGCAGTTCCAAAATTTCACTGGCGACCGCGGCCCTTTCTTGCGACTGGAATTTCGGTCTTCAACCCAAAACACGTGTTCTTTTAGTTTTTTGTCGGAAGTGATTTCTTCATTCCCCTGTCACACAGGGTGGCGCTTCAAACTCCCAGCGTGAGCAAAAAACGCGCATGATTTTAACAAAATGATCAGGTGATCAAAAAGAAAATGACTTTCAACAAAGAGAGAAATTATCACCTGATCGGAATTTTTCCCAAACAGGACTTTCTTTTTTTGAAGGTTTTTGCAGAAAGCCCAAAAATATCAAAACAAACTTTAAGGTTAGGTTTTCCAAAAAATTCAAAATAAAACAATAAAGAAAAAATAACTGGCAGCATTAAACATTCCGCCCACCATAAAAATTCCCAATTTTTATAGAAAAACCTAAAAACAAAAAAATCAAAAAAAAAAGGTTATTCAATTGCCCAAAGGGTCTTAACAATAAATTAGCATTTTTGCAACAATAATTTTATCGCAATAACTATGGACGTCATACTTAAGTTAATTCAAATAAGCATGATTCACGCTACACAAGGCTTTGAAGGTTGGTTACTGGCTGGGTAACGGACATACCTTCACCAAACTACGGTCAAGTAATCCTTTCGCGGTTTTTACTTGCACGACACGGGGGATTCTATCTGGACTCGAGTAAATTTTTTCAATTCTACCGAGTGACCACTTCAATGGGGGTAGGTTTTCATCGGGAGGGGCTGTCAAGGGTTCCAAAGTGAGGAAATGTCCAGGAGTAAGACTTTGAAAGTCATGAGGATCAGGGCTCATACTACACAATGGTCGACTATTTAAAATAGCCTCAATCTGAACCAATACTTCAAAGGTTAGGATTTGATCCCCCACAATTCTCTTCAGATGAGTTTTCGTGGACTTTACCCCAGACTCATGGAGTCCACCAAAATGCGGACTGGCGGGTGGATTAAAACACCACTTAATCGCTAAAGTCTCAGCAGCTTGCTGACAATAGGACACAAGGAGGTTATTTGCCCCAACAAAATTAGTGCCCTGGTCACTGTAGAGGGCAGCACATCTGCCACGTCTACCAACAAATCGGCGGAGGGCAGCCAAAAATGCATCAGTGGACAAATCAGAAACAGCCTCCAGGTGAATGGTCTTTGTTGGGAAACAAACAAAAATACACCCATAAGCCTTTTGACTTTTTACACCACGACGCTTGGTTAACGTGATGGAGAATGGACCCATAAAATCTACACTAACATGGGAAAAGGGCTTCACCTGGGACACTCTAAATTTAGGAAGGTCACCCATGAATGGGTGCAATGGTTTGGGATTTACAAAATCCAAAACTGTTGATTTAGGAGGTACTTCAATAAGCGAGGACCTGGATGTCCATGCTCATTATGGAAGCCTATGACTACGAGGCAACAACATGGGGTGTTTCACCTCATATGCTAAATCAGTGTGACGTAATCTACCGCCCACCCTGAGAACACCATGGGAATCAAGAAAAGGAGCTAACTTTCGAAGAGGCTTAGCACAACTCTCACCCTTACGTATCCTTTTCAAATCTTCAAAAAAAACTTCTTGTGGTACAACTCGCACAACAACTAAAGTAGCATAATAAAGATCTGCCTCACTGAGGGCTTTAGTAGGAAAAGATAAAGAAGGATCTTTTTTCACTCGACAAGGTCTCAAACAAAAGGCAACAATGCCCAAGATTTTACGTAAAGAGGAGTACTTAGTGAGTAACAGCTGTACTTCATCAAGGGATATTTCTGTCACAAAAACAAAACGATTTTCCTCAGGGGGTAGATCAGCATCAAACGCAACAATTTTGTGGTTCATAGGCCATGTTTCACTAGACTGGGCCAACCAGGATGGTCCAGTAAACCAAAGAGGATGGTCTATCAATTGACCAGGAAGTAAGCTCCGGGATAAGCAATCAGCTGGGTTCTCCTTACCATTTACATGGTACCAACAGCTGAGGGGAACTTTCTCTTGAATAGTCGTTACACAATTGGCTACAAAAACCTTTCGTTTTGATGGACACGATTTTATCCAAGCAAGGGTAACGCTGGAGTCAGACCAAGCAAAAATCTTATCAATCGGGATGCAATCAAGATGATTGTCAACAAAGTCCAATAGCTCTGCCAACAATACAGCAGCACACAATTCTAAGCGTGGAATAGAAATACTTTTCAAAGGGCACACCCTACTTTTCCCACACAAAAGGGAGATAGAAATATTTCCATCCAACTCAATTTGTCAAATATACTGCACCACCATATGCACTCATTGAGGCGTCACAAAAGCCATGCAATTCAGTGGTGACAGCATTTTGCTTCACAATATAACGAGGTATTGATATCGAAGATAATAATGGTAGTTGCGACACATAGAGTTGCCACAGTGCAACAATATCACTGGCGGGGGTATCATCCCATGAAAGACCCTGGACCCACAAACGTTGCATTAAACATTTAGCAACCAAAACAACTGGGGCTAGGAACCCGAGTGGATCATATATCCTTGCAATCTCAGAAAGAATGTTTCTCTTGGTACAAGGTCTTTCCATGGGCATCAAATCATAACAAAACGAATCAGATTTTGGACACCATTTTACCACCTTCACAACTGGGTGGTGTGGAACAAAATATAAATGGAAGTCAGGGTTAGAATTGTCCAGTTTCAGAAGCCCCTGGTCTAGGTAATCCTGAACAAATTCTTTGTACACACTATACAAAGCAGGATTCCTCAATAATCGGTTTTCCATCATATTGAATCTACGCAATGCTTGATCTTTAGAGTCACCAAGTTCTTGTCGAGGCTCTCTGAAAGGTAAACGAACAACATATCTGCCAAACTCAGTTCCAGAATGAGCGGCAGCAAACAATTTTCCACACTAGTCCTTATCAGAGGGAAGAGGGATTTTTGGAGGGGTCGATTCTAGTTCCCAAAACTTTTGTAAGGTACTATCCAATCCAGATTCTATAGGGGAAGACACAAAGGTCAACAAACTAATGGGTTTTTGAGTTTTACAAGGACCATCAATACATCCAAGGAGTAACCGGTGTGAAGATGGCAGATTAAGCTAGCAGATTTTTTCAGCCGATGACGCCCAAACGCGTAATTTATACTATACACTGCACAACAAAATTTTTGTAATTTGATGCTCAGCAGATTTTACTGGCAGATAAATCGGTGTGAAGATAGCAGATTTTTTTATGGAAAAAATAATATTTAATATTTTTGTTGTTTTTAAAGCTCTCAAACTTTTTAAAACTGAACCGAGCCGAACCGAACCTACTTATAAAGCTCTTAAAATCCTACTAACTCAAAACCCTCAAAACTCTACGGTTCTTTAGGATATGTCCTCAAGTTCCAGTACAACTACGCAGCAGATTATATCTGTTATGTCTCCTGTTCCAAAACTTGACGTTGTCCCACCGGCAGAATTTGGCTACTCATAAAGCTCTTAAAATGGTACTCACTCAAAATCCTCAAAAACCCTACGATTCTTTAGAATAGGGCCTTAAGTATCAGTATACCCACCCAGCCGATTTTATCTGCTATGTCTCCTGCTCCGAATCTTGACGTTGTCCCACCTCAAGCTCTACGCAGACTTTTCCTTCTAATAAGGGTCTTTAAATCCTACTAACTTAAAATCCTCAAAAATCCTTCGATTCTTAAGAATAGGGCCTTAAGTATCAGTATACCCACCCAGCAGATTTTATCTGCTATGTCTTCTGCTCCGAAACTTGACGGTGTCCCACCACACGCTCTACGGAGAATTTGCCTACTCATAAAGCTCTTAAAATGGTACTAACTCAAAACCCTCAAAAACCTTACAATTCTTAAAAAAAAGGCCTAAAATCTCAGTATACCCACCCAGCAGATTTTATCTGCTATGTCTACTGCTCCGAAACTTGACATTGTCCCACCTCAAGCTCAACGTAGGCTTTTCCTTCTCATGAGGCTCTTTAAATCCTACTAACTCAAAATCCTCAAAAACCCTACGATTCTTTAGGATAGGGCCTTAAGTATCAGTGTACCCACCCAGCAGATTTTATCTTCTATGTCTCCTGCTCCTAAACTAGACGTTGTCCCACCTCAAGCTCTACGCAGACTTTTCCTACTAATAAGAGTCTTTAAATCCTACTAACTTAAAACCCTCAAAAACCCTACAATTCTTTAAAAAAAAGCCCTAAAATCTCAGTATACCCACCCAGCAGATTTTATCTGCTATGTCTCCTGCTCCGAAACTTGACGTTGTCCCACCACAGGCTCTACGTAGGATATGCCTACTCATAAAGCTCTTAAAATAGAACTAACTCAAAACCCTCAAAAACCCTACAATTCTTTTAAAAAAAGGCCTAAAATGTCAGTATACCCACCCAGCAGATTTTATTTGCTATGTCTACTGCTCCGAAACTTGACGTTGTCCCATCTCAAGCTCAACTTAGAATTTGCCTACTCATAAAGCTCTTAAAATCATACTAACTCAAAACCCTCAAAAACCCTACAATTCTTTTAAAAAAAGGCCTAAAATCTCAGTATACCCACCCAGCAGATTTTATCTGCTATGTCTACTGCTCCGAAATTTAACGTAGGTTTTTCCTTCTCATGAGGCTCTTTAAATCCTACTCACTCAAAATCCTCAAAAACCCTACGATTCTTTAGAATATGGCATCAGTATACCCACCCAGCAGATTTTATCTGCTATGTCTCCTGCTCCGAAACTTGACGTTGTCCCACCACAGGTTCTACGTAGAATTTGCCTACTCATAAAGCTCTTACAATCCTACTCACTCAAAACCCTCAAAAGCCCTACGATTCCATAGAATAGGGCCTTAAGTATCAGTATACCTACCCAGCAGATTTTATCTGCTGTCTCCTGCTCCGAAACTTGACGTTGTCCCACCACAAGATCTACGTAGAATTTGCATACCCATAAAGCTCTTAAAATCTTACTAACTCAAAACCCTCAAAAACCCTACAAATCTTTAAAAAAATGTCCTAAAATCTCAGTATAACCACCCAGCAGATTTTATCTGCTATGTCGCCTGCTCCGAAACTTGACGTTGTCCCACCACAGGCTATACGCAGAATTTGCCTACCCATAATGCTCTTTAAATCCTACTAACTCAAAATCCTCAAAAACCCTACGATTCTTAAGAATAGGGCCTTAAGTATCAGTATACCCACCCAGCAGATTTTATCTGCGATGTCTCCTGCTCCGAATCTTGACGTTGTTCCACCACAAGCTCTACGCAGACTTTTCCTACTAATAAGGGTCTTTAAATCCTACTAACTTAAAATCCTCAAAAACCCTACGATTCTTAAGAATAGGGCCTTAAGTAGTACTGTACCATTTTAAGAGCTTTCTGAGTAGGCAAATTCTACGTAGAGCCTGTGGTGGGACAACGTCAAGTTTCGGAGCAGAAGACATAGCAGATAAAATCTGCTGGGTTCATACTGATACTTAAGGCCCTATTCTTAAGAATCGTAGGGTTTTTGAGGATTTTAAGTCAGTAGGATTTAAAGACCCTTATTAGTAGGAAAACTCTGCGTAGAGCTTGAGGTGGGACAACGTCAAGATTCGGAGCAGGAGACATAGCAGATAAAATCTGCTGGGTGGGTATACTGAGATTTTAGGACTTTTTTTAAAAAAAATTGTAGGGTTTTTGAGGGTTTTGAAGTAGTACAATTTTAAGAGCTTTATGGGTAGGCAAATTCTGTGTAGAGCCTGTGGTGGGACAACGTCAAGTTTCGGAACAGGAGACAGCAGATAAAATCTGCTGGGTGGGTATCATATCGTTTTTGAGGACTTTGAGTGAGCAGGATTTAAAGAGCCTGATGAGAAGGAAAAGCCTACGTTGAGCTTGAGGTGGGACAACGTCAAGTTTCGGAGTAGTAGACAAAGCAGATAAAATCTGCTAGGTGGGTATACTGAGATTTTAGGCCATTTTTTTAAAGAATTGTAGGGTTTTCGAGGGTTCTGAGTTAGTACCATTTTAAGAGCTTTTGGGTAGGCAAATTCTGCGTAGAGCCTGTGGTGGGACAACGTCAAGTTTCGGAGCAGGAGACATCGCAGATAAAATCTGCTGGGTGGGTATACTGATACTTGAGGCCCTATTCTAAAGAATCGTAGGGTTTTTGAGGATTTTGAGTGAGTCGGATTTAAAGAGCCTCATGAGAAGGAAAAGCCTACGTTGAGCTTGAGGTGGGACAACATCAAGTTTCGGAGCAGTAGACATAGCAGATGAAATCTGCTGGGTGGGTATCATGAGATTTTAGGACTTTTACAAAAAAAATTGTAGGGTTTTTGAGGGTTTTGAATTAGTACAATTTTAAGAGCTTTATGGGTAGGCAAATTCTGCGTAGAGCCTGTGATGGGACAACGTCAAGTTTCGGAACAGGAGACATAGCAGATAAAATCTGCTGGGTGGGTATACTGAGATTTTAGGCCTTTTTTTAAAAGAATTGTAGGGTTTTCGAGGGTTCTGAGTTAGTACCATTTTAAGAGCTTTATGGGTAGGCAAATTCTGCGTAGAGCCTGTGGTGGGACAACGTCAAGTTTCGGAGGAGGAGACATAGCAGATAAAATGTGCTGGGTGGGTATACTGATACTTGAGGCCCTATTCTAAAGAATCGTAGGGTTTTTGAGGACTTTGAGTGAGCAGGATTTAAAGAGCCTGATGAGAAGGCAAAGCCTACGTTGAGCTTGAGGTGGGACAACGTCAAGTTTCGGAGCAGTAGACATAGCAGATAAAATCTGCTGGGTGGGTATACTGAGATTTTAGGCCTTTTTTTAAAAGAATTGTAGGGTTTTCGAGGGTTCTGAGTTAGTACCATTTTAAGAGCTTTATGAGTAGGAAAAGTCTGCGTAGAGCTTGAGGTGGGACAACGTCAAGATTCGGAGCAGGAGACATAGCAGGTAAAATCTGCTGGGTGGGTATACTGAGATTTTAGGATATTTTTTAAAAGAATTGTAGGGTTTTTGAGGGTTTTGAGTTAGTAAGATTTTAAGAGATTTATGGGTAGGCAAATTGTACGTAGAGCCTGTGGTGGGACAACATCAAGTTTCGGAGCAGGAGACATAGCAGATAAAATCTGCTGGGTGGGTATACTGATACTTAAGGCCCTATTCTTAAGAATTGTAGGGTTTTTGAGGATTTTAAGTTAGTAGGATTTAAAGACCCTTATTAGTAGGAAAACTCTGCGTAGAGCTTGAGGTGGGACAACGTCAAGATTCGGAGGAGGAGACATAGCAGATAAAATCTGCTGGGTGGGTATACTGATACTTGAGGCCCTATTCTAAAGAATCGTAGGGTTTTTGAGGATTTTGAGTTGGTAGGATTTAAAGAGCATTATGGGTAGGCAAATTCTGCGTATAGCCTGTGGTGGGACAACGTCAAGTTTCGGAGCAGGAGACATAGCAGATAAAATCTGCTGGGTCGGTTCGGCCTTTTTTTAAAAGAATTGTAGGGTTTTTGAGGGTTTTGAGTTAAGTGCCATTTTAAGAGCTTTCTGAGTAGGCAAATTCTACGTAGAGCCTGTTGTGGGACAACGTCAAGTTTCGGAGCAGAAGACATAGCAGATAAAATCTGCTGGGTGGGTATACTGATACTTAAGGCCCTATTCTTAAGAATCGTAGGGTTTTTGAGGATTTTAAGTTATTAGGATTTAAAGACCCTTATTAGTAGGAAAACTCTGCGTAGAGCCTGTGGTGGGACAACGTCAAGTTTCGGAACAGGAGACAGCAGATAAAATCTGCTGGGTGGGTATACTGATACTTGAGGCCCTATTCTAAAGAATCGTAGGGTTCTTGAGGGCATTGAGTGAGCAGGATTTAAAGAGCCTGATGAGAAGGAAAAGCCTACGTTGAGCTTGAGGTGGGACAACGCCAAGTTTCGTAGCAGTAGACATAGCAGATAAAATCTGCTGGGTGGGTATACTGAGATTTTAGGCCTTTTTTTAAAAGAATTGTAGAGTTTTCGAGGGTTCTGAGTTAGTACCATTATAAGAGCTTTATGGGTAGGCAAATTCTGCGTAGAGCCTGTGGTGGGACAACGTCAAGTTTCGGAGCAGGAGACATAGCAGATAAAATCTGCTGGGTGTGTATACTGATACTTGAGGCCCTATTCTAAAGAATCGTAGGGTTTTTGAGGATTTTGAGTGAGTCGGATTTAAAGAGCCTCATGAGAAGGAAAAGCTTACGTTGAGCTTGAGGTGGGACAACGTCAAGTTTCGGAGCAGTAGACATAGCAGATAAAATCTGCTGGGTGGGTATACTAATATTTTAGGCCTTTTTTTGAAAGAATTGTAGGGTTTTCGAGGGTTCTGAGTTTTACCATTTTAAGAGCTTTATGAGTAGGCAAATTCTACGTAGAGCCTGTGGTGGGACAACGTCAAGTTTCGGAGCAGGAGACATAGCAGATAAAATCTGCTGGGTGGGTATACTGATACTTAAGGCCCTATTTTAAAGAATCGTAGGGTTTTTGAGTGAGTACCATTTTAAGAGCTTTATGAGTAGACAAATTCTGCCGGTGGGACAACGTCAAGTTTTGGAACAGGAGACGTAACAGATATAATCTGCTGTGTAGTTGTACTGGAACTTGAGGACATATCCTAAAGAACCGTAGAGTTTTGAGTTAGTAGGATTTTAAGAGCTTTATAAGTAGGTTCGGTTCGGCTCGGTTCAGTTTTAAAAAGTTTGAGAGCTTTAAAAACAACAAAAATATTATTATATTATTTTTTCCATAAAAGAATCTGCTATCTTCAGACCGATTTATCTGCCAGTAAAATCTGCTGAGCATCAAATTACAAAAATTTTGTTGTGCAGTGTATAGTGTAAATTACGCGTTCTGGCGTCATCGGCTGAAAAAATCTGCTAGCTTAATCTGCCATCTTCACACCGGCCAAGGAGTATCCAACTAAATATTGAATTAATGGCACAAGGTCCTCCATTTTCTCCTTTTTTAAAGCCAGGCACAAGCATCTGACCAAACAAATCAACACCAATCAAAAGGTCTACACTACTAGGTTGTCCAAAATTAGGATCTGCAAAATCTAAATCTTTTAAGTATGGCCACTGAATAGAATCATATTCTACAACACTCACAGGTATGGTTCCACAAATTTTAGGAATAAGAATGGCATCACAGGAAAACAAACTATCAGGAAACTTGGACGAGCCTATTTTCAATGTAACATTGCCATATAGGAGTTCTATTCGGAGCTACTTTAAGTCCTAACCTCTCAACCAAAAAGACAGTTACAAAGGACACTTTACTAGCGGAATCTAAAATTGCCCGACAAGACACAAACTTGTTGTGGGCATCTAACACTAAAACTTGGGCAGTTGCAAAAAGCACAGGTCTCCTCTTACGAGGTTCAAAATGGTTGCTACTGGGTGTAGCGGTACACATTGCCTGTTTGGCACCTTCACTATTAGGTATGTGGGGGCTCTCCCCTGGACAATCATCTAAAAACACAGGTCTCACAGGTTCAAAATGGTTGCTACTGGGTGTAGCGGTACACAATGCCTGTTTGGCACCCTCACTATCAGGTATACGGGGGGTCTCCCCCGGACAATCAACTTGGTGGCTCGGAGAGCTTTTCACAAAGTGTAACAGGGAATGGTGAAGACCCTGGCACTGACGACACGTGGCATTTGTAGGGCATTGAGATACACCATGTTTGCCAAAGCAGTTAAAACACAATCGTTCACGCTTAACAAATTGATGGCGCTGACCTACTTCTAATTCCAGAAATCTGGTACACTTCACAAGGGTACTACTCACAATGGTAGGGCTGTTGCTGGCAATAAACACAACCTTTATTACCAGACTGGCCTGTTCCAGTCAATAACACAGGATAGGGTGGTTTGCCACCTTTCCTAGGGGGTAGAGAAGGTGAGACCTCCTTCGGCTTATTCAAAAGAGAACTATTTTCCAAAGCCCGACAATTTTTCTCTAAGAATTTAAACAAATCTTATAGGACGGGATTTCCTTATCACTATACTCAATCTCAAACTGAGTTTTCAATGGGGTATCAACTTTTTGCAAAAGAAGAATCATTTTAGCAAAATCTAAAAGGTCTACATCATCATAGTTTGACAATGCTTCCAAATTTTCCCGGAAATCATGTGGGTTGCTCAATTCTGCAGAAGGGGCTTGACAAATAGACGTCCAATAATTTGTTACCAAAAGTCTTTTATTATTAAAGCGTCTAATCATCGCATCGAAGGCTACTCGATAATTATCAGAGGTTCGCGGTATGTTCCTAATTACAGATGCAGCCTCTCCCACCAGAGCGATATTTAAGGCTTGCAATTTAGCTATTTCACTCATGTCAGCTTTATCGTGAACAAGTGACTTAAACATATCAAAAAAGGTGGGCCATTTTTTAAGATTACCGTCAAAATGGGGTACCTCTATTCTTTTAATTTCAAGACCCCTGTCCACATTTACCAGGGAATGGTTCAAAATTGTCTGTGAGGCATCTTGGTAATCCTCCGGATAGAGCTCATGACAAATCGATCTAATTGTGTATTTCATTTCATCAAATTCCTGCACTAAAGTTTCCTGACTTTCTTGTATCTGATCACTACTATCTAAGCTTATAATTTCAAAATGCAATGCATCGAATTGACTTACCAGAGAAGGCACATCTTCCTATCTGGGTTTTAACTTTTTTGCCTTCTCTGCATTGCCCTGGGCTTCGACGGCTCTATTATAAGTTGTTTTTAATTTATTAAAAACGCTATTTTGTTGTTTTTTCAAAACTTTTATGTCAGACATGACAAAGCGGTTTTTATCAGATACAAAAAAGTAGGTTTTTTCGCGACAAATCCGCTATCAACACCCGGGTACGGTTCGCTAAGAACGCGGCAACAATCTCGCGCTTAACGAAAGCAAAAAACGAAGGTAAATGTGGACGGATTTCACACAAACAAATTCGAAACCCGACGAATAATCAACAATTTTCTAACCTCGGAGGTAAACAAAACAACACGTGAAGTTGTGAGGTTAGAACACACAAACGTCAATGAAACGTCAGCCAGCAAGAAAAAGAACGGGGGCCCGGGCCGCTGCCAAATGTCGAACGGGGGGTTTTTTTTTATCGCCGCACGAGGTCATAAACCAAACTCAGGGCAACCAACCTTCAAAACCATGCGGACTCTAAAAAAAAACCGATATAAAAACAACAATGTCCGATGGTGGGTGTGCTTTCGGGCTGTTCGGCCGTCGTCGTTGGAAATTCGTTCTCGACGTTTCGCCATCTCGAGTGGATGGCATCTTCAGGAGATGTTGACTGTTTGTCGGCTTCTCGAAGACTGGTGGTTAGTCTGTCGCGGGCGCAGGTTATATGCGCTATGGTGGGCGGGGCGTATATCAAAGCTGGTCGGTGATTGGTCACATTCCCTTGATTCAGTTTTGTTATTGTAAGCGAGCCGTTTAGTGTTTTTAAGAACCGGTACCCATATTCTGTTAATTTTAAGAGTTTCTTCAGATCTGTTGAAGTTCTGCTGGTGTTTATGAATTTCGATTGCTTCTCTATAGAGTCTTGGATAGTATGAAGAGGAGGCGCAGAGAACTTGTGTGTCTTCGAATTTTATTCGGTGGTCTTCATTGTTTAGTGTGTGGTCTGCAACTGCGGATTTTTCCGTATGTCCGAGTCGACAGTTGGCTTTGTGTTCTTTGATTCTTGTGTTTACGGACCGTTTGGTTGTTCCGATGTAGACACTTCCACAGGTACAGGGAATGCGGTATACCCCCGAAGAACTTAGTGGGTTCCTTATATCCTTCGCAGATCTGAGGTGGTTCTCGATCTTCTTAGATGGCTTGAAGATCGTTTTTATGTTGTGTTTTCCCAGAATACGTCCGATCCTATCTGTCACTCTAGGGATGTAGGGCAGAAAGGCTCTTGAAGTAACTTCGCGGCTGCTCAGTCCACTGCTACTGTTACTTCTAGTGCTCGGCTTTGGTCGTATACATTTATCTATGTCGCTTTGAGTGTATCCATTTGCTACCAGGGCGTTTTTAAGATGGTTTAATTCTTTGTCTAGATGTTCTGGTTCGCAGATTCTTTTCGCCCTCTCTACCAATGTTCTTATTGGCACGGGTGGTGGTTAGATGTGTTGTTTAGGTAGCGGTCTGTGTGAGTAGGTTTTCTGTATACAGTATGTCCTAGTCGTCCCTCTTTCCTCGTTACTAGTACGTCAAGGAATGCTAATTCTCTGTTGTTCTCTGTTTCCATTGTAAATTGTATACTGGGGTGTATGCTGTTAATGTGGTTGAGAAATTCATTAAGGCTGTCTCTACCATAAGGCCAAACGACAAAAGTGTCATCTACATATCGAAACCAGACTTTGGGTTTATGAGGGGCATTATTCAACGCCTTCTCTTCTAGTTTCTCCATGAAAAAGTTCGCAATCACTGGCGATAAACCGAACCAAACCGAACGTCGAGAACGAATTTCCAACGACGACGGCCGAACAGCCCGAAAGCACACCCACCATTGGACGATGGCCGCGAAAGCCTTTCACAATTTGAACAATGTCCGAATTTGGCAAAAAACGATAAAATGTGGTTGCTGCAAAAAAAATTATAAAATTACCAATTTTTTAACAAAAAAAACTGTAAAATCCAAAGGGCTTTTTCAAAACATCCGGCTCGAAGGACCAAATAGACATCTGAGCCCTGAAGGCGAGAAAAACTAGAGATCCCAAAAAAAAACTAAAAAAAAAAGGAAAAAATTCGGCCACACGCTAAAAGCTTACCTTCTGTAATTCTGTAGCAGTTCCAAAATTTCACTGGCGATCGCGGCCCTTTCTTGCGACTGGAATTTCGGTCTTCAACCCAAAACACGTGTGACTTCTTTTAGTTTTTTGTCGGAAGTGATTTCTTCATTCCCCTGTCACACACAGGGTGGCGCTTCAAACTCCCAGCGTGAGCAAAAAACGCGCATGATTTTAACAAAATGATCAGGTGATCAAAAAGAAAATAACTTTCAACAATGAGAGAAATTATCACCTGATCGGAATTTTTCCCAAAGGTTTTTGCAGAAAGCCCAAAAATATCAAAACAAACTTTAAGGTTAGGTTTTCCAAAAAATTCAAAATTAAACAATAAAGAAAAAATAATTGGCAGCATTAAACACACAGAAAAAAATGAAATGTTTGAGCGCAAATGCCACGATATAAATACACACGTAGGAGGTAGGCAGAGCTCTGAAGTATGGAAATTCATTTCTACAGTAAAAAACCCAACAAAAGAAAAAGTAAACATCCAGATCATCAAACCAGAACAATAGACAGAACACTACAAGGGACTGCTGCAGGAGACGAGACCCGAATATCTAACAGCCTCTCCGAGGAGAGACAAAGAAGCACATGGAGAGGAACTAATCATCGAAAAAGAAATGATAAAGAATAGTATAAAAAAGCTTAAATCCAGAAAAGCTAGCGGACCTGGAGGAATATATGCTGAAATGCTCAAATATGGATCAGAGAAACTAATCGAAAATCTCATATATATTATCAATCAATTTATAAACGGACATCCAGTACCTAATGATTGGAAAATTGCATTCATATCCTCAATACATAAAAAAGGAAACAAGCTGGATTGTAACAATTACAGAGGAATTTCAGTCACTCTAAGTAGATTGTACGCTAGGATTCTTAGAGATCTAATAGAGAATGATTTTCATGAACAAGAAGAAGAAGAGGAAAGTGGGTTTCGTGCAGGCAGATCTTGTAGTGATAATGTTTTTTGTCTTAAACAAGTAATTGAGAAAAGAAGCGCCAGAAATATAGAGACTCATGTTACCTTTGTGGACCTACAAAAAGCATATGATACCGTTGCAGGAGAAAAATTATGGACGGTGTTGGAACAAACTAATATCAATCATACATACATAAAAGCGATAAAAGAACTATACAAAGGGTCAAAATCTAAAATTAAAATTGGAAATCGACTTTCAAAAGAATTCCTGGTAACAAAAGGCTTAAGACAGGGATGTTGTATCTCTCCAACTCTTTTTAAAATATATATCGCAGTGGCTCTAAAAAATCTAATTTCAAAAAATAAGTAAAAAATAAATAAATTTATAGAAAAAAAAGCAATTAACTGGAAGCGTAAAGTGCACGGCATGGGAATACAACTTAACGACCGATTTACTATATACACACTACAGTTTGCTGACGACCAAGTAATTGTAGCTAATGATAAAGAAGACATGGAGTATATGATGAGAAAGTTAACGGCAGAATACCAAAAGTGGGGACTAACAGTGAACGTGGACATGACACAGTACTTATGTATTGGAAACGAATCCAGTGAGTTAGAACTAGACAATGGACAAACAATATCTCCATGCAATGAGTATGTATACTTGGGTGTCACATTTGATAAGGCAGGAACAGACTGTAAAGAATTGGAAAAAAGAATAGTAAAAGCAAAAAAGGAGATAAGAAAGAATGTAAAATTTAACCTATATGAAACAATGGTAAAAAGCACGCTGTTGTATGGAAAAGAGACTTGTCGCGTAACAGAAAAATACAAAACAAAAATGGAAAGTGTCGAAATGGATGCACTAAGAAGATCAATGAGAATATCTAGATTAGATCACATAAGAAATGAGATCATAAAAGAAAGAATGGAAATCGAGGGAAGCATAACGGATGACATCACTAAAAGGCAATTGATATGGTACGGCCATGTACAACGGATGAACGACGAAAGATTACCAAAACAGGTCCTAGAGTGGCAACCAGTAGGGCGCAGAAAAAGAGGACGTCCTAAACTAGAATGGCAACAGTCAATCCAAAGATCAATGAGTCAAAAGAATCTGACAGAAGATGATTGTCAGGATCGAAGGAGGTGGAGAATAGGCGTCGACAACCGACAAAGTAGTAGTAGTATGTAATGCCGCGGTTAGGGGTGCTTTAGTCGAGCGGTATATTGATACAACTTGTCCCTTTCCACGATTACATTAAATTTATTTGGAGGTAGGCGTCCTAGTTGCACATAGCTATGATTAAAGCCAGTTGTTGTTATTGACTTTTGGTTGTTATTAAATTAGACACCAATTGTTATAAAGAATACGTTATATTTAAAGTCAAAAATTATTAATACAAAATCGTAGATCCAAAGTCTAGCATGGTCCTAACATTCAAATTAATTACGAAAATGCGCTAAAATTAACATTAGCCAATACCTTAGAGTCTATCTACGAACAAAGCTGATTGGTTTTATTACAATTTTTCTGACACAAAATTGTCTTCGCAAATTAAAATGATAGAGTCTAAAAAAAACGTCGTAGGACATAATATTGTGAAATTAACTCAATGGTAACACATACATAATAAGTCCGTAAACATATCAGTAAATTTATTCCAATAGTCTAAATCTCGTTAAATACTAAATGCACTATCAAAAGTTCAAAATCATTCATCTTTACTATAATTACTAATCCTTATTTACGTATAAAAGTCTAATAATTTAATTGTCTACGGCAATTAAATAAACGGTAATATTTTCTTTTTAAATCAATGTTCAAATATTTAACTTACTTTCTGTCATCGAATCACTAAAATATATTTTTTATTCTAGAGTTCAAAACTCTAGATTTTCTTGAAGACTACATTTTTATATAAAATGGTTAACTCAACTTTTACTAATTCACTTTAATTTTAACTGTTTACTATTTTTCACTTTTGGCTGCAACTTTAACACTGGTACTTTAATAATGCCCGGATATAATTCAAGAAATCGAATTTATAGGCGATCCCCTCTTGTTGATCCCACAAATTTTTATGACGATACAGGTCAATGTGTTTTTCAAGCTTTTGTGTATTAGATCGAGCCAGTGTTTCTAAATATCGCCCTAATTAATGAATACAATAGAGTCGTGTATTCATTGCCCCCTAATATAAACAATTTCGTAAGACGCGGACAAAACAGGTAAACATTGGAATTTTTGTCAACCTCTTTTCTGACTCATTTAATTAATTTCATTTGTAATTTTGCGATCGATCGAATCAACAGGGCTCTCTAGTGAAAATAAGTGTTAGGGTTTTAGTTCAGCTGGTTTCATGTGAGCCTCAATGATTTTTATTTTAACTCTTGTTTTTTTATTTTTGGTTTAAATATTACTTGTTCATCGACTGGTCTCTCAATATTTGTTTTTATTATTTTTAATTTATTATTTTACATTTTTGGTTTTTACTATTTTATTTTAAAAATAATATTTTTTTTATTGTTGTGATTTTTTTCACTTTCTTGCTTCGATAATACTTGTATATTTTCTGCCAGTTTTAGAATATGTTTTTAATATTTTCAATTTAGGTTTTAATAAATAATTTTCTTTTTCTTAAAAAAAAATTAATTATTATATTTTTTTTTAATTAAATTTTTTTTAATTTGAACTTTAATGAATATAATTTTTTTTCTTAAAACAAATAATATCTAATTTATTTTTTTTACTTATTTATTTTTCATCGTGTTAAATATTATTATCAACTAATCTTGAAACTTCTCATATTTTTGATAAAATATTTTTATATTTTATTAAATAAACCCCGACCTTTACAGCGTTGGTCATTACAGACAGACAGACGGCGCGACAAAAAAGTTTCAAAATCATCTGAAACACAAAGATATATAATTTTTTTTGAAATTGGAGCACCTTTTTTTGTCTCGAAAAAATTAGGATCACCATAGCTCACACTACTATAGTATAGTAGTAGTGTGAGCTAATATAGCAATACTAAATTCCTATATCTAGTAGTTAGAAAAAAAAATATTTAACTAATTGATAGTAATTTTAAGCTGTATTTCAATTATTTTTTTCATTCATTTTGAGTTTTCGAATACAATTTAGAATACAGTATTTAGGATTCATATTTGAATACAGGATTTCAGTATTCAACTCAAGTCTGGTGGTAGCCTATTAATAGAATCAAATAAGAACACAAAATTTTTAAAAAAACTTTTTATTAAATATATACAGGTTGTTCTCAAAGTTGAGTCATTTATTTTAACAGGTTATAGAACCCTTTAAAATAAGTAATTTTACCAAAAAACATTTATATAAAAGTTGCAGAATAAAGAAGTTCAAAACATTCAAAAAATTAAAAATTTAAAAACTTTCAGCATACAAATGACATGCTGCGGCTGCATTTTGTTGGCACTCCCCGTAACTTAATATTATGTCCACTAGTTCATTGTTTTCATATACGTATACCATTTTTATCGCATAAAATGCTCAAAAGTAATTTGTATTCTACAAAAAAAATGAGGCATACCCAGTATCACCAGTAAACAAAACATTGATAAAAAGTCAGGTCTTACAGTTTTGAAATTTTACATTTTAGAATTGTTAATAACTTCTTTATTCTGCAACTTTTATATAGATGATTTTTGGTACAATTACTTATTTTTATGAGTTCTACAACCTGTTAAAATAAATGACTCAACTTTGAGAACACCCTGTATAATGCATATTGCTTTTAAATTTGTAAAAAACTCTTCCTCCCTTAATTTGAATACAGAGAACTGGCAGTTTTTTATGATTTCCTCAACTTAACATTGTTTTTTGGTTTTTCTAATGGCGCCGCACAGTGCGGACTCCTGTGGGCAATAATCGAAAAACTGAGGTTATATTTTAAAAATTTTAATATTGCAAAAGTATAGTTAAATGTCCAGTTTATCTATAATCATAATCTATTTTTAGGCACACTTGCAAAAGTGGACAAAATAATTAGTTAAATTCGTTATTTTAAAACAGGTACAAAAAAAATCGTATATAATACCTATCAGAAAATTAATTTTACTGGTTCTGCATTTAAATATAAAAAAAAAATCTTTAAGTATTACAGTGATATAAGTTTACCCTATTTGTCTAAATAAAATTTTGTACAATTAACGTCTCGCTTTTAAAATAATTTAATTAAATCTGTTATGCTTACGAAAACAAAATATTTTTAAAATTTTATTAAGGTTATATATTTCAATCCTAATAATTTATGATACATTTGCTGCCACCCCAGTTGAGAGGCCTTATATCTTCTCCTGTTTAGGTATACCCTTAAAACCAGTCTTGCCGCCATTTGGGAAAATATAAAATTATGACATCAACGTCAAAAATGGCGACAGCAAGGTGTCAAAATGGCACTAAATCTGAGAGGATATGAGGCTTATTATTCGGTAATGGCGAGTGTTATATAGGTGATAATAAATTTTAAAAAAATTACCAAAATATTTATGGTACTAACCGAACCGAACCTAACCGAACCTTATACTACTGTGAGCAAAATGGGAAAATTACATATTTAGAATCGCATATCGTATTGGCAGTTTTTTGTCGATGGGAACACATAAAAACAATAATTTGAGGTAGTCAATAAAATTCTATCAGTCTTAAAATATATATGCCGAAAATTATTCTGATGTTTGAGTGTGCGACTTTGCACTTTTTTTTTACTTTTTAGAACGCATAAGCATAAAAAATTCAGACTTGTTAAATGGTCTTTCACGAAAATTTAAAGGTGTTACATGTTTTCAACAAAATTCAACCCTTGTGAGGTTAGAAGAATGTTCTGACAAAAATAACTAAATTCTAAATAAGGTGTCATTAAATTTTTGCAAGTCTCAGTCTCAAATGGAAGCTATTGGACGAAACAAAATTTATTTTCAAAACCGTTATTTCGGTTGGTTAAATAAAGATATTATATCTGAGAAATTTTGTTATAAAACGGAATCAGAAAAAAACAGAGGCCGTACCCGGACCGAGTCGTGGTCGGCCTAAAACGGCTTTCTTATGCCGTATTCCATTGGGGAAATGAGTGCAGCACTAGAGCACAACTGGCTCGGTGTTCGCATTCCATTGACATGCACTTTTTCAGTTTTGGTATTCCATTGAGGAACTTATGAATTCAGTTTTGCACTGAGTGCGGCTTTTTGACACCGGCTCTGAGGGCTCGTGCCGCACCGAAAACTTTTTCCCGCCATTAATTTTAAACGCTTATTATTGTCGTGGGACGTAAAAATGAGTGAAAATAAAGTTGTGAGCGATTTTTTATTATTTTCTTCGCTACTAAGTAGTAGCAGCGATGAAGATGAAGAAGAACAGTTCTGTGCAATAAAAACAATGAGAACGGAAACCGCAAAAATAAAAACTTTATTGAAAATGTGGTTTACCGATTTAACAACAAACAGGTAAGTAGATTTGTATGGATTTGGTTGACTGGGGCCCTGGGGCTAATTTTCCAACAGTTGGGGTTTTCTGGCAGCTATGATTATAAGTAAAAATAAATGTATTTTTTAGTTCAAGAAACACTTTCGGCTCGAGATGAGCACTGCAGAATTCCTCATAAATAAATTCAAGGAGTCTCAATTTTGTCCAAAAAAAGAACAAAGGGGACAAAACCCCATTAGCGCTGAGGCACATGTCTTGTCATTTTTATGGTATGTTAAAACACCCTTACGTAGCTGTTAGGTTAGGTTATGTTCTTGTTGAATGGAAATTTGTTCAAAAATATTTTCTTCAAAAACTTTTTTGAACAATTTTCCTTATGAAAAAAAATGACTTTCAAAGAAAATGTTTTTGAACAAAAAAATTTTAAGAAAATGTTTTCAAACAATTTTTTGTTTGAAGGAAATGTTTTTAAATAATTTTCCTTTTCAAGAAAATGTTATTGAAGTATTAATATTACTTTCGAACAAATGGATTTTGAACAACATGTTTTTGACCAAATTCCGCAAGGCAGGAAAGTTAGGTTTAGTTGAAAGAAACTTGTGAAATATTATATATGTATACAAGGTGTTTCGAATCCTTATGTTCAAATTTTGGGAGCATAAAGTACACTTCTGGTTAGGTTTTTTTGAAAAACAAGCGCGAAATACAGATAACTACTCTATCTGTTGGTATACGAGCACAAGCCTGCATTCAACAAGGAGGTGGGCATTTTTAAAATATTCTTATTAACTTTTTTTAAATAAAATCATTATTTATTTATTTGACGAATTTTTATTGTTATCTTAGGATAATATTTATCGGCGTGTAACTTTGAAACAAATAAAAATGGATATCGTCGTTGGCGTGATAAAACTACAGTTTGTGTGACAATTTTTTCAAAAATGAGATTTTTGCATAATCAATTTGCCCTATTCATAACGGATATACTATAAAAAATTATTTGCAAAAAAATGTTATATTAACGTTGCTTAAAGCAAGAATAAAAAAGAATTTCTACAGCTCATAATGGCATACCACACGAGTGCGATTTTTAATTTTCCGCGTGTTCCATTGAAACTGCACTCGGTGCAAATTTTTGACCACCATTTCAGTGTCAGTGCACCACCAGTGCTGCACTCATTTTCCCAATGGAATACGGCATTAGAATCATCTTTAAGAACAAAGATACTGAGGGTGCAATATGCAAAATAATTATTTCGGGGTTGCTAATTTAATTTTTCTGGGAGTTTAATTTCTAACACAAAAGTAAATTGATTTTTATTTTTAATATTACTGTAGGTTAAACTAAACGTACTTTAATTTATTTTTTTAAATATTTTAAATAAAATGACATATATATTTATATTAAAAAGTTCTACTTATTTTAACCTTAGGGCTACACTTTATCACATACCCTATAAAAAAATTAACTTTTTTGAAAAACAACAAAGATATTGAATATTGTCCAAAAACCCTATTTTTGTCCGCACTGTGCGCCGGCTAGCTGGTCTTCCGGAATGTGCCCGATTCATAACCTTTTTTTTCTCTCCTTGGGAAATGCCGAGGGGTGAACAGCTAACCCAAAACGTGTACACCGATTGAGAAAATCAACAATCTTTTGCTAAGATTGTGTAAAGATTGTGAGGGATTGTGGCAAGATTGTGAAAGATTGTGGAGGACTGTGCAGCGGCGTAGCGTGCCTCAAGGGGGGGGGGGGGCGTCCATGCGACCAAAAAAAAAAACATTAAGGTCATCAAGTCTATAGTTTCCTTTGCCGTCCTCTTCATTTACCGTTCCCGCCCTGCTACTTCATAACCGAGGGGTGACCAGCTAACCCCAAAATGTGTATACCGATTGTGAAAATCCACAATCTTTTGCTAAGATTGTGAGGGATTGTGTAAAGATTGTGAGGGATTGTGTAAAGATTGTGAGGGATTGTGAAGGATTGTGGTAAGATTGTGAAGGATTGTGGGTGATTGGGAGGGATTGTGTAAAGATTGTGAAGGATTGTGAACAGATTGTGAGAAATGTTTACACCGATTGTGAGAGCTGTTCACCCCTCGGGAAATGCCTAGGGACTAAATCCCACCTGCCTTTCTCTGGCTATGACAGCGGCACCATTCTTTGAATATCACATCACTGTCATGCTTTTTGTTAGATATGTTTTGAACCAATTGCCTACTCTACTAATTTGTTTGGTATGTTCGTATTTATGTTTCATTTCCATGATCATTTTAATAAGTTAAGTCAAAGCCATTTTGGCAGTTTTCTTTGTCTTTTATTATTGCACTTATGATTTGATCTGACATTTTATTTTTGTTGTTAACATAAGCTGTATCCTTCTCATCTAGTCTATATAATGTGCCACCTTCTTCACATGATTTTAAAAATGTAACTTTTAATTAGTTTTCTTTTTCCTCCACATTCAAACAAATGGCAAACATCTTTTTTGTACTTCTTACATTTTACACTTAGCTTGCGAATTTCCTTATTTCTTTTTCTCAAATCTCTGTCTTGATAAAGTCTTCTGCGTTATGGCTGTCTCTCAGGTCTTCTGTTTGCTTAAGCAACTATCTCTTCATTCGGTACCTCATTAACAGGAGACACTGCAGCATTCCTCAGTCTTACAATATCAATACTTTCTTTTGGCTCTCTTCTCTCTTGGAGTCATGTCTTTAACCGCTTTTCTTTGTCCTTTTTCCTTTTTCTCTAAATATTGAAGTCTTTCATGCTCTTTCTGCTGCTTCCCCTTGTGCTGTCCCCAGTCTTAATTTTGTTATATCTTTCCTTCTCAACTTCTCGCTTTTTCGCAAGAATCTCTTTGGCCCATTTTTATGCAAACCCAAATTCTAACATATTGATCGCAAATTAGCCAGAAAACAGATTATTTGTTGCTTTGGGTTTATCCCCTGTTTATTGTGTGAATCCCCTGAAACAAAAAAAAACCAAGGGATTGACGCCTAGGGATTGAGAAAATGCTAGAACAACTAAAATATTATCCCAAATATAAGTATTACCAAAAAATTTAAATATCCATAGTATTCAAGCAATAAAACACCATATGTATTCCTATATTTTTTTTGATTTAATTAAACTAATAGTGTTATCAAAAACTCATAATCATTCATCAATCTAGGATAGGTACCTAGCAAAACAAAATTTATAAACACACCATTTATCCAAATTAACTTTTTTCAGTTTTAGTTAGCTTATTTTTCCTTCCTAAATAACATATGTAGCTTTCTACCAACCCACTTTTCTCAGTGTGTTGCTGTTTATTTGTACAAACTTTATACAATTGTATTTTCTCTTTAACAGCATGGCAACCACACCTTCTGTCCCTACTTCTTTGGACCTCAATTCAAAAGATCCTAAAATTCAGGAAGATGTAGCAAAACAAAAATCTAACGAGACTCATATGACATCAAGCATTATTTCTACGCTTTCAAGTTTACCTTCACCGGTCGATTCTGGAGTTCAGCTATTGGACAGTGAGAGCGAGTTAACTTCTGCTATGACTGCAAGTACTGCTTCTGTTGATCTTATAACCACACCTGAAAAAGCTTCACATGCCAAAAATTTTGAAGATTTGTCTGTTGGAGCAAAAAGTGATTATGCTGATATTATTAATCCGCTTGAGAAAAATAATTTTGATGATCTATGTGTTGTAGCAAGAGAAATAGTATTAGATATTGTGGCTAAGGTTGATGTTATAAGTAAATTAGATCTTGATGATGAAAAAATATATGTAGGAAATAGTGAAATGCAAAAGACTGAAAAGATACATAGTATTAAAAAAATTGTCGAACAAACAAAAGATTTAAATGGAAAAAGTGTAAATGATCAAGATAATGCTATAAAACCATTTAGTAATTTAGAAATTATTGCAAATGATATTATTACTGATTTTTGCACTCATAAAATTGATAAACCTTTTGAAGAACAATACAATAATGATGAGCAAAATTTAAAGCTTAATGAAATACACTATAATGAGTTTAAAGTAGATCAACCGGAAAATAATATGCAATCACTCAATGAACTTGTGCAATGTTATTTGCAATCTGACATCAGCTCAAATCAAAAACGCCACAAAAAATTGCATTCGCCTGAAAAATGCCCAGAAATCACAAAAAGTGACATACTAAATCAGAATGTTTGTTGTGAAAATTATTTATCTTGCTCAGTTCCAAACTACTTTGATAAATTTAGTCTTAAAGAGCAGGAAAATTCAAAATTTATGAATAAGGATAAAACTTTTAATGATGACGATTTCGAAATGGAAGATCCTATTAACTCAAACAAAAATTCAGAGGATTTAATGAATATTTCTTTAAACAGTTACGAACTGCTTGACTACACTACTCAAAACATTAATCTCCAGCCGCCAAATGATACTGAGAACATTGATATGCATGTAAGCTTGTCTGAAGAAGTCAATGAAAATTTAAAGGTAAAGCTAACCAGTGAAGAACCAATTCCAGAAAAAGTTAAAGAAGAAGTTCCTAAACAGGATGAACAAATTGTTTTTCGCAGGCAAAGAAGAAAGAAATCAAAATCTGATACACCAAAAAAGAGAGTGTCTTTTCATGAAGACATTTTAAACAGCACAAAAGTAGATGATGTTCATATCAATCTTGGCTTTGTAACGCATGAGCCTGATGTATCATTTAGCTTCTTTCAGAAAGGATTCAGTAAGAGACCTGATGTTGTTCAGGGAAGGTAGGTGTTTAAAATTTTCGAATTTGAAATTTAATAACATACTTTATACTAGTAAACAAGAAGGCTTTTTTTATTATAGTTGCCTAAGCAGGTTATCTAAATAAATTCAATAATATTAAAAAATTGAGATTTAATAGGCTTCTATCCATTTAAAGTATTTGCAGTTATGATATTTTGTTGATAATTATCTGATAATGCCAAGAGTTTAATAGCAAGGTTTTTTATACAATTATAATAATTCTCAAAGAGCCCTTCTGATGCACAAATTTTTTGAAAATTAAAAAAAATATATCTGTAATAAAACACTTTACCTAATATTAATTTCCCACGGCCATAAACGGTCGGTTATGTGTCAAAATTCAAGGAATGACGATAAATTTTACTTTAAATATAAACACTTTATCAGGCATTTCCAGTGTTAAGAGGTTTTGTTCAACAAAAACAATTTCTAAAATATACTGACAACATTGACACCTTAATGACAAATCACAAATGACAATCTCCTTGAAGTATTAAGTTCACAGAATACCATCGATGATTAGAACTAGAGAGAGACAGGTTGCACTGCTTAGCATTCATTGTAGATAAATAGATAGATATTTTTATTTACCAAAGTATAGTCCAAATTATACGCATTTGTAATGACGTCATTTTTGTTTATCTTTGTTTAGTATATTATAAACAGCGGTAACAATAAACTTTAAAAAAAAGTAGTGATGATGATTAATTCATTTTTTAAATAGGTAGGTAATTGGTTTTGTGAAGTATCCGTCACTGTCAATGAAAAACATGAGTTTGTCAACTTGTCGGAAATTATTTTAAAAAGTTGTAAAATGCCGAGAAACAAATATAATAGGTATAATAAACAATCGCAGCTGATAATTTTAAATATATTGGCTTTTTTTCAACTGAAAAGGGAACAAGTCCGAAATGGAATCGCATTTCAATTTGAGAATGTGCCAGATGTAACAAAATTGAGCCCAACAACGATAGTAAATATAAAAAAGAATCTACGCCATACGTTTTTTTCTCACCTGGTGACGTCATTACAAATGCGTATAATTTAGACTATATTATACAACTTGTATGCTCTTACTCTAAAAAAAATTTTTTGCCTCAGTGTCCCATATACGTAATGTATAGCCGTGGCCATTCCAGTTACTTCGTATATAATTCATTGTTGTCAATACCGTTTTCGGATGGCTGGAACGCAACAAACCTAATGTCGCTTACCCAACATGTAAATTTTCGTGACATCTTTAAACAATGTTTGAGTTTAGCGCGTCGATCGCACCCTGACCTTCCACAGAAAGTTCGATTCGATAGATCTTGGCATCGTGGGATCAAGGCGTAGGTCAAGAGATTCTATCCAGCACTGCAAATATATCCACAGCGTGGATTTAAACAGAACTTCTTGATCACTCATCTCTGCTTGAAAATATTGCAAAAAAGTTTTTATTGAACCTGTAATTCGGTGCGGCATAGTCCATTTGTCGCTGTAAATTACTGCTTCGAAAACTTTTTGAAATATTGCTATGGCCAAAATAGGATAGATGAGAACCTTGCTTTCATATGAATGACGTGGAGTAATGCGCGGTTTTTGCTTTTCTTCTTAAATTTTGCTACGTAACGACTATGACTTCCGTCAAGAGCAATGATGTGAGAAAACGGGCCGTAAATAGTCAAAGTGCATTTTTATGGAAAACGATTTTATAGTTCAGATATTGTTTTATTACCTAGTTTATACAAAACCATACATGCTAGAAAAACATACTTTCCTTTTTATTAACGAAACAACAAGTAATTTTGGGGGAAATCGCGACTTACTGCCGTTTTTCTAACTATGACGACGATAGAGTAGCAGTTTTCAGTCACAAATTTATGTATACACGGGATCTTGCGCTACAATTTTTATTTTTACTAGATACAGTTGGGCAGCTGAAGGCGATGCACCATACTATGAGAAAAACACCAACATGAGTCGCGACGTTCAGTCTGATATTTACATTAACAACTCGAGATATTCTTCGACGTCATCAAGCTCAACGGGAAGTGTATCTTCAATCGATGAAGAAGAGTCAAACTCTGAAGAGACAAATCATAAAAAAACGCCTACAAATAAGTTACCAAAATCTAGTTGTTTAAAGAAAACCAAACACAAGAAGTATATTGATACTAAAATTGTACAGGAAGATTCTATACCAATGAAAAAAAGTTCACAAACAAATTTGAACTTGTTGGATAAAAATATATTTGGAAGTCTTAAAAATATTCTTAATTTCTCAACTTCGGTGCCTC
The DNA here is from genome assembly GCA_963576565.1 of Aspidapion aeneum. NCBI lineage: Eukaryota > Metazoa > Arthropoda > Insecta > Coleoptera > Brentidae > Aspidapion > Aspidapion aeneum. The sequence continues at coordinate 74,573,900 of OY755041.1, read as the reverse complement.
TAGCAGAGCGTGGTGTACCAGAAGGTCAAGAAGATGTTGCTGTATATTCTTCTTCTCAGGACTTATCTAAGAATCGCCGATCTTTTGCCGATTTTTCTTATATAGATAAAACTGAAACCAGAGAAGTAACAGAAGTCAAGCCAGAAACACCAGAAACTAAAAGAAACTTGGCTAAAACAAATTTAAAACTTACTAAAAGTGAAGGATTTTTTCCAAACTATCAAGCTCATCTAGAACTACCAGCGAATGTTATTATTTGTGATTCAAATGTATATGAGCACAAAGGAATAAGCTACTCGTATGAATATGATGAGTTCCAAAGATCTTTTGAGCAACAAAACAAAGAAAACAAGCCGAAAAGCTCGACTTTGTACCAGACTATTTTAAAAGAGCTTAACTTTTTTCGAAAAAAAGCCAAAGAAGAGCCCGAGGGCCAAAACCTTGAAGACGATTTTGAAGTTATAGAAAATACAAATACATCTACCCCTACTAAAAGTAAAAACAGATACTCTTATGTTGAAGAAGTTACCGTACCAGATTTTGAAGACGAAAAGATACCAGAGAATAGTACAAAAATTTCTTTGAGAAGTTACCCTTCTATGACTAAAATGGATTGGTCAGATACCGAGACATTATCTGATATTACAGATGTAAAAAGTTCGAAACATTTAGAATCCCCGAAGAAAAAGGTGAACAAATCTAATCACTTTAGTGTGCAAAACTCCTTTAAATTTCCTTTTTTATTTGAAAATCGTTACGATAACCTCCAAGAGACAAAATCTTTGCCCAACCTTAAGCCGTCAGGATCAAAATCTTCTTTGATTAACAGATTTTTGAAAAATGTTACTGCTAAGAAAATGTTGGATCTAAAAACCCAACAAAAACAATCGCATCATAAATTTACCAGAGATTATTTAAAACTTTATGTAAAAGATTGTAAGGTGGATTTAAAAAAATGTAATGAAGTAATTAATAAAGATATTCAAACTGAAGTTATGAGCGGCAAAAATAAGAAATGTATACCAATCAAGTATGATACCAAAATGTCTTTTAATCTGAAAAAGCAGTTGTTTAGAAATAAAACTGAAGAACTCATAAGAATTTTCCCCGTTCGTAGTGCATATGCTACCAACGGTGAGAGTAAGCCGCTTTTGTTAATCTTAACCAATACTACTTTATACATAGCAGCTTCAAAACATCTGAACCAATTTTCAAACCACTTTGTCTTACCTTACACAGAGTTAAATGCCATACTGGTAGGTCAAAGTTGCCAAACCATTCATTTCTCAAACTATGATCTTGACATGCAATGTATGATAAGTACAGGTTGTTCTGGTATAACGAATGATCTAATTGGTCAGTTAGAATTGGCCATGAGACGAGATACGAATAGGCCAAGTTTACCTGCTGTGAGGCAACTCAGTATGCGGGATATGGCAGATTTACGAAAATCCATATGCAAACAGACATCTGTAGATAAAGAGGAGGATTATTACTACTACAGTATTGTAAATATTCAGGATTCTGGAGATGATGAGGTCGTTGGAACGCCAATGGGACCTTCCAAAGAGGGGCCTCTGATGTTTAAGACGTCCGATTTTGGAACAGGAAGATGGGAGACTGCATACTTTATTCTGAAGTAAGTTTCATATCTTTATTACTAAACCGGTAAGGAATTGTGACACGCAGACATCGATATTGCTGTCTTACTAGACGAGTCTAAAGGTTTCTTTTACTAATTATATCTATCCTCGTGGTGAGATTTTTGCTTTAGATCCAAGGACCCTACTATTGCAAATTGTCGGTTGTTTCTTTTCAGTTGTGTTGTGTGTTCATTGGCTTCTCATTTTGTTTATGCCGTACTGATTATGGCGTTGTTTGATTGACAGATCTTCATCAAATAACGTAATTAGTAATAAACATCGATGCCTGCGTGTTACCACCCTCTGTGGTATTATGAACTATTTAATGTCCCTTAGTTAGGGATATCTTTAGGACGAATACTTGCGCCCGTTAATTATTAAAATGCTGTTAATTACTTACACGATGTGAACGCCGCGTTACTAAAAGGGAAGAGAGGGATCCAACATGGCTGCCAGCATCAATTGTCATCATTTGAATTTTCCGCGGGTTATTACAAACTAAATAAGAGTAAGTAAATTTTGATAATAAAACGACCCAAACAAAGTAAAAATTAAAAAATCGAGTAAACGGCTTATTACCGATTGTTTTAAACTTTGTTTCGACGTTTCGACTGATGGAGTATTTTTTTCAGTCTTTTTCAGGTACATACATCACAAGAAAAAGAAAGATATCCCTGGGCTTACATAGTCCTTACCATAGGCAGTGACACTTTTGTGACATTTCCAACATCTTTATTTATCATATGCATACTGACAGCAACAAAAAAAATATCTGAAAAATGTCTTTGAGTTGTTTTTATCTGTGCGTTTTTTTTTGTCAGCATCTTTTTATCGAGACAATGACAGTTTTACCTTTAATCTTATGCCAACATGACGATGATGACATATTTTCTTTTTAATGTATTTCTGGTCAGGAAATACGTTTATTTCATGTCAAAGTCACAAAAGTGTAACTGCGTAACAAGGACTATATTATCTTCCCTTTGATACACTAACGGCAAAAGTCAATTTTTTTATTATGAGTTTGTTTAATTCTAGTAAAAATATGAATTTTTTATAATTTTAAATGGTCAAATACAGCAAAATTTAGCATCATTATTATACAAAATTTTACTGTACCCATTTGGCCATTTAAAATGCACATCTTAACTAGGATATCAAACTAAAATGGAACGAAATAGCGATGTACAAAATGGCGACGTTCAAAATAGCGAGTAATGAAATAGCGACTATCAAAATAGCGATGTAATGAAAGAGCGACTATCAAAATAGCGATGTATCAAAATAGCGTTCGTAACAAAACAGCGACATATCAAAATAGCGATGTATCAAAATAGCGACAATCAAAATAGCGATTGTGGCCTATTAAAATGCGTTGTGTGACATTTGTGGCAGCTTGAAGATGTTGCCGCCATTTTGTGACACAACAAAACCATTGAATAATTAAACAAATATCTGGAAGCAGAACTGTATTTTCCAGCTAGGTAAAACATTGATATGCCCGGTAACTTTTATACAGTGGAGAAGGGGGGGGTTCAGAAGTAAGAAAATTTTAAGTGCGCCACATTATTTAATACCAATGTTTTACAAAGAAGATCTTAAATAAAATACAGTTCAACCCAAACGTTGTAGCTAAACAATGAAATTCTACCTACTTCCGAGGCTTCCAGAGTATTTGTGTAATAAAAAAAACCAAAAAAATTGACTAATAAACAAAATAAAATTTAAAAGATTCCCAAATGAATCAAAAATAGAAGCACTTTACAGGCAGATGGACTCCTTTAACAGGTCATAGTGTACCTACATCTGAGTCAGTAGCGTAGGACTCAGTTATATGAATGATTGTTAAAAAAATATATATATATACTTCCGCAATCGTTCCATCATAGGGGAGATCTGGACCAAATATCTGCTGTCATCATTCTACATTGGGTAGAATGAGACAGACAGCAACCCAGTCCCAGATCCACCCCATGAAGTAGAACAATGTAAGGAAACCGCTAAAACATATAATCTCATCTCTCTTTTGTCTCCGCAAAGTTGGTCACTGGGTTGCACAAATAATACAAAAATTTAGTTCATCTTGTGTATTTTAAGGGCTGAAGTTAAGATTAGAAACATGAAATATGCTAAAAAAATTAAACAAGTTCGGGCCAAAATAGCAAGGCACTCCAAATTTCACAGGAGAAATTGTCTTAAATAAATGAAATCAAGGAAGACAAGTCAATATAGTAAATACGCCGCAAAATTGTGGTTATGACGTCATACAGACGTTGCGTTTACAAGCAATGTTGAAATTATACTATGAAAAATTATATATGAAAAGATTACGTCTAAATTATATTAAAAATTTATATGAAAAGATTGTCCAAATTATATTGAAAAAATTATATGAAATGGTTATGTCTAAGGCTTGCTCCTACCTTGGTCATGCAATTATTTAATTGTGAGTTTGGTGTTTTATTAAACCTGGAAGTGGTGTTGTTCTCCTCCTGCTACTCCTGTCCTGGTTTGCCCGCGTCTCCCCTCGTGCCCGCTCAGCACATGGTGCTAGGGCAGCACATGGTGGTCAAAAGGTTGCTGGCTTCTTGCCCGAGCATAAAACCCTGTGGAAAATGAAATGTTTCAGTTTCCTGGAGAACCCCATGTCGACTCAATAAAATACAGCAGATTTAAACAGATGAACTAAAATAACCCTACGTACCTTTCCCAGGGTTAGAACTGGCTACACCTGGCTTCACACCAGCGTCCAGCCCAACTGTCCCGTCGATGGAATTGACAGGGCTGTAGACAAAGGAGAAAAACAATATATAGTTTTTACCCAACACGTGGTTAAAAGAAAAATATAAAAACGCCAAAAATTCCCCACGTCTGTTGTCAAAAAAAGTACATTTCACACGAAAAATAACTACAATTTGGGAGGCAAATATTATCTTGAAGAGTACTCAAATAAAAAAAAATTAAAAAAAATAAAATCGAACTTACCGCTGCTCTTTCCGTACAAATGGCGTAGGCCGACTTAAATTCCCCTCAAACAGGGTGCGAGCGTCACTCTAGATTACCCTAGACACGACGGACTCACTTGTACAGTTTCTGGGATATCTCCTACAATTCGCTGCAGTGCCAAAACCAAAAACAAAGGCGATCCCAGAAACTGTTGTCGACCCAGCCAAAATTTGTTAGCAAAGAGAGACAAAGCACTTCGTCGAGAATACCAGAATAATGAAGTGGCCGGAAACCGTTTTGTAAATTTGGTGGGGAGTGGGGACAGAAAACGCAATACCAACCAACCAGAAAACCCCGCGGTTTTCAAACTAACCAATGAGGAAATACAGCAATAGTTCTATACAGGTATATAGGGGGCAGCACCGACCAAGGGGACATTGAAATTAGGTAAAACACACATTGAGGTGTTGTCGGATCTATTTCCACGGTTGAAATTTTTATAACAAGGACATCGAGACACCCTCCACACATAGACCGAACATTTGCCTACCGGACCCTTGCCGACATAGCAAGTAGAAGCTCAGCATTGAAACCATCAACTGTAAAATCAACTACTGAAGGCCAGGGCATGCATCAAACCCAGGAATATTCGAACACTCCACCAATTCCCATATGAGTAACGCTATACTGAGCGCAGAATTTAGTTGCACTCCAGTTACAGTCTTCGTCAAAAGTTTCCTTCGCTCTTTATAAATGTTTTCTCTAATATTCATATGGTTTAACGCCATTTTTGTAAAACATTTCTACAGTAATAAAGTTGTTTCTGAACCTGAACCCAAAAATACACACTGAACTATTGCTTAAAGGCACAAGAGTGTTCAGATGTTAACTCACACGATTTCGTTTATTCTTTTAGTCTTGGTTTTTATCCCTCGTTTATCTCCCCTTTACAAAAGTGCATAACTCGTATTTATTTTATCCTTTCCCTATCAAATTAATAAAGATATCAAAGTGGCGGAGCCTCGGTTGTTCCTGGTCGACCCAAATATGTTTTCGTACTATCAAAACTAGTTAATCCGTGAAGGATATGAGGTACGGATTGTCCCAATATCCTCGAAATAAACGTAAGGGAATGAAATGTTCATCTAAATGTTTCCTTCCTGTTACTGAAACCATTTGTGATGCGGCAACGCCGCCATTCCCCAGCATAACAGCTGTTTAACTTTATGAACGTCAAGTAAACGACGAAACTACAGAAATAAACAAAACAAACAAAAGTTTTAATGTGATTTTCCCGAAACCTGTGATCTTAAATTCCAATTACGATGTCCAGATAATGCGATGTGCGTAGTGTCCACAGTAATTCGATGGAATGTCTCCTTTATAAGGTAACTTTTTGGACACTATATAACCTCCAAACCTAGCTCTATAAAATACCCTTGATTTGTGTACAGAAAGACGAATCAAAGAGCCTTGATTATTTACCTAAATAAACAAATATGTAACGTTGTCTTAAACGTAAAAATGACACGTTACATAATCCCCCCCCAACTTCAAGACGATTAACCTAAAAAGGTTAATCGGAGAGGTCCGCTGCAGACTTAAGGTCTTTGGCATGCCAACTCCCTGGCAGTACTTTACCCGATGGTTCCTGAAGCTCAAATATCCATGGAGAAATTTTATTCCTAATCACATAAGGACCAACGAATTTCGGTGCTAACTTCTTCGAGAAAAACTTCGCAGCATCTGACAACACATAATTCTTCTTCCAAACACGCTGACCCACAACAAAGTTGGGTACCCTTGTACGCAAATTATACTGAACTACGTTTTTCTCTCCTGCCACCTCTAACCTTCTCTTAACATCAGCATAGAGCTTCCGGAAACCTTCGTTCTTACTTTCAGCTGCGGATTGTACACCATTCTCTTCAGATAACAAAACTGGGTTGGAGTAATCTTTTCCTGACAAACACATATTCCTACCAAAATTAACAAAGAAAGGAGACATCCTGGTTGTCTCATGGGTTGCAGTACGAATCGCGCAGGCAAGTTTATGTATTTGTTCGTCCCACTTCCTGTGGTTGTCTTTCACATAACAACATAACATGGTTTTTAACGTGCGATTCGTCCTTTCTGTTGGATTTGCTCTGGGGTGATAATACGGATTATACTGAATTTTAACCTGATAACTCTCAGCAAAACGCTTAAACTCGTTACTTTTGTACTGAGGGCCATTATCACAAAGTATCAAACGGGGTACTCCGAAGACCATAAATACTTGTTCCTCAAGGTGCTTGACAACAGCTTGAGTAGGGGCTGTTCGCATTGGAAAAACTAAGGAAAACTTACTCAAATAGTCCGTAACGACGAGAATCCAGCAATTCCCTTTGTCGAACGAGGTAGAGGTCCACATAAATCTGTTGAGATAATTTCCCAAGGACGAGTTGGTTTTGGGTGAGATATCATCTGATCAGATACACCTTGTGTATCACCTTTATGAGCTGCACAGACAAAGCATTTCTTTACAAAAGTTGCCACGTCCTGGCGCATTTTTGGCCAATAATATTTTTCTGCCAGTCTGTGGAAGGTTTTATACACACCCATATGTCCTGCGGTAGGAGGATCGTGAGCTTCTCCAATAATTCTACGCCTATGATCTTTGGGGACTACCCCTTTCCAATATTCGTTAGATGGTGAAAGTTGAGGGTATTCTTGTTTGACATATTTATACAACTTATTATCAGTGTATCTCCAGTTCATAAACTTTAACGGTGATTCTACGACTCTCTTTACCATCTTTTGGTACCATCGATCTTTAATTGCTGTTGAAACGTCTCTGGGCTGCGAAATTGTATCAATCATGGGTACTGCACGAGACAACATGTCCGGGACAACTAAATCTTTCCCTTTCCGATGGATTACTTCAAAATCATATTGCTGCAGTTTTACAGACCAACGAGCAAGTCTTCCACTGGGCTCTTTTAAGCTATGAAGCCATTTTAAGCTAAAATGATCTGTTATGACCTTAAATGAGATCCCCTCAATATAAGGCCGGAGCTTCTCTATCGCCCAAACCAATGCCAAACATTCTCGCTCGGTGGTCGTGTAAACACGTTCTTGCTTAGTCAAAGATCGACTCAAATAGCATATGACTTTGTCTCCTTCAGGATAAGGCTGCGTTAAACATGCTCCTATTCCATATCCTGATGCGTCTGTTTGAATGACAAATTCTTTGGTATAATCTGGACATGTAAGAATCGGTGCAGTCACTAAAAGTTCCTTAATCTTAATAAATGCTTTTTCGCAGTCTGGAGTCCAATCGAACTTTTGATTTTTCTTAGTTAGAGCTGTAATCGGAGCTATTATCGCTGAAAAATTCTCTATGAAACGTCTGTACCAGGATATTGTACCTACAACTCTACGAACTTCTCTGACAGTTCTTGGCCTCTGGAGCTCTAACATGGCTCTAATTTTATTAGGGTCAACTCGGATGCCTCGACGGTCCACTACGAAACCTAAATAAGTCATTTCTGGCCTACACAGTTGGCATTTTTCCCAACTTACCGTTATCTTTGCATTCTGCAATCTTCGTAGGACTTCCTCAAGAATTCTAAGATGTTCAGAAAAGCTCTGTGTGACAATTACGAGGTCATCGAGATATACGTACACGTAGGGGTCTAAATCGTTTCCTATGATGCTATCTATGAGTCTCTGCCAAGTTGCAGGTGCATTATGAAGACCAAATGGTAAACGCTTAAATTGGAAGAGACCTCGTCGACAGATGAATGCTGTTAGTGGCTTCGATGATTCTTCCATTGGTACTTGCCAATAAGCACTCTTAATATCTAAAGTTGACAAGTACTTAGCATCTTTTAATTTGTCAAGAGTCTCGGATACGAGTGGTAAAGGATAACTATCACGCGCCGTCACTGAGTTCAATTTGCGGTAGTCTACACAGAAACGATATTTCTTTGTGTTTTTCTTTTGTACCATTACCACTGGTGAAGCCCATGAACTACTACTCCGTTCTATCACATCCATTTTCAGCATTTCGTCGATTTCGTCATCAATAAGTTTCTGAATGACCGGTGAGACCTTATATGAACGTTGTCTTATCGGTGCTGCATCTGTTGTAATCTTATGCTCTACCCTATCTGTACATCCTAGTGAGTCACCCATAATAGTCTTATATTTATCGACCAATTCCTCTAGTCGTTCTGATTCATAAGGAGTAAGAGTAGTTTGTTGGTCTGATGTTTCTAAAGAACAAATCACATCTTTATTATCGGCAAAGTGCCACTCATTAGTACTTAAGTTCGGTACTATCCCCATCGAAATCCAAAAATCTAATCCTAAAATCAAAGTGTGCGGCAACTCAGGAACGACGACGACCTCTATTAACCTAAATTTATCCTGAACTCGCATAGGAAGTTGCACTGTCCCAATACTACTCGTGCTTTGACCATTTGCGACAATACAACTCGTCTTCTTTGTCGTATCAAGTGAAAAGCCAAACCTTCGATGATTGACCAACCATGATTCCCTAAAAAGGTACGTGAAGCCCCGGAATCCAACAAACCTAATAACTTATTTCCGAGCACATCCACCTCTAAATAAGGCCTCTCATCTTTACGAGCATGACTTATCACATAATCTAAAACGTTCGTTAGCCTATCGGTCGATGCTTGTTCAGGCTGACTCGAAGGTCGACCACCTACGAGCGCCTGGGTCCGTTTCCCTGACGATTACAATTACGACATTCTCTGACTGTTACCCCTGCCTGACCACACGAATAACACTGCTTGCCTCTAGATAATGCGCACCCGATTGCCATGTGGCCTGTTTGGTTGCATCTATAACATACCACGTCCCTATTCGCCCTACCAGGTCTAGCACCTTGTGGTGGTTGTCTATCCCTATCATTTTCACTAGACTGACCACTAGCTGGTTGCTGTCTATCTCTATCAGCTCTAGCAGCGAAATTGCTTGCTGGCCGCTGCCTATCTCTGTTAAATCTATTATCAGGAATATTCAAATTCTGTTGATTCGATGTCCCGGCACCTGATATTTGAATTGTATCGATCCCTGTTGGAAAATCGTCACTGTCGCTCTCTACGTCAACGTAGGCCAAGTCAGGTTCGATTGATTGGTTTTTCCTAGGTGTAAAATTCTGCTTCTAAACCATATCTCTAGTCTATTCTACGACACAGATCCTTTAAATGTGATAGGCTATTGACCTCAGTAGCAATTAACCCATTTTTATAGATGTCCGCGATATTTCTGAAGACGATAGCTAATTTCGCCTCTTCGGAAACAGGACAGCCAAGTCTTTGGAAATATGTGTTCATGACAGCAATATAGGTCCCTATAGACTCTCCAGGGCCTTGTTTACGTTTTTGGATCTCCTTCAATAGCTTCTCGCCATATGAAGAAGGAAGATAATCGGCCATGAACCTCTGTTCCAGCTGTTCCCATGTATGAACTTCTCTACGAACATCTTTATAAAAAGTATGAGTTCAGTAGAACCTTTTTACTAACTCCTCTAGCCTGACTCAACTCGTCCACTCTCTCAAAAAATGCGGTGACGGAGATTGTACCCCTCTCGCCTGTAAACTTTAAGTTCCATTTATGTGGAGGTACAGGTGCAACGTGATATGAGGTACCAGGATCACTTGACATTGGTACTGGCGACGAACATGAAAATGGTCGTGACTGAGCAATTGGTGCTATGCTACTTTGGAGGGCAGCCAAACTCAAAGGAACGGTAGACGGTTGTTGATAATGAAAAGCTGATGTACCGTAATTCTCAATCGGTATAGGGAGTGGTGCCTGTATTGGTGCTTGAGTTGGGTTCGTTAGCACTTGCATTTGCACTGGAGCAATGACCGACGGTTGGTTCGTAGGCTGTTGTGTGCTCGAGTGCTGTGGTTGTGGGAAATGAGACTGGTTTGGTGTGTTGCCAGCATTTGTTGAGTGGTCTGAGCCTCGACTCGTTGAATGGGTTTCAGATGCTTCATCATCATCTGAGGCAACGCCAACTCTCAATAAATCTGTTGCTTGGCTCTGCAACCTCCCAATCAAACTCAAGGTTTCCGCAACCAGTATGCCTTTTGTTTGACTTTTTTCAAAGTTTGACGGATTCATATTATTTATCCTGGCTAACACATGTTCCAACCCTACAGCGATTTTCCTAAACTCTCCCTCTTTGCTCGTACCAGAGAACTTCTCTACCAGCGGTACCAGACTATCAAGCTTCTTCATGCAGCTAAAAGCATCTTGGCCAAACTTAAAGGGATACGGAGGGTATCTCATACTTCCATCAGTCCTTTCTCTCTGTCTAATCAATATGAGCTGTTGCTTCATCTCTTCCACCGATCCAATGGCTATGCCTCTCCATGTTAATTCGTAGATTAACTCGTCCTTGACTAAGTACCTTATGTCAGACAACCGACTCAAAGAAATAGCCATAGTGCCTTTTATCTTCAAACTTTAAACTTTAATTAAAACTGTTAATTATACCTCCCAATTATAAAAACTAAACCACGCAATAACAAACACAAAGTTCACTTTAAACTCACTAGTGAAAATCACTATAAATTTTCTCACAAATGTAGAAAATATAAAACTTAAATACGGGCAGACGCGAACAAAACCGAAAAACACCGGAGCAGTAAGAAAATAAAATTTATTTGCATTTAAAAATGTAATCATAATTTAGGTTAAGTATTTGTACAACCAACTATGACGTCCAACCTTGCAGAGAGAAATAACTACTTAAATCCTAAATTAGAATTAACAAGTAGCCATAAAAAAGTTTAAAAAAATAAAAGAGAGACAAGAGTTTTGGCAGTGTTCAGGTCTTATGCTCCACACCTGCGTGAGTAAAACGAAAAAAAAAATAATTGCGCTTATCCTAGCTGAACTGGATTAAAATTAAAGTTAAGTGATGTTTGTTTACCTCAGCAACCGAATAGGTAAATTAATCCCTAAATGGAACGTACAACAGACTACCTATAACAAAAATCCCAAAGCTGTTGTACACAGTTAACGCTAGGGTATACTCCTGCTATTGCAGAACGGCTCCACTAATAAACTACTCAAAAAAACCCAAATCGCCGTATACAATGATTTTTCTAAAAAGAATAAATCAAAACACACTTTAACCTGCTTACCTACTCTGAGTTTACACGAAACATGCATTGCTTAAGGTCACATCATCCCTTAATATATAAGTGAACGCAATAAACATCGGAACAGATGTTCATGTTATAGAAATCGTAAAATATGCTCAATTAAAAAAAAAACCGCTCGCTGAAATTGCGTCGAATTAGACTAGTAAGGATGTTGTGTGTAATTAAAAAAAAATTAAAGAAAATTAAAAAAAAAAAATTACAGATGGTACTAAAAAATTATACAAGTAACGCCTTGGTAGGACTGCAACTCTCTAATAATCGTTAAAATGAAATTCCCAAAATTTAAACCAAAATTGATGCATCAACCCATGGTCAAAAAGACCCTAGGATCGTACCGAAAGGTGCGCAAAAAATTTGTAAAAATTTTTTGGTGGCGACCACAGTAGCCCAATAATAAAAAAAAATTAAATAGTGGCTCACTACAATGTTCAAAATAATACTCTACCCTAATAGGTGGTTTGGAGTAGCGAGAAAAAAAATTAAAACAAATGATGATAGGTTGTTAAAACGCGAGGTTTCGAAATGAAATTATATTTTAATTCACAAAAAAAAATATTTAAATAAACTGGTAAAATCATTGTAGGGCCAGGTACTACTATGCACCAAAAAAAAATTTTCAACAAGAAAATCAAGTTTCCTTCCTTAAAAAAAATATTAAAAAGAAAAAATATTTAAAAAATATTTTCAAAAAAAAATGCAAAATGTTTAAGTGGGGTTGCAGCTCCTATTAGTGAACCTTAAAAAAAATTAAATAAAATCAACACCAGAAAAATCCTATTCGAGCTGTCATGCAACAGTCTTTGTTCATTTCCTTTGAAAAACCAGTTGTCAATTCCCTTTCCTCTCCCAAAACTGTGGCAATGTGAAAAGTAAATGAGCTAGAAAAATTAATTTACATTTTTTTTTGATTTTGACAAAAAAATTTTGAAAATTAAATTTACTTAAAGAATCATAAGGTATAAAAATCGTAATTGCAAAAAAAAACCAATCAGTTTAGGAAAAGTTTAAAAAATATTCATGTTACAAAAAACAACCGATGTTAGTGTATTTGTTTAAAATTATTACTTAAGGAAATAAGCAACGTTAGTACTTATTTACTGTACCACTATAATGTGAAGAACCTTTGCACTCAACTCCGTAAATAATTATCTTGTGTGCACTTTCAAAAAAACAAATATGAAAACAATTTCAAGGTTCACCTATAAGAACGTTGCAAAACTAAATCTGCCTACTCAAGTGTCTTTACACACAACATCCAATCAAAAAAAAAATTTACTGCTTAATGCATTCTCAGATCCCTATTTCTGGTGTTTACGAGATATAAAATTAAGTTGGGCCCTTTCCACAACTATCAGTCAAAGCAAAACTACCAAATGTCCAAGGGCTAATGAGACCCCATCACCTACAAATAATATTTTGAAATGAAACAGTTGGGAATAATCCTGCGTAAAAACCAGAAAACAAAATCAAGAACCAAAACTATTACATTAATTTTAAAAGAGCATAATAAAACTCCCGGCCCCAATTAAATTTTTGTTATCTCAACAAAACTCGGCTTAAAACCAAAAAAAACTTTTCATTAGACATTTCCCCTATTCCCTAAGTATAATGTCAATAAAACCCAAAAAACTTGTGATTTCCATTCCAATCCCATCTGGACCCTATATATTTTTAAAACGGCCAAACACCTACAGGCGAAACAATATCTTATTTCAAAGAAAGGTGAAGGTATTTTGAAGCACCCTGTGAAAATAGGACACTATTATGGAAAATTGTTCAGATCAGTGTTCTTACTACTTTTTAACCTAAATATATCTAGTTCCCTCATGTGCATGTTACTATTTTAATTCCAGTCATAATTAAATAGATCACAAAAATTGTCTTTCTCCGCAAATCTGCAAGGTCCTGGAAGATGTGAGATTCAGCCTGTAGGCCAAATTTGGATGTATTTTAATTTAGCGAAAACCGAGGTTGCGAAATCCTAAAAAGATTAGCAGGAAGTCCTCGTTCCTCGATTTCTACACTCCGAACCAAACATTTCTTCCATTTCCACCCAGCTCGCGGGAGGAAAACCCCTAATTATTGTTATACAAAAGGTACTACTTATCATATTATGCATAACAAAAAAAATATATGCCCTCTTCATTGTTTAGTCGCATCAAAGAAAACCTATTGTTTTTAAATTTATTCTTAGGTTGAAATCTTTTTTTTAAAAATCAATCATCTTAAATTTATTGTTTAACCTGAACACTTTCCCATTTATTCCACAACAGTGTATTTTAATTTAAAAATTTGCTTCATTATTTGAGGTCACCAGTATGAAATTATTTTAAAATTAAAAAAAAAAATGAAATAATAAAAAAAATTATTTCCCAATTGTCCACAACTTCCAAGTTTTCATCCCTAAATACCTAGGTACTATCTCAGTCTAACACCATCCATCGTTATCCAACATAACGCTTTAATTTCAGAAGCAACAAAACGAAGATTAAGTGAAAAGCTAAGCAAGTATGTTGGAAGTTGCTTTACAATGGGCGCAGATGTAAGCCCCCTTTAAGTACACGCCACTGTCCTGAACTGCAAACTAACAAAAAAACTGAAGACTAGCATATCTGTCGTCAAACAACATTTGGCATGAAATTAAAATAATTTCATATCATACCAGTATCCTCCAAAAACAAAACGTTTTTTACTATAAGACCCAAACACTTAACCAATAAATCTTGTTATTTAAAATTATGATTTGGAAGTAAAAGATTTATTTATTCCTGCCTGATCAACTAAGACAAAAAAAAGTTCACCTTTTGTAACTCAAGAAATTCCCGTTTGGTCCCCTAAAAAAAATATAACCTGTCTGGTCACCCTTTAAAACTACGACCACTATACAAACCGTTTTGACCAAAACAAGAATTCGAGAAGTTATGTTAACAGAAAGGAAATAATTTTTTACGAAAAATTAAATTATTTAAAAAAAAGTAAAATTTGGAAATATTTTTACCAATTACCCCCGCCTAGCATTTATATTTAGTTGAAAGTCTCTCTTAAATTCACTGACCAATTTCACGACCTCACAATGATATTACTTAAAAAAATTACTGAACTTTACAAATGAACTAAAAAAAATCAAAAAAACTCGATATCTGTCTCAGTTAAACATTTCTTTTGTGGTATTATATCTAGTTGGGCTTCAAATTCATTTTCTCTGTATTCAATCTGGAGCAGGCAAAACTTCTCAAGGCTCAAACATAAATGTTTGCTCTCCATTGGCCCAGCGGCGTAGCGTGCCCGAAAGGGCGGGGGGGGCGACAGCTAAAAAGGGCGCCTCTGAAAACTGATGAAAAATCTTATGGCAAAAAAAAAACCAAAAGGTCAAAAAGGCGCCTCTCACAAATCTTGCGACCAAAAAAAAAAAAGGTCATCATATGTCAGGGGTCATCATGCATGAAGGGGCGGCCGATACGTCACAAGGGCGCCTCTTCCCACCTATGGGGCGCCACTACCCTCGGGGCGGGGGGGCGACGAACCCCCCGCGCCCCCCCCCCCCCCCCCCCCACGCTACGCCGCTGCATTGGCCATGACCAAGCTATGACCTGAACGCAGAAAAAATACAGAAAAAAGTAATTGTGAACCAGAAAACTTTAATTGATAGAAATACCCGTAGGTCATTTTTAAAAAAAATGCACTCCAAAGCCCAACGCTGTATTTTCTACCAAAAAAAAATTTGACCAGTCATGAAAACACAACTAGACAACTAAACCAAAGACCTAAAAACTGTCTTTCAAAAAAAAAATACCCCAAAAAAAAATGTCAACTGGACTTTTGGCATTGATCTTCAGCCAAGGTGTCACTCTAGGGATTTTAGCCTTGTGTTTCCTAACCTCCCGAGCCGACACTAGTAGTAGTACCCTCCTCTGACCCGATGTAACTGAGTGACGTAAGGTCTTAATTGTCATCCAACAGTTACCACCAAAAAAAAAAACAAGAAAAGAAAATGACAAAGCAAAATAAACTCATTTTCCTTTTCTTTCATTACTAATTAATACTTTCAACTAAACAAAGCTACCAGCTGTTAAGCTATATTTACTTTAAAACAACCTAGCCAAGAAAAATTTGTGTGAAACCGTGTAAAAATATTCCAATTTCCAACTGGTGATATCCCACAAAAAATTAAAATCAAAAAAAACTTGTTGACCTAAATAAATTGACTGACCAAAAAAATAATCTGTTTAATATTAATTAATTTCTATCTTATCACAAGCAGGAAATAATAAAATATAAATAAATGAACCTGCAGAAAAGAAATTGTTAGAAAAAAACACACTACATCTGGCATATATTTAAACCTAAAAAGACTATGTCTGGAGGTCCATCCACCTATAAATCAACAAATAAAAATTGAAGTAAATTTACATTGTTGTATTTATTTTTCTTAAAAAAATTTAAAAAATTCAAACATGTTTTCCTACAAAAACTTTAAAGAATTAGGAACATGATTTGGACGCTGCTGAATAAAAACTCCCATGCTCTTTATCCACTTATTCTTCCTTAATAAATAAAAATGAATATTTTCTTTTCCAAGAAAAAACTTGTGAAGATAAGCTAACAAAAAACTATGAGAATTACTAAAACAACAAACCGAGTTTCAAATCGACGTTCAAATATTACTAAAAAAAATATTTAAAAAAAGTGTTATTTCCAAAAACCAATGATCTTGTTTTTTATGAAAAAAAAATGATTGAGTGTCAAAACCACCCACAGCCACTGAAAGCCTTTAACCAGGCTTTGGCTGTACCACAAAAAAAATTTCTCAAGAAAAAAATTTAAAAATAATTTTGTCTTTTTTTTCCAAATTTAAAAAAAACCAAAAAAAAATTACATCAGATGTTAAAAAAAACTAGCCAAAACACACGTAGGGCGCCAATTTGTGGCCTATTAAAATGCGTTGTGTGACATTTGGGGCAGCTTGAAGATGTTGCCGCCATTTTGTGACACAACAAAACCATTGAATAATTAAACAAATATCTGGAAGCAGAACTGTATTTTCCAGCTAGGTAAAACATTGATATGCCCGGTAACTTTTATACAGTGGAGAAGGGGGGGGTTCAGAAGTAAGAAAATTTTAAGTGCGCCACATTATTTAATACCAATGTTTTACAAAGAAGATCTTAAATAAAATACAGTTCAACCCAAACGTTGTAGCTAAACAATGAAATTCTACCTACTTCCGAGGCTTCCAGAGTATTTGTGTAATAAAAAAAAACCAAAAAAATTGACTAATAAACAAAATAAAATTTAAAAGATTCCCAAATGAATCAAAATGACAAAAATAGAAGCACTTTACAGGCAGATGGACTCCTTTAACAGGTCATAGTGTACCTACATCTGAGTCAGTAGCGTAGGACTCAGTTATATGAATGATTGTTAAAAAAAAATATATATATATACTTCCGCAATCGTTCCATCATAGGGGAGATCTGGACCAAATATCTGCTGTCATCATTCTACATTGGGTAGAATGAGACAGACAGCAACCCAGTCCGAGATCCACCCCATGAAGTAGAAAAATGTAAGGAAACCGCTAAAACATATAATCTCATCTCTCTTTTGTCTCCGCAAAGTTGGTCACTGGGTTGCACAAATAATACAAAAATTTAGTTCATCTTGTGTATTTTAAGGGCTGAAGTTAAGATTAGAAACATGAAATATGCTAAAAAAATTAAACAAGTTCGGGCCAAAATAGCAAGGCACTCCAAATTTCACAGGAGAAATTGTCTTAAATAAATGAAATCAAGGAAGACAAGTCAATATAGTAAATACGCCGAAAAATTGTGGTTATGACGTCATACCGTTACCTTGCGTTTACAAGCAATGTTAAAATTATACTATGAAAAATTATATATGAAAAGATTACGTCTAAATTATATTAAAAATTTATATGAAAAGATTGTCCAAATTATATTGAAAAAATTATATGAAATGGTTATGTCTAAGGCTTGCTCCTACCTTGGTCATGCAATTATTTAATTGTGAGTTTGGTGTTTTATTAAACCTGGAAGTGGTGTTGTTCTCCTCCTGCTACTCCTGTCCTGGTTTGCCCGCGTCTCCCCTCGTGCCCGCTCAGCACATGGTGCTAGGGCAGCACATGGTGGTCAAAAGGTTGCTGGCTTCTTGCCCGAGCATAAAACCCTGTGGAAAATGAAATGTTTCAGTTTCCTGGAGAACCCCATGTCGACTCAATAAAATACAGCAGATTTAAACAGATGAACTAAAATAACCCTACGTACCTTTCCCAGGGTTAGAACTGGCTACACCTGGCTTCACACCAGCGTCCAGCCCAACTGTCCCGTCGATGGAATTGACAGGGCTGTAGACAAAGGAGAAAAACAATATATAGTTTTTACCCAACACGTGGTTAAAAGAAAAATATAAAAACGCCAAAAATTCCCCACGTCTGTTGTCAAAAAAAAGTACATTTCACACGAAAAATAACTACAATTTGGGAGGCAAATATTATCTTGAAGAGTACTCAAATAAAAAAAAATGAAAAAAAATAAAATCGAACTTACCGCTGCTCTTTCCGTACAAATGGCGTAGGCCGACTTAAATTCCCCTCAAACAGGGTGCGAGCGTCACTCTAGATTACCCTAGACACGACGGACTCACTTGTACAGTTTCTGGGATATCTCCTACAATTCGCTGCAGTGCCAAAACCAAAAACAAAGGCGATCCCAGAAACTGTTGTCGACCCAGCCAAAATTTGTTAGCAAAGAGAGACAAAGCACTTCGTCGAGAATACCAGAATAATGAAGTGGCCGGAAACCGTTTTGTAAATTTGGTGGGGAGTGGGGACAGAAAACGCAATACCAACCAACCAGAAAACCCCGCGGTTTTCAAACTAACCAATGAGGAAATACAGCAATAGTTCTATACAGGTATATAGGGGGCAGCACCGACCAAGGGGACATTGAAATTAGGTAAAACACACATTGAGGTGTTGTCGGATCTATTTCCACGGTTGAAATTTTTATAACAAGGACATCGAGACACCCTCCACACATAGACCGAACATTTGCCTACCGGACCCTTGCCGACATAGCAAGTAGAAGCTCAGCATTCAAACCATCAACTGTAAAATCAACTACTGAAGGCCAGGGCATGCATCAAACCCAGGAATATTCGAACACTCCACCAATTCCCATATGAGTAACGCTATACTGAGCGCAGAATTTAGTTGCACTCCAGTTACAGTCTTCGTCAAAAGTTTCCTTCGCTCTTTATAAATGTTTTCTCTAATATTCATATGGTTTAACGCCATTTTTGAAAAACATTTCTACAGTAATAAAGTTGTTTCTGAACCTGAACCCAAAAATACACACTGAACTATTGCTTAAAGGCACAAGAGTGTTCAGATGTTAACTCACACGATTTCGTTTATTCTTTTAGTCTTGGTTTTTATCCCTCGTTTATCTCCCCTTTACAAAAGTGCATAACTCGTATTTATTTTATCCTTTCCCTATCAAATTAATAAAGATATCAAAGTGGCGGAGCCTCGGTTGTTCCTGGTCGACCCAAATATGTTTTCGTACTATCAAAACTAGTTAATCCGTGAAGGATATGAGGTTCGGATTGTCCCAATATCCTCGAAATAAACGTAAGGGAATGAAATGTTCATCTAAATGTTTCCTTCCTGTTACTGAAACCATTTGTGATGCGGCAACGCCGTCATTCCCCAGCATAACAGCTGTTTAACTTTATGAACGTCAAGTAAACGACGAAACTACAGAAATAAACAAAACAAACAAAAGTTTTAATGTGATTTTCCCGAAACCTGTGATCTTAAATTCCAATTACGATGTCCAGATAATGCGATGTGCGTAGTGTCCACAGTAATTCGATGGAATGTCTCCTTTATAAGGTAACTTTTTGGACACTATATAACCTCCAAACCTAGCTCTATAAAATACCCTTGATTTGTGTACAGAAAGACGAATCAAAGAGCCTTGATTATTTACCTAAATAAACAAATATGTAACGTTGTCTTAAACGTAAAAATGACACGTTGTATCAAAATAGCGATGTATCAAAATAGCGATGTATCAAAATAGCGATGTATGAAAATGGCGATGTATCAAAATACCGAATCAAACCAAACCGAATCGAATCAAATCAATCCAAACCGAAAAGAACCGAAATGCGCTATTATATCCTATTTTGACTATACCAGCTTATTAAAAAAAAAACTTTCCTGGTTCTTTTCCGAGATCCTAGAGGGTGTGAATCCGAACCGATCTGAACCGAATTCGGTTCGGTTCGGATTCATACTATCTAGGATTCCGGAAAAGAAGTCTGGAGAGTTTTTTTTGAAAAAATATGCTGGTTCGGTTCGGTTCGGTTCAGTTTGAGTCGGTTCGGTTCGGTTTGGATTCACACCCTTTAGGATCCCGGGAAAGAAGTCAGAAGTGTATTGAAAACATTTCTTAGAAAGAAACCCTTTAGTCGAGCTATATGCCAAAACGGAACCGAAATATCGCTATTTTGATGGTCGCTATTTTGTTACATCGCTGTTTTGATAGTCGCTATTTTGTTACATCGCTATTTTGATAGTCGCTATTTTGTTACATCGCTATTTTGATAGTCGCTATTTTGTTACATCGCTATTTTGTTACCGCTTTTTAGTTACATCGCTATTTCGTTACAATCGCTATTTTGTTACATCGCTATTTTGTTACATCGCTATTTTGATAGTCGCCTTTTCATTACATCGCTATTTTGATTGTTGCTATTTCGATACCGCTATTTTAATAGTCGCTATTTTGTACATCGCTTTTCGTTCTAGAGCCGGGCGATATATGTTCCATTCATAAAGGTAGCACCACTTTTGTAAGGTTGTCAGCTTGAAAGACATCATTTGGCGTAAATATTAACGATGTTAAGGACCTGTGCTCAGTTTTTAGTTGTATTATTTAACTAGCAAGTGCGGAAACTGCTCCTTTCTCGCACGGGTCGCCAGCTTTCGGATTTCGGGCAAGCCGTTAAGTGCGGTAAACGCCTTTACGTACGACTAGGTAAATTTTTTCCTTTGAGCAAATAAGTTTTGGACCAATAATCAAATTCAAAAATTATAACAAAAAAGTAGCAAATACTGATTGTTGCTCAAAATGGTTTCTTGATACGTTTTTGTTGGGTCACCCTGTATAAGCCTAGTGGTTTGTATATAAAAGTATGTAAGCCTAGAAGTTGTTGTGAATAAAGTAGAATATAAAGACAATGGAAGTTCAAAACACCAACCTTCAAACAACACTGGCAACACTGTCTAAATCAAATAATTTTTTCTTAGAGCTGGCGTACTTTACATGCTGTCTTCAGCCTCCCAACAGGTACCCATGCGAGTGTTTCCACTGCTGAACGGTTCCTGTGAGGGGGCGCGTAGGGTATTTAACTCTAATAGACCACACACGTTTCAAGTAATCGTTGAAGGTAAATCACTGCAGTTAGCAGCACCAGATGAGTACGTAGCGAGTGAGTGGTTGCAGGAGCTGATTCATGCTGCTAGTGGGGTAAGTTTTAGTAGGTAGTCTAAAAAAAGTTGTACGTAAATGAGACCAAAATGTCTGCACCACGTACGTCTTAAATATATCTTAAGACGTACATGCTTTGCACCTACTACCATTTAAAACACTACCATTTACTCTTTTTAAAACTTTAGTATATCAAACTCTGGGAATTCAACACATTATTTAAGGCGCCTTGTTCACTTCTTTCTGACTAACATTATTTGACAGTTCGAAATAGCATTTTAGTCGACGGCGATGGTGAGGTTATTTGTCGTTTGGTGTGCAAGACTATTAAAATCGAGTTATTCAATTTTTGTCTAAAGAAAAACTTTATTTGCAGTTTTAATAGAATCTATGGAAATGTTTGCATTATCATGGGATAATAGAAAACATCATAATATGACAATAAGAAATATTTTTTTTGTTGCAAATATATGTTTTTGGTTTGAGTAGTAATGTGACCTTCAAATTTTACTACAGTCACTTATGTAAAGCTGTAGAAATCGCAAGTTGCAGAAATATTAAATGGCATCTAACGCAAAACAGTACACAAGTTTATTTTTTAAGTGATGACTAACAGGCTGGAATTCTCACACATATCTTTATTCAGCCAAGTCGAAAATGTTGCCCACGATAGTCAAAATGAAAGGGTAATAAAAGAAACATTTCCATCCTGAACTACTTGTTAATGACAAGCAAAAGTTAAAACAATACATAAAAAGTATTACATTTGACAACAACAACTTGTATTAAAACTGAAAGTAAAATGTTTCCTTCAGACAAAAAAAATATTATCTCAAATGGTTTGCTTGTGAAAAATATGTTTAAAAAAGTGCTAAAACTTTATTAATATTGTAGTAGAAGATTTTCAAAGGTTTGTTTCAGATATCTCGAATGACAAAAGACAAAATGCGAGACTAGCAAAAAAATATTTCCTTTCAGCCCAGTTTCTTATTCCCCCATCTTCCCCTTTGTCAAATAAATGGGTATAAGGCCCTGAAGAAGTCGATGGTTCAGCTCAACCCTGCTGTGACCTGTGCAGCCAGGGCTACCAAATGGCGCGGAATGTAATAAAAGCTCGCTAAAACACAATCGTGCAAGTTCTACGACATGTGAGGTTCAAATGTCAACAGTGTCAAATTGCGTAAGTCATCGGCCGTTTTTGGCACGACCAAAAACTATCTATTAAAACACATACCATCCTATAGATCGTTAATTTAGGCTTCCAGTTACGACCCCATTGGTTAATCAACCAAGAAACAGTGGGGGTTTCTAGCTCTTTTTAGAGGGCTGTACAAGGAGCCACCCCATTATTATTATTATACTCCAATGATTCTTGAGGAGACATCTTTAATCATGTAACCAAACTATGATGCGTCCATGTCCAGGTGTGCCACGTGGAGAAAGGCGCCGCGGTCGTTTGATCCCCATCTCCTTTGAGTCATAAACCAGCTCTTTAGAAAAACTTTTTAACACGGCACTTTTTCTAAATTAATATTCTTAAAACTGTTTCAAATCCACGTTGAAACTTTATTCACAACCTTAGAGTAATAAAATATATACTCTAAGTACAACCCATGTGAACAGTTGCATTCGGCTTGCTTGCATGAACATAAAACATTTTTTTCTATTCATCTTTTCTGTTAAAAAGATTTTATGCGAATCATTAGTTTTATCCAGATGAGAGACGTAGGACGGATTCAAGTGGTTCAAAATTCTTGTTTAAGGTTGATTTGTGGAATAAGACGAAGACATCGAATATCTCATAAACTATCCACGGATTAACTGGTTCAATATGAAGAAACGTCGAACCCTATTCTGCCGTCATAAGCAAAAACACAGTGAGAATATTTGATATTTCACAGTCAAACAATCTCAGATAATATATTTTAAATAAAGTGTTACCGTAGAATGTGAGCTATCAAATGTACTTACTATGACGGCAGTAGTGGCTTTATGATGGTTCTAGGGCACTTTGGGGGGTGGGGGGCCAGGGCCTTATTCGACGACCCCTAAAATCAGTCAAATTTACTAAAAACGAGTGAACCGTAGCAAAAATTGAACGAAAAAATCGAGTGAACCGAAGCAATCGATCTCTAAATTCAGTCAAATTTACTAAAAACGAGCGAACCCTAGCAAAAATTGAACGAAAAAATCGAGTGAACCGAAGCAATCGATCTCTAAAATCAGTCAAATTTACTAAAAACGAGCGAACGTAAGCAAAAATTAAATGCAAAAATCGAGCAAACCGAAGCTGTCGCGCTATTCGACGACCTCTAAAATCAGTCAAATTTACTAAAAACGAGCGAACCGAGGCAAAAATTGAATGAAAAAATCGAGTGAACCGAAGCAATCGACCTCTAAAATCAGTTAATTTTAATAAAAACGAGCGAACGTAAGCAAAAATTGAATGAAAAAATCGAGCAAACCGAAGCTGTAGCGCTATTCGACGACCTCTAAAATCAGTCAATTTTACGAAAATCGAGTGAACCAAAGGAAAAATTTATTGAAAATGTGTTACTATAGTCAAAATTATAAAAAGTCCTAGCCCAAGTAAACTCTTGTGTTTTTTAGACAATATTGAAAAAAAGCAACGAACCGCGTGTTACCCTTGCATCAAATTAAGCTAACCGCGTGCCACTATAGTTGAAATTATAAAAAAGCATAAAAAAATTATAGAAAATCCCAAAGTTTAGATGAAATTGTGAAAAAAGCAACTAACCGCGTGTTAGCATAAATATCAATTTAGAAATGTGACTAACCGAACCAAAAATTTAACGAAATAACCAACACAGGTCAGGTTTGATAAACAAATTCATGCATTTGCAAAATGTAATAATAATACAGTTTTCTGTAAATATAACATAAAAATTACAGAAATCTGCGATCGAAAATATCCATTTGTACTTTTCAATACAGAAATCTGTATTTGAAACTATGCATTGGTATTTTTCAATATAGAAATATCTAGCTTTCGAGTGCTGTGAAGAGATGGCGTTAGCCGTTAGCGTTGCTGCTTTCAATTAATACATGTCTATCTTTCGAATGCTGTGAATAGATGGCGCTGCGCGATGTATTTGTCCCTAGTAGCACGACACAGGTTTTCTAAATATTAGCTTTGAATTGTTATGGTTTATTAAATGTTAAGAAGCTTATGTTTGTGTACTACATTGTGTGATTAAGTTAGAAATCTTGATATTCTGTGTTAGTAGTTTAAAGTTCAAAATTTCTTTATTCAGAAGAATCTATCAAAAGGTTACAATACATAATGGATTTTCATTTCAATTGTTTTGCGTTATGATGCAATCCTAATACTTATATGCGCTGGTTCTATTGTAAAATAAATAACTGTTAACAAACGATTTTAAAAACACACTTACAAACTGTGATTAAATTGCTGATTGTAAAATAATGAATAATTAAACTTAAAAAATGTCTTGTTTTGGTTGTATGTCCGGCTAAGGCCTGATTTTTACGTAGGTCATTCGGACTCGCGGTTCTACTGCAGCGCGCTTGGGCTCGAAAGTATTCGAGAACCTTTAACAGCGTTCCTGGCTTTTCATTGGCAGTTGATTTTTTGTCGCTGTGTACACGTTTTAAATAAAGTTAAGTAGAGAAAGGCGTATTCCGTGTAAATTTTTTATTATTAATTTTCTACCAGCAGTGGAACGTTTTCGGCTTGTACCAAGCCATCTTCAGCACCACTCTGAAAGTAAATAACAGCGATCAAGATTTTATTTGGAGTAGCTAGCGAAGGCAATTTGTAAACAGCCCCCGTTCTTTTGTTTTAAAAATTATTAGGAAAGATATATTAGAATCAAGACGCTTTTACTCACTTGTCAGAGGTTGAAAACTTTTCCTTCCATGAATAAAACCAACATTGAGACGATACAGGTTAAAATATTACGTCTAGACAATTTACACTATCACTGGAACATTAACAAACACTTTAAAATTTTATATATATAAGACATGAACTTGTTTTACGTTTGGTACTAAATAATGTAAATTTTTAGGTTATATATTTTGACAACGAAAACAAATCAGAGTGAACAGATTCTAATCTCATAAGATTTCTTAATGTGGTTCTCTAAAGTATGACGTCACGGGGGACGCTAGGGCTGGATGGTGTGTGTGTGGGAAGGGGGGTGAGATTCTGTGGGGTGGAGGACAGAGTTAATGTGTGTTTAGGATATCGGAGGATTGGAGTTGGGTGTATGTGTGTGTGTTAGGGGGGTGTGGGGTGGGATAAGGGGTGTGTTTGTCGAGGTTGGGGGGGGGGGAGGGGGTGGTTGTGGTGGTGGGAGGTTTTGTGTTGGGGGGTAAGTAGGAGGGGGGGTTAACGAAAAATACTACAAGCAAAACGACGGTCTCGCAATGGGAAACTCACTATCTGGTTGGCTAGCTGATTTATTCATGAATCATTTAGAAACACAATTTATTATTCCACAAAACCCGGAAATTAAAAGATGGTACCGTTTTGTCGACGATTGCTTTGCGGTTATACATGGAGACTCTACAACAGCTGATAACATTCTTCAAAAACTAAACAGCATGCACTCAAACACAAAATTTACGCTTGAACTAGACCAAGACAAATCAATAAATTTTCTCGACCTCTCCTTAAATTACAATAACAACAACCTTCAATTTAGTATATACCGCAAACCAACACAAACAGACCACATGATTCCAAAAATTTCTTACAGTCCCCACCAACATAAAACAGCCGCACTAAACTGCTACATACATCGACTCATTAAAATTCCTATGTCAAAAGAAAACTTTAATAAGGAAAAAAACATAATTAAACAAATAGCTGTCAACAACGGTTTCGACCCCAGTATAGTAGATAAGTTGATAAATAAAACAAACCATAAATTTCTAACCAACCAAGCCTACCCCATCACACCATTAATCACAGAGAGTAGATATATTTCCATTCCCTTCATCAACGAACACTATTGCAATAAAATAGCTACTTCAATAAAAAATACATGTCCCAACACGATAGTCACGTTCAAAACAAATAATAACTTAAAATCTCTACTCATCAACACCAAAGATCAAATAGACAAACTAAACAAAAGTGGCATTTATAAACTACAATGTAACGATTGCCCTGCAACATATATCGGAAGAACATGCCGCAACTTAAATACGCGCATTAAAGAACACCTCGCAAAACCCGACAAATCAGCCTTTGGTCACCACATAAATTACACCAAACACTCATTCACTCCAAATGAAAACTCTAAACTCATCCATCACGTCACTTCAAAGAACTTTACACAACTAGATTTTCTTGAGGACTTAGAGATCACAAAAGAAAGATCCAAAAACCCCCTTTGCCTAAACATACAAATGAATCTAAATAAACCATATACACCCATGCACAAACTTCTCTCGCCTTCACCCCGAACACCCAACCCAGACCCATTTCCTTTCAATACCTTGACACCTACACACCACAACCCACAAACCCCCCCCCCCTCCTACTTACCCCCCAACACACAACCTCCCACCACCACAACCACCCCCTCCCCCACCCAACCTCGACAAACACACCCCTTATCCCACCCCCCTAACACACACACATACACCCAACTCCAATCCTCCGATATCCTAAACACACATTAACTCTGTCCTCCACCCCACAGAATCTCACCCCCCTTCCCACACACACACCATCCAGCCCTAGCGTCCCCCGTGACGTCATACTTTAGAGAACCACATTAAGAAATCTTATGAGATTAGATACTGTTCACTCTGATTTGTTTTCGTTGTCAAAATATATAACCTAAAAATTTACATTATTTAGTACCAAACGTAAAACAAGTTCATGTCTTATATATATAAAATTTTAAAGTGTTTGTTAATGTTCCAGTGATAGTGTAAATTGTCTAGACGTAATATTTTAACCTGTATCGTCTCAATGTTGGTTTTATTCATGGAAGGAAAAGTTTTCAACCTCTGACAAGTGAGTAAAAGCGTCTTGATTCTAATATATCTTTCCTAATAATTTTTAAAACAAAAGAACGGGGGCTGTTTACAAATTGCCTTCGCTAGCTACTCCAAATAAAATCTTGATCGCTGTTATTTACTTTCAGAGTGGTGCTGAAGATGGCTTGGTACAAGCCGAAAACGTTCCACTGCTGGTAGAAAATTAATAATAAAAAATTTACACGGAATACGCCTTTCTCTACTTAACTTTTTCATTGGCAGACCGCGAACAGTGGCTTGTACATATAACTATATATAAGCTAAAGTAGGTTAAACAAAAGTCAGTGCAAATTGCATCATATTTAAAACTGTTAAAAGTGGTAAACGATCAGTGAAAGTTTTTTATATTCAGTATATAAAAATGCATTTGTGCACTGTTTGCAACAAATCTTTTGCATATCTTAAAGGTTTAAGACGTCATCAACGAGATAATTGTAAGGTTGAAGCCACCGCCGACCATAGCCCTTCGAAGAAACAAAAAAATAGAAAATCGATGTGAAATATGTCAAAAGAATTTTTCCCGTCAAGAACATTTAAGACGCCATCAACGAGATAATTGTAAGGTTGAAGCCACCGCCGAACATAGCTCTTCGAAGAAACAAAAAAGAGAAAATCGATGTGAAAGATGTCAAAAGAATTTTTCCCGTCAAGAACATTTAAGGCGCCATCAACGAAATAATTGTAATGTTGAAACAACCACCGACCATAGCTCTTCGAAGAAACAAAAAAGAGAAAATCGATGTGAAAGATGTCAAAAGAATTTTTCCCGTGAAGAACATTTAAGACGACACCAGGAAAAGGAATGTAAGTTAAAAAATCGTGTTGATTTACCTTCAAAAAAGAGCTCTAATATTGAAATGGAGCTATGCACAATCTGTGATGTCGATATCCAGAAACGATATTTGATGGCACATCAACGCAGTAAAGCACACAGGAATAAATCATGTAAACAATTGTCTGATGAGGTATTTATTTTACAAACTGCTTTTAAGTCGAGGTTGGCAAGTTATAGATTACTTTGTCGGAATTCCGAAATGGACTATAAAAGATGTTTTGCTGAGATGAAGAACCAAGTGTTGCAGTTATTACAAAAATCAATCGACGAACATTGTGCTGTAAAGGTTAATATGGAGTTATCAATCAAAGAAATATGCTCAATAAAATCATTCAATACTTCCAATCTGATAGTATGTGAAGGCTCCGACCTGTCTGTTGTTTATGAAAACTTTGTGGATCAAATGCTGGCTCAAAGTACAGAATTCCAGGAGAGTGGATCAGGTTGGGCCTTGCGCAGGATTTTCCACCTGGAAGTCAACATAAATAGGTATACACCTCTCAAAGGTAACTCATATATCAAGTTACCGAAAAGTATAGAAAAGAAAAAGGCTGTAGTGAATGTTCAAAATACCGATAATGCTTGTTTTGCATGGGCAGTCACATCAGCATTGTATCCAGCTCAGGAAAGCTCCAAGAGAACCACATCATATCCCCATTATTCATCAGTTCTGGACTTTACAGGTATCGAAATGCCGGTTCAAGTAAAAGATATATCTAAATTTGAAACTTTAAATGATATATCGATAAATGTATATGGATTGGAGCAACAATCCGAAAATAATAAATATGAAGTTGTGGGACCACTTCATTATTCTGGACGCCGACTTCAGAAGCATATCAACTTGCTGTTACTATTTGAAGGTGTTAAAACCCACTACTGTTAGATAAAAGACCTTTCACGTTTGGTAAGAAGTCAGATTACATCACACGTTAGAAAAATTTATATTTGTGATGGTTGTTTGATTCACTTTTATACTCCACAACATTTGCTACGTCATCAGCAACAGGATTGTGGCCAGGTTTATGTTAAAACACCTTCCACTGAATGGAAGAAAGATAAATATGGTAGATTGATTAAGGAAAATATTTTAAAGTTTAATAGCTATGAAAAACAATTAAAAATACCATTCTTGGTCTATGCAGACTGTGAGACAACTTTGCAACCAATGGAAGTTTGTGAACCAGATCCCAACAGATCATATACAACTAAAAATATTATACATAAACCATATGCATTTGCATATATAATAAAGTGTTCATTTGACGATTCACTTTCAAAATTTGAGCTATATCGTGGACCAGATGCCGCCCAAGAATTTATAAAAAGGCTCGAGTGTAACCTAAGAGAGCTGTATAATAAATACTTAAAAGACATCACTCCAATGACACCTTTGACCACACAAGAAACGTTTTTAAAACAATCAGCAAAAACGTGTGGCATTTGTGATGAACCTTTTACAGCAGAAGAAAAAATTGTGACTGATCATTGTCACATAACAGGGAAAAAGCGCTATTTTGCCACACACTCAATATGCAACTTACAACATAAGATACCATCATTCGTACCAATATTTTTCCACAATCTAAGCGGTTATGACTGTCACATGTTTATCAAGGAGCTGTGTTGCCACGAAGACAATATTGATGTGATAGCGAAAAACAAGGAAAATTACATTTCATTCACCAAATCACTCTATGTAGACAGTTATAAAGACTCAGAGGGAAAGATGGTAAACAAATATTTAAAAATGCGATTTCCAGACAGCTTTAAATTTTTGGCAGGCTCGCTGGATACTAGCAAGGGACTGGATACTAATATGTTTTTAGAGACACGAAAACACTTTGACACCCAAGAAAAATTTGATTTAATGCGGCAAAAGGGTGTCTTTCCCTACAGTTATTTAACAGACTTAATAAATTGGAGGACAAAAACCTGCCAACAAAAGATCAATTTTATGATCATCTAAGAGAAGAACATATATCTGATGATGATTACGAGCGAGCAAAGAAAGTGTGGGAGGTGTTTAACTGTCAGAATTTGGGTGAATATGCCGACTTATATTTACTAAATGATTGTTTGTTACTAACCGATGTTTTTGAAGAATTTAGGAGCAAATCGATAAATACATACAGGCTTGATCCTGCTCAATACTTTACTCTTCCATCCTTATCATTTGACTGCATGTTGAGAATGAAGTCGAATTGGAGCTGCTTACAGACATCGACATGCTCCATTTCTTTAAAAAAGGAATAAGGGGTGGAATTAGTCAGTGTAGTGAGAGATTACACTATGCAAATAACAAATACCTACCCGAATATGATCTAAATAAACCCTCCTCCTACATAATGTATCTTGATGCAACGAATCTATACGGGCATAGCATGTCTCAAACTCTTCCAACAGGAGGATTTAGATGGTTAAAAGAACAAGAAACTTCAAGTTTTAATGTGCTCGATATACCAGATAACAACGAATTAGGTTATGTTCTGGAAGTGGATATATGCTATCCCAGAGAATTGCATGACAAACATGCCGATTTTCCCTTTTTAGCTGAGAACATAATACCACCTGGATCAAAATCCAAAATTCCCAAACTAATTCCAAATCTATATGATAAAAACAAATACATCATACATTACAGGAATTTAAAATAGGCGGTTCAAAATGGTCTAAAGATTACCAAAATTTTCAGAATAATCGAGTTTCAACAATCAGAGTGGTTGAAAGAATCCATCGATACAAATACCGACTTACGAAATAAAAGTAAAAGCAATTTTGAACGTGATTTATACAAATTATTTAACAATGCCGTCTTTGGAAAAACAATGGAAAATGTAGACAAATATAATGACATCAAACTTGTAACAAGTTGGAACAGTTATTTAAGAAGGGAAGGTGCAAGATCCCTATTGAGCAGACCAAATTATAAAAGTTTCTCAATCTTTACCGAAAACCTTGTTGCTATCCAGATGGAAAAATTAAAAATTTGCTATAACAAACCCATATATTTGGGTTTCTGTATTCTAGATCTTTCTAAAACGGTGATGTATGAGTTTTTCTATAACGTTATAAAGAAGGAATTTGGATCGAATGCGACAATGATGTACTGCGACACAGATTCTCAAATAATTAAGGTTTTTACTGACGATTTTTATAAATTCAAAGAACATCCTCAAAACTTTGATACATCCAACTTTAATGAGAATAACCAATATAATATAACGAAAAATCTATATTGGGGAGAATGAAGGATGAATTTGCTGGAGATCCAATTCAAACGTTCATAGGAACCGGTGCTAAGGCATATTACGTGAAATCTCTTCCAAAAGAAACCAAAAAGTCAAAAGGTGTTAAGAAATATGTCATTAACAAGAACCTAACAGAACTGGATTACCTAAATGTTGTGAGAGAGAGACAAGGTATGATATTTCGTAAGATGAACACTTTTAGATCTGATATGCATGTCGTTTATACAGAGATTATTAATAAAGTCGTCCTGTCACATCACGATAATAAAAGATTCCTAATACCGAACACGACATGCACGCTACCTTGGGGACACTATGACATTGATCAGTGATTAAATTAATGTATTTTTTTTTTAGTTTGTAGAAAAAATTTAAATTGTACTATTTTTATGTGTCTTCTTAAAAACGTATAACTAAAAATGTATAAATTTTAGTGGTGTAGGGTATCTCATTTGTTTTTATTTGTTTATTTTAATTTCTGTTATTTAAAGGATGTAGTGTTTAAAGGAAGGAATTGTACAGAATGTAATTTTTTATTTTAAACCTATAATAAAGGGATTAGTAAATAAAAAAAAACATTGTTTTTATTGCAAATGTTTATTAATGCTCCGAATATATAAAGTATCATTTACAACTTTTTGTGAGTTAATAAATAAAAGCTCTTTTATAATACATATTTCTAAACCATCAACTAACTTTGCTAAACTATTTAAAACAAAGAAAACATATGAATACTGTTCATCAAAACACGGAGTACTCGCAACTTTAACAAATCGATTATAAAAACCATTAAAGTTTATTCTAACAAGTGTTTGGATTTTGTCCTGCAAAAACATTCCAAATATAAAAGTCATATAAAGTCATTTTGAAACAAGATGATGTTTTTATTATTTCTTGCAAATTTAACAACTTTCACTTCTCCCAAAATATCAGGTAATATGGAAAATTTAGTAAATTTCCATTCAGATTGTATGCGTTGACCTTTTAAAAAGTAGTTTTCGTAAATATCTCTTAAAATTTTGATCAACTCGGGCAACTCTTGCAGGTTTATGCACACCCATTTCTTATCAACACTATTCTCGAGTTTAATATTTGGAGTAAATTCTTCAAGCAGCGAAACGTGTAGTCCAGTACTAAGCATATTATAACCATCATTCAACCGAAGTATGCTTTCACAAATTAGTTGGGGGGCGTTCCAAGTATTGTTGTCAACATCATTTTCAAAACCAGGTCCGGAATGGTATCCGGAAGAGTAATCACTACCAAAACTGGCAGACGCTATTAAAGTTTGCTTATTAAAAAAAAATATATATATATTTTATTTATAATTTTCGTTTTTTGTCTGCAAAGTCTGTAAATTCCTTTGTTAGCTTTAACAGATTAAACTTTTTAAAAACTTGCTGCTTAATTTCATACATTTCCAAAACCTTTTTTAACTCTTGCAAATTGTTTAAATGCTTTTCCAGACGACGATGATATCTCTCTTGTTGCAACTTTTGCCGTACACTATGTGATGGCATTGTAAACACTAAAAACTGTTGCGACTGTTGCTCTTATATATAAAAAATTATACCTGTCTGACAGTTTTTGTCAGTGGGTTGTAGGAAAACATTTTATCATATATCACGAGACAGAATGCGGTTGTTTTTGCTGGAACGTCTTTGTGAGGTTATTCTCATGGTAATGTTGGAAGATTGCACAGTATCCCTCTGAAAGGTTGTATCAATATACAGCAATGGCGCCAGCTCCAAGTATTCTAAAGGTGAAAATAGCGGATCAGTGATAGGGACTCCGTAGTAGGAACTTTGAAATTTTGAATACATTTCATACGCCGATGCAAACTGGTTTTTATCAATATCCAAAAAGATCTCGTTATAGGGATATCTCTCTCCATTCAAGTAAACATGAATATTTCTTAAATTGATGTGATCAAATCTTGCTCTGTCAGCTCCTAGTTGATCTTCTCTATTAGTTTGAAATCCAATTATTACGTGTCGGGCAGTTTCTGCCTTTACAGATGTTTTTATTTGCCAATTGTGTCGAGTTGTTTGCATAAGTTCGGGATACTGTACCAGTTCCCATCGTCGAAAATTAATTGGGATCTCTGTACCTTTGTTTACAATCTTTGATAATGTCAGTTCGGTGGGGATATTTGTTGTTACATGTGGCATCATCCATCGCATGGTTGTTAGTAAAATTTTTACTTTTTCACCAGCAATATCATTTTTTATACAATTGTTATCTGAATTGGATCGTATTAAAGTTAACTGTTGCTTTGAATTTAAGATAATCTTTCTATAATCTTCAAAAAATCCAAGCAAATTTCTCAATGGATAAATAGCATTAAAATTGCCTTTTTTGTCACACAGTATGCTGGCTTCATTGAATTTAATGTTTGGGAACCAACCTGCGTTTCGCAGTTTTTTGCTTTCGCCGTTGCTTAGCGAACAATATCCTTTAAGCAAGGTGGTAGTACCCACATCTCTTACAAAATCGACAGTGACATCATTCAAGTCGTATCTTATTTCTTTAAACATAAACGCAATTGGGTTGTTGCTAAATTTCATGTTTTCCGAAAATTTTCCATCATTGGTTAGCTATCCTTCAATGTATAGATAACTCTCACATGGCAAAGTGTAGGCTTCAACATCTGGTATAACAATTTTAATTTCGTCATTGTTGTTTAATTTGTTGGGTGAAAATGGATCGTAGGAATAGGTCTAGTATCTTATGACCGAGTTATCCTCAATAATTTTTTCTGTCACATTTAAAAAATTCATTGTCTCCTTAGTTTTAAACCAAGTGATCTCAGGAATGCGCGGTTGGTCTTTGTTAACTGTTTTGAAGCCGGTGTAAGACTAATGAATTGGTTTTTTTATTTCTTTTATACGATTTTTTTGCGTGGGTATGTTGGTGGGAGTTAAAACTGTTTTGACTTAAATACTTTAGCACCATGCTTTCTATTACGCGACAGTTTAAATAATGATTTTATAATGGCGTCCACTGCCTTTTTATATGCAATCTGAGGGTGATAGTCTCTCCACTAAAATTGATCAATTCATTGTTTTGGTCCCTAACCCATACGGTTGTTAATTAACGTTTTTACGTTGACTGGGAAGTAGATGAGATTCTGGGGTGCTTCAACAATTTTATATCCGACTGGTGCTAAAGGGAAAAATACATATATTGTATGAGTGGGCTCTCCATTGAAATATGATCCATTTGCAATGTTACAATTTATCAATATTGAATTAACTAATAATCTCTGTAGTATTTTGCGAAGTATGCAATTTATTGCCTTCGTACGATCCATCTTCAAATCCTAAAATACTACCAATTGTTTCACTGGTAAATTCGATATTCCCATGCTGTTACAGTTGTGTCTTTAAATATTCTTCGATATCCGGCAGTTCATATGCTCCAGAAGGAATTTCTATTGTTTGCTTTCCAACAATAAATTTGTTGTTTCTCTTATCAATGTTTGGAATAGTGTTAAACGTTTCAAAATTAATAAGACTTACTTCATACTCAGCATCATGCAAATCTAGTGGAGGATTAAAATTGGCTTTTAAAGTGGGTGAATTCCCAGACAAAGTTATTGTAAAAGACATGTCTAAAGACTGATTGTAAGCGTGTCGCGGCTGAGTATATATATATAAGTTCAAACCAACGATAATGACTTTAGTATTAACAATGACTTGTGACAAGAAAAATCGTCGTCGTCGTGGTGTCTCAGCTGGGAAAAAACATAAAACACAAAAGAAGGGTGGTCGTGGTTTGGTAAATACCTTAGTTAATAAACTACCTTTTGAAGTGCATTTACCAAAATATAATTACTGTGGTCCTGGAACAAAGCTAAAGAAAAGATTAGCACGTAAAGATAAGGGTATTAATCCTTTGGACGAGGCGTGCAAAGAACACCACATTGCCTACTCACAAAAGTCAGATCTACCAAGCAGACACCAGGCTGATAAGGTTCTTGCATCAAAAGCAGCACAACGAATAACAGCATCCGACGCTAGCTTTGGTGAAAAATTGGCTGCTGCAGGAGTTACAGGAATTATGAAAGTCAAAAGTAAGTTTGGAATGGGTTTAAAGAGAAATCGACAACAAAACAAAAAGATCAAGAAAAAGAAACTCCACGAATTGGTGGTAAAGGAATCTCGTTGAGCAACGCGATAAAACAAGCTCGCAAAAGTATTGTTGGAAAAAGATTTAAAAATTTACAAACAGCTGCTAAAAGTGCTTTGCGTTCGCTAAAGGAAAAAAAGTTGTTTTTACCATTGATACCTCTATTTGCCAGTCTCTCAGCTCTTGGTGCTTTAAGCGGTGGTGCTGCAGGAATCGCGAAAGCTGTCAATGACGACAAAGCAGCAAAAGAGAAATTGGAAGAGGAGAAAAGACATAATAGAGCCATGGAAGAAGTGGCTATCGGAAAAGGTCTGTACTTGAAACCTTACAAGACTGGTTGTGGTTTGTATCTAAAACCGTATTCAAAAAACTGCTAAAGAAACTACCTCACAGACCTTTGACCAACATTGATTTAGAAAAATTTGGAAAACACATTTCATACTTCCGAGGAGTGTTTATGCGCGATGAATTACCAAAGGAAATTAAAGAACATGAAAGCGCTATAATCAATGGATAGCAAGAAGAATACAGGTAGTCATTGGGTTGGATTTTATAAAAATAAAACAGATATTTACTACTTTGATTCATACGGTAACCTAAGACCACCCTTGGAAGTTGAAAAGTATTTCAAAAGTGATGGTAGTTTAAACAAAATTCATTATAATCATACACAACACCAATTTGGAAGGAACTCCTACAACTGTGGGCATTTGGTTCTAAAATTCTTATATAAGCATACTTTATGCTAAATTATTTAGTTGCTTTTAAAAGGTTGCGCAATGCGGATTGTAAAACAAAAATTTACTCTACCAGTGAAAAATTACGATAATACGAGTGAGGAATTTCGAAAACATGGTAGACTATTCCCAGGTAGCTGTAAACGCTGTGTCATTGTAGCACCAAGTGGTGGGGGAAAAACAAATGTAATGATAAGTTTACTTGAAGATTTAAATGGATTAAGGTTTGAAAATGTTTATGTTAATTCAAAAACCTTAAATCAACCCAAGTATGAGTATTTAAGAAATCTTTTAAAACCCATTAAAGAAATTGGATATTTTGAGAATGACAGTGAAGACAACATTATTCCACCAAACAAAATTAAGGATAATTCTGTAGTTATTTTCGATATGGTATGTGGTGGCCAAAGCATTATTCGCGATTATTTTTGCTTCTCTAGACATAAAAATACAGACTGCTTTTATTTAACTCAGACTTACTCCAGTATACCAAAGCAGCTTATCAGAGATAATCTAAGCTTACTAGTTATCTTTCCACAAGACCTTACCAATTTAAAGCACATTTATCAGGACCATGTTAGCACAGACTTGTCTTTTCAAACATTTAAAGAACTTTGTTCGTTGTGTTGGAAGGACAAATATAGCTTTTTAGTTGTTGACAAAGATAGCGATATTAAAAACGGTCGATACCGACAGGGCTTTGATAAGTTTATTCATATATAAGAGGTCTAGTTGCAAACTTTTGATCATTACTGATTTAAAAACAAAGATGGACAGACGAAAAGCTTTGGAGCTTGTTAAAACTCGCAAGGCAATAAAAAAGAAGAAGCCTTAAAATCCGATCTCGTTGAATCAGAGTTTAAACGAGAGAAGCAGTTGAAACCAATAACTAAACCTCTTGAAGAATTTTTATCGAAAGTGAAAAATGAAATGTCAATTAAATCGGAACCAAAAACCCCAACTCGAGATTCCTCTACACCCAGCAAAACAAATTTAAACTTTTCCCCATATCGTCCAATTGACTTAAATTCTACCGCTCGAAGTAATTTGTATAAATTTCAACCAATGTTGACACCTACAATGCCCAGTTTTTTAGAAGATACTTTTGTTAGCGACGATAATGATGCTCAAAACAATGGTGATACCAGTGAAGAAATTGATAGAACACTTAACGAAATAAATGAAAGTAGATTAAACTTAACAAGACTTCCTGCTTACGATGAGTACTTAAAAGATTTTGATCCGCTG
Source organism: Aspidapion aeneum (assembly GCA_963576565.1). Lineage (NCBI taxonomy): Eukaryota > Metazoa > Arthropoda > Insecta > Coleoptera > Brentidae > Aspidapion > Aspidapion aeneum. Next base: position 74,536,359 of record OY755041.1, on the reverse strand, counting down.
CCCAGAAAGTAGACGAACAAATGAGAGATACTAAAGATGTTCACGATTATACCTATGGAATCTATCACGATGTTGATAATGAGAAGTTTCTTATTGGTAAATCTGAGCTAAACTTTAAAGGTAAAAATGTTTCAGTCAATGGTTTAACCTACCCCGGTACTGTTGGTTTATATGAGTTGTTGTTTAAAAAAGAGCCAGCGGCTTATAGGAAAGATGATTTAGATCAATATATGGATATTTTATCAAGATCCAATGCCTACCGTAGAAATTATGACCCCCAGGATCAGATTCAAGGTACAAAAGTTTCGAAATGGAATCAAATAATTAGACCATATTTGATTAATAAAAACATTCTTCCCCCACAAAATCGGGAAAGCCTTGCTTCTTTTAATAAACCACTTCCTCCGAGAAATTTAAGACCTAGAGCACAATCTACTTCAAGTACTTTACAGAAAAAAGGTGGATCTATGCTCTTGTCGAACAATAAAATAGACTATGTATATTATGATGATCCAAATGAAATTGTGGAAAGATTGAAACTTTTGATAGCGTCACAAACAGCCGGGAATGATGGTCACACAAATGAAATACAATCAATATTGGAAGAGCTTAGAAAGCGTAAAATTTTAATATAAATAGGGATGCATACAGGTAGATAAGTTTATTTAGTTTTTTACAACCATGACGGTGGACAAGTTCTGGAGACATGTTTCGAGAAAAGGTAAAAATATTCAATACAACATTAGTCAGAGCGATTTGGAAAATAGAGTTTTGTCAAATGTTTCGAAAACACTTCAACCGCAAAGCTCTGACTTTGAAGGTTTAAAGAGACGAATGGTGTCAAACGACTATGAAATGTCAGAAATTTGAAAAAAAATTAAATTAACCGATGAAAAGTTAGGCAATGTGTAAGAAAATTGTGTTAAAGGAGACAACTTGTTGGAAAGGGAGAAAAAGCTTAAAGCTGATATACTAAATACTACTTTTAAAGACCAGAATAAAATTGTGGATGATTTCAAAAATCGAATCAATGTGAACTTTGAAAAAATAGTATCCCTTCAAAACCTTGTTGGTCAACAAAATAATGTTACTAATGATATAACTTTATTAAAAAGAGAAATAAATGTTCTTGAAAGTGAGCTTAAAAATTTTCAAAATGGAAACAAAACAGATTTAGAGAGTTATGGACAAAATTTTACAGTTTTCCTTTCAAAATTTAATACTCTTAAAAGTAGTTTTAAAAATTTTCAAGACAAAATTAATGGTGATATTCAACAAATTGCAACTACCAACAACACAAAGCATTTGGAATTTAAAGAGCTCGATGACAAAGTTAAAAAAATTTTGCAAACAAATTCTGATTTACAACAAGCTGTGGATGAACTTGGTTTGAAATGCAAGCAGGTTTTATCAAACGATGGTTTGGAAAAGGATAAAATAAATCAATTCGAAACCGAACTTGCTACATTAAAAATACAGCTTTCAGATCTCGACAAAATTTCAACTGATGCCCTAAAAAATTTAGAAACCAGTATTAAAAAACAGTTTCAAGAAATTATTAACGATCAAAATCAATTACATATTGAAAGTTTTAATCAACAAATTAAAAAATGTCTTGAAACAAGCTCAGGTTTAATGGAAAATGTTAATAAACTAAGTCAAAAAGTAAATGAAATTTCAATTAGAAACGTTTTAGAAACAAGTCCGGATGTGCAAAAAAAATATGGTGAACTAGAACGTGATCTTTCCATGTTAAAAACCCAGCTTAAAAATATACCAAAAATTGATGAGGAGTATTTAAATTCAAAATTTTTAGAGACTGTTAAAATAAAATTAAAAGCACAACAAGATCAACTTGAGAAAACTTTTCATGAAAAATTTCCAACAATCGATTATCTCGAACGTAAAATTAAAGATCAGATTGCACACAACAACGAAACAATAACAAAATTAAATAAATCGATTAGTGGCTACATCGAACAAGTTAAAAACTTGGAGATACAGTATGATACATTATGGAGGGCGAGTCTTAAATTATATGATGGCAACTTTGATGAAACACTGGAAATTGCAAAGTATAAAATAGATCAAGATGTTAGCGCTTTAAGTGAAAAGTTAAAAACATTTCAAGATGATTTAAAACGTGCAAAATCACTTTTGACTGTAAGCACAGATGAGATTAGAGATAAACATTCGCAATTGAAAACTGCTTGTAAAGATAGTAATAAACAAACAATCAAAAAACTTTCCGAGTTTGAAATAATTGTCAACAATCAAGATGAAAAAATTACTAAACTACAAGAAAATTTACAAAATAGTGTATCGTCAAAAGAGATCCAACTCACACAAAGTATAAAAAACTTTAAAGATGACATTGCATTTAAAGTACAAAATATGGAACAAAAAATATCTAATTTGAAGCAAGAGAATAAAACATTTTATGGATATTTACCGCTAGATTTTGTGGGAAAACATATGGAGCAAGAAAATAAATTTTTTATATTTTCGTTAAAAAGTGTTTATTATACCATGCCCTTGAGAGAAGCACAAATTGAATTTGCAAAATTTCATCCCAATACCACGATTATGGTCGTTGAAGACGAGCTCGAAAATGTAAAATATTATGATTCAACAAATGTGGAAGATATAAAATTGAAACAAAATGATAAAATTTCGTTTGAGAGAGAAGCAGCAACTTCATCCACTGATTTTAGTGCTACTATACAACTTAAGTATCCAATACAATCATAATTTCTTCACTTGCCTTCAAGATGTATTTGAAAAAAATTGTGGTAAATGAACTGCATAAAACAGCTTGAAAAAAATATTTTCGTCGAAAAGTTAACATCAAGGGATTAAATGATTTATGGGAGGCTGATTTGATTTCCATGATTCCATATGAACGAACAAATAGGAGACATAGATTTATTTTAATTGTAATAAATGCATTTTCCAAGTTTGTATGGGCACGTCCTTTGAAAAGTAAAACCTCTGTGTCTCAGGCGATGAAATCCATTTTGGAAGAAGCGCCATTAACACCAAAAAACTTACATACAGATAGGGGCAAGGAATTTTTTAATAAAGATTTTCAAAAACTCATAAAAGATTATAATATCAACCATTATCACACTTTTTCCAATATGAAAGCCTCAATTGTTGAAAGGGTAAATCGCACGCTAAAGAATTTAATGTGGAAAAAATTTAGTGTTCAAGGCAACTACAACTGGATAAATATTTTGGATGAAATTGTAAACAAGTACAACACCACTGTGCATTCGACAACGGGTGTGGCCCCCTGCAAAGTGTCAAAAATGAGAAATATATTTTAAGAACGTCCTACCCATCAATAAAACTTCCAGATCCAAAATCAATAAAATTTAAAGTTGGAGACTATGTCCGTATCAGCAAAGAGAGACAGGCCTTTACAAAGGGTTATACACCCAACTGGTCCAATGAGGTTTTTCGAATTAGAAAAGTAGTACAGACGAATCCCATTACATACCTGCTTGAAGACCAACAGAATTCCGAAATTAGGGGTGGATTTTATACTGAAGAATTACAACTGACCATGTTTACCTCGTTGAAAAGGTATTAAGACGAAAAGGTGACAAGGTTTATGTTAAATGGCTTGGAATGGACAAGTCACACAACTCATGGATTTTGAAAAGAGATATACTTTAGGTTTGTTTGGGCCTTATATAAGGTGAGAGGTTTGCTCCAAGTCCACATTCTACATTTCGAAATGGATTTAGCCAGATTAAACGCTGTAGCTAAATTTGAACTGCGGCAGACAAAACGCATATCAGAGTTGGAAATTGGTAAAGAATACATTATAAATCATCTGAGATCCATCAAAGTTGCGTTCGGCCGCTCCATTATTGCTGTTTTGGAGAACTGTAGTTTTGATGTTTACCTACCGACACGCATATCGCTTGAAGTAGAACCCTACATAGAAGAATTTAAAACGAACAAATACATCCTGATTTATGAAGGCCATGTGAACACGTCGTTTGGACAAATTCCATCTTTAGAATTTAGAAAAATGGATTAAGATTTTTATGTACTTACTTTTAAAAAATTAAATATTTAAGATTTTGTTTGCTTCATTTTTTCCCCTCCTTTTTTTCAAAGAACAAATTACTTTTTTTTATTTTTTATTTAACCTTTTTTATATTTTTCACTACGTGGTTAGTCACATTTCTAAATTGATATTTATGCTAACACGCGGTTAGTTTATAAGTTTTTTATGCTTTTTTATAATTTCAACTATAGTGGCACGCGGTTAGCTTAATTTGATGCAAGGGTAACACGCGGTTCGTTGCTTTTTCTCAATATCGTCTAAAAAACAAGAGTTTACTTGGGCTAGGACTCGATTTTCGTAAAATTGACTGATTTTAGAGGTCGTCGAATAGCGCGACAGCTTCGGTTTGCTCGATTTTTTCATTTAATTTTTGCTTACGTTCGCTCGTTTTTAGTAAATTTGACTGATTTTAGAGGTCGTTTGCTTCGGTTCACTCGATTTTTTTGTTCAATTTTTGCTACGGTTCGCTCGTTTTTCGTAAAATTGACTGAATTTAGAGATCGATTGCTTCGGTTCACTCGATTTTTTCGTTCAATTTTTGCTACGGTTCACTCGTTTTTAGTAAATTTGACTGATTTTAGAGATCGATTGCTTCGGTTCACTCAATTTTTTCGTTCAATTTTTGCTACGGTTCACTCGTTTTTAGTAAATTTGACTGATTTTAGGGGTCGTCGAATAAGGCCCTGGCCCCCCAAGTTGCTAAAGTATATAATTCTATTATTATTATTTTTAGGCTGCTAGTATTCACACTAGCTCTTTTTTCTTGACTAAGTATATAAGCAATTTTTAATTTTATTTTTCTCTGCTTGGGATTTAATTCAGAATTCATTCCTTGCCGAATGCCCGAATGATCCCCGGCATAATGAAAGTTTTTTTTTTGTTTTTAGCTGGAAAATAAAGACCTATTTTATTCTATTCTAAATTGTTTTCCAAACGTTACTTGTGTTTTGAATACCATACATACAAGATTTCTTGTTTGTTTGTTTTCCTACATTTCTACTTGTATACTTTTTACTTAATATTATGTCATCAATTGCTTTTGTTATCAGATCTACCACAAAAAAAAACACATGACTCTCTCCTGTTCCCTGTTGATGACAAGCGAGCACGTTTTGACAGTTCGTGAGGCCTTCCCCAGTGCTGCCAACGTACTCTTGCCAAGGAATAAGAATCTCAGAGACCTCAGTGAGCGAGTTAAAGGACCACAAGCGCTGTCCTGTGCATCCATTATGGATTTGGTTTCGTTTAGGTTGCCGTCGGCCGAACAAAGCTGGTGTATCTTGGTAAGAATAAGTTTTTAGTTAATGTGAAATAACTAAAAAACTAGTACAAAAAAGTGCTTTTTATTCTGTGGGTGTCGTACAATATGCGTTGGAAACTTTTATTGGATTAGCATGAAATGCTTTTCGTTTTCTATTATTAAGGAGAATATTTTTCAGAAAAATGATCACGTTTTACCTCAAAGACCTCTCTAGTAAAGGTATAATCACTCATTTTTTAAATTCTTGCTCACAACTGGACAGTGGCGGATCCAGGATTTCCTGAGGGAGGGAATGAAGTGAGCATTTTTCTTAGAATTTTAAAGGAAAGGCATATAATTTAGGTAGATATTCATAAATTTTTTATAACAACCTTGTAAAAAGCTGTTACCTAACTTTATTTTTATTACAGGAATTTTCATGCAGGGAGGTGCATGAATATAGCGGCGACTGGATTCTTTATTTTGCCTCCAACGCGGAATTGGAGAACTTTATTTCAACGCTTGAAATGTTGTGGCAATACAATAATGAAGAGGTAAGTAAAACCTTGATTAATCCGTGAAAGATTTATAAACAACGACCAACTAAACATTTTTTGAAATTTTTAAAAATATTTAAGGATTTTCAAAATTTTTACGAAATATTCGTAAACTTAATTTTTAAATAAAATGTCTCAATTTTGTCTTGATTTACTTATGTTGTATCTGATAAAAAGTGTAGGTAAGCGCCGAGTTGAGCGGGGGGTAACGAGGTAATTATCCCCCCTAGAAAAAAAATATATGCACTTTTTGTTAATAAATAAAGGCTTTACCGGATAATTACCCCCCCCCCTCTAGAAAATAAATAAATGCACAAATATTTTTTCCGTCGACCCTTACCCCCCCTTGAGTGTGGCCGACCGGCTTAGCGCGTTGATTCGTGCATATGGCTGCAGTACTTGCTATATGACTGGACTGACCGCGTGTAGGATGGGCGCGCTGCGTATCTTGTGGGTTCGAGTCCCACCTCGACATATGGTTGTTGTTTTTGGACCATTAATCCTAGCTATGGATGTAAAGTCCCAGTATAAAAAAAGGTTTTAATGAGTCGTAGGCAGAGTATAATAGTACACTAACTTACATTATGTTATGTTTTCTACACGCTCAGATATATTATTACACTCACCTTAGGCTCGCTTCTCAAACTTCATCTTCGCGAATAATTACCATTATAACATGATTGTTGTGTAAACTACCATTTTTGTTCATTAAGCAAGCAAGCAACTTCTCTCTTGGACACTATAACTTAAGCTACTAATAAACCGATCCAACCAAATTTGTCACAAAAATGTTGAGGTATCCGTGGATAAGGCCAATAAATTTTGGTGGAAGTGGGGGGCTGCAAGGGGGTAGTAAGGAGTTCAAATATTTTAAAAAATCATAATTCAAAAACCACAGCAGCTATCAAAACAATATTTGTTATATCGTTGACAGTTCTTCAGAGTCACCGTGTTCGAGATATCAAAAAATATTTAGAAAAACATATCGTAAGAATCACAGCAATGCGGTTTTCAAATTTAGATTGAAAAATTACATTTAAAAATTATCATAGTTAAAATTTTTGTAAAACGACAGCAGCTAGAGTAACGTAGTTTACCACAAAATGATAAAAAAAAATTATTTTTAACAAAAATAAATCTATTCTAATTCCCAGAATGACTAGGTCTTATGGATAGCTTTACGTGCGTACTGGCGCCAATCAGTTGGTCTCATTTTGGCAAAAGTTGAAATTCCTCCTCCACCACTTTTACTGTAAATCTTCTCTGCAAAAAAATATGAATTGCCAAATTATTATAACTACTTCCGATTAAGTAGGATAAACTCAAAAAAGTTAAAAACAAAATTACACCCATTGCGCGTAATTTTGTCATATTTTAATATTTTGGGATTCTTGAGAAATCGTTTGCATAAATATTTTGATTTCTAAGTTACATGTGTTACAATTAAGAACTTATATACAGGGTGTCTCAGATAAGAGTATTACATGGGAATTTCGGAGACGGTAAGAGATACAATTTTGGGTAAATTAGACAAACGTTGGTTCCAAGCCGAATCAGATGCACTATCGAAAAAATTTTAAGCAAAAACTAAAAGTTGTTTTTAAAAAAATTGAAATATCTCCACTATCTTGTAAACAAAATTTATAAAATTTGGCAATTTTGTATTAGTGACTACGACCAATTGAAAGACATTAACGATTTTTTTTCTAAACCTTCTAGTTTTTTGTAACCAACTTTGTTATTTCTTATGGCCGCCAGATAGGATTTATATGCCATTAAATAGAGCATAAAAAGAGCTTTTCAATTATGTATAACAAGCTTATTATTGGATCATGGGAAATGTGAATTTGTTTAAAAAACAGTTTTTCACTTAGTTGGCTATGAAACAAATGCTGTAATTGTGTTTGTTTTCATACCTACCCACAATGGGTTATATGGCGGAGCTAGCACGACATTAGCCCTGTATATGTTTTTTAAATTATGATAACCAAACCCACCCAAATGTATTGCAGATAGTCCAGTTGATAAAAAAAATGCAACTGATAAAAAAAGTCTTAATGTATTTCTCTGTAACAGAGCCCTAAAGTTGAAAAATATTTTGGGAGAAAAATTTATGTATTTTTACAGTATTTTTAAATAAAAAAAATTACAATATAAACAGCAATTTTTGAGTATATGGTATAAAGTGGACATAAGCAGTAACTGCACTTTTAAAAACTACTAGTAATTTCCTAATTCCAAAACCCTTTTTATGGTTAAAATTTTTTAAAATATATTACGTTTATTTTCGTTTCTGTTTTTCTTTGTAAAGCCTGCAGAAACAAGCTTAGCAAGGCTTAGTAAAATCTCCACCAGAATATTAGAGAGAGGGGTCTAGTTGACTAAAAAAACAAAAAATTTGCTGCCCCTAGATGCCCCTTTTTTTTGGGGGTAGCCCTAAACACTGCCATGTACGTGGTCTTTATACAATCGTGTATCAGCCAAATGGAAAAAATTCGACAGCGGATTGAATTTAGATTATTCTGAAAAATCCAAAAGTACTTCAAATAAGATTTTTAACGAGCAATATTTCTGTTCGAAATTGTTTTGTATAGACCCCCTGCAAAGGGGTCTACTCGCATAAAACTTTTTTTTCAAATTAGAAAACCCCACTTGTGGCACCTTGCTCGAAAGCTTGTCAAAAAAGAAAAACGATGAACTACTTTTTTTTGACACCTGTCAAATATTAAAAAAAGCTAACCTTTACTTTTTTGCCATTTTTAGACAATAAAAAATATCCTTTTAAGTAAAATTTATAATTTAATTAAAAAATTTAAGTAAAAAGTTAGAAACATCCAACCTCTTTTGCAGCTGGTAGACCCAACTTGTGAAAACTTGTTCGAAAGCTTATTAAATAAGAAAAAATATGGTGCGTGATCTTAAACCCCGAAAACCCCTCCACTATCCTTAAAGGTGGAGAGTTTCCAACTTTAGAGCTTTATAATATTGTATTGTCGCTGTAACTATAAGTCCATACCAAATTTGATGTTGATCGGATATGTACTGTACAAGTTGGTCAAAATTGACTTACAAGAGGAACAAGGGCGGCCGGCGTCAATTTCACAATTTTAAAAATATAATAAAAAATTCGTGATCCCTATCCCCAAAAGTCCCTACATACCAATTTTGAATGAAATCGGACATACTTAGATGATCCCCTTCCATCCTCTTCAAAGGGGTGGGGGGTTGCCAACTTTAAAGCATTATAATATTGTATTGTATTGGCACTGTAGCTTATATGTACAAGTTGGTCAAAATTAACTTACAAGAGGAACAAGGGCGGCCGGCGTCAATTTCACAATTTTAAAAATATAATAAAAAAATTCGTGATCCCTATCCCCAAAAGTCCCTACATACCAATTTTGAATGAAATCGGACATACTTAGATGGTCCCCTTCCATCCTCTTCAAAGGGGTGGGGGGTTGCCAACTTTAAAGCATTATAATATTGTATTGTATTGGCACTGTAACTTATATGTACAAGTTGGTCAAAATTGTCCAAGGGGGAGGGGGGCGTCACTTTCACAATTTTAAAAATCTAATTAAAAATTCTTGATCCCCATTCCCAAAAGTCCCTGCATACCAATTTTGAACGATATCGGACATACTTAGATAGTAGCCCCCCCTCCAGCATTCATTGTCAAAGGGCGAGAAGTTGTGAACTTCATAATATTAGTATATTGTATTGTCATCGGAACTTTAGTGTACCAAATTTGAAGTTGATCCGATGTCTAGAAGTGGGTTAAAACCATTTTTTTTTGTTATTTAGGGTGAAAGTTTCCCTCTCAGCACCATACCTGAAACAGATCCGATCAGCAAGAAATGCGTGGATGTGTACTCATCGTTAATGGGACAATGGCCTGTCAATACGGTCCACTTGCAGTTTTTGTAGGTAATTTTGATAAATGTAAAAAAAGGGTAGTGCAATAATGGTAAATTTATAAAATTATTTTGGTAGAAAAGCATATGGTAGAAAAGATATTTGGTGGAAAGTCCATTTAGTAAAAAAACAATTCAATCAAAACAGTTTTTCTACCAATATTTCGCCAATCACTGAGCAGCCCAGTATTAGTATGGCTGTGCTACCTTTTTGTGAAATGCAAGTAGTTGCAGCTCCTTTATAACAAAATATAGCGCAAACTGCTAATTTAAGGCGCGTTAGCGTGTCTATACAGCGTGTTTCACGAACATCGAAACAGAGGCCTTTTTGAGTATTTAGAGTGCCAATTTGGAGAAACGCTCGGGCACATCGATTTTGTTTGCGAGGGGGATACTTTTTGGCTATCTTAAACTTTTTTTAGCACGAACCCCCTTCGAGGGGTATACTTTACCCCTATATTTTGAATAGGGAAAGTTGTTCTAGTGATACCTTGTTTTGAAGGCCTTTTGAATGTCCTTCAACAACCGTGTAAAAATTTCAAAAATCTATCCATTAGTTTTTGAGATGAGACGATTACACTAGACCCATTTTCCCTATTTAAAATATGTTCGTGCTATAAAAATTTCAAGATAGCCAAAAAATTTTTCTCCAAATTCACACTCTAAATACCCAAAAAGAGCTCTGTTTCGATGTTCGTGAAACACCCGATATATTACATTGGCTTCACAATTTATAGTTAAGTTTTACCATTTTTTTTCATAATATGGTATTGTTTCAATATACAGGGTGTTTTAAAATACAGTAACATTTTAGGGGAAATATTAGGGTAAAAAGAATATGGCCTATAACCACACGAATCAAATCCAACAACATGAGGGAACTTATCTAATGTATTTATTTTTTGCCTCACGTAAATGAACTAGGGGCAAGATGGTTACGGGAAAAATTAGCCATTAAAATGTTGCATTTTTTTTCGATAAAATTCAGAAAGAAAAAAATCGCTTCAAGAATTTTGTACATTATACATTTTTCTGAAAAGTACACCCTTAAAACTATGATACTGAATTTTGAAACACCTATCGATTTTTTTTCGGGAAGTTCAAAATCAGGAACTAGATGTGTTTTTAGATGTTTAATTTTTTCTAGATAGAAACATAAAATTGTTAATTTTTTCTTGTTGGCTTTTTAAGGTAATTTTAGAGATCTAGTCATTATTTTTTACATGTGATATTATATTTACATACATGCATATATTAAGTATACTCAAATGGTTGAGTATCTACAAATAAAAATTGATTTGAATTTAATTTTTTTAAGGATTGAATATTAATATCGTGTAGAGTATACATTATTTAGTAATATTGGAAAATGTTTAATCATGTTTAAGCATAATAATTAGTAATAACACTATAAAACGCTTTAAATATGCTTTATTTAATATAAATTACAGACGGTATGTAAAATAAGGTCCATTATAAATGGTCAGTTTTATCTTTAAATATAAAATATTTATTACTATTTCTAACGAGATGGAAGAATAAAAACACATTTGACCAACTCGTTTTCAAATTAAAAAAAAAACATAATTCTTTTAAATGGAAACCCCTTTACTTATATAAATTTTTACCTTCCTAGCCCGCGCAGTAATGGGTAAAAAAGGTAACTTTAAACATATAGTAGTACATATTTGTTTACATATTTTTTTTTAAAATTAAATGCCTAGTTTTCGAGATACAGGGTGTCAAAGTTTCAATTTTAGCTCACACTACTACTGTACTATAGTAGTTATTCATTTTTAAATGGGACCATCTCAAGCCAAGACCCAGCCTAGGTACCAAATTTTATTTAAATCAGGCAAGCGGTTTTTGAAACGGAAAAATATATAAAAAAATTTAAAATCGGAGCAACTTTTTTTTTCTCGAAAAAATTAGGATCACCATAGCTCACACTGCTATAGTATAGTAGTAGTGTGAGCTAACACTACTATAGTATAGTAGTAGTGTGAGCTAAAAACAAACATAAAATTAAAACTTTAACAACCTTTATCTCGAAAACCAAGCATTTGCGGACCCATTTTATACAAAGATTTTTTCTTGAAATCACTCAAAGATATTCAGCGACATGAAACACTCCAAAGTTCCGAATTTGATACACATCCGTTCACAAATGGGAAAGTCCGCCATTTTAATTGCGGCATTTTATTTATTTTTTTAAATTGTATGGAGTGACCTTAAGCACCGCGAAGTTTTAAGTGTGAGGTAAGTCGGTGAATAAATAAAGTCATTTTAGATACGCCATTTTAAGTTTTTTTCAAACAAAAAACTGCGTAATTGTATTGTCACCACCAAAACACTATAAAAATCCTAAGTACTTAGTTATGAAATTTTCAATTGGATGGTTAGTAGTGCTTCAGCTCTCCAAACAGAAAAGCTCCGTTTTAAAATAATAAGATAGAGTATCCTTAATACCGACTAAAATTGTTTGATCAATGAGTAATAGTTTACTACTATCGTCTATATACATTAGGATAGAGGACCCCCATTTCCATGGGGATGTAGTCCAAGTAGCCCGACCCTTCTAACACAAAATACGTAATATGAAGCCATACTCCTGTTGCCACGTCTTGGGAAAATTACGGGAAAATGGTTCATAAATTATGTTCTTTATATGAGTTGGTATCCAATGATATAACAAAAAATTCATAGCACAAAACGACGCGACGCGGGCTGAAAAGTGCAGGACAAAATATCGCGTGAATTGAATAGCCCAACCAAACAACTTAATATTATGCAACTGGTCACAAGTTGCACCTGATTTATTATTTATAAAATTTTAAGAAGACAGAGAAGGCGGCAACAGCGGAAAGCCTGTAATGTTTACCAACAAATGAATGAATGACCGCCGGAAAAGAGGCTACGAGTCCTCTTTATTTTTCTTAATCTAATGTCAATAATACCTAGATACCCAACTCAATAACAACTTAACTCACATTTGAAAAGCGCTAGAATAAAAATTGAAAACCCCAAGCGACAAATAGGTGTTTTTAGGTTCATAACAATAACACAGAAATATTTACAACTACCGAAACTTGTAGATAAAAAGTACATATTTAGCGGGCGACTGACAAGTTTTTGACAAGCCTCTCTTATAATTATATCAATACTTATTTACAGTCTGTAATAAAAGGTTTTCCATAAAAAATGTTGACCCTTTAAATATCTTTTTTCAGTAAATATTAATAAAAATTTGCTAGACACGTCGATTTAATTTTTAAGAAAGACCATTTTTTGGCTACTTTGGTTTGTTCCGATAAGTCAAAACATAGCCCTAAAATTTAAATAGAAGACATGGCTCAAATGGCACGTTGTTGGAAAGTTCTTTCAATAGATTCAACCACCTGTAAAGTGCTGGTTGTTTTGTTTTTAAATACTTCGTTTTATTTTGAAAAGAACTGGGGAAGTTTTTTTTTAAATCTATTTTTGTCCATCGGTGGTTGGTTGACAGCTGACATATGTCATCAATCTGACATTATTTTTGAGTGCATCAGATGAAGCCATTATCTATTCAAATAAAAACCCGATGGCATCACGCCCAAAAATGACAAGAGGAGACAACTTTTTTTGAGTTTTTATCATCGTTTTTCACTTTTAGGAAATTCCGATAGCTCTTGAGGTACTTAATTTGAAAATTAGATTCTGCCTGCATTCAATTTAAGTTTTATTCGGCAACTTTCTTTCAAGATTTCTGATTATTTGGTTTCTTTTATCATTCTCATCTACTTCGGCAATCTCCCTAAAAAAATTAAACTAATAAATTGATGGTTCACTTCTTCAATGGGTCTATTGTGGCTCATTTGACGAATAACAAAGTTATGTAACACGTAAGCCGATACAACAATTAGTATTCTCTATTATAGACCTTTACATCTGTAAAGCTTCCTCGTCTGAATAATCGGATGGGAAACTACTACAATATAATAACTAGCGCAATTGTGGCCGTAGTCCCATTTAATGCCGACATGCATTTTTTTTTAATTGACTCTCACTGACAAAATTATGTTATGTTATCCATCAAAACCTTCCACCGACTCCCAGACCCGGTTGCAGTGGATGGCATCATTTGATGGCATCGGAAATTCATCAGAAAAATATATAGTTACTTAATTGATGGATGATGAATTCCACCGGAAAAATTTTAAGAGCCGTGATTGTTGCCACCGATTGCTGTGTGATGGAAAGAAAACTTCCCCAGTTTCAGACGCGCTCTGAGGAAGTCAACAGGATAATATTGTTCAACCGACAAGACGCAGGAAAAATCCAGTAGACTTGTACCCAGATATAATCTTTATTACGTGGTATATTCAGTCTATTGTCGCATTTAATCGAACATATCTCTTTCGCTCTTAGAGCGGGAGGGTTTGACAGAGAAGCAAGCTGTCGCGACGTTTTAAGATAAGTTATAGAAGAAATCTACTTTGCATCTATATTATTTGTTATATTCATTATCCTGTCTGCAATGGGCCGTGTTTCTTTCTATCTTCGTTACAGGTTCAAAGGACATACGGTACATAATACGGAAGATTAGTTCTCGTGTCAGCTTCCCTGTCTAGCCCGTAGGGGTACATACACACCAATGATCGAACACTTTTTTCCTGAAATACTGATTAAAATCGGTCCAACGGTTTAAGAGCTATTGTCGTGCGAAAAGATACACATAGACGAAATCGCTTCTTTAGGTAAAAAACACCAAAACCAAACACATTTTAGTAAGTAACTCTAAAAAGGGTGCAACCTACGAGATTGCTAAACTAAACAACAAAGTCACTCCTTGAAATTTCAACAAACTCGACTTGCCTTTCTGATATTTTAATATAATTTATTGAAAGGGATATCAGGAGTTAAAATTTTTGTTGTAAGAACCTGTATAATATTTGTAGAGGATTAAGTTATATCTATATTTAAAATATTTATACTTATATACGAGAAAAGATGGTAGTTAGGCAATGCAAAAAAATCTTGTCAGGAGTAGGGTCACTGGATCACGAAACAGGCTTCCAGGATGCAGTGACCATGGTCGGGATATGTCATTACTGCTAGGAACAAAAATATTTTAGGTGAATTAGCAAGGCCCGATAAATTATTATTTACTGATTTAATTAATTAAATATTCTTTAGTGGTATGGACTATTTACAAAAACTGAAGTTCTTTTTTTTTGCATATGAATTCCCTATATACAGTAGTAAAAAAAAATCGCACTATATATCAGAAATAAGGGACAAACGGGACGGGTAATGCGTTATATGTATTATATTTTTTTAATAAATAATATAATACACCTCAAATCATTACTTAACATTTTAAGATGGATTGATTCTTTTGACGCTTCTGTTGGTGCCATGTATTCCGCTTCTGCAGTTGACAATGCTACTAATTGCTTGCGAGTCTCCCTACTAACTGCTGCATTAGCAAAAATAAAACAATAGCGAGTGTGTTTTACAGTGGTTTTACAATAATTTATTGCTCCTAAGTCTCTCATGTCAAAGTTTGGCATTATGCTTTGTTTTATACTCTTTAGAATCTTGTTGCTAGAATCAGATCATCTACATATATTTTAATTTATCTTTTGCTCTTCTGGGCGGGCTGGCCCAAGTTCCCTGATTAGATTAAAACCCTTTATCTTCGGTAGGACGGTTGGGACGTCAAAAGTCGAGGTGTCAACTGGGCACTGACCATGGTGATTTGGCGGAGGTCCCAGTCGAACAGCAGGTTAAAGTAAGGGTTCTTCCTTCATGGCTTCTGGTTCCGGAACCAAAGGCTGGCCATACTCAATTACCGTGTTGGGAAACTAGAAACTCTAAAAGCAGTTTCGACATCCGCACGTTAGAATGTTAATAAAGTGTCTATATTTAAATTAAATCATCCCTAAGAGGAATTCTAGTTAAAGCCGGCATTGATCCCCAAAGTCTAGCGGCCCCATTATGTCGCGTGTCGTATTAATCGTAAATGTAACAAAGTCATAGACGTGTTGCCTACTCGGCGCGTTTAAAATCAGGGCTTTAGGTAAGAAGTTACATCAGTACCTTTTTTAACTTCAACGAGGCAACATCATGACAGACCAACCTTCAACTTCAAGAAAGTACCAGCGCCAGTGTTGCAACCCTTGGCTCGATTTAGTAAAAAGTATCTGGTTTGGCCGTTCCTTACTCCCCAAATTCTAACGGCCCCATTATGTCATGTGCCGTATTAATCGTAAAGATACCAAAGTCATACACGTGTTGCCTACTCGGCGCGTTTACAATGCGGGCGGTAGGTAAGAAGTTAAGTATCTGGTTAAGGAAATTTTCAATTTTTCTTTCGTAAAGAGCCATGGCATCCCCAAAGTCTAACGGCCCGGCCCACCTATGTCTCGTGCCGTATTATTTGTATAGACGTGCTCACTAATCAGCGCGTTTAAAATCCAGACTGTAGGTAACAAGTTAAGTATCAGGTTGAGCAAATTTAAAAAAAAATTTTCGTGAAGTGTTGCGGAACTTCCCTACTCATCCCCAAAGTCTAATGGCCCAGCTGTCTCGTACCGTATCAATTGTAAAGATAACAGTCATAAAGGTGTTAACTAATCGGCGCGTTTAAAATGCGGACGGTAGGTAACAAGTTAAGTATCAGGTTGAGGAAATTTTCTACTTTTCTTTCGTGAAAAGCTGCGGCACTTCCCTTATCCCCAAAGTCTAACGGCCCACCTATGTCTCGTACCGGATCAATTGTAAAGATAACAGTCATAAACGTGTTGACTAATCGACGCGTTTAAAATGCGGACGGTAGGTAACAAGTTAAGTATCTGGTTGAGGAAATTTTCAATTTTTCTTTCGTGAAGAGCCGTGGCTCTTCCCTCTACCCCAAAATCATACGGCCCCACTATGTCGCGTGCCGTGTTAATCGTAACGATAAAGTCATAGGCGTGTTGACTGCGTTTAAAATCCGGACGGTAGGTAACAAGTTAAGTATCAAGTTGAGAACATTTTCAATTTTCTTTTTTTTTACGTGAAGATAATGACGGTAAACTATAGGTTAAGACAGTCAAGTCAAGTGTGAATTTCTTAGCTAATTTTCTACATTTCCTAATTGTATCCATTACAGTTATCCCGCACTTTTGTTAAATTATTTCTTATTAAGCCGCACTGTACTCAAATTATTTAGCATCAAATTTGCGTTATTTGTAATATATATTTTTAATAAAAAACTTGTTGTCGATGGTCTCTGACTTGGTTCCTGGTTCACTATCTTCATCCAAAGTACTACAAATTCTAAAAACTTTTATCTTATTTTTATTATAGTGCCTTGATTCTGGCTTTTGACATTCTCAAAGTACCCAACTACACGGGTAGTTTCCAGTCTTTCTGATAGGTCATTCAGCTTTTTACAATTTTTTCCACCTCTTTTGACTGACGTTTTAGGAGCCAGAGCGTCAACGGTTGCTTCCTCAATAAAATGAATTTCTATTTATTTATTTTTTAAATTAAGTATACCCTTACCAATATTTATTAATATTTATAAATGTTTAATCGTATATTTACCTGTTATGCGGGCATTATTTTATAATTCCCTTAATGTTAAAAAGGAATACATTTGTATTCTAAAACCCGTTTATTTCCACGACGCGACTTGATACTGCAACTTTCGAAAATCGCATTTTCCATATTTATTTTATTTAGTTGCAGGGATTTAAAACATAGTTTATTTTAAACCACGAGTCAAATCGCGGCGACTTGGCGCAACGTGGAAAAGGGACTTAAATTAAGCTATTTTATATATTATAAAGTGGCAAACTCTTAAGAACACTTAAGAGCAAAAAACATACACCACCCTTCTACACTAATATATAGCTTAAAATTCACCTTTTGAAAAAATTGATGAAGCCTAATTGCTTTATTAGGATTAGGTATTCCAAACTATAATGTTTTGTTCTAAAATGTCATTTAAATCTCCAAAACTATAAACAATATTTCAAGCTTTTGCGGCACAAACAATGACCACAAAAAATGACCTAAGGCTTTAATGGACCTTTTGAAATTTTATGGCTGGTCATTTCAACCATTTCTTTTGTTGACATTTTTTACTGCTAGACTTTCTTCTTGAAGAGACAATTTTAAGTTATACATTAGTTTTTAATGGTATGTAATGAATTTGTATATTATGTTGAATATTTTTTTTCTTATAATTATTACTTATTAATTATAATTTACTGTAGTTATTTTATTTGAAAGGTGATAAAATCAAATAAAATGATAATCTTAACAACAATGTCCATTTATTTCTCACCAACAAGATATTTTATAGTTTACTTAGGAGCAAAATGGCCCCCATATTTACGACTTCTCTTGGCCTTCTCAATATCCACATCAGGATACTGCTGTTTTAATGCTTCCATATCCATGTCCGGGAATCTATTCAATAGATGAATAACATGATTAAAGTTCCTGTTCTTTTTCTTATTTTTAGTCAACCATATTTTCTCATTTAATTTAACTCTAAATGCTTCAACATCCTTACTATGTGTGTAGAATTGATAGTTTTGTTTCCATTTTGTGTTCATGTACTTTGGCATAGGATACTCTGACATTTTATAGTAATATTTAAGGCCCAAAACGCTGGTCATAACTTTTCCTGGTCTCTCTCCAGTTTCCCCAGTCTCCAACATGTGATAAGCTTTGTTTCTTTCTCTGACAACATCTTCTAGATTTTCCATAGATTCTTCAACTTTATCCAATCTCTCAGGACTCGGGAATAAACGTGTTTCAGATTTACACTCTTGTTCCAAAGTTAACAACATATTTCTTTCTTTAAGTAGAACATACCATAATTTGTGGAGATCAGTATTTGACTTGAGACGCATCTCTTCTTTGGTCCATGATCTACCATGTTTTACTTCTTGTGCCCCCCAGTTTTTCTTGTCATCAAAGAATTCCATCAGGTCATTTCGAGGGATGGTAGAGGATATTCGCCTGAAAGTCAAAATATCATAATGTAGTTCATAACCTATTCTGTAGTCTATTAAAAGGCTCTGGTGACCAAAAATTAGTTTTTTTAGTTTAAAGGGTTCACAGGGTGTTTCTAGAGGGGCTCGATTTTCAAGAGAAGCTTAGAGGTAAAAACCGCATTTTGATAGAGCAAGCTGTTTTTAAGCTACAGAGGTTTTTAAAAAAGTCTACATTTAGGGAGGGGGCCTCTAACTGCTTTATTTAAAAACTATAGAAAATTACTTTAAGCTAAAATGAAATATTCATAAATAAAAAAGTTATAGCATCAGCCCAAAATGCAGACTTTTCAAAAACACCTCATAGCTCAAAAACGGCTTGCTATTATCACGATGCGGTTTTTACCTGTGATAATCTCTCATAAAATCAGTACTATTGTACAGTTCTCTTGCAGTTGCATTTTTGTATTATTATTTTTTTAAATTTTGTGGAATTTTGATGTACAGTGATTTTTTATAAACATACCTCGCCATAACATTTTTCCTCAACAAAACGCAGATTTCTTGTTAGATCATTTTTATTTGATAACTGTCAAAATGTATGAAATGACTTACAATAAAGTTAAGAATTTTAACCCTGTATTTCTTTAGTGTTTTAAAACCACACTAAAAGTTGAGACCGAGAAGAGCAAATCTTCTCGGTTGCTCTTCACGGGTTGAGATGCGAAAAACGTCATTTAACGATTTTTTGGATAGGGAATTCTTAATGACCAAAATTGACATATTTTAAAAATGTACATTTTACTCTAATCTAATCTTCTGTGACGCGTTACATCCTTTACATACAACCAAAATTAATATTTTTAGTTGGTGGGTTTTTTTTAATATACAAGATGGCTTTTTTAAATATAAACAAGCTTAAATGCTCTTTAACAAAACAGCGCGTTTTAAAATCAATAGGGGACATTTTAAAAATGTACGTTAAGGAACCTCAATGTCCAAAAAAGTCCCTGGAACGTCTTTCGAACATTTTTGTGGGTCTCTTTTACATTTTTAACCCCCCACAAAACTTTTTTAAGACGTTTTAATATGATATCATGTTTTTCGGAGTTTGCCAAAATGTTTCGAAGACGTCTTGCTTGGACAGGGCAATTCAAACTGGTTATAGGTTGGTTAGTACTCTGATAAAAATTATGTGCACTCAATGCGCAGTTTTTGGGCGCCTTTAAAAACATTCTAAATTATGTATTCTTGAGGTACTCAAATGCTAGGGCTAAATCATTCTTTTTGGGAGGTTTTAAAGACGTAGTTTAAGTACGCAAAGGTTGGGGCCTTAAGGGACCCTAAAATTACGTTTTAAAAACCTCAAATTTGCGCGTTTTTAAACGTTCTTTTTCGGACGGTTTAAAAACGTACGTGTTAGGTACGCAAAGGTTAGGACCCTAAAAAAAAGGTACCCTTAAAGTACGTTTTTAGGATGTTACAAAAACTTAGTTTTTAAGTATGCAAAATTTAGGGCTTTTGTAGGTACGGGTAAATTAAGGGCCAAAAGGTACCAAAAAAGTACAGTTTGATTTACATGTTCTTAAAACGTTTTTTTGGTAAGTTTTGAAAATGGGACGTTTGTGAAACATTTCATTTTGAACATTTTTAGTACTTTTTAGGTATGGGGACGTTGGGACCTAAAGAGATCTAAAAAGAGAGATACAAAAAGTACACGTCGAGGGCCAATTCGCCGCGGGAACAATGCCACCAGCCAATTGGCCGCGAGAATTTTTGTTTAATTTTTATTTAACTTATTTTTTCCTAAATCATAGCTTTCTTGTCCTCTTGTTTAGAGATCCAAGTCTCTGTTAAACCTAACAGTGGTCAATTACTAACCAGTGTGTAAACCACCATTTTGTAAAAAAATGTCCCAACAAAACATTAAAATTTTTTTTTAAATAATTTTTCAGAAAACTAATTTATAAAAAAAAAACTAAAAAATTTTTTTATAAAAAGTTATTTTTAGAATTTTTTTTTTAAAAGTAGCTTTTCCATAAACTAATTATCTACAAAAAAAACTAAGAAATTTTTTTTTAGAATAATACTTAATTTAAAAAATTTTTTAGAAAAAGTTATTTTTCAAAAATATGTCTGTACATGAAAAAAACAAAATTGCAATCTTAAACATCGTCATTGTCGGCGGCGTATTGTCCCCGCAGCGAATTTTCCCATTCCCATATCAAAATGGGGATATTTTATTACATGCCATTTTGTCACAGAGATTTCTCTACATTGTGATTCAGCTTATTAGAAAGCTAAAGCATTAGTTCCCACCTACGACGTTCTCGTGGGTGCCCGCTCACGTGTCACATGATTTCAATATGAAATGTTGTGACATGACTGATGCATGCGCGGGCACGCAAGAGAAAGTCATAGGTGGGCACTGGGCTTTACATGATTTTCTAGGAGGTCAGTGGTTTCGCTACAGGTGTGTTACAGGGGGGTGGGCGGTTGTCAAAATTTCAGGATTTTTGTGTTACATAATTTAAGGACAGGCCCATAAAAAACACAATAAAAGTTGAGATTCTAAAAATTTCTAAAAAAGATTTTTTGAAATAGCATGTTTTACCTCATTGATATGTTGAAATAAAATTTCGGACTTCCATTGTCTTTATTTATTTTAAAACACGACGTTTCGGTTAGTAAGTATCTCTAACCGTTATCAAGTGTAAACTAAACAATCTAGTCTTTAGGCTACTACTTATACTACTTGGTGTGCAGTCAAGTGTGACGGCCCGCCCCCTTTTTTAATCCTAAGATGCCTGTTTTCCTTAAGGAGTGGTTTCCATATGTTTGGTATGTCCGTGCTTGGTTGACTGAAAACTTCTTTATTCTGCATTATAAACGCGGCTTCAATAAACTTTCGTTTTCGCCAATGCGACTCCTTATGCAAAACTTTAGCTTTTGACCACTGAATCCTGTGACCATTTGACCATGCATGATCTGCTAAACCGGATTTTTCAATATCCCCTAATTGGGTACTTTTTAGATGTTCATTTACTCTGACCTGAAGAGGGCGTTTCGTTTCACCTACATATGATTTACCACACTCACACGGGATTTGGTAAATACATTCCTTATTATTTGAGGGATTGTCTGGTTTTGTTTTAGTTACAAAACTTCTTATCGTATTTCCCGAAGAAAATACTGTTTTTATATTATAGTGTTTAGCTATTCGTCTTATGTTTTCTGAAATCCCTTGAACATATGGAATGTTAATAACACCTAACGGATTATTATTTTGAGAATTTGGTACATTTAGTTTGTTTTTAATTTTAAATATCGTTGAGTTTATTAATTTCTCGAAATAACCATTCTGTTGTAAGTCCTTTTTAATGTTGTTAATTTCTGTGGTTAATTCTTCATTATTACTACAAATATTTATGGCTCTTAAATACAAACTTCTTATAACTCCTTGTTTTGTAGCAACAGAATGATTAGACTTAAAATTTAGGTACTGTCCCGTGTGTGTAAGTTTCCTATATACAGTGGTTTGAATGTTTCTGTCTGATCGTTTGACAAGAACATCCAAAAAAGGTAAGGCCGAATCTTTTTCGATTTCCATGGTGCACTTGATTGTTGGTCGAATACCGTTTAAATGGTGTAGAAAATTCTGTAGTTCGTCTTCATTTTTCGGCCATATAATAAATGTGTCATCCATGTATCGTAGCCATAGTTTTGGTTTGACTCTTGCTGTGTTGATCGCATGGTCCTCGAACCACTCCATGTAGATGTTTGCTACCACTGGCGAAAGAGATGAACCCATTGGGAGTCCATCATTTTGCGTGTAAAACTTATCTATCACTTGAAAGTAAGAGTTACGGAGACAGAGCTCCAAAAGATCCATCACCCCCTCCACCGATAGCGTTGTTCTCTCGTGAAGTGTATCATCAGTTTGTAATTTGTTTTTGATGATACTGAGTGACTCATTTATTGGCACGATACCTTTTAAAACCTCGACAAAATGTTCCCGAGTTTTTGACAAAAGATTCGGACTTACCCTGTAGTGGTTGAATTATGTCCAACAAAAACCTCGATAAAGTGCTGGTCGGTGAGTCCCTGGAGCTGGTGATTGATCGCAGTGGTATATCCTTCTTATGGATCTTTGATAATCCATAAAAATGTGGTGCCTTACTGTGGTGTGGAGTCAGGCGGGATCTAACAGCGTCCGGGATATTTTCAGCATACTTCTTTAAAGTCCTGTAGATGCGTCCTTCTATGGTGGTGGTTGGATCTTTGGGTAGTTGCTTGTAGTCTCCTTTCTCCAGAACTTCTTGGATCTTTTTGTCGTAGGTCTCGACATCTATGATCACCGTCGCGTTTCCTTTGTCGGCCGGTAGAATCTTGATTGATTTGTCAGCCTGCAGGTTCTTGATTGCCCGTTGTTCTTGTCTGGTGATGTTTGTCTTGTGTTGTTTCTTTCTTTCCAACGTTGTTCTTACTTTATGACGAAACTCATCAGCTTCGGGTTGAGGTAGACTAACGGCTTCTATTGCCGCAATAATTTCCAGTGTCGGTGTCTGTGCCGGTGCAATGGCGAACTTAAGTCCCTTACTGAGTACCAATTCTTCGTTGGTGCTCAGAGTCCTTTTGGAGATGTTCACTATAGTGCTTGGTGTCGTTGAGTCTGTTCTATCTTGAGTACGTGTCTATAGTTTCTTAAGTTTTTCTCGGTGAGTTGATCTTATCTTCTGTCGTTCTCTGTTGCACGTACTGTCAATTTTACTCAGTATCGGTTCGTAGTCTTCCTCCCATGTGTGTCGTCTAATTTTGTCAAAACGCTCCTCCATTTCGGTGTTGAAGTTGGCTTTTCTCCATCGATGGTAACTGATTTGGGATCGGATTAGTGCTTGGCTGGTCCTCTCTAAGATCTTCTTCGTTCTCACTCCCGGAAAGTTGGCTTTTAGGCGGAAACCAACCGGAATGAGACCACTGTCGCGCGCCTCGCACAAGAATGAAATGTGTTCTTCTTCCTTTATCACTTTAATTTTGGTCTTCTCGTAGCCTCTGAATAGATTGTTGATTCCGGGTCCGTACCGTTCTTCAAGTCTTTGTTTGAAACTCGTTTTTAGTTTAGTTCTTTGGTTGAGTGATAATCTGTCAAATATTTTTAATAAGATCTTGTTGTCACAACCTCTTTGTGGATAAATCCCAAACTTTCTAAAGTGCATGGCTTTTAAAAATTTTTGTTGAACTCCCTCAATCATACCAATCCAAATGTCATATTGGGGGGACCAGATAACACTTCCATATTCCAATAACGCCAATACCAGACTGTCAAATAAGTATATGCTTAAGTCAATGTTAAAACTTTTAGTATTTCTACAAATAAACCCAGCAACTTTCTGGGCACTCCTAATTTTAGAAATAATATGTGATGAGAATGAAAGATTAGCATCGAAGGTTACACCTAGGTCTTTTTGTTCAGATACACGCTCTAGGCTCTCATTATTTATTGTATAATCAAATTCAATTAAGTTTTTGTTACGACTAAAAGACAAACGAAAGCATTTACCCAAATTTAAGTTAAAACCATTTTCCTCGCAATATAGAGCTGTGTCCTGAAATTCACTTTGAAGTGTTTCACAGTACTCCAATGAGAAAACTTCAACAAATAATTTAAAATCATCGGCAAATGCCAATGATTCCACATTTTTTACCTTAGAAATAATTTTGTTGAAGGCAATAATAAAAAGAAGTGGTCCGAGATTTGACCCTTGGGGCACACCAGAAGAACTTATATAAATAGTAGACCTGCTACCTTTTAATTCCACGAACTGATATCTTTTGCTTGTGCTAGTTCCCAAATACGATTGTATTAAATTAGTTAGGTATGGAGAAACATCCATTCCAGTTAGTCCATCTAAAATAGTGCTGTGACTTACTTTGTCAAAAGCCTTTTCCAAATCCGTATAAATAACATTAACTTGACTCTTTTTGTTTAAAGCCTCATGTACGTATTGAGAGAAAATTGTTAGATTTGTAAAGGTAGATCTTTTGGGTAAGAAGCCATGCTGTCTGGAAGATATTTTATTTGACACTTCTGCAAAAAGTCTGTCAAATATTATGATTTCGAAAATTTTTGAGATTGCGCATACTATTGTTATAGGCCGATAGTTCTCAATTTTTTGTCTAGGATCACTTTTATAGATGGTTATGACTTTGCTAAGCTTCCATTTATTTGGAAAATGCATTTTGTGTCCTATTATAGAATCAGGTAGGTATTCGTGGGTAGAGGACAGACCAAAAAGAAACTAAGGTACCTTTGGCAACGTTTCGGATTTAATTAATCCTTTTTCAAGCCTCAGATAGAAATGTTTCTTGGGTCCATAAGTACAGCGAACAGGGGTGAGTGTTGATCGAAGAACATTTTACTTTAAATTTTAAAACATTTTACTTTAAATTTTAAATTTTTTTATAAAATTTTAAAGTAAAATGTTCTTCGATCAACACTCACCCCTGTTCGCTGTACTTATGGACCCAAGAAACATTTCTATCTGAGGCTTGAAAAAGGATTAATTAAATCCGAAACGTTGCCAAAGGTACCTTAGTTTCTTTTTGGTCTGTCCTCTACCCACGAATACCTACCTTATTTGGAAAAGTTGACGTTTTAAGCATGATATTAAATAAAACCTGCAAAGGAACAAGCAAAAACTCTTTACACCCTTTTAATATAAAAGCAGGAATACCATCATGCCCAATAGACTTATTGGGTTTTAATTTATTAATAGCTTTTTCTATCTCTATAATGGATATATCTTTCTCACAAAAGTAGGATTTAAATTTATTTGTAGGGGTGAGAATAATATTGTCATTGTCAATAAAAACGGACTTAAGGTATGTGGCAAAGCCATCGGCAATATTATTCGTTCCCGTGTATGTTTCATTTTCAAATGTCATTTCATCTGACAAGTCAGGGCAGTCTTTAAAACTTTTGAGAAATGACCAGAAAAGTTTAGGGTTAAACTTTAGACTCGCTTCTATATCTATTAAGTATTTGGCACGAGCGGCCTTTTTTATTTTTAATTAATTCTCTTAGGTTACTGTATTTAGATTTCCAAAACTGAGACTTGTATTTTCGCGATTTTATAAAGCAAGTATGTTTTTGTTTAAGTAGTTTAATTATTTCGTAGTTAAACCAAGTTGAGTAGTTTTTACCTTTTTGAGTCGATCTAGGTACACACCTCTCAAATAAGCTGTAAATAATTTTA
Organism: Aspidapion aeneum; assembly: GCA_963576565.1. Taxonomy (NCBI): domain Eukaryota; kingdom Metazoa; phylum Arthropoda; class Insecta; order Coleoptera; family Brentidae; genus Aspidapion; species Aspidapion aeneum. Next base: position 74,510,336 of record OY755041.1, on the reverse strand, counting down.
TAGAAAGCTTCAAGTGCCAGGTTTGCGTTAGTAAAGCTTGATAAATCATCCCAAATTTGTTGCCTAAGAAGCTCATACATTTGTAAAAAATTGGCTTTTTTAAAATTAAACTTAGTTGTTGGCACTAATTTGCAGTTTCTTTGCGATGTTTTTACTGACAGTCTAATATCCAAACATGGATGGTTGTTATCTATTGGCACCATTTGATCATCAGTTTGTCCAACAGATATGTTATCAAAAGACCCAAAAACAAGATCAAGTAATACATTATTGATGTTCCTAATATTATTAAACTGATAAAGATTGTTTAAAGCCAGAAAACTCCTTAAATGGTTTACAATATTATTATTTGAGGACTCGTTTACATAACCTGGCACATTAAAATCACCTATTATAATAAAGTTTGATTTCACCTTACCTATTATGTTTATTTCTATTTTTTTTTAAATTTCATATACGTCCAGAGGGCTGTTAGGTACAATGTAAACTAAAACTAAATATAAAAATCTATTGTTGTTTAAACTAACTTGTAAGCAAATAGCCTCTTGATCGTCGTTAAAAATCTTAATCTCTATAACATTAAAAGTTTTCCTTAAAGCCAAAAATACACCCCCACCATTTTTTTTCTTTGTCAGTAAACTGTTTCTGTCTTTTCTGAACGTGATCATACCATTCGGGCAAAATTCTGATGTATAAAATTTATCATTAAGCCAGATCTCTGTTAAGGCTATTACATCATGATTGCTATTTAAAAGGTTAATTTGTAGAGTATCTAGTTTCGTTTTTAATCCACGACAGTTTTGATAAAATAAAGTAACTCCATTTGTGCTGTCATTTGTTATGGATTTTTGCCGATTATTTAATAATATTTGTGTTTGTGGAAAACAATTTCTTACTAGGGTTGAGTCATTTCCTGTAACAGATTCTCTAAAAAAGCATCCTGAGTATCCAATTGACGGTCACCAGTCTCATTAAGTTGACCGTCCCTATCTTGAGTACTGTTGCAAACGATTTCTGGAGTTAGGTTCTGTATATTAAGAGAATTCTCACCCAAAACAGTACAGTTCTGTATATTAAGAGAATTCTCACCCAAAACAGTATCACCAACGTCGACAGTACTTAAATCATTTTCAGTAAGATCAATTAAATTACTAATGCTACTATTATCTATAAGTACCAAGTTTGAAACTGTACCCTGATTGCTGAAAGTAAGTATTGAATTTTTTATGCATTCAGAGAGCCTATATAAACCTAACCTATTCAAAAAATTTGATTTACGTCCAAAATACTTGTCTGCCATGCCTAAAAATGGTTTAGAATTTAAAGAAAGTAACCTTATATTTAAGTTCAATCTTGAGAGGGTATATGTAACCCTAACAATCGTTTTATTGTGATTAATAGGTTTATGCGTTTTTGATGGGGTTGTGCAAACAAGTAAATTTGTATGAAAACAGCTGTTAGCTAAATTACAAATATTATCACGCGTTATATTTCTACAGTTTGGACCAGTCAGAAGCACAACAAAATCATTGTCATTAAAATCAGAAATATAATCTTTTATACCACAAACAAGGTTACACAGATCGGCATCTGGTTTACATAATATTTGTATGGCGAATTCTCCATTAAATACTTTACGTAAACTTTGATAGGCATATTTCCCAAAATCATCTGTCAGCACCAAGATTTTGTGCTTTTTTGAAGCATTTGACGATTTCGGTTTATGAGATATGGCATCTGTCATTTGATAAGATTTAACTTCCTCATTTGACGGTTTGGCCAAACTCTGAATTTCATCTTTAAGTTTCCCTATTTCAATGAAGTAAGTTCGGTTTTCATTTTCCAAGTTTTCAATGGACAGTTTCATATTAGTGTTTACTGTAGTTAATTCTTCTATGTCCAAGTGTAATCCACGATTTTCCGAAACATTTAGCACTGAATGATTTTCAATTATTTTATTTAGTTCGTCAATCTTTTGAAGTAGAGTGTCATTCAGTTGCTGAAGATTTTTTGCTTCAAGGATATATTTTTCAGTTGAGGAGTAATCATTTTCTGGTGTTTGTGTGTGGGCCTCAGTAAGAACTAACTGTTTGGTTTGCGTGAAAATTGTTTTATAATTGTTTTGCGTTTGTACTTCAACGGTCTTATAACTGGGTCTATACACGATTGTGAACATAGTATAAAACAGTCTTTCACAACTTCATATCTTTTTCGAGACCAGCAACTTTTATGCACTACATTTTTGCAGGTAAGGCAGAAGAAAGATGTTATTTCTCGATTTTTGCAACACTTAAAAGACGCCATTTATTGGTAGTAGGTAGGAATTTTCCAAATTAACTCAGCGCAGTAAAAGAAAACCAACCTCGTAAATAAACATGGACACTGGAGACGACCACAACGCAAGTATAACTGCATCAGGTGTTCTTGTTGTTGTAATATTGCCTTGACGCCCAAAAATAAATAATAACTCTTTGTGGACGTTTGGTCACCTTAGTGGACCCTGTGTGACAGGCTTTTCTTATTTAAGAAGGCGTTGTCTAAGCACTGTACGGTGGCGAACTGCACTAGAATTCCGGAGTGTGCCCAACTGGTTGTGTTTAATGCTGCCAGTTATTTTTCTTTTTTTGAATTTTTTGGAAGACCTAACCTTAAAGTTTGTTTTGATATTTTGGGCTTTCTGCAAAAACCTTCAAAAAAGAAAGTCCTGTTTGGGAAAAATTCCGATCAGGTGATAATTTCTCCCTTTGTTGACAGTTATTTTCTTTTTGATCACCTGATCATTTTGGTAAGATCATGCGCGGTTTTTGCTCACGCTGGGAGTTTGAAGCGCCACCCTGTGTGTGACAGGGGAATGAAGAAAACCACTTCCGCCAAAAAACTAAAAGAAGTCACACGTGTTTTCGCGTTGAAGACCGAAATTCCAGTCGCAAGAAGGGGCGGTGCCGCCAGTGAAATTTTGGACTGCTGCAGAATTACAGAAGGTAAGCTTCTAGCGTGTAGATTTTTTCCTTTGTTTTTTAGTTTAATAGACTCTGTTTTCCCAGGCGGGGCGAATTTAACTTTGGGGTTATTTTTTTGGGATATCTCTAGTTTTTCTCTCCTTCAGGGCTCAGATCTCTATTTGGTCCTTCGAGCCGGATGTTTTGAAAAAGCCCTTTGGATTTTAGTTTTTTTTTGTTAAAAAATTGGTAATTTTATAGTTTTTTGCAGCAACCATATTTTATCGTCTTTTTTGCCAGATTCGGACATTGTTGTTTTTGTACCGGTTTTTTTTTAGAGTCCGCATGGTTCTAAAGGTTGGTTGCCCTGAGTTTGGTTTATGACCTCGTGCGGCGATAAAAAAACCCTCCGTTCGACATTTGGCAGCGGCCCGGGCCCCTCCGTTCTTTTTCTTGCTGGCTGACATTTCATTGACGTTTGTGTGTTCTAACCTCACAACTTCACGTGTTGATTTGTTTACCTCCGAGGTTAGAAAATTATTGATTATTCGTCGGGTTTCGAATTTGTTTGTGTGAAATTTGTCGAAATTTACATTCGTTTTTTGCTTTCGTTAAGCGCGAGATTGTTTCCGCGTTCTTAGCGAACCGTACCCGGGTGATGATAGCGAAAAAACCTACTTTTTTGTATCTTATAAAAACCGCTTTGTCATGTCTGACATAAAAGTTTTGAAAAAACAACAAAATAGCGTTTTTAATAAATTAAAAACAACTTATAATAGAGCCGTCGAAGCCCAGGGCAATGCAGAGAAGGCAAAACAGTTAAAACTCAGATGGGAAGATGTGCCTTCTCTGGTAAGTCACTTCGATGCATTGCATTTTGAAATTATAAGCTTGGATAGTAGTGATCAGATGCAAGAAAGTCAGGAAACTTTAGTGCAGGAATTTGATGAAATGAAATACACAATTAGATCGATTTGTCGTGAGCTCTATCCGGAGGATTACCAAGATGCCTCACAGACGATTTTGAACCATTCCCTGGTAAATGTGGACAGGGGTCTTGAAATTAAAAGAATAGAGGTACCTCATTTTGACGGTAATCTTAAAAAATGGGTCACCTTTTTTGATATGTTTAAGTCACTTGTCCACGATAAAGCTGACATGAGTGAAATAGCTAAATTTCAAGCCTTAAATACCGCTCTGGTGGGAGAGGCTGCATCTGTAATTAGGAACATACCGCTAACCTCAGATAATTATCGAGTAGCCTTTGATGCGATGATTAGACACTTTAATAATAAAAGACTTTTGGTAACAAATTATTGGACGTCTATTTGTCAAGCCCCTTCTGCAAAATCGAGCAACCCACATGATTTAAGGTTATTGTTGTCCACTTTCCGGGAACTTTTGGAAGCATTGTCAAACTATAATGATGTAGACATTTTAGATTTTGCTAAAATGATTCTTCTTTTGCAAAAAGTTGATACCCCATTGAAAACTCAGTTTGAGATTGAGTATAGTGATAAGGAAATCCCGTCCTATAAAGATTTGTTTAAATTCTTAGAGAAAAATTGTCGGGCTTTGGAAAATAGTTCTCTTTTGAATAAGCCGAAGGAGGTCTCACCTTCTCTACCCCCTAGGAAGGGTGGCAAACCACCCTATCCTGTGTTATTGACTGGAATAGGCCAGTCTGGTAATAAAGGTTGTGTTTATTGCCAGCAACAGCCCTACCATCCCCTTGTGAAGTGTACCAGATTTCTGGAATTAGAAGTAGGTCAGCGCCATCAATTTGTTAAGCGTAAACGATTGTGTTTTAACTGCTTTGGCAAACATGGTGTATCTCAATGCCCTACAAATGCCACGTGTCGTCAGTGCCAGGGTCTTCACCATTCCCTGTTGCAGTTTGTGAAAACCTCTCCGAGCCACCAAGTTGATTGTCCGGGGGAGACCCCCCGTATACTTAATAGTGAAGGTGCCCAACAGGCATTGTGTACCGCTACACCCAGTAGCAACCATTTTGGACCTCGTAAGAGGTGTGCTTTTTGCAACTGCCGAAGTTTTAGTGTTAGATGCCCACAACAAGTTTGTGTCTTGTCGGGCAATTTTAGATTCCGCTAGTGAAGCATCCTTTGTAACCGTCTCTTTGGCTGAGAGGTTAGGACTTAAAGTAGCTCCGAATAAAACTCCTATTGAAGGAATAAATGGCATGATTTCTAGTACATCAGATGACAATGTAACATTGCAGATAAGCTCGTCCAAGTTTCCTGAGTTTATTTTCCTGTGATGCCATTCTTATTCCTAAAATTTGTGGAACCATACCTGTGACTGTTGTAGAATATGATTCTATTCAGTGGCCATACCTAAAAAATTTAGATTTTGCTGATCCTAATTTTGGACAACCTAGTAGTGTAGACCTTTTAATTGGTGTTGATTTGTTTGGTCAGATGCTTGTGCCTGGCTTTAAAAAGGGAGAAAATGGAGGACCTTGTGCCATTAATTCAATATTTGGTTGGATACTCCTTGGTGGTATTGATGGTCCTCGTAAAACTCAAAAACCCATTAGTTTGTTGACCTCAGTGTCTTCCCCTATAGACTCTCGATTGGATAGTACCTTACAAAAGTTTTGGGAACTAGAATCGACCCCTCAAAAAATCCCTCTTTCCTCTGATGAGGATTTGTGTGAAAAAATATTTGCTACCACTCATTCAAGAACTGAGTCCGGCAGATATGTTGTTCGCTTGCCTTTCAGAGAGTCTCGACAAGAACTTGGTAACTCTAAAGGTCAAGCATTGCGTAGATTTAATATGATGGAAAACCGATTGTTGAAAAATCCTGCTTTGTATAGTGCGTACAAAGACTTTGTTCAGGATTACCTAGACCAGGGGCATATGAAATTGGCCAATTCTAGCCCTGACTTCCATTCATATTTTATTCCACACCACCCAGTTGTGAAGGCAGATGGTGACTTGTCAAAAATTCGAATTGTTTTTGATGCATGTGCCAAGACCTCAAATAGTCGTAGCTTAAATTCTATTTTATTGGTAGGACCTAAACTCCAAAGAGATATTGTGTCAATATTGCTTACTTTTCGCCTTTATAGTGTTGTATATTCTAGTGACATACGTCAAATGTTCAGGCAGATTGATATGCATCAGGCTGATGTGTGTTATCAAAAGATATTATGGCGGTTCGACCCAACCGAGGAGATTCAAGAGTACTCTCTTCAAACAGTAACTTATGGTGTGAATTCGAGCCCATACCTAGCTATTCATACTCTTCACCAGCTCGTTAAAGATCATGGCAGTGGCTTTCCACTAGCGAGCAAGGTGTTGATGCATACTACTTATGTGGACGATGCCATCGGATTAGCTAATTCTGTAGCTGAAGCTTTAGAAAGCCAGAAACAGCTAATTGCGTTGTTAAAATTGGGTTGTTTTGAACATCGTAAGTGGACTAGCAACACTCCTGAGTTACTAGAATCGGTTCCAGCTAGTCATCAGCAACCAATTTCCTTTGATGATGAATCTGCTGGTTTAAAAATCCTTGGACTAAAGTGGTGTCCAAAATTGGATTCGTTTTGTTATGATGTGATGCCCATTGTTTCCCAACAAAGGCCATTCACCTGGAGGCTGTTTCTGATTTGTCCACTGATGCATTTTTGGCTGCCCTCCGCCGATTTGTTGGTAGATGTGGCAGATGTGCTGCCCTCTACAGTGACCAGGGCACTAATTTTGTTGGGGCAAATAACCTCCTTGTGTCCTATTGTCAGCAAGCTGCTGAGACTTTAGCGATTAAGTGGTGTTTTAATCCACCCGCCAGTCCGCATTTTGGTGGACTCCATGAGTCTGGGGTAAAGTCCACAAAAACTCATCTGAAGATAATTGTGGGGGATCAAATCCTAACCTTTGAAGAGTTGATGACTGTATTGGTTCAGATTGAGGCTATTTTAAATAGTCGACCATTGTGTAGTATGAGCCCTGATCCTCATGACTTTCAAAGTCTTACTCCTGGACATTTCCTCACTGTGGAACCCTTGACAGCCCCTCCCGATGAAGACCTAACCAATGTTAAGTTAAACCGTCTCCATCGCTGGCAGCTTGTTCAGCAGATCCAGCAGCATTTTTGGCGCCGCTGGCATATGGAGTATTTACAGTCGTTGCAACAACGCGAAAGATGGAATACCCCCGATAACCCTCCAAAAGTTGGAACATTAGTAGCGTTGAAAGACGAAAACCTATCCCCATTGAAGTGGTCACTCGGTAGAATTGAAAAAATTTACTCGAGTCCAGATAGAATCCCCCGTGTCGTGCAAGTAAAAACCGCGAAAGGATTACTTGACCGTAGTTTGGTGAAGGTATGTCCGTTACCCAGCCAGTAACCAACCTTCAAAGGCTTGTGTAGCGTGAATCATGCTTATTTGAATTAACTTAAGTATGACGTCCATAGTTATTGCGATAAAATTATTGTTGCAAAAATGCTAATTTATGGTTTAGACCTTTTGGGTAATTGAATAACCTTTTTTTTTTATTTTTTTTTGGTTTTTCTATAAAAATTGGGAATTTTTATGGTGGGCGGAATGTTTAATGCTGCCAGTTATTTTTCTTTTTTTGAATTTTTTGGAAGACCTAACCTTAAAGTTTGTTTTGATATTTTGGGCTTTCTGCAAAAACCTTCAAAAAAGAAAGTCCTGTTTGGGAAAAATTCCGATCAGGTGATAATTTCTCCCTTTGTTGAAAGTTATTTTCTTTTTGATCACCTGATCATTTTGGTAAGATCATGCGCGGTTTTTGCTCACGCTGGGAGTTTGAAGCGCCACCCTGTGTGTGACAGGGGAATGAAGAAAACCACTTCCGCCAAAAAACTAAAAGAAGTCACACGTGTTTTCGGGTTGAAGACCGAAATTCCAGTCGCAAGAAGGGGCGGTGCCGCCAGTGAAATTTTGGACTGCTGCAGAATTACAGAAGGTAAGCTTCTAGCGTGTTGCCGATTTTTTCCTTTGTTTTTTAGTTTAATAGACTCTGTTTTCCCAGGCGGGGCGAATTTAACTTTGGGGTTATTTTTTGGGATATCTCTAGTTTTTCTCCCCTTCAGGGCTCAGATCTCTAGATTGTGATACGTAACCACAAATATTTTTAGTCTATGGTAGAATATAAACATCAACAAATAAAAACTGATAACAAAAGTTTACAAAAAAAAGACGGCTTGATAAAAATATTTACAGTTCAAAATGTGAGTTATTTCACCCCAGGAGGGAGTATGTGTCTCACCTACATCATAAAATACATTCGGCACTAGTTACTACGGAGTCAGTCACTTTGAATAATTTTAAAAACACTTAAAGATAACAAAAACAGACAAAAATTAATTTATTAAAAAGTATTATACACGAATAAACAGGGCTCCGCTCTGTCATGCTCAGTCTGTGAAGTGGAACATTTATTTGCAAGAATCTAGTAGGATATGAATGTCTGGGAACAAGATGTTCGAATTTTTGAAAATTTTTAAATAAAAACATGACACATTCATAAATGTATATACCATAAAATGTAAGAATATTTAACAATTTAAACTTACCCCTACATGATTCTGTTGTTTTCATCCCCAACATTAAGCGGATTACCCTTTTCTGAATTAAAAAAGGTTCTGCAACCAAGACAGCCGATGCGCCCCCCCCAGAAAATCAAACCATATCTTAGAGTTGAATAGAAGTTGGCATAATACACTGATAAAAGAGTGTCTTGGTTAAGATATTTTTTCAAAACTCTTAGGGAGTAACATGCAGAATTTAGTTTTTTGCACACTTGCTTTATGTGAATTTCCCATGACAAGTTTTGATCTATATCCATGCCCAGAAAAGTCACACTCTCAGAGAGTTCAACATCCCGCGAGAGCAACCCGAAAGTCTCTGGGTATTCATCTTTTGATTGCATTGTTCTAAAACAGACGAACACAGACTTATCACAATTTAACAGAAGACCGTTTCCACTAAACCAATTTTAAGCTCTCTCTAAACCAAATCTCGCTCGTTCAGTAAGAATCTCGAATGTCTCTGCCCAGAAAAGGATATTGGTATCATCAGCATAATTAACAATGCATAGAAATGCACTCTTGATGTAGTTTGGCAGATCATTAATGTAGATAAGGAACAAAAACGGCCCCAGGATGCTACCCTGTGGCACGCCCAAGGTCACGTTTATGTCCTCCGAAAAATACCAAGACCCCTCCTTATTAAGTCCCACTCTTTGCCTTCGATCTGTTAGATATGAAGCTAACCACTTAAGTGCTGGACCCCTGATCCCATAGGATTCTAATTTTTCTAGGATATCTTTGTGTTTTAAACAGGCAAAGGCTTTTGACAGGTCTAGAAATGCTCCCAAGACTTTGTTTCTACCCTCAATCCCCTCCAGTATCTTTTCAAGAAAGTCATATGTTGCAGTTTCGATTGACCTTCCCTTTAAAAACCCGTGTTGAGTTGAACTAAGGAGATTGTGCATTGCAAAAAACTTTTTTAATTGGTTATTCATGGCAACTTCAAAGACTTTTGAAAAGAATGAAAGGAGGCTTATGGGCCTGTAGTTTTCAATTTTGGTAGGATCTCCCTTCTTGTATAAAGGTTTTACTACTGCCAGCTTCAAGGATTCTGGAAAAAGACCCTCTTTAAATGAATTTTTTATTATAAAACAAAGTGGCCGGCATAGTTCTTCAGAGCAAAACTTTATCAGATTGGATGATATTTCATCAAAGCCAGAGCTATGTTTGTTGATGTGGTGTCCCTTCTGGCTTAGACAGGGGCATATCAAATGAGCACTAAACCACAAGTTAAAATTAATTATTAAGCAATAAAATGCCTAAAAACAATTTGTGTTTTACAAATAGTCAATGCTCATAAGCTAATGGAATCTAAATCCAGATATTTTGAAATTTTTATTCAGTGCCTTACTTTGTTGTTCAAATGTCCAACCAGAAACTAGTATAATAGTTTATGGTCCAACCAAGCTACCAACATGATTGTCAATTGAGGTAACGCAAATAGCTACCTATTAAAATATTTATTTTTAACTATGCCGCTGTTTCCAATTATTAATATCAATATTTTTCTGATCAAAAGTTATATGGAATATTAGTTACCCAAAATGGGAACTTTTTAAATTCACATATGAAAAAAGATTGCTTCTGTACAATATTCAAAAATATTTTTTTTACTAGCTATAAGCTAAAACTCAACAGAAGGATGACAAAAAGTAATTTTAAAGAAAGTTATAACTTTAAAAACATTTTTTATTCCCAAAAATAAAAAACAATGTATGCCACTGCATAAAAATTTCAAAACAGCTGGATTGATATTCAAGGCCGGTGCACTATCCGGACACACGATTTTTTGGAAAAAATAAAAATTACCTTAAAGTAGACCTCTAAATAACGTTTTTCCAAAAAAAAAATTGTGGATTATCCAGTATTTTTTGAGAAAATAAATAAATAAAACCTTAAAAAACACGTACAAAACAGCATTCTAACCTCACTTTTCATTCAATTTTGACTTCTTTTTTTCTCAACCCCATCAAAACAAAATTTGCCAATATCTGTGGCTTATATTTTGCAATGTTGCCACGTTTCCGCAAAAATAATCAAAATAAGGATTAAATCTGTTTTGATCACACCTAAAAAGATAAAATTAACCAAACCTAGTACAATGAAGCTTGTTGGCAATAAAGTGATATTCTATTATAAGTAACCCCAACCCAGCTCTACCTAAACCAACCCAAACCGAACCCAAACCAACCGAACGGAACCGACACAAATGGAACCAAATGAAAACAACCTGAACCGAATGGAACTAACCCGAACCAACCGGTACCGAACCAAATTGATCCGATCCCAACCAAACCAAACCCGAACGAAACCGAACCCACATCCGAACCGAACGCAACCAACCGAACCGAAAGGAAATAACCCAAACCGAACCAAACAGAACCAACCCGAACCGATCCCAACCGAACCGAACCCGAACGGACTGTGCCCAACCGAACCGAACCCGCAACCGAACTAAACCAACCTGAACCGAACTGATCCCAACCCAACGCGAACCAAACCAAAACAAACCAACCCATCCCAACTGAATCCAAACCAATCCTAAATCAAGGCATCCCAGCTCTACCAAAACCAACCCAAACCCAACCTTTCTACAAATATAATGAAACTTATCCTGATCAAAGCCTTCCCTTTTAAATTATTGGTTAAAAAAATATGAATGCCAGGAAGAAGGGACAATTAAATCAAAATATTTTATTTTATGCCTGTGATGTGGCAACCTCGCATTTCCAGTCAGTCACGGAATATAAGAATAAAACCCCAGCAAATGGCCAAAGTCCATAGTATCTATGCCCAATATCCCTGTGTATTTGCTTTTGTGTGCATTTTAGATAGAAATTGAAAAGTCTGTTTTTTATTAAAAAAACTATTTTTTTTTTTGATTTTCCGTACCTTCCGTATCAATTGGAAAAATGATGGTCTCGGACTAGTTATGGAAAACTTTCCAGTGGTAGCTGAAATTATGATTGAGACTTTACAGTATGTTAATTTTAGTCAGTACAACCTAGTACCTAATGCTAATAATGTATTCTTAGATTTAGTATTTAGCAATAACTCTAGTACAACAGTCAAAATTGCTGACGAGGTTTTAATTAAATGTGACGTCCATCATCCAGCATTAATAATAAATATCAGCTGTGATCAAACTAGTCAAAATCTCCAAACTTATGAAACTTCAGTTTTTAATTTTAAAAACTGTGATTATAATAGGATTAATAATTTTTTAATTAATTTTAATTGGGATCAATATTTTAGCTCTGATGATGTTAATAAAAATGTGTTTAAGTTTTATGAGGTTTAAAATTAAGAATAAATTTAGGTTCCCCATATGGTTCGATGATGATTTGAAAGTGAGTGTTATAGAAAAACGTGAAGCACACAAAAGTTTTAAAAAATCTAGAAGCATTGCAGATTATCAAGTTTTTCAACAACTTAGATCATACTGCAAAGAAAGAGCTCAACAGTGCTATTTGGAATATTTAGAGGAAGTTCAAAATAGTGTACAGCTAAATCCACAATATTTTTGGAAATATATTAAGAACAAAAATCAAAATAATGAAGTTCCCACACCTATGAATTATGATGGTCGGGAAGCATCTACCGGAGTAATGGTAGCACAGCTTTTTGCATCATATTTTTCATCATTGTATAAAAATAGTAATACAAGCAATGACAATTTATCAGGCTTTTCACAAAACTCATTAAATATCCATAGCATTTGCATTGAAATTTCTCAGATTTTTGAAAGGTTGTCATGTCTTGACCTAAGTAAAGGTGCTGGACCTGATAAGATTGGACCAATGTTTCTTAAAAACTGTGCTTTTCCATTGTCGAGACCATTATGGTTGCTTTTTAATCAATCACTTTCAAAAGGAGTTTTTCCAGATATGTGGAAAACTTCGTTTTATGTTTCGCCGATTTACAAAGGCAAGGGAGGCAAGAATAATGTGGAGAACTATAGACCAGTTAGCATTATTTCCCAGATACCAAAAGTTTTTGAATCCATCGTCAATGATTACTTAAAGGAAATATTTAAAAATGTCATAACCACAAAACAGCATGGATTCATGAGCGGAAGATCTACTACCACCAATCTTCTTGTATATGAGAATGTCTTGACAGAAGCCTTGGAGAGTGGGTATGCAGTGGACACTGTATATACTGATTTTTCCAGGGCGTTCGACAGGGTAAACCATTCCCTATTAAGAAATAAATTAGGCAAATATGGAGTCGGGGGAGTTTTGCTTAACTGGATCTACTCTTATTTATCAGACCGTTCTCAAATAGTCAAAATAAATAATGCTTTTTTATCATCACCTTTTTTAGTAAAATCAGGAGTCCCCCAAGGTGCACATCTTGCTCCTTTGCTTTTTAATATTTTTATTAATGATGTTGTAGAATGTTTTATTAATAGTGATTGTTTAAATTATTGTGATGACATAAAGTTTTTTAAAATAATTAAATGTAAGAGTGATGCCGAATTAATGCAAAAAGATATTGACCGATTTACTGAATGGTGTGACTTGAATGATATGGTGTTAAATGTTTCAAAATGTAAATATATTCAATTTTCTCATAGCTCAAAACCAGTCTCAAACAAATACTTAATAAACAAAATTCCAATTGAGGAGGTTGGTATTATTCGTGACCTTGGTGTGATGTTTGACTCAAGACTCACATTTTCTGAACATATAAGTTGTATATGTAAAAAGGCCTTTAAAATGCTAGGTTTCTTAAAGAAAAACACAACAGACTTTAATAATGTAATTGCTCTAAAAACTCTATATACATCACTCGTAAGGTCACATGTGGAAAGTAATGTAAATGTTTGGTCTCCTCTTTCTAAAAGTCATATAGATGCTCTCGAGAGAATTCAAAAGAAATTTTTGAGATATGTTGGCTATAAATTGAAAATTCCACAAGAAATAATAGACTAAAATCAGATATGTAGGCTTTTAAATCTGGATACACTTGAGAATCGAAGGAAAAACGCAGATATAACTTTATAGCACAAACTGATACATCATCAAATTGACTGTCCAGAACTGGTAGAAAAAATTAACTTTTATGCACCTATAGTGCGTTTACGTAAAACCAATACATTTCTTCCAAATCAACATAGAACAAATTATGGCCAGCATTACTCATTTTCAAGGATATTGAGAAATTCAGAGATTCATCTTGATATCTTTTCAACAAAATTGAATACTTTAAAAAACCATTTAAAGAAAAATAAAGTGTTGTACAATATGAAACCTTAACTTTACTTTTGCTTTTATTTATGAATGCATTATTTATGACTACCTACTTTAAAATTATAATTAAATTTATATATATATTTTGTTAATACTATATACTAATAGGTGAAAAGTTCTAGATGTTCTTATGTAAGATTTTTCTTTTTTGTAAGTGGATTTGTATCCGTAAATAAATAAAATAAAATAAAATAAAAAATAAAACTAAATCAGTTTCAAGATCCCTAAATTACTATTTTCAAAAAGAATCGTCATCAAAAAATGTCTCGTTTTAGTGTCTGGATAGTGCACTGAAACCTTGATATTCCAATAGTTTAGGGGAATTGGCTATGTCTAAAGAAACAAACTTTTTTTTGGTTTATAGCCTAATTTTTAATTTTATCATGTATTTTTACGCTGAGTAGATATGCCCATGTCTAAACCAAAAGGGCCACCACATTCTAGTCCAGGGTTTTTTTGATAATGACATGATAATTTCAGAAAAATCATCTGGGGTTGGCACACACTCATAGTTGAGTGCAGGTTTCTTTTGGTGGGATGATCAGCTGCTCACAGTACGCTACAATATAAATAGAGAATCAAGAATTTATTTAGATCTGTAGGAGGGTGTACAAATTTGGTTCAGCTGATGACCCTCTGTAGGTAATGGATCGTTCATACTCATCTTTTGTCTAGTCTTTTGTCTTGGTTTAGTCATATGTCCTGTCATAAGAAAGTTAAAACCACTGTTTCTTATGGGAGTGTTCATACAATGCTTTTGCTTTTGTTTTTGATTAGTCTTTGTCTTAAGAGTTGCCAACTTTCAATCCTTAGGACAACGACTAAGACAAGTGACAGACATCAGCTGATGTTTGTTTTTTTTTTTACAGGGCATCCAAAGAGCGCAAGCGCGCGGTCGAAATTTTAAATTTACCGCCATTAATCATGTTTTTAACAGAAAATCTCAACATAACCTCAAAATTTTATTTCTTTTTTTTTCTTTTGTTCTTTCGTGTCTGTATTTCGTGCACAGATTAGGTTAAATAAGATTGTTTTGTGTAGAAAATGACTTTTGAAGAGGGTCTCTTTATTGAAATTGAATTTTTTTTCAGTGGGTTACGACTAAGACTAATCAAAAACAAAAGACGAGTATGAACAGCCGATTTTGTTTAAGACAGCTAAGACTAATCAAAAACAAAAGACTTAGGTATTGTTCATACTCGTCTTAGTCTTTTGTTTTTGATTAGTCTTAGTCATAACCCACTGAAAAAAATTTCAATTCAATTCAATCAATAAAAAGGCCCCTTTTTAAAAGTCATTTTCTACACAAAACAATCTTATTTAACCTAATCTGTGCACGAAACACAGACCCGAAAGAACAACAGCGAAAAAGAAAATAAAAACAAATAAAATTTTGAGGTTAAGTTGAGATTTTCTGTTAAAAACATGATTAATGGCGGTAAATTCAAAATTTCGGCCGCGCGCTTGCGCTCTTCGGACGCCCTGTAAAAAAAAACAACAAATATCCGCTGATATCTGTCACTCGTCTTAGTCCTTGTCCTAAGGATTGAAAGTTGGCAACTCTTAAGACAAAGACTAATCAAAAACAAAAGCAAAAGCATTGTATGAACACTCCCATAAGAAACAGTGGTTTTAACTTTCTTATGACAAGACATATGACTAAACCAAGACAAAAGACTAGACAAAAGACGAGTATGAACGATCCATAAGACGAGTATGAACAATACTTAAATTATCCTATTCTATTAAACAATATACAAACCTAAAAACTACTGCAGTTGAGTTATTACAAACTAATCTGTTAAAAGTATTTGTTAATTTTAGAATATTGTTTATAACACTCATTTTCGAGAAATAAACCAAAAAAAATAAGAAAAATTTCAAAACTTTGACAACTACTGTGTGTTGAAAGCCACAGCAATCTGTGAGCCACACAATACCATTGAAAGCTACTTCTAGAATTTTAAAATTTTACTCACAGATTAGGTAAATAAGTATAAGGGCCTGGTCACTCGAGCTTCACTGACTAGTCGATGGCGGCGCCACCGTAGACCCCCGCTCATCCTCTCCCAACCCGCTACACGAGTCGTTAAATACCGAGATGAATTCAATCAAAGGAGCATGCGCCAAAATGAACGTCAAAATGTCTAATTTAAATTATTGGCGCGAATACCGTGATTGGCGCGAGATCGAAGAGCTTAACGTATAATAAAAAATTCAAGGTATAAAATACTGGTCAATTCTAATTTTTAGGTATGATTTTATGTCGGTACCGGGTGGTTTTTTATAACCGGAGCACTCAGCAACTTTATCATTGAAAATAAATTAAGATTTTTTGGTTAATTATGACAACTTTAAAAGCCAACATAATTTTTTTCTATCCGTCACCATGTACATAGTGTCCCAAATTCAATGTTTTTGGGGGGCTAAAAAAAACTGATCCCCCTTTGCGACATTCAAATTTCAAAAGAAGCTTAAAGGTGAAAATCGCATTTTGATATAGCAAGCCGTTTTTAAACTACGGGGTGTTTTTAAAAAGTCTGCATTTTGGGAAGGGGTCTATAACTTGTTTATTTATTAATATTTTTTATTTCTGTGAAAATATTCTTAAGACACTTTTTTAAGAGGAATTCAACTGTTAAATTAAATTTCATTTGTCACGTTTAGTTTTTGAGATATCACATAAAATTAATTTTTCTTTATGGGAGGATCTCTTTATTTCTTTATATTTTTTTTATTTTTACCACATATTTTAGTTTGCTTAATGGGTTTAAAATATTTTAATATTATAAAATTATAAAAATAAAAAAAGAATAAAGAGGTGATTAAAAAATAAAAATAAAGAAAACAATAAAAAAATAAAATATTGAGGGTGATACATCATTTTAAAGGAAATTTTAAGCTGATTTTAAAAATCGAATAAAAAAAGAGTTATTCTGTAAGAAAAATAACAACTTTATGCAATATTTTAAAAACCAAAAGAGATAAATAAAAACCGTTTACATCTGTCCATTCTTCAAGAAAAGATCTATAAGAAAGCTATTTACACAAAAACAAAATTTTCATAAACAAAAAAGTTATAGACCCCCTCCCAAAATGAAGACTAAAAAAACACTTCGTAGCTTAAAAACGGCTTGCTATATCTAAATGTGGTTTTCACCTTTAGGCTTCTCTTGAAATTTGAGCGTCGCAAAGGGGGGTCAGTTTTTTTCTATCTCCCCTAGAAATACCCGATACCACAAAAAAAAACAACGAATTTGGGACACCCTGTACAGGGTGTGACAATGAATTCGATTTTTTGAGAGGGAACACCCTGTATATTTTTGCATTTTAAGATTCGTCTTTTCTTTCTGATTTCAAAAATATACAATATCTACGTGCTGCGATTAATATTTTTGAGGTATATGCAGTATTTCTTCCATATGATCTTATGCATTTCACGTTTATTTTGTTTTGCCATGGGAGTATTGACTCTTAACTCCAATGTTTCTTCAAGTATTTATTGATTGTGTTTGTATTTCAAATCATCACACAGATCCAAGTTTTTTGGGAAGGAGCATTTACATTCTAGGCATCTAAACATAAAAACACTTTCTGCATAGGAATACCTTTATTTTTGTATGCCATGTTTACTTTGACAGTGTTTATTCAAATTAAATTGGGCACTAAATAATTTGTCACACAGCTTGCACGTCACCGGCATTTTCACAGCACAAAAACGACGAATTTTCATAAAAAAGAACTGGAAATTATTAAAGTTTTGCTGTATAAAACCATACTGAAATATCTCTCAGTTGATTGGTTGGCAGAAGTGACAGAACAACGCTTGCGCACGTCTTGGAATTCATCTCGGTATTTAACGACTCGTCCCGCTACTGCCCATCTTTTCGGTAGAAACCAGCTGATCGGTCTCGAATTTTGTGGAATTCCATTTTTTCGTTTTTTACTGCAATTTTTACGGCTTTTACCAACATTTTTGGTATTTAGGAAACCAAATTTTACCGGCCAGCCAAAAATTCAAGAATTTGTTAATAATCTCAAGTAAGTATATAACATAACCTATAAAATAAATTTGCATGGTTTATTTTAACAAAAAGCCCAATTTCATCGGCGTGGCCAGCCTGAAGGGGGCTGCAGCCTACGTCTATGCTTTCTGTGATACACATATATTGTATCTGTATTTTTTTAATAGTAGTGATCCAGGGGACCCCTGCAATACATAAGGGCAGCCTGAGATCCAACAGAGGGGGCCAGGCCCCCCTTAGCTACGCTGATGTCTATCCTCTGATTGTGGGTTATAAATTTCAAACCTTGGGCTGGGTTCGGTTTGCTTATCTAGCACTTTTGGTAAATAGGAATTATAACATTCCGAAGAAAGAATATTGTTTGTATATTACAATTTTATATTGTTTCAGGTAATGTTTTTCCAGCTGCTCCAAAGGAGACATGACTGACATGCACATAGAGTGGGGCTCGTGTTCGGTTCATATCACCAATTATAACAGCGGGATAGATCATTTAGGGTAATTTGGTGTGTATGCTAAGGTAGGTTACTGATCAAGAGAGCAGCACTCACTATGTGACCTAGGATATTCTACCTGGGCAAATATGGTGTACTAAAATTAGCAACCGAACCACCTCTGGACAAAAGTGTTATATAAAATATGATATATTGTGACTGAGCTAGCCCCCTAATATATGTAAGGAACTCACATGTTTATTATTAAGAGAGATTAATTATAATACTGGTATTACATATTTAGTGTGTTGAATTATACAATAAAAAATTAATTAATTTTCTTTTAATAAAGTTTTAAATAAGTTATTTATAATAAATACCTACCCACATACATAATGTAGTTTTATTTTCTGAATTTACTGCCAAAATATTTGCATTGTTTCATTTTTGATATGACACAATGCAAACATTTTGGTGCAATCAAAATTTAATTTTTAAAATTGGCGGCTGCCGCCGCCGCGCCAGCTGGGCGATTGCAGCGCCGCGCTCGATTGGTCAGGAACTAAAAAAAGAGGCATAGAATGAGTGTCCCATCTTTTTTTATACTTATTTACCTAATATACTTATTTACCTAATCTGTGTTATTTACCTAATCTGTGATTTTACTGACCAGCGAATTTTCGTATTTTTCGAAGGGCGTTCGTTTATACGATCATTTAACCAGATAGGATCAAGTTTGCAACTTGGACCAGATAAAAACTGTGTCCCGGATTTACTAGCTTACAGTTTCCCACTGGAATTGTTATTCACCTGCTGGTTCAAGAGACAAGTTTAAATTCCCCCCCCGTCTGGAGGAGAGAGTTCTGTATATATAGGCTTTTCCTCCCTGGGGGAGGTATGGCGCCGGTTATTTTCATAATTCAAAGACGCAAAGGACGAAATTTTAATCCTACACGCGCCAATCAAAACTTTCCAACTAATAAGATTTCCTAATACAGGCATCAAAACAAAAGGTAAAATCAATAATAGAAATATCAAAATAGATAGAAACCCTCTTTTCTCTTTATGAGATTAATTTTGTTACTCCTTCTTAACAAGACAAACATGACGAGAGGCGGAAAACTAAATGGAATGCTGTGCGACTCATTAAATGAGTTTTTATCTTGTATTCTCTTTTATTTTCATATCCCCAAGAAACGCTCTCCACCATTGATACCTGACAGAAATCTCTCCTAATTTTATAGATTATGCCAGACAAGACGCCACAGAATGCTCTATATTTCGGGGCATCACATTCCTCCCCTTTATAAATCGAAGGAAGATGAAACCAGCTTCCTTCGACCTAATTACCGACGATCAGACATACAATAACAGATTACACACACGATTTATTTTGAGGAGGGTGTCCTATTTACTTATCCTAATTCTTCGCATAGGTCAGGGTAGCCTAAAAACCTCATAGATGTTACGCTAGTCCGCCAACCTTCGCTCTTCATTCCCCTTTCTGTTTGACAAAATTCGATATTTCCCTGTTGCTTTACAGGTGTTTTTCTGTAACTTTATGTTTACGTCTTTTCTAAAGTTATTACTAAATGTGAACGGCACACATGGTCCCTCCGCTTTGAAGGTACCTTTTTAAATACAGAAACAATTTCCTAACAGATATGAGGTTAGGTTTTTGGCTAATTTTTATTAGAATAGTTGAATAAAGTAGACTCGCGATATAGTGAACTACTCTAAATAGTAAACAGAATATTTTTTATTCATGTAATCTGTAGAGTGAACAATCTGCCTCTTGAAATAGTGAACCCTTTTGCTTTTGAACTAAAACAACCATGTTTAAACAGGAAAACGACAAAACGATATGATACGTTTTTTTTCTTCTTTCGCGCAATTAGTTTCTTGCAGTAATTGGTTTTATAAGGTCGCGTCAGTGTGTCTTGAGCAATATGGGAAAAACTAGGAAACATTTAAACTTCAGTATCAAGAAAATAAAGACCCAACCAAGAGTGATGACAACCTACAAGATTAAGACCACTTTACTTAATCTACATAACTTGAGAAATTTGATGGTTGAAACACGATGCTAAAAACAACAAATTCGGGTGAAAATAACTTAATTTTTTGAGAAAAAACACTAAACTACAATTCATTAGCATTTGAATGTTTAAGATTTCTTGTATTGCTAATAAAGCTATTTTACTATAGAAAATCATCGGTTCCATTTCTTTTTTTTTTTAATATTCATTATAGTGAACAAATCGATAGAGTTTACAGGCCGTGCCTTTAGTTCACTATACCGCGAGTCTACTGTATTTTTATGGGCCTACCCTACCCTTTGCGGTTATTTAATTGCTATATAAAAAACCTGTATGTTATACACAATCATATACTCATATTATGTATATATAATTTATTGTTATTATACCTTTTTTATTAATTCAACACCACCACTTTAGGTTTTATATAAGTTCCTAGGGTCCGGCCACTTGACTTCACAACACTTATTTTATTTTAGTTTTAATTTTAAAAGTTTACGTCTACAGTTTTTACACCTACATGCTATTATTAAGAAACTGTCCCTATTATTGAAAAAGTCTTATTTTTTTAAATATTTTTTCTCTTTTCCAAACTCCTTAATTCAACAAGATTCAAACGTATAAGGGCCTATTACTCCTCACGTCTTTTGGAGTTATCCCGTACTCGACGGAGTCGGACCCTTAAGGGTAAACTCTCCTCCGGATGATCCATTCCATACAGATGCCGTATGTCCGCGAGGTGTCGGCGTCCGTGAGGTCCTAAGAGGGACCAACGGGGGCAAAGCATTACGGGCTCCCCCCGATTGGCCTAATCCGGGGAGGCGGGAGTGTCGAGAATACCTGGAGGGATGTCTGTTTCTGGTTCTGTTTCGAAAATTCCCTGCCCGTGTGTGGTGTTCTCCCAGCTCGTAGATGACATTTGCCCAACATCAGAGCTTGGAGCTGGAACCCTTTGGTTTTGATGTAACTCAGGCATCCTAATGCCCGTTGAACAGTTCACACACGGACAGACGGTCGTTCGTAAATTTGAGAATGTTTCTTTATAAATTCTATATTCCCATTCCAGCGTTAGGGCCTGTCCTTAAATTACGTAACGCATGAGGGGGGGGAGTGGGTCAGACTTCGCGTTATGCAGCGTTACATAGGGATGGGGTGTGTACTTTGACGCGTTACGTAACATCCTTTACCTACAACCAAAATTATTATTTTTGGTAAAAAGTTTTTTTTAATATACAAAACTGCACCTTTTAAAATAAATATAGTACCTATCAAAAAGATTTTTAAAATGTCTACTTCCGACCTAGGGGACATTTTAAAAAAGTACGTAAAGGAACCTTAATGTTCAAAAAAGTCCCCGGAACGCCCTTGGAACGTTTTTGTGGGTCTTTTTTACATTTTTAAAACGTCTCTACATAATTTTTTTAAGACGTTTTAAGAACGTTTTTCGGACGTTTGCCAAAATGTTTCGAAGACGTATAGAAAACGTACTAGGGACGTTTAAAAAACGTACCTGGTACATTTTAAAAACGTTCCGGGGACGGTTTAAAAACGTTTCGATGACGTTTTAAAAAAGTTTCGGGGATGTTTTCAAAACGTACGTTTAGGGACTTCAATATCCAAAAAAGGTCTGCGGTGCGTTTTTAAGGATCTATATTCCGTTTGTGAAACGTCCCTACAGAATATTTTTCGTTTGTCAAATTTGTTTTTTATCCAAACAAAAATTTCGGACTTCCATTGTCTTTATTTTAAACTCGACGTTTCCGTGATTAAGTATCTCTGTTTTCAAATATACAAACGTACTTTTTAGGTACGACAAATCTACGGTCAAAAAAATAATAGCGCGAGGTCATTTGCGTGAAAACAAATGCGCGCAACCGTTAGCAGGGACAAATGCGCGCAACCAATTGTGCACTGACAAATACACGCAACTAACAACGCCAAATTATTAGTCTATTTTTATAACAGGTTCGAATACAAACGCTCCTGCAAATGCGTTAACAAGTCGAATTGCCCTGTCCAGCCGAGGAGGACCAGAGGCTGAGGATAGTTGATCCGGTTAGGTTAGTATTCTAACCAGCCCGGTTACGTCAGTATATGAAAAAAAACTTTCCTAACCGGAGCAGGATAGTTTTTGCTTGTATAATAAGCCAACCAGGTCAGGTTAGAATACTAACCTAACTGGGTCAACTTTTCAACTATCCTCGTCCACCTCGGTTGGACAGGGCAATTCGACTTGGTTATAGGTTGGTTAGTACTCTGATAAAAATATAAGAATGCAATTCGCGGTTCTCGGGCGCTATTAAGGGCGCGCGAATGACCCACGCACTATTGACCCAGCGCCTTTAAAAACATCCTATATTATGTATTTTTGAGGTACTCAAAAGTTAGGGCCCTAGAAGGACCTAAAAGTTACGTTTTAGATTTTCGCGTATTTAAATTATTTTTTAGGACGTTTGAAAGACGTACTTTTTAGGTAAGCAAAGGTTGGGCCTTAAGGGACCTTAAAATTACGCTTTAAAAACCCCCAAATTTGCGGGTTTTTAGAACGTTATTTTTGGGACGGCTTAAAAACATACGTTTTAGGTACGCTAAGGTTAGGACCCTAAGGTACCTTAAAAGTACGTTTTAAAAACGACCTTATTTTGTAAGTTTTTATAACCTCCTTTTTAGGACGTTAAAAAAACTTAATTTTTAAATATGCAAAATTTAGGGCTTTTGTAGGTACGGGTAAATTGAGGGCCGAAAGGTACCAAAAAGTACATTTTTAAAACATTTTTTTGGTAAGTTTTGAAAATGGAACAAATTGGAAGTTTGTGAAACATTTTAACGTTTTTAAAACGTACTTTTTAGGTATAGGGACGTCGGGACCTATAAAGACCTAAAAGGTACGTCCATGGGACGTCAGATGTTACTAGACATAGCGCGTATCAAAACAGCATTTTTTCAAATAGCGCTTATCAAAATACCGCGTGTTTTAAATGGCGTCTAGCAGATAAGTGTATGTTCAATCCATCACATCCTATGACCAAGGGAGGCTACACTACCGGGAGGTTTATGGGTTTTATTTTGCTCATAATTTCTTAAGGGGCCATGAGGCATGGCTCCATGGCTTCTGTAATAGTGCCGGTATATCGCGAGGACAATTCGCCGCCGGCCGATTGACCGCAAGAATTTTTGTTTAATTTTAATTTTAATTTTAATTTAACTTACTTTTTCCTAAATCATAGCTTCCCTGTCCTCTTGTTGGGATATCAAAATTTGTGTTAAACCTAACAGTGGTCAATTCCTAACCGGTTTGTGGATTACCATTTTGCAAAAAAATGTTCGCACAAAAATGTTTTCGAAAAAAAAATGTTTTTTTAATAAGTAGTTTTTGAAAAAACAAAACCAAATTTTTTAAAAAAAATTATTTTTAAAAATAATATTTTTTTAAAAGGTAGATTTTCCATAAACTAAATATTTATAAAAAAAACTAAAAATTTCTTTTTTATATTACTTAATTTAAAAAAAAATATTTTTTAAAATTTTCCCATTCCCATATCAAAATGGGGATATTTTGTTACGCCCTATTTCGTTACAGAGATATTTTTACATTGTGATTCATCTTATTAGAAAGCTAAAGCATTAGCCGAGAAGAGCGATCTTCTCGGGCATTAGATTATGATTAAAAAAATAGAGATTTCCCTTAAATTAAAAATAAAGGACGCTTTTTCACTCCCCTGCCTATCTACATAGTCTACCTAGAAATCATTTGTTCAATAAACATAAAAAATATTTTATGTCTTTAAAAAATTTAAATATATAAAGTAGGGGGGGGGGGATAATAGCAAACGTTACGTAATTTTCTAGGGGGGTTAGTGATTTGGTCACAGGTGCGTTACAGGGGGGTGGGGGGGTGTTAAAATTTCGGGATTTTTGCGTTACGTAATTTAAAGACAGGCCCTTATCCACTAGATTTCTAGGAATATTTTTAGCTGGAACATTTGTATATACGTAAGGTCCACTGGCCCGTACATTTCCAGAAGTGCCCGCACCCTACACAAGGCCGCTTCAGAAAGGGGCCCCCGTATTATAGGGTGTATCAATCTAATGTTGTTCACCATTGTTGTGATGGTTAAGAAAAACTCCATAATATTTTAATTTTATTTTTTTTTAGTTTGAAATAGATGTAGGCCGGACTTCCGTTTCAAAACACTGCGGAGAACAGACTGATTTGAATCTAATGACGTTGTTGCGTAATAGTCGCTTAAGGTAATTTTAACTTCGGAGCTTATCACTACTTGACTCCATCGTTGGCCTCCTTTATAAAAAGCTGCTCCCTCACATGCTCCATACGTATTTAATTTTTCTGCTAAGGTCATTGATTGTTTAATGGTTTGGTTAGATTTTAGGTTTGAAAATATTTTTCCATGAAAATCTACATGTTCCTTAAAAGCGTGCATTTTTTGGCAGGCCTCGCCTCCTATTTAATGTACATAACTCCCTAAGACGTCTTCAACAAGAGAACTATGACTCATCATCCCACAATGCATAATAATTCGGTAAAATTTCGCTCAAACAGGTTTGTACATGAAACCTTTAATAAAGTTCTTTTTCTAATACTTAAATATAAGCATTGCGTTCATTATATTCCGTATTCAAAGCTGGGCAATTTCCCACATCTTTTAGGGAGATCGCCGTAATATTCGTTTTTTCGTGTTTGCAGTCAAATGCAATCAAAGCCATAGTGGCTCCCAGCATGTGTACTATTCCTACAACTAGTCTCATGATGAACGTCTTATTCTGGCTCGGGGCAGACTTCTTGTTCCAATAGATCCTGAAACCAAAGAGCATTCTATGAAGTTCAATTATTAATATTTATACAGTATATTTAAAGCTTAATATATCGTTGTCTCAAAACTTTTCGCCACCCCTTTAGAAAGGCAACAAATCGATTTTTGTTGGCTTTTTTCCTTTCCGTTTAATTTCCCATTCATAATTGCCCATAGATCGCGCTCGTTAGTCACCCACTATGGTTGGGCAGAATTTTAAAAGTTTTAGTGATTTTGATATAATTAGATATGAAGACATTTAAAATACTCTGTCAATTTATGGATACTTAAGCTCACACTAGGTACGATACATATAATAGTGTACGTGTGCGCCAATATCACCAAAAGCTGAAATAAATTTTATTCAATTCCAGACAGGTAATTTGGTTTGATACCACACAAGTCATGTTTTGACTTAAAACAACTTTTTTTCAACTAAAATGTATTTTGTTTAACTCCAGACTCAATTACTTTTCTTTTGATATCACACATGCCATATTTCCACTTAAACTCTAATTTTTGAAATTTTCCCCTACCCTTTTTTTAAATAAACTAAAATGTATTTTGTTTAACTCCAGACTTATTTACCTTTCGTTTGATATCACACAGGCCATATTTTTACATAAACTCTAATTTTTGAAATCTACCCCCCCCCCCCCTTTTATTTGGCTTGTGTTCGGTGGATTTTGTTCATTTTTAAATGGGACCATCTCGGCTCAAGACCCATCAGGTATCAAATTTCATTAAAATCGGGCAAGTGGTTTTTGAGTTATGCGCGTTGGCCAACACGATTTTTGTAAAATTATACAGTTTTTTAAAGCTTGTTTCTTAATATCACTAATTCTAGTGAAGGATCAAAATCACACAAAAAATATAGAAATCCGAAGTACACAAATTAAGATATGTCAAATTGCGCTATCTTTTTAAATGGTATTCGGTTGTTGAGTTTGAATTAGACATCCGAACAATTTTTTGTTCACCGCAATGTTGTTTTTAAATAATTTGGTTTAGTTTTAATAATAATTAACAAAAAAATAGTCATACTTAAAAAAAATTGTTAAATCTTAAGAGCAATTTTTTGAATTTTTTTATAAAACTCGATATTGCTAGTTTGGTATTTTTTTGCGCGGTTCCATGTAAAGATAGTATATAAATTTAAGCACATTGTAATTAAGGTCACTATATAACGAAGTGGTTTAAAAGTACTGTATACCAATGATTAATTTTAAAAAAGTATTTTATGTTTTGACTGGGTAATTAGATTGACCTTATAACTTGTTTATATGTTTTTAAAACTTTTGTTTTGCACATAAAAACAATAAGTGGGAGTCTGCTGTCTGCCTATGTTTTTATCGCGATTCCGTCGTTCATTTCTGAAATTGGATTGAATTTAAATGTTATTCCTTAATAAGACTTTATTTGGGGAATTTCCGACCCTCGCTCAGTTCTTTTTGAGTGTTCCCTGCTTTATTTGTATTTAAGGGTATTTTAGGAAACAGTAAAATCACCAAAAAAGGTGCAGGAACATTTTCATTTTCTACGTGGAATATTTATAACTTCAGGAAAAATACAGGATTCCTATTCATAACTCATTTTCAAGAAAAAACATTAAAAAATATTGAATCTAACACAAGGCTAAATCCTCCTTCCCCGCTCCCATGCTTTAGGCTAAGGAATGGAAGAAAATGGTGCAATGGGCCCGAAGTCTGCTTCTGTATCCCTTTATGGCCATGAACCGTGCCAAATCGTGTCTCTTTTAAGAAAGCCTTCCAAATTAAAAAAAAAGGCACACAAGAAAAAATATATTAAACTAAGCAATGTTAGAATAGATCACTTACTACCGATCGCTTTTTGTTTCAAGCGCCTTAAAATTCAGAGGGCGCTGGCAAAAGCTGTAAACGCTCGGTTAAAAAGCTCGAAGAGATATTTTCAGCTCCATGAATAAACGAACGGCTACTTGATTTGCTAGATTACGAATAAACGACCGGCTTATGCCGATCACACACAAAAAAACATAACGCGTAAGAAGTTCAACCTTATGGACTTTTCTTACGTAAATCCAATATGGCCGCTGCTATTCGATCGCTGATTGGTTGAAAGTCCGCTATGCGCCATGCTACGGATTACGTAAATTGTGTGTGTGAAGGCCTTTAACGAGGAAACGGAGCGGCGTACAGGACGTTTATTCTTGAGTGACCGTGAGGTGAGGTGAGCGGAAAGTTTACTTGCACGTGTAAACTTGGAACGTTTTCACTATCTTTTTACACGGGGAAATGAATCCACCGGTGTGAGCGCTCACCTCACCTCATGTCTCAGACAGTCAAGAAGAAACATCGATCGAATAAACGAAAGCTACAGGAAAAGTTAAATAAATCGTTGGTCAGTAAAATAGACCCATTTTGAAAGCACTAACAGCTTTCACTAAACAGCTTTGAAAAATAAAATCTAACCTCTTAGAAAAATGTAAACATTTCATTTTTGTTAGTTAAGTGTTTAAAACAAAACCCTTTGCAAATGACTAGTAAAGCTAAAAAAGCTCGCAAGAGGTATGAGACCGATTCTGACTCCAGTAGTGTTGACAGTGAAGAGGAAGCTCGTAGAAAAGATTTAAAGGGTATGTTTATAGCGAGGGGTGAACAGCTAACCCAAAATGTGTACACCAATTGTAAAAATCCACAATCTTTTGCTAAGATTGTGAGGGATTGTGGTAAG
This sequence comes from Aspidapion aeneum, assembly GCA_963576565.1. Classification (NCBI taxonomy): domain Eukaryota; kingdom Metazoa; phylum Arthropoda; class Insecta; order Coleoptera; family Brentidae; genus Aspidapion; species Aspidapion aeneum. Next base: position 74,482,538 of record OY755041.1, on the reverse strand, counting down.
ATTGTGAGGGATTGTGGAGGACAGCCCATCAAAAATTCTTACAGCCAAAAAAAGAAAACAAAAAAAACAGTCCTCATGTCTATAGTTTCCTCTCCTCTCTACTCTACTCTACTCTACCTTTGCCCCCTTCTTAACTTACCGTTACCAGCCCTGCTACTTAATAACGATTAGGGTGCTTTGGGCACCAAGCATCAATGGGGCGCCAGTACCCTCAGGGCAGGAGGGTGACGAACCCTCCCCCCCCACGCTACACCACTGGGACTGTGGTAAGATTGTGAAAGATTGGGAGGGATTGTGTTAAGAATGTGAGGGATTGTGAAGGATTGTGGTAAGATTGTGAAGGATTGTGAGAGATTGTGGGAGATTGTGAGGGATTATTTAAAGATTGTGAAGGATTGTGAACAGATTGTGAGAAATGTGTACACCGATTGTGAGAGCTATTCACCCCTCAGTTTATAGCTTGGTTTATTATATAGCCCTACTGTGGATGGCGTCAGTCAAGGACTCTGTGCAAAGTGCAACGGGACTCTAGTCTGATATAAGTCTGTTTCAAGGTTTTTTATAAAATTTAAATAAGCTTTTTTCTCTGCTTGCCAAAATAGGAACTACCCATATTGAGGGGTGATAAGCTAAACCCAAGGGGTTTCTCACCTTGTTAATTGGTGTACAAATCACTGGTTAATACATGTCAATACTGTGTCAATTATGGTCAATACTAAGTCAATAGTGGTCAATACTATGCAATAGTTGTCAATATGTAGTTAATATGTGTCAATACTTGTAAATACCTAGGCAATAACATCTTCATACCTGTTAATAAAATGTAAATACCTGTGGTTAATATGTCAATACCTTGAATTTTTAAGTTAGAAGTGTGTAGTTTACAGTGTCATTTTAGAGACTGCTTGTCTAATTCTTAAAAAACGAGATTTTCTTCCAGCCCATCAGCAATCATATGCCACATGTCAGTCTCATGAAATCCCCCTCCCGATCCTTCAGCACTTGTCCGTAATTCACTCATCTACAATGGCATTAAAATTTATAATCATATTGACCCCATGCTTAGGGGTGTACATGATTTGGGACATTTTAGAAAAACATTAAGAAATACCCTGGTACAGAAGGCATACTATAGAATTGATGAGTTCTTTGAAGGACCTTAAATAATTTTTTATATTTTATACAATTACACAGGTTGATGTGTTCCTTTTTTCTATGCTCTATAAAAAATATATACCTACATACATAATTTTAAGTTTATTTTTGGTATATGCATATATATAAAAAAAAATTAAGTATTTTAAAATATTGTGTTGTATTTTAAAATATTGTGTTGTGTAAGTCTAAATATTTGAAAATTCTAGTAGGTTTAGCTTTACTTTTCTCATATATGTATATACAGGGTGGTCCAATAAGGCTGACCACCGGATTTATCTCCGAAACTACTATCGCTACGACTTTGAGAAAAAAATTGTTAGTATAAAATAGTGTCATGCGCGTTCACCTAAAATATTTTTGTTTATGTAGCTCCCCGCTAGGGGGCAGTAATCACATCTTCCAACTAGAAAAAATGCATTTTTGGATAAAACACTATGATTAACACACACAACCATATACCATATTCATATTCCCTGAACAATTCTGCATAATTTGGACCCCTCGCGTGTACCTCTGTGTCACTTCCCCACCGGGAGGCATTAAAAATGTCACCTTTTATTGAACAATTAATTACTCCTCATGGGTAACTAAACCTGATTCTATTATTTATTTGGCCTATTAAGAAAAGCCTAAAAAATGCAAATCCTCTTGGCTTTTTGTTTGAGTGTGTATTTTTTCGGAAGAGGAAATTTTAAAAAAATATCAAACCTAAAAACTTAAATTTCTTTAAAAATTTAGATACAAACATATGGATATTTTTACTTAAAGTGGTTGAACGCTATTAATTTAAAATAATATTGAAATTCGTAGTTCAATATTTGACTTAGTTTTCAAGATATTTATAAAAAACGTTTTGTGTGTGTATTATGTGGTGACACGGGACCTTATTTTACATTATTTTAATATCACACTTGTTATAATTCTTGCCAATTGAGTTAATGACTTTTAATTGTCAAAAAATTAAAGAATGGTTGAAAGGTTGTCAGTGCCAAAGTTTTGTTTTTTTTTAACGTTATTTTGTACTTTTTAAAAATGCCATACACAAATGTGGAGGCGATGGATATGTTGGCTGTGTACCATGAGTGCTACCAAAATGCAGCACTTGCGGCGAGATGGTATGCTTTAAGATACCCTGCAAGATACCATCCAGCAAGAAGAGTTATTCAAAGGCTAGTGCGCCGTCTTGACCTCCATGGTCAAATCCAACCCATACGACAACCACGCAGAAGACGTCGAGCTCGAAATGAAGAAAATACCATAAACGTGGTTGGGTATTTCATTGCAAATCCTAGACTAAGCACCAGGAGAGTTTCCATAGATCCTGGAATCACCCGAAGCACGATTTTGAGAATATTAAAAGAGCAGAATTTCCATCCTTATAAAATGAGATTAGTACAGGAGCTGAAAGAAAATGATTATGATAAACGGCTTGACCACTGCAACTGGTGTCTCGGCATGTTGGAAGACAATCCAGATTTTCTTAAGGAAGTACTGTGGTCTGACGAGGCATCCTTTCATAAAAACGGTGAAGTAAATACTCACAACATGAGATACTGGTCCCAGGAAAATCCACATTTGATTAGAGAAGACCATACTCAACACCGGTGGAAAGTTAATGTCTGGTGTGGCCTTCTTTCTTCCCAATACACTAAACGGAGACAGTTATTTAGAACTTCTGCGAGAATACCTGCCTACGCTGTTTGATGATATTTTATTAGTAAACCGACAAGCAATGTGGTATCAGCACGATGGTTGTCCAGCTCATTACACCAGAGAAGTAAGACAGGAGATGGATAGACAGTTCCCAAATCGATGGATTGGGCGAGGAAGTGTGTTTCCGTGGCCAGCACGTTAACCAGATCTGACTTGCTTGGATTTTTATCTATGGGGCCGTATTAAAGATATTGTGTATCAAATGCCACCAACAACTAGAGAGGATATGATGCTAAGAATAAGAGATGCTATTCTTAGTTTGTCAGTTGTCGAAATTGAGGCAGCTGTTGCCACTACGGTCTTAAGAATGCGCCTTTGCATTGAAAATGACGGCAAGCATTTTGAACAATTATTGTAAGACATCGATGGACTCAAAACGTGTATTTTTTTGTAGTTTTTTAGCTTAGACCTATGTACGTTTTAAAAGTGTTTTTTTTCTGTTAAATTGTTATCTGATTAGTTTTACTTTGTAAATAGCAGATCATTCTTTGAAATAAATAACCTACATAAAAATTTTTAGATGTTTTTATTATCACAAATCTCAACGAATCCAGAAAAAGGATACTGACATAGATCATTTTGTACCAAAGTTATAGCTTTTTGGTTTAGCCTAGTTATAATATTGGAGCCCTTATAAGACAAATGTGGTGGCCACCCATAAAAATACAGAGGTGTAAAACTAAAATGCAATCAAGCAAAGTAAGGTCACGTTTAGAAAACTTATTTCTTAAATATCTTTCAAACTAAGTTAAAACTTAAAATGCGGGTTCAGCAACTTAATAAATAAATATTACTTAATAAACCCAAGTAAAAATATTCATATGTTTGTATCTAAATTTTTAAAGAAATTTAAGTTTTTAGGTTTGATATTTTTTAAAAATTTCCTCTTTCGAAAAAATACAAACTCAAACAAAAAGCCAAGAAGATTTGCATTTTTTAGGCTTCTCTTAATAAGCCAAATAAATAATAAGATCAGGTTTAGTTACTCATTAGGAGTAATTAATTTTTTAATAAACAGTGACATTTTTATTGCCTCCCAGTGGGGAAGTGACACAGAGGTACAGGCGAGCGGTCCAAATTATGCAAAATTGTTCAGGGAATATGAATATGGTATAATTTGTGTGTGTTAATCAAAGTGTTTTATCCAAAAATTCAATTTTTCCAGTGGGAAGTTGTGATTACTGCCCCCTAGCGGGGAGCTACAGAAACAAAAACATTTTAGGTGAACGCGCAAAACACGATTTTATGATAACAATTTTGTTCTCAAAGTCGTAGCGATAGTAGTTTCGGAGATAAATCCGGTGGTCAGCCTTATTGGACCACCCTGTATATTAATTTATTACTTTGAAATGTGCTGCAGTCTTAACAAAATTAGTTATAACAAGTTTTTTTAAATAAGTAAGCTTTGTCAATAAGAACTGATCATTGTGTTAGTTTTTGGACAATAAAGCACTTCATTCATTCATTCATTCATTCATTAAATTATATGCTTTGAAAGCAGCTAAGGCTTCCAAGTAGGTAAATATTAACTGAAATATTAGCTTGTCTAACGAACTGTCACGATCAGCTATTTTTCGATCCAAGATGGTCGCCATAGGACAAACAAAGCGTTTTCCCATAAGCCGCAATGTTAACAAAAACGTAATTTTTAAAAAAAGTGAAACAATTTAATTTACAACAAAGATGCTGTTTTAAGTATTGAACCTTTGTACACATGAGAAAAATGCGTTTTTCTTAAAAAAAATCAATTGAAGCCAGTAAATCTCAAATAAAAGGGACCATGTTTTGTTCAAAAGTCAGGTTATGTTTTTATTTACTTTTGTTTTTTTTTACTTTTGTTTTTTTTTAACTTTTTTTTTCCAGTTTTTTACTCAGTTTGAATCATTATTATTAGTTTCTGTGCTGATATGAATTGTGGCACCTGGGGAGAGCTTGATAATGTTAGTTTTGATGGAATGCCAAGTATTTTGACCTTAAAAAATCATCTTGATTTAAATGAACTAGGTATCAGCTCAAAGAAGGGAAAAGAAAGTGGATAAGTGCTCTATTACCTGACTACTGAGTGGATAAATTGAAATATTCGAAAGTTTTTTGTCAGGTTTGTTTTGGATAAATGTGTAACTGCCATTTTGGCAACATTTTCTATTGGGATCTTGTTTTGTGCTTGAGTGGACCTTTTGCAGAAGTGTAACATAGAATTGTGTTAAACTGTAAGAAATATTTCACTATGATTTTTTTACTATTCTGGGCAAGCAACTTTCAAAACTAGAATACAGCAATGACCATGACTGGTGTGATGTAAACATAGTATTTATTGAAGTCGATTTAACCCACATGTAAACAACAGCCACAAGGCCAATGTATAACCTAGAAATATTAATAAAGATTAGTCCCTAACTAACTCCCAAAGAGACTCGTTATTTCCACCACCACAACCCATCATATTTGATATGGCGCAGTAAAAAGGAGAGGACAACGCCTGAAATCCGCCATGTTGGAAATTTTAGAAAAATCAAGATAAGTCAATAAATCCTGAAGATTCTTCAACAAAGAACAGCAATAAAGGTAGATTAAGCTACCAGCTTTAATCTAAACCAGTAACATCCAACTCAGATTGTGTCGAAGGTCCGAAAAAGATGAATTTTCCGGGTATCCCCCAGATGACCTTCACGGGAAATGTCGCTGATCAATGGAAATTTTGGAGACAAAGGTTTGTAACATATTTAACTGCCACAGAATTGATTAAAAAAGATAATAAAACAAAATGTGCTCAATTGTTAACCTTAATGGGTGATGAGGGACTTCGAATTTTTAATACTTTTGAGTTTACTGATGAAACTAGAGATAATTTTGACCATCTTTTGAGTTAATTTGATAAGCATTTTTCACCAAAAAGAAATCTATCTTATGAGAGACATAAATTTCTAACCCATAAACAAAAAAATGGACAAACTTTGGAACAATATGTGACAGAACTCAAAAATCTTTCATTAAATTGTGAATTAGGTGACTTAAGAGAAAGCCTAATTTTGTCAATCATGATTATTGGGTTATGTAATGACTCTCTGGAGAAAAACTAATGGGCAATGACGTCAGCAAACTTCAAGACGCAATTGACATGTGCTTAGCTCATGAACAAGCACATGACTCCAACAGAGAGATAACCAATGGTCATGGTAAGTCAGATAATAACATTGATGCAATTAATAAGAGGCATTCTTCAGCAAGTCATAGAAGTTCCATGTCTACTAGATCTTCAAATTATAATCAAAACAAAAATTTTTCCAATAATCAAAAATATTCTTCCTCTAATTTTAATTGTAAAAATTGTGGTTATGTACACCAACGAAAACAGTGTCTGGCTTTCGGAAAACAATGTATAAAATGCAAAAAACTGAACCATTTTGCAAATTTATGTCAAAATTTTGGGTCTCAAAATAGTAGATTTTATGGTAATAATTCTAATTTTAAAAAAAATCATAATAAATTTAAAAATTTTTCAAATCGTAACAATTTTAAAAGACAGGTTCATTTTGTATAGGATCAAAATGACCTTGACAATTCTAGTTTTACAAATGATGCTGCTGATGATTTTTTATTTGTAGATTCTGTCTCGGATGTCATCAAATTGGATGGAATTGACAGCAATAGTGGGAAGTCATGGGTTTAGGAATTGGACATAAATGGAAGGAAAATAAATTTTAAAATTGATAGCGGAGCCTCTGCAAATGTAATGTCAGCTAGTATTTTGAAAAAAGTTGGATTGTTTGACATGGGTAAAATAGGTAAAACTAATATTAGGTTACGTTCATATAGTCAACATGAATTGCCAGTAATTGGAACTTGTATATTAGATAGTTTTCATAAAAATCAAAATTATAAAATTCTTTTTTATATTGTTGACATGGATTGTACTCCAATTTTAGGTTTAAAAACATGTGTAGCTTTAAACTTAATACAAAAAATTGAAGTCATTGACTCAAAAACCAAAGAAAATATGCAAAATAAAAATAAAATGACATCGTCATGTGTAAATTTTTCTTTGGATAACTGTACCGCAGTTAAAAAATTAAAAAGTTCCAATCTGTATTTAAATAAAAATAAAATGACACCGTCATGTATAGATTTTTCTTTGGATGACTGTAATGCAGTTGATAAATTGGTTAAAAAATATGAATTTTTATTTTCTGGTATAGGTTGTCTAGATAAACCTTATCATATTGATCTTAAACCTGATGCCCAACCTGTGATGGTACCTCCTAGAAGGGTTCCTTTCGCAATTAGAGATATATTCAAGCATATGCTTGATCAATTAGTAAAACAAAACATTATAGAAAAAACTAATGAAAGTTTACAATGGGTAAATCCTTATGTTGTTGTTAGAAAGCCTTCAGGAGACCTAAGATTGTGTCTTGATCCGTCCTCGCTGAATAAATTCGTGGTTAGGCCTGTAGCACACATTCCAACAATTGCAGAATTAACATCAAAATTTGCAGGTGCTAAATATTTTTCAGTTTTGGATGCCACTCAAGGTTTTTTACAGATAAGATTGAATGAAGAGAGTTCTAAATTGTGCACTTTTGCGACAGAGTTTGGAAGATTTAGGTGGTTACGTTTACCCTATGGTTGACAAGCAGTCCTGAAGTTTATCAGGAACATATGAATGACATTTTTGGTGAGTTAGAAGGTGTAAGTAATTATATAGATGATACCATAGTATTTGGAAGTACAATTAAAGAACATAATGAGAGATTATTGAAAGTGTTTAAGGTGGCAGCTCAAAATAATATAAGATTCAATAAAAGTAAGCTAAAACTACTCGTAGATCGTGTAAAGTATTGTGGAAATTTTATCTCAAAATTTGGTATTTCTGTAGATGATTCTAAGATAGATGCAATTAAAAATATGCCAAAACCACAAAACAAAAATGATGTTCAAAGATTTTTGGGTTATGTTACTTATGTTGGAAAGTTCTTACCTAATTTGTCTGACAAAACGTACGCTTTACGTATCTTGTTAAAAAAAGATAGTTCTTTTGTATGGGGTCCTGAGCAAGAATCTTGTTTTTCAGAATTAAAGAGAATGGCATGTCCATGTTTAAGATTTTTTGATGTCAAAAAGCAAACTACCATATCTGTTGATTCTAGCCAGAATGGTATGGCAGCTGTTTTGTTGCAGGAGGGTATGTCTTGTGCATATGCTTCTAAAAGTTTGACTGAGACACAAAAAAGATATAGCCAGATTGAGAAAGAGTTGCTTTCAGTGTTTTTTGGTGTTAATCACTTTGAACAGTATGTTTTTGGTAGATCGTTTGTGGTACAAACAGATCACCAACCTCTTGTCTCGATTATTAAAAAACCTCTTAATTCTTGTCCAGCAAGACTTCAAAGAATGCTTATTCGATTAAAGAAGTTTGATTTTCAATTAGTATATAAGCCAGGCAGAAAGCTAATTTTGGCTGATACTTTAAGTCGTGCTTATTTAGATCAGAATTTCGATGAAAGTATAGATTTAGAGCTTGAGTCTCAAGTATGTTTAGTCTCAATGCAGCTTAATACAACTCCTGAAATTAGAGAAAAACTTAAAAAAGCAACTGATACCGATTCTGAACTTTCTATTATTAAAAACTATATTCAGAAAGGTTGGCCAAAAAGTTATCATTTGGTGCCATCTCAGTTAAAATTTTACTATAAGTTTCGTAGTGAATTGAATATAATAGATGGTTTGGTTTTTAAAGGCCAAAGGTTAATAGTTCCTCTAAGTTTCAGAGACTATATTTTACAAAAGTTGCATTATAGTCATCTTGGGATAAACAAGACAATAGCTAAGGCTAGATTATCTTTTTACTGGCTGGGCATGGTTAAACAAATAACTGACATTGTAACATCTTGTCATATTTGTCAATCCAACAAGAAATCTAATCCTTCAGAGCCCATGATTCCACACGAAATTGTGAAAATTCCATTTTTTAAAGTTGGCGTAGACTTATTTCAATTTTATGATAAATCTTATTTGTTATTGGTAGATTATTACTCAAAATTTTTCGAGGCAGTTGACCTGAATGGGGATCTTTCTAGTCAGAATGTTATAAACTATTTAAAGAGCATTTTCTCACGTTTCGGAATAGTTTCAATCTGTATCACAGATGGCGGGCCACAATTTTCAAGTTACCAGTTTAAAGAATCTGCAAAAAATTACGGTTTTGAGCACAAGTTTTCCTCACCTACCTATCCACAGAGTAATGGTCAGGTGGAGAGAACTGTCCAAACTGTGAAGAAAACTTTAATGAAATGCTTGCAAGATGGAAAGGATCCTTATTTGACTCTTCTGGATTTGCGTAATACTCCCTTGGATGGTATACACTCCCCAGCCAATATTTTAATGAGTAGAAATTTAAAATCTTTATTGCCTCAAGTTAATAAAAACTTTGAATCTCACTTACCAAATAAAAAACAATATAATGCTTTTATAGATCAAAATCAAAGAAATCAAAAATTTTATTTTGATAAGAGAGGTACAAAAAACTTGAATGAACTTCAAAATAATTCTGAAGTTTGGTGTCAAATTAAACCCAAAACAAAATGGCTTAGGGGTAGGGTCCTATCTATGGAGGGTGTTAGAGCTTATAAAATCTTATTGCAGGATGGCAGGACGTTTGTTAGAAATAGAATTTACATTAGACCAATTAACAATGTAAAAAACAAATCAAATTGTAAGCAGACTTTGTCTAGAGATAATTTTAATAACCAAGAACAACTTAGTAATTTTTCTAATAACTTAAATAATCAAAATTTAATACCATTTCCATCAAGTTTTTCTCAAAACTTTTCTAGACAAATATTTCAAAATCATTGTCAATCTCAGAATGAGCCTTCTGAGTTGAATAGACAAAATTTTTCAGATAGTCAAAGTTTAGCTTCTTTTCAGAATATTTCAGATTGCGAGGGTTTTTCACCTGTGGTGATGGAGTTTGACGAGTTTTCGGGAGAAAACAATAATTTACCAGGTTGTTCTGGTAGGGATCAGGGAGAATGGTTTAGCGACGTAAGTTCTTCCCCCAGTGACAAAACTAGTAGTAGCTCTAGTTTTAATAGTTGTAACGTGTCATTTTTACGTTTTGAGGCCACGTTACATATTTGTTTATTCAGGTAAATAATCAAGGCTCTTCGACTCGTCTTTCTGTACACAAATTAAGGGTATTTTATAGAGCTAGGTTTGGAGGTTATATAGTGTCTAGGAAATTACCTTATAAAGGAGACATTCCATCGAATTACTGTGGACACTACGCACATCGCATTATCTGGACATCGTAATTGGAATTTAGGATCACAGGTTTCAGGAAAATCACATAAAAACTTTTGGTTGTTTTGTTTATCCGTAAAATTTCATAATTTTCTTTGACGTTCACGAAGATAAACAGCTAATCTGCTGGGGAATGGCGGCGTTGCCGCATCACAAATGGTTTCAGTAACAGGAAAGAAACATTTAGATGAACATTTCATTCCCTTACGTTTATTTTCGAGGATATTGGGACAATCCGAACCTCATATCCTTCACGGATTAGCTAGTTTTGATAGTACGAAAACATATTTGGGTCGACCAGGAACAACCGAGGCTCAGCCCCTTTGATATCTTTATTAATTTGATGAGGAGAAGATAAAATAAATACGAGTTATGCACTTTTGTAAATGGGAGATAAACGAGGGATAAAAACCAAGACTAAAAGAATAAACGAAATCGTGTGAGTTAACATCTGAACACTCTTGTGCCGAGTATAAGCAGTAGTTCAGTGTGTATTTTTAGGTTCAGGTTCAGAAACAACTTTATTAATGTAGAAATGTTTTACAAAAATGGCGTCAAACCATATGAATCTTAGAGAAAACATTTATAAAGAGCAAAGGAAACTTTTGACTAAGACTGTAACTAAAATACAACTAAATTCTACACTCAGTATAGCTTTACTCATATGGGAATTGGTTGAGTGTTCGAATATTCCTGGGTTTGATGCAAGTTCTGATCTCCAGTAATTGATTTTACAGTTGATGGTTTCAATGCTGAGCTTCTTATAGTCCGTCTGGTTATTTTCCTCCTACTTGCTATGTTGGCAGGGGTCCGGTAGGCAAATGTTCGGTCTATGTATGGAGGGTGTCTTGACGTCCTTGTTATAAAAATTCCAACCGTGGAAATAGATCCGACAACATCTCAGTGTGCGTTTTACGTGTTTTCTATCCCCTTGGTCGGTGCTGCCCCCTATATACCGGTATGGAAATATTGGTATATTTCCTCATTGGTTAGTTTGAAAACCGCGGGTTTTTCCTCCAGTTTCGCAAACCGCATTTAGGGTTTTTTTTGGTGAGAGCGGGTTTTTTAAATAGGTTTGCATCCTTATTTGAATCTAACCGGGAAAATTAGGTTGGTATTGCGTTTTACTGTTCCCCACCACATTTACAAAACGGTTTCCGGCGACTTCATTTTTTTGTGTTCTCGACAAAGTGCTTTGTCTCTTGCTAATTTTGGCTGGGTCGACAACAGTTTCTGGGATCGCCTTTGTTTTTGGTTATTGGCACTGCAGCGATTGCAGGAGATATCCCAGAAACTGTAGAAGTGAGTCCGTCTTGTTTAGGCGAATCCTGGAGTGACGCTCATACCCTCTGAGGGGGATTTAAGTCGGCCTACGCCATTTGTAAAAAATTTTTTGCTACAGCCATAGCCAGGTTAAAGGCTTTCAGTGGCTGTCGGTGTTTTTGACACCTAATCACTTTTTTAATAAAGAACAAGATTTTTCATCATCATTGGTTTTGATAACATTATTTAAACATTTTTTTTTGGTAATATTTAAGCGTTGATTTGGAAATCGTTTGTTGTTTTAGTAATTCTCATAGGTTTTTGTTAGCCTATCTTCACAGGTTTTTTCTTGGAAAATAAAAGATTCATTTTTATTTATTAAGGAAGAATAAGTAGATAAAAAGCATGGGAGTTTTTATTGAACCGAGTCCAACTCATGTCTTAATTCTTTAAAGTTTTTTTGTAGGAAAAACATGTTTTAATTTTTTGAATTTTTTTTTAAGAAAAATAAATACAGCAATGTAAATTTACTTCAACTTTTTTTTTGTTGATTTATAGGTGGATGGACCTCCAGACATGGTCTTTTTTATGTTTTAAATATATGACATAGGTACTGTGTTTTTTTCTAACAATTTTTTTCTGCAGGTTCATTTATTTATATTTTATTATTTCCTGCTTGTGATAAGATAGAAATTGTTTCACAGATTATTTTTTAGTGCAGTCAATTTATTTAGGTCAACAAGTTTTTTTTTGGTGATTTTAATTTTGTATGGGATATCACCACTTGGAAATTGGAATATTTATACAGGGTTTCACACAAATTTTTCTTGGCTGGGTTGTTTTAAAGTAAATATAGCTTAACAGCTAGTAGATTTGTTTAGTTGAAAGTATTAATTAGTAATGAAAGAAAAGGAAAATGAGTTTATTTTGCTTTGTCGTTTTCTTTTCTTGTTTGTTGGTGGTAACTGTTGATGGCATTTAACATCTTACGTCACTCAGTTACATCGGGTCAGAGGAGGGTACTACTACTACTACTTATAGTTAGCTCGGAAGTTTAGGGAACACAAGGCTAAAATTCCTAGAGCAACATATTGGCTGAACATCAACGCCAGAGGTCCAGTTGGCATTTTTTTTTGGGGTATTTTTTTGAAAGACAGTTTTTAGGTCTTTGGTTTAGTTGTCTAGTTGTGTTTCGTGACTGGTCAAATTTTTTTGGTAGAAAATACAGCGGTGGGCTTTGGAGTGCATTTTTTTAAAAATGACCTACGGGTATTTCTATCAATTAAAGTTTTTCTGGTTCACAATTATTTTTTTGTGTATTTTTTTTCTGCGTTCAGGTCATAGCTTGGTCATGGCCAATGGAGAGCAAACATTTATGTTTGAGCCTTGAGAAGTTTTGCCTGCTCCGGATTGAATACAGAGAAAATGAATTTGAAGCCCAACTAGATATAATACCACAAAAGAAATGTTTAACTGAGACAGATATAGATATAAGTTTTTTGATTTTTTTTTAGTTCACTTGTAAAGTTCAGTAATTTTTTTAAGTAATGTCATTGTGAGGCCGTGAAATTGGCCAGTGAATTTAAGAGAGACTTTCAACTAAATATAAATGCTAGGCGGGGGTAATTGGTAAAAATATTTCAAAATTTGACTACTTTTTTAAATAATGTAATTTTTCTTAAAAAGATTAGTTTTTTCGGTAAACATAACTTCTCGAATTCTTGGTTGGTCTAAACGGTTTGTATAGTGGTCGTAGTTTTAAAGGGTGACCAGACAGGTAATATTTTTTTTTGGGGACCAAACGGGAACTTCTTCAGTTACAAAAGGGGAACTTTTTTTTGTCTTAGTTGATCAGGAAAGGAATAAATAAATCTTTTACTTCCAAATCATAGTTTTAAATAACAAGATTTATTGGTTAGGTGTTTTGGTCTTATAGTAAAAAACGTTTTGTTTTTGGAGGATACTGGTATAATATGAAATTATTTTAATTTCATGCCAAATGTTGTTTGACGGCAGATATGCTAGTCTTCAGTTTTTTCGTTAGTTTGCATTTCAGGACAGTGGCGTGTACTTAAGGGGGCCTGTCATCTGCGCCCATTGTAAAGCAACTTCCAACTTACTTGCTTAGCTTTTTCACTTAATCTTCGTTTTGTTGCTTCTGAAATTAAAGCGTTATGTTGGATAACGATGGATGGTGTTAGACTGAGAAAGTACCTAGGTATTTAGGGATGAAAACTTGGTAGTTGTGGACAATTGGGAAATAATTTTTTTTTTATTTCAATTTTTTATTTTAAAATAATTTCATATTGGTGACCTCAAATAATGAAGCAAATTTTTAAATTACATTACACTGTTGTGGAATAAATGGGAAAGTTTTCAGGTTAAACAATAAATTTAAGATCATTGATTTCTAAAAATGATTTCAACCTAAGAATAAATTTAAAAACAATAGGTTTTCTTTGATGCGACTAAACAATAATGAGGGCATATACTTTTTTGTTATGCATAATATGATAGTAGTACCTTTTGTATTGCAATAATTAGGGGTTTCCTCCCGCGAGCTGGGTGGAAAAGGAAGAAATGTTTGGTTCGGAGTGTAGAAACCGTTGAACGAGGGCTTCCTACTAATCTTTTTAGGATTTCGCAACTTAGGTTTTCGCTAAATTAAAATACATCCAAATTTGGCCTACAGGCTGAATGTCACATCTTTTAGGACATTGCAGATTCGCGGAGAACGACAAATTTTGTGATCTGTTTAGTTATGATAGGAAGTAAAATAGTAACATGCACATGAGGGAACTAGATATATTTAGGTTAAAAAGTAGTAAGAACACTGATCTGAACAATTTTCCATAATAGTGTCCTATTTTCACAGGGTGCTTCAAAATATCTTCACCCTTTCTTTAAAATAAGATATTGTTTCGCCTGTGGGCGTTTGACCGTTTAAAAAATATATAGGGTCCAGATGGGATTGGAATGGAAATCACAAGTTTTGGGTTTTATTGACATTATACTTAGGGAATAGGGGAAATGTCTAATAAAAAGTTTTTGGTTTTAGGCCGAGTTTTGTTGAGACAACAAAAATTTAATTGGGGCCGGGAGGTTATTATGCTCTTTTAAAATTAATGTAATAGTTTTGGCTTCTTGATTTTTGTTGTCTGGTTGTTACCACGGATTATTCCCAACTGTTTCATTTCAAAATGTCATTTGTAAGTGATAGGGTCTCATTAGCCCTTGGACATTTGGTAATTTTGCTTTGACTAATAGTTGTGGAAGGGGCCCAACTTAATTTTATATCTCGTGAACACCAGGAATAAGGATCTGAGAATGCATTAAGCAGTAAATTTTTTTTTTGATTAGATGTTGTGTGTAAAAACACTTGAGTAGGCAGATTTAGTTTTGCAACGTTCTTATAGGTGAACCTGGAAATTGTTTTCATATTTGTTTTTTTAAAGGGCACACAAGATAATTCTTTACGGGGTTGAGTGCAAAGTTTAAAACTTAGGTTCACATTATTATAGTGGTACAGTAAATGAGTACTCACGTTGGTTGTTTCCTTTAGTAATAATTTTAAACAAATATACTAACATCGTTTGTTTTTTTGTAACATAAATATTTTTGAACTTTCCCTAAACTGATTGGTTTTTTTTGCAATTACGATTTTTATACCTTTTGATTCTTAAGTAAATTTAATTTTCAACATTTTTTTTTGTATAGTAAATTAATTTTTCTAGCTCATTTACTTTTCACATTGTCACAGTTTTGGGAGAGGAAAGGGAATTGACAACTGTTTTTTTAAAGGAAAAGAACAAAAACTGTTGCATGACAACTCAAATAAGATTTTTCTGGTGTTGATTTTATTTAATTTTTTTTAAGGTTCACTAATAGGAGCTGCAACCCCACTTAAACATTTAAAAATTTTTTTGAAAATATTTTTTTAAATATTTTTTTTAAATTTTTTTTTAAGAAGGGAAACTTGATTTTCTTGTTGCAAAATTTTTTTTTTGGTGCATAGTAGTACCTCGCCCTACAATTCTTTTACCAGTGTATTTAAATATATTTTTTTTTGCATTAAAATAATTTCATTTCGAACCCTCGCGTCTTAACAACCTATCTTCATTTGTTTTAATTTTTTTTCTCCCTACTCCAAAGTACCATCAGGGTAGAGTAATATTTTGAAAATTGTAGTGAGCCACTATTAAAATTTTTTTTATTATTGGTCTACTGTGGTCGACACCAAAATTTTTTTTTTTTTTAATTTTTTTTGGGCACCTTTCGGTACGATCCTAGGGTCTTCTTGACCATGGTTTGCATCAATTTAGTTAAAATTTTGGGAATTTCATTTTAATGATTATTAGAGAGTTGCAGTCCTACCAAGACGTTATTTGTATAAATTTTTTTAATACCATCGGTAATTTTTTCAAATTTTTTTTAATTACACACAACATCCTTACTAGTCTAATTTGACGCGATTTCAGCGAGCGGATTTTTTTTTAATTGAGCATATTTTACGATTTCTATAACATGAACATCTGTTCCGATGTTTATTGCGTTCTCTTATATATTAAGGGATGATTTTGCCTTAAGCAATGCAAGTTTCGTGTAGACTCAGAATAGGTAAGCAGGTTAAAGTGGGTTTTGATTTATCCTTTGTAGAAAAATCATTGTATACGGCGATTTGGGTTTTTTTTGAGGAGTTTATTAGTGGAGCCGTTCTGCAATAGCAGGAGTATACCCTAGCGTTAACTGTGTACAACAGCTTTGGGATTTTTGTTATAGGTAGTCTGTTGTACGTTCCATTTAGGGATTAATTTACCTTTTCGGTTGCTGAGGTAAACAAACATCACAACTTTAATTTTAATCCAGTTCAGCTAGGATAAGCGCAATTATTTTTTTTTGGTTTTACTCACGCAGGAGTGGAACATAAGACCTAAACACTGCCAAAGCTCTTGTCTCTCTTTTATTTTTTTTTACTTTTGTTATGGCTACTTGTTAATTCTAATTTAGGATTTAAGTAGTTATTGCTCTCTGCAAGGTTGGACGTCATGGTTGGTTGTGCAAATAATTATTATAAACTATGATTACATTTTTAAATGCAAATAAATTTTATTTTCTTACTGCTCCGATGTTTTTCGGTTTTGTTCGCGTCTGCCCGTATTCAAGTTTTATATTTTCTACATTTGTGAGAAAATTTATAGTGATTTTCACTAGTGAATTTAAAGTGAACTTTGTGTTTGTTATTGCGTGGTTTAGTTTTTATAATTGGGAGGTATAATTAACAGTTTTAATTAAAGTTTAAAGTTTGAATATAAAAGGCACCATGGCTATTTCTTTGAGTCGGTTGTCTGACATAAGGTACTTAGTCAAGGACGAGTTAATCTACGAATTAACATGGAGAGGCATAGCCATTGGATCGGTGGAAGAGATGAAGCAACAGCTCATATTGATTAGACAGAGAGAAAGGACTGATGGGAGTATGAGATACCCTCTGTATCCCTTTAAATTTGGCCAGGATGCTTTTAGCTGCATGAAGAAGCTTGATAGTCTGGTACCGCTGGTAGAGAAGTTCTCTGGTACGAGTAAAGGGGGAGAGTTTAGGAAAATCGCTGTAAGGTTGGAACACGTGTTAGCCAGGATTAACAACATGAATCCGTCCAACCTCGAAGAAAGTCAAACAAAAGGCATACTGGTTGCGGAAACCTTGAGTTTGATTGGGAGATTGCAGAGCCAAGCAACAGATTTACTAAGAGTTGGCGTTACCTCAGATGATGATGAAGCATCTGAAACCCAATCAACAAGTCGAAGCTCAGATCACTCGACAAATGTTGGCAACATTCCCATCCAGTCTCAACTCCCGCAACCACAGCACTCGAGCACACAAAGAACAGCTCAACAGCCCACAAATCAACCGTCGGTCATTGCTCCATTGCAAATGCAAGTGCTTACGAACCCAACTCAAACATCAGTACAGGCACCACTCCCAATGCTAATTCAGAATGACCGTGCATCAGCTTTTCATTATCAACAACCGTCTACCGTTCCTTTGAGTTTAGCTGCCCTCCAAAGTAGCATAACACCAATTGCTCAGTCACGACCATTTTCATGTTCGTCGCCAGTACCAATGTCAAGTGATCCTGGTACCTCATATCCCGTTGCACCTGTACCTCCGCATAAATGGAACCTTAAGTTTACAGGCGAGAGGGGTACGATCTCCGTCACCGCATTTTTTGAGAGAGTGGACGAGTTAAGTCAGGCGAGAGGAGTTAGCAAAAAGGTTCTACTGAACTCAGGCATTGATCTTTTTGAAAAGTCAGCCTATACTTTTTATAAAGATGTTCGTAGAGAAGTCCATACATGGGAACAGCTGGAACAAAGGTTCATGACAGAATATCTTCCTTCTTCATATGGCGAGAAGCTATTGAAGGAAATTCAAAAACGTAAACAAGGCCCTGGAGAGTCTATAGGGACCTATATTGCTGTCATGAACACATATTTCCAAAGACTTGACTGTCCTGTTTCCGAAGAGGCAAAATTAGCTATCGTCTTCAGAAATATAGCGGACATCTATAAGAAAGGGTTGATTGCTACTGAGGTCAATAGCCTATCACATTTAAAAGATTTGTGTCGTAGAATAGACCAGAGATATGGGTTAGAGGAGGAGAATTTTACTCCTAGAAGCCAATCTATTGAACCTGACTTGTCCTACGTTGACGTAGAGAGCGACAGTGACGATTTCCCAACAGGGGTTGATGCAATTCAAATATCAGGTGCCGGGACATCGAACCAACAGAATTTAAATCATCCTGCTAATAGATTCGACAGAAATAGGCAGCAGCCAGCAAGCAGTTTCTCTGCTAGGGCTGATAGAGAGAGACAACAACCACCTAGTGGTCAGTCTAGCGTAAGTGACAGGGATGTACAACCACCACAGGGTGTTGGATCTGGTAGGGCGAATAGGGACGTTGTTTGTTATAGATGCAACCAAACAGGGCACATGGCAATCGGGTGCGCATTACCTAGAAGTAAGCAGTGTTATTCGTGTGGACAAGCAGGGGTAACAGTCAGAGAATGTCGTAATTGTAATCGTCAGGGAAACGGACCCAGGCGCTCGTAGGCGGTCGACCTTCGAGTCAGCCTGAACAAGCATCGACCGATAGGCTAACGAACGTTTTAGATTATGTGATAAGTCATGCTCGTAAAGATGAGAGACCTTATTTAGAAGTGGATGTGCTCGGAAATAAGTTACTAGGTTTGTTGGATTCCGGGGCTTCACGTACCTTTTTAGGGAATCATGGTTTGTCAATCATCGAGAGGTTTGGTTTTTCACTTGATACGACAAAGAAGACCAGTTGTATTGTGGCAAATGGTCAAAGCACGAGTAGTATTGGGACAGTGCAACTTCCTATGCGAGTTCAAGATAAATTTAGGTTAATAGAGATCGTCGTCGTTCCTGAGTTGCCGCACACTTTGATTTTAGGATTAGATTTTTGAATTTCGATGGGTATAGTACCGAACTTAAGTACTAATGAGTGGCACTTTGCCGATAATAAAGATGTGATTTGTTCTTTAGAAACATCAGACCAACAAACAACTCTTACACCTTATGAATCAGAACGACTAGAGGAATTGGTCGTTAAATATAAGACTATTATGGGTGACTCACTAGGATGTACAGACAGGGTGGCACACAAGATTACAACAGATGCAGCACCGATAAGACAACGTTCATATAAGGTCTCACCGGTCATTCAAAAACTTATTGATGACGAGATCGACGAAATGCTGAAAATGGATGTAATAGAACGTAGTAGTAGTTCATGGGCTTCACCAGTGGTAATGGTACAAAAGAAAAACACAAAGAAATATCGTTTCTGTGTAGACTACCGCAAATTGAACTCAGTGACGGCGCGTGATAGTTATCCTTTACCACTCGTATCCGAGACGCTTGACAAGTTGAAAGATGCTAAGTACTTGTCAACTTTAGATATCAAAAGCGCTTATCGGCAAGTACCAATGGAAGAATCATCGAAGCCACTAACAGCATTCATCTGTCGGCGAGGTCTCTTCCAATTTAAGCGTTTACCATTTGGTCTTCATAATGCACCTGCAACTTGGCAGAGACTCATAGATAGCATCATAGGGAACGATTTAGACCCCTATGTGTACGTATATCTCGATGACCTCGTAATTGTCACACAGAGCTTTTCTGAACATCTTAGAATTCTTGAGGAAATCCGACGAAGATTGCAGAATGCAAAGATAAGGGTAAGTTGGGAAAAATGCCAACTGTTTAGGCCAGAAATTACTTATTTAGGATTCGTAGTGGACCGTCGAGGCATCCGAGTTGACCCTAATAAAATTAGAGCCATGTTAGAGCTCCAGAGGCCAAGAACTGTCAGAGAAGTTCGTAGAGTTGTAGGTACAATATCCTGGTATAGACGTTTCATAGAGAATTTTCAGCGATAATAGCTCCAATTACAGCTCTAACTAAGAAAAATCAAAAGTTCGATTGGACTCCAGACTGCGAAAAGGCATTTATTAAGATTAAGGAACTTTTAGTGACTGCACCGATTCTTACATGTCCAGATTATACCAAAGAATTTGTCATTCAAACAGACGCATCAGGATATGGAATAGGAGCATGTTTAACGCAACCTTATCCTAAAGGAGACAAGGTCATATGCTATTTGAGTCGATCTTTGACTAAGCAAGAACGTGTTTACACGACCACCGAGCGAGAATGTTTGGCATTGGTTTGGGCGATAGAGAAGCTCCGGCCTTATATTGAGGGGATCTCATTTAAGGTCATAACAGATCATTTTAGCTTAAAATGGCTTCATAGCTTAAAAGAGCCCAGTGGAAGACTTGCTCGTTGGTCTGTAAAACTGCAGCAATATGATTTTGAAGTAATCCATCGGAAAGGGAAAGATTTAGTTGTCCCGGACATGTTGTCTCGTGCAGTACCTATGATTGATACAATTTCGCAGCCCAGAGACGTTTCAACAGCAATTAAAGATAGATGGTACCAAAAGATGGTAAAGAGAGTCGTAGAATCACCACTAAAATTCATGAATTGGAGATACACTGATAATAAGTTGTATAAATATATATCACCATCTAACGAATATTGGAAAGAGGTAGTTCCCAAAGATCATAGGCGTAGAATTATTGGAGAAGCTCACGATCCTCCTACCGCAGGACATATGGGTGTGTATAAAACCTTCCACAGACTGGCAGAAAAATATTATTGGCCAAAAATGCGCCAGGACGTGGCAACTTTTGTAAAGAAATGCTTTGTCTGTGCAGCTCATAAAGGTGATACACAAGGTGTATCTGATCAAATGATATCTCACCCAAAACCAACTCGTCCTTGGGAAATTATTTCGACGGATTTATGTGGACCTCTACCTCGTTCGACAAAGGGTAATTGCTGGATTCTCGTCGTTACGGACTATTTGAGTAAGTTTTCCTTAGTTTTTCCAATGCGAACAGCCCCTACTCAAGCAGTTGTCAAGCATCTTGAGGAGCAAGTATTTATGGTCTTCGGAGTACCCCGTTTGATACTTTGTGATAATGGCCCTCAGTACAAAAGTAACGAGTTTAAGCGTTTTGCTGAGAGTTATCAGGTTAAAATTCAGTATAATCCGTACTATCACCCCAGAGCAAATCCAACAGAAAGGACGAATCGTACGTTAAAAACCATGTTATGTTGTTATGTGAAAGACAACCACAGGAAGTGGGACGAACAAATACATAAACTTGCCTGCGCGATTCGTACTGCAACCCATGAGACAACCAGGATGTCTCCTTTCTTTGTTAATTTTGGTAGGAATATGTGTTTATCAGGAAAAGATTACTCCAACCCAGTTTTGTTATCTGAAGAGAATGGTGTACAAACTGCAGCTGAAAGTAAGAACGAAGGTTTCCGGAAGCTCTATGCTGATGTTAAGAGAAGGTTAGAGGTGGCAGGAGAGAAAAACGTAGTTCAGTATAATTTGCGTACAAGGGTACCCAACTTTGTTGTGGGTCAGCGTGTTTGGAAGAAGAATTATGTGTTGTCAGATGCTGCGAAATTTTTCTCGAAGAAGTTAGCACCGAAATTCGTTGGTCCTTATGTGATTAGGAATAAAATTTCTCCATGGATATTTGAGCTTCAGGAACCATCGGGTAAAGTACTGCCAGGGAGTTGGCATGCCAAAGACCTTAAGTCGGCAGCGGACCTCTCCGATTAACCTTGAAGTTGGGGGGGATTATGTAACGTGTCATTTTTACGTTTTGAGGCCACGTTAAATATTTGTTTATTCAGGTAAATAATCAAGGCTCTTCGACTCGTCTTTCTGTACACAAATTAAGGGTATTTTATAGAGCTAGGTTTGGAGGTTATATAGTGTCTAGGAAATTACCTTATAAAGGAGACATTCCATCGAATTACTGTGGACACTACGCACATCGCATTATCTGGACATCGTAATTGGAATTTAGGATCACAGGTTTCGGGAAAATCACATAAAAACTTTTGGTTGTTTTGTTTATCCGTAAAATTTCATAATTTTCTTTGACGTTCACGAAGATAAACAGCTAATCTGCTGGGGAATGGCGGCGTTGCCGCATCACAAATGGTTTCAGTAACAGGAAGGAAACATTTAGATGAACATTTCATTCCCTTACGTTTATTTTCGAGGATATTGGGACAATCTGAACCTCATATCACGGATTAGCTAGTTTTGATAGTACGAAAACATATTTGGGTCGACCAGGAACAACCGAGGCTCCGCCCCTTTGATATCTTTATTAATTTGATGAGGAGAAGATAAAATAAATACGAGTTATGCACTTTTGTAAATGGGAGATAAACGAGGGATAAAAACCAAGACTAAAAGAATAAACGAAATCGTGTGAGTTAACATCTGAACACTCTTGTGCCGAGTTTAAGCAGTAGTTCAGTGTGTATTTTTAGGTTCAGGTTCAGAAACAACTTTATTAATGTAGAAATGTTTTACAAAAATGGCGTCAAACCATATGAATCTTAGAGAAAACATTTATAAAGAGCAAAGGAAACTTTTGACTAAGACTGTAACTAAAATACAACTAAATTCTACACTCATATATATAGTATAGCTTTACTCATATGGGAATTGGTTGAGTGTTCGAATATTCCTGGGTTTGATGCAAGTTCTGATCTCCAGTAATTGATTTTACAGTTGATGGAGTGACGCTCATACCCTCTGAGGGGGATTTAAGTCGGCCTACGCCATTTGTACGGGAAATAAGAGCAGTGGTAAGTTCGATTTTATTTTTTTCATTTTTTTTATTATTTGAGGACTCTTCAAGATAATATTTGCCTCCCAAATTGTAATTATTTTTCGTGTGAAATGTACTTTTTTTTGACAAAAGACGTGGGGAATTGTTGGCGTTTTTATATTTTTCTTTTAACCACGTGTTGGATAAAAACTATATATTGTTTTCTCCTTTGGTTACAGCACCGTCCATTCCATCGATGGGACAGTTGTGCTGGTGGAACGAGGTTCTGTTCCATCGACGAGCCAGTTGTAACCCTGGGAAAGGTACGTTAGGATTAGTTTAGTTCATCTGTTTAAATCTACTTTATTTTATTGAGTCGACATGGGGTTCTCGATTTAAGTTACTCGGTGTAGGGGAACTTCGTGCAAAATTGACGAATTCCAGGAAACTGAAACATTTCATTTTCCACAGGGTTTCTACGCTCGGGCAAAGATCCAGCACACTTTCCGAAACCATGTGCTGCCCTAGTACCATGTGCTAGTTAGTCAGCAGGGGAGGCGCGGACAGAATAGGACGGGACCCGAAGTAGCAGGAAGAGAACAACACCAGGTTTACAAAATAAAACACACATAAATTAATCAAGGACCAAGGTAGGAGTTTACTTCAATTTCATACAAGCAAACATTTTTTTTGATATAATTTTTTTCCATAAATTCTAAATATAGTTTTAACACTTCTTGTGAACGCAAGATAAAGGTATGACGTCATAACCCAAGATTTTGCGGCATATTTAATTATATTATTTTTCTGTGAAATTGAACGCCCTTAACTCTAACTTGTTTCCCTTTTTCATCGGTTTACATTTCATGTTTATTCAAGTATTATTCTCAGATTTCAATATTTTTTTTGTATTTTGATCAATTTCATTTCCATCCTCCTATGAAAATAAACAAGATGAACTAATTTTTTTTGTATTATTTGTACAACCCAATGACCAACTTTGCGGAGACAAAAGAGAGATGAGATTTAGCGGTTTCTTTACACTGTTTTACCTCATGGGGTGGATCTCGGACTGGGTTGCTGTCTGTCTCATTCTACCCAACGTAGAATGATGACAGCAGATATTTGGTCCAGATCTCCCCTATGATGGAACGATTTTGGAAGTGTATTTTTTTTAACAATCATTTATATAATCGAGTCTCACACTACTGACTCAGATGTAGGTACACTATGACCTGTTAAAGGAGTCCATCTACCTGTAAAGTGCTTCTAGTTTTGTCATCTTAATTCAATCTTTTAGAATTTTATTCTGTTTATTTTTTTTGGTTATTCTTAATTACATAAATACTCTGGAAGCCTCGGAAGTAAGTAGAGTTTCATTGTTTGGCTACAACGTTTGGGTTGAACTGTATTTTAATTAAGATCTTCTTTGTAAACACAACCGAACCGAACCGAACCCCCCCCCCCCCCCCCCCCGATGAATGAACCGAACCGAACCCCCCCCCCCTTCTCCACTGTATAAAAGTTACCGGGCATATCAATGTTTTACCTAGCTGGGAAATACAGTTCTGCTTCCAGATATTTGTTTAATTATTCAGTGGGTTTTTGTGTCACAAATTGGCAAATTGTTATTACTCTAATTATAGTGTCACAAAATTGCAGCAACGTCTTTAAGCTGCCACAAATGTCATCCAACGCATTTTAATAGGCCACATAGTGTTAACAGTAGTTTTAGTATTGACCAGTCTTTAGTAAATAAAAGCAATTCTGTACATTTTAATAATAAGTTTGACAATACCATTGTAGGTTGTAATGATGTTGAAAATAGTACTCATAGCGAGAGTAGTCTCACTAAAACTTCATCTTCTTCTGAAGAGTGTTATTGCTTCGTGCCAGTAAATTTCCAAACAAAATCAGGAAGAAAAGTTAAAAGACCTTCTCGTTATGAGCAGTTGTAATGTTATAAACTGTATTTTTATTTTTCAGGTTAAAAAACGAACATTTTTGTTTTCAATTAATAAGGTTATGATTACATAATGAATAATAAAAACAACCAAATTTTTAAGATCTTTTAAAATATGTCAAAAAAAATAAAAAATCAATTTTAATTACAGAATTGTAAACATTTTAAGTCAAATGTGTTATAATTAACATGTTTCTATTTAAATTACAAAATTGTAAAAATTTTAATTCAAAATTATTTAAGTTAAATTTTATCTACTTTACTTACATAATTAAAGACAAAAATGTGTCAATATGTACATTTTGTATAATCTTAGGCTAAGAACTGTCTAATTATATTTTCAGAATTGTTTTTAACATTTTACATAAAAAGTGAACACTTATAACTCTTTAAAAAAAAGGGGGGTTCAGGATAGGCAATATGTAAATAAAACTAAAACTACAAAGCTATTTTTAAAAAACATGTTTATTAAAATAATATTAGAACTACAGAGCTAACTACAAAAATAAATGTTTGATGTCTTTT
Organism: Aspidapion aeneum; assembly: GCA_963576565.1. NCBI lineage: Eukaryota > Metazoa > Arthropoda > Insecta > Coleoptera > Brentidae > Aspidapion > Aspidapion aeneum. The sequence continues at coordinate 74,457,373 of OY755041.1, read as the reverse complement.
GTACTTAAATAAAAAATGAAATTGTCTTGAATGTAAATTGTAATTGTTGTAAAAACTGATTATTGTTGTGGAAACAAAAGTGAAATTTGACTGTGATAACTAAAATATGACTGTAATTATAGTTTAGAAAATATGTGATATTAGATTGTAAGAAAGCGACTTAGGTTAGTGTAACTGAAATTTTAAACAAAATTCTGAATTTTAAATATGATCTAACAAAGTGACTCATAGTGAATATGGTTAGATAAACTTTAGAAAAAGAAGGATGTGATGTAAACATAGTATTTATTGAAATCGATTTAACCCACATGTAAACAACAGCCACAAGGCCAATGTATAACCTAGAAATATTAATAAAGATCAGTCGCTAACTAACTCCCAAAGAGACTCGTTATTTCCACCACCACAACCCATCATATTTGATAACTGGTTCTCTCCTGAATGGATTATTATTTCAAAATGGTTGAAAAATTTTAAAAATGATGGTTGAAAAAAGGGTCCAGAGAAGAAAGAAAAGGAAAATATGAGGTTAAAGTGTGAATAATGAGCTGAACCAAATTTGTACACCATCCTACAGAACTCTTAAATAAACTTTTGGTAGTGTAGCGTCTTGTATAGTGTCGCGTGAAGTCCTGTATCATCAAAGTTTCTTTTTCTTTAATAAATATTTAGTTTACAGACCTCAAAACAGTTTAGAATAAACTGGTGAATTTGACAATCTCCCTAACTCAAACCTATTTTTATCTTAAACTATTTTGGTGCAAATTTTCCTTTATTTCCATGCTTTTTGACACCTAAAACTTGTACACCGTAAAATTTGTATAGTATCTGACTGGACCTACTACAAGTCCTGTTGATAAATTTCTACGGTACTGTTCTGAGCTTATTACCAAAAAAATTTTTTTATGGCATCATTAATAATAGATGGAAAAAAAAGTAATCTTTGTTGACTTTGATGACCACAAGAAAAACAAATTTTCTCTCAGATATTTTTTTCAATTTCTCTCAAAAAAACTTGGGTTCTAATACTCCTAATGGGTCATATGCTGTTACGCCCAATTGTAGAATAGAGTATATATTTATTTGCATAAACTTTTAGATACATAATTGAGCAAATATTGTTACAAAAAAACAGTAATAAAAGTAATAGTAACAGTAGTAATACAACAGCGAATATTGTACTGTTGTAAAATTTGAACAGTACTTACTGTTGTGAACTGATGAACCTTAGGTTTGACCGTACTTAAGCCCTATGTATTATAGTTCATGGAAAATCATATGGTTATGTACGGTGTGTGAGGCCAATGACAAGGAAAAACTGTATTTTAATTTTGCAAGTAATGTTTACTTATATTTTTAAATAAACATATTTTGTAAAGTATTATATTAGAAGTTTGCTTGACCAACCTCGGTTGGAACTCATATGTGCATATTGATCTGTTGGACTGACCTACCTATAAGTTGTGCCTCTTTTTCATGTCACTACTGGAGGGTTAAAACAATTAAACTTTGTCTAAACCTAAAAATCATAGTGAAATATTTTTCACAGTTTAACGCTATAGAAGGCCTATTACTTAGCAAAAGGTTTAGTTAAGTACAACAAAAGATCCTAATAGAAAACCTGAATCTGATGAGAAAAGTTTAGTCTAATTCAATTTCGTCTCTGTTAAGTGAGCCTTGAAGTGAGCTCTTTGAATAGAACTACTTTCCCCTACCTTGGGCTGATAGTTCATTGATTCATTGGTCCCCAGAGGTCTCATGATGTACTTTATGCTATTTTTTTTGTTTATTCATGAAATATATGGAAAATATCTAAAAAAATATGTGGTTTGGGGGGTCCGGGCCCCTAGCCCTCCGCCCCCTTGGTGCGCTCATGTAATAATTCAAAATAAGTGAAAAAACTAGAAAAAAAGTAAAAAAAAAACAAAATAAACAAAAACATAACCTACTTTTTTGAAGAAAACATGGTCCTTTTTATTTCAGATTTTCTCGCTTTAGTTTAATATTTTTAAGAAAAGCGCATTTTTCCCATATGCACAAAGGATCTGTTCTTAAAACTGATTAATTTTTGAGACTAAAGTTTTTGTCGTTTTTGTAAACTTTACGTTTTTGTTAATATTACGGCTTATGGAAGACATCTTGGAATTGATCATATGTTTTGTTAGACAGCCCTATTGAAAAACATAAACATGGCAGGGAAGATTGACCTGATGCTTAAAGGAAGCAGTTTATCAAGCTGTTCTTAGTTTCACTAATCCGATCGTTTTTTCTAACTTCTAATCTAAATTACATACTGTTGGATGATGACTTGCATTGCATGCTGGATTTTGGGTTTAGTGGGGTTTTATGGGATTCTTGATGAGTTTTGTAGGGTTTGGTGGAGTTTTCTTGGGTTTAGTGGGGTACAGTCAGGTTGATCTTTTTCTGAGTTGGTATTTTTGGGTTCAGTGGGGTTTGGTTTTTTTTTTGGGGAGATATGATAAAGTTTTGTTTTTTTTTGGGTTTAGTGAGATATTTTTTTTTGTAGGTGGGGTATGGTGAGGTTTGGTCTGTTTCTGGGTTTGGTTTTCTTTTGGGTAGGGTAAGGAAAAATTTTGTATTTTTTTGGGTTCAGAGAGGTATTTTTCTCAGTGGGTGGTGTATGTTTTTTTTTTTGTTGTTTTTGTCCGATTCAGTCTTATTCATGTATATTTAGTTAGCAGAACAACTTTGGAAGTTGAAAAAAATTATATGCTCACAATTTGCCGTTAATTATCCGTAAATTAGCTGTAAAAACAAAAAATTTGCCATGCCTGTTTTTTATAAAAAATATGGTGTTTTGCTAACTTTATATAAAGTTAGCAGAACACCTATAGAAACAATGGAGTTATCTAAAAAAAATTTCACAATTTACCGTTAATTATCCGCGAGGGGTGAACAGCTAACCCAAAATGTGTGAAATGTGAAAATCCACAATCTTTTGTGTAAAGATTGTGAGGGATTGTGGTAAGATTGTGAGGGATTGTGGAGGACTGTAGCGCGCCTGAAAGGGCGGGGGGCCGACAGCTAAAACGGGCGCCCATCCCATCAAATCAAAAATTCTTGTGACAAAAAAAAGGTCATCATGTCTATAGTTTCCTTTGCCGCCCTCTTCATTTACCGTTACCGGCCCTCCTACTTAATAACGATTCGGGCTCGTCGGGCACCAATGGGGCGCCAGTACCCTCGGGGCGGGGGGGGGGCGACGAACCCCCCGCGCTACGCCACTGGGACTGTGGTAAGAATGTGAGGAATTGTGAAGAACTGTGGTAAGATTGTGAAAGATTGTGAGGGATTGTGATAAGATTGTGAGGGATTGTGGTAAGATTGTGACAGATTGTGAGTGATTGGGACAGACTGTGTAAATATTGTGAGAAATGTGTACACCAATTGTGAGAGCTATTCACCCCTCAATTATCTGTAAATTAGTTGTGAAAACAAAAATTTGCCGTGCCCGAACCAGGGTTTGTACAAGCTCTGCTGGTTTTATAACAACAAAAAAGGAATCTGATCGCATTTATAGAGTAGGAAGAATGGTGCAAGGGATGGCCAAGGGGATGGCAAAAGGGATGGATGTACAAAAAACATCAAAATCAAAGAAACCCATTAAAAGACGGGCAAGTACACCAGGAAGTAAACAAAACAAAAAAAAAACACAAAAGTAAGAAAAATGTCATCACAAAAAATATTTTTAAAAGATATTCCTTCTATATCCACATCCTCCTCTTCTGATGATGATAATGATGATGTCGAGGATGATGTCTTTAGTTTCTATAGTGATTCGCCTAGTGACATTTTTTCAGAAGACAATGTAACTGAAGTAGAGAAATAACACCCCACTCTAGAAAAAGAACAGTATTATGCTGTCTACTTTGATGAGGATTGGTGGGTGGGCCAAATAACTAATAGTCAGATGGCAGATCCACACTCAAATTTTTAATGAAAGACTTAGAAAATCTCTGGTGGTCCAAAAATGATGACATACACACAATCAACAATTCTTTAATTTTTTTTTACTCAATTAAGCTACATGGCACATATCCATTTCAATTGAGAAGAGCGGATCAAATTTTATTTGTTTATTTTATTTTATTTTTATTTTGGAATCTATACAACAGGCATAAGCCCAATTACAGTATAGAAATGTACAGAAAATAGTTATATCTAAATAATACATAATAAGTTACAAGAAAAATCTAGTTTATTATTCTTAAGATTACAATTAAGATTAAAAACCCTAAACATACACACAACCACATTCATCAGGCACGCACACACACACACACAGAAACACACATACATCATGAATAAAATCCTAAATTGAAACAAACAAAAACAACAGAAGAAAAAAAAGATATTCTGTTATTATTATTTTGGAAGTAGCTTTTTTATGTCCTTTACTGATAAATAAAAATAATCGAGATTTAATTTATTACACATATCACACATTTTAAAAAGCGGGGACGATTTCATGATATTGGTTCGTGCATTAGGAAGATAAAACGTCAGAGCCGACCGTGATGACTCTCTAGGTACAACAAAAGACAATCTATCTAATAGTTCGGAACAGTCAATTTTATTATGTAAAAGATTATGCAATAAGACTTGAGCAGAGTTGTTTCGTCTTATCTCTAGAGAACTAATATTAAATTTTCTCAAGAGCTCCGTATGAGGAAAACCCTGAAAAGGGTAAAATCCTTCCGATTTTAAGTGTAAATACTTCAAAAAGTTTCGTTGAACATTTTCAAGATTGTCCTTATGCACATTGTAGATTGGTGACCAAATCGCCGCAGCATACTCAAGTTGTGATCTAATGAGCGCACAAAAAAGGATCTTAATTGCCATTATATTTTGAAAATCTTGTGTACACCTCACGAGAAAGCCATACATTCTGGAAGCTCTAGCAATTATAGATTCCATATGATCCACAAAAGTTAATTTGCTGTCAAATGTCACCCCTAAATCTTTAAAAGTACTAGGCCTTGTTAAAGTTAAGCTGTTTAAATGATAATCAAATTTTATAACATTTTTTGTTTTATTCGTATAAGTCATAATTTGGCACTTACTAATATTTAACTCCAAACGATTATTTAGACACCATTGATGAAGTTTTTGCAAGTTTTGTTGCATTTTGACACAATCATCTATTGTTTTGATCACTCGCCATGCCTTAAAATCATCACAATACACGAAAAATTCAACATCCACAGTATGTCGAATGTCATTCACAAACAAATCAAAGAAAAGAGGTCCAAGGACGGATCCCTGAGGCACTCCTGAGGTAACAGCACAAGTCGTCGATCTGTGTCCACGCGACTCAACAAACTGTTTACGGTCTTTTAAGTAGGATTCAAAAAATTGGAGGCTAGCGGGATTGAAACCGAAAGGAGCAAATTTCTGTAGTAAAATCGCGTGGTCAAGCCGATCAAAGGCTTTTGTAAAATCAGTATACACAACGTCTATCTGCCCCTGGTTATCAAGGACCTCAGCAATATTTTGTGTTAAAACTAATCCATGTTGATTGGGAATTATTTGGCCAACAACCTGGATCTCGAACGAGATCTCGAAAACCTTAGCAAAATTGTTCATTATAGACACAGGTCTATAATTCTTCACATCCGACCTCTGATCTTTTTTAAATATTGGACAGACTCTAGATATTTTCCAAGCATCCGGAAATATTTTATGCTTCAAGCATAAGTTAAACATTGCTAGCAGGGGTTTAACTAAAACAGGTATCTGGTCCGGTCCAGAAGACAACTTGGGTTTTATCTTTCTTAGTGCACATTCGACGTCCTCTGTTAGTTCATTTATACCAATATTATTTCCACCAGTGCTATCCGTAAAGTCACGTGCACTAATACTAAGTGATCCGAGTGAACCAGGTGCTGTAAACGACTGTTGAAAGAACTCCGAGAATGCACTTACAATATCATGGGGACTACCAAGTTGTTGACCGTTATAAAACATATTTTCTGGAATGACAGATGATTCTTTTTTACTGTTGATAAAAGTCCAGAAGTTCTTAGGGTTTAATCTTATATTACTTTCTGAAGTACGAACAAAGTTCTTATATGAATCATCTATGTCTTTTTTTAACTTAGCACGTAATATTTTAAACTGATTAAGGTGATCAATGTTTTGTGATTTTTTGTATATTTCATGAAGTTTCGATTTTTTCTTAATATCCAATACTGTACGAAAACCAAGGTGGATATTTTGAGGGTGGTCTAGGTTTATGGCGAGGAACACAAATGTCAAAAATACTGTACAGTCTCAAATAGAATAATTCACAGGATTTCTCTACTGAATTCTCATCAGAAACAAAGCTCCAATCTGTCTCAAGCATCATGTCGTAAAGTAATCTAAGATTTTCAAACTAAAACAAAATACAAGGAAATTAAAAAAAGTTTTTAGGTTACTTAGGTTAAATTTTGATTTTTTTATTATTATTTATACTGGGACTTTCCATCCAATCAGGATCAATCGCCCAGTTTCGCAAAGTTCGAGCAAGGTTAAGGCATTTTTAAACAAACACAAACAACCAAGTACCTAGCCAGGAATCGAACCCGGACCGCCGGTGTGGGAAGCAAACATTGCTACCACTACACCACGACAGCGACTTTTTTACGATTGTGATTAAAATAAATAACTTTCATTTTCATTTTTTAATAAATTTGGTTTATTTCATGACTCCTCAAAATTTCCATATTCTTGTTGAAATTATGTCTTAAGTAGCTTCTAAGAAATTAAATGTTTTATTCCTATGAGCGTACCCAGGGGGGGCCTCGACCTACCTATCCAAGCCTTAGATTTTTTTACATATTTTCTACATATTTCATGAAAATACACAAAAAGTAGCTTAAAATTTGACAACATGAAGCTTCAGCCCCCCCCCCCAAGAGGCCCCCCCCCCCCCAAGAGATATTCCTGGGTGCGCCACTGGTTATACCTGTCCTTTTTTGATCTTGTCAAATAAAAGTGATAGATAGAGGTCTAAAATAGACTTAGGACAGGTTTTGCGTTAGTAAATAATGTCCTTAAATTTCATTAAAAGCAGCAAGAAGTGACTTAATATATTATTATCTATTTTTCAGTGTTAAAAAAAATTCTGTTAAGACAAATATTTTATTTCACTCTGTTAATACCGAGGTTAATACATGGCAATACCTGGTAATATGTGATAATACTAGGGAAATACTTGGCAATATGTGGAAATATTTTGTTAATACATCGAAATAGTTGGCAATAGCTTGTATTACATGTTAATATCTGTTAATACATGAAAATATCTGTCAATACTGTTAATTGGTGTACAAATTTTGGTAGGTGAGAAACCCCTTGGCTAAACCAAATTTGTACACCATCCTAGAAGTCTTAAATAATTTCTTGATCCTCTCATGTATTGTAGAGTTCTTTATAGAGTCCTGTACAAAAATAATTTTGTACAATACTGTGGGCAGCTGATATATATTTACCTATGTGGTTTTGGATTAGTTTTAAGAGTATATTTTGAGGTAGCTGAAATGAATCAGGAAATGTGTGCAAATGTTTAGAAAAATTATGGAAAGCTCTAGAAAAGTTGTGGAAACTCTGAAAATGTTCAAGAAAACTCTGGAGAAGTTCAGAGAGGGTCTCGAAAAGGTCGGGAAAATGCGGGAAATGTTTTGGAAAACTCTGGAAAAGTTTAGGAAAAGTCTAGAAATGTTCAGGAGAAAATCAGAAAAGTCTACTATTTCGGAAAAGCCTGAAAAGCTTGGAAATGTTCTAGAAATGTTCAGGAGAACTCTGGTAAAGTATAGAAAAAGTCTGGAAATATTTAGAATAAGTATGCAAATTTTCTGGAAGTCTTCAGGAAAAATCTTGAAAAACATGGAAAATATTCTGAAAAACTATGGACATGTTCAGGAAACATTTAAAAATGTTTAGGAAAAGTATGGAAAACTCTAGAAACTTTTTGCAAATGTCCGGAAAGCTTTAAAAAGTTTAGGAAAATTATGAAAATAACCTGCAAATTTCTTTTTTTAAAATAAATAAAAAAGTTATAAGCCCTCTCCAAAAATGCAAGAAATTTTAAGAAATAAAAAAAGATATTACCTCGGATATTACCAAAAAGCAGACTTTTCAAAAACCCTCTATAGCCTGAAAATGGCTTGTCATTTAAAAATACAGTTTTCTGGAAAATTGAGCCTTGCTCCCCTCAGTCACTTTTGTTCTATCTCTCCTGGAAGTTTCTTAAACCCCTCAAATTTGCAACACCCTGTACCTACCTATCCAAGCTCAGGTTGGTAGTTTTCTTATTTTTTTTACAAACAGAGCTTGGAAAGGGTGCAGACTTGGGTGCAGAGAAAGTTTTTAAAAACAGGTGAACTTAAATTTTGAAAACAAGTGAACTTAAATTTTTAAAACAGGTGAACTTAAAATAGATATCTCTTACACACACTGTCCATCAACATCCAAAAATAGTCATGCAGGTGATTCCAAAATCTGAACAAAAGATTTTGTAGGAAACTGTTTGCTGTATTGTAAAAATACTTTTAAAGAAAAATGTAAGTATACTTATAGTCAATTAAACTTCCTTTTGAAAAAATATGTAGCATCCTATGTTGTATGAAAAATGTATAATGAAGCAAAGAAATTACTTCTCAATTTAGAAAAAATATTTTCGGAATTTTTAGAAAACTTAAAATTACAATAGAATCGAGCGCAGAAACTGAACGTGACTACGTTTTGTTTTTTACAATGCAATGTGGTCAATTTAATTTAAATCTTAAAGGTCTAATCGGATCATTTAAAAATTGTGATTTTTTTGTAGTATCTTTTCTAGGATTTTCTCTTTGGTTTTGAGAATTATTAAATTCTTACTTTATAATTCTTGAAATTAAAATATTTTTTTGTTTTGTTTGTAATTAAAATTTGCTTATTTTTTTACTATCAAAATAAGAGCGACAAAATTAATTTTTTCATAACTGATTAACGACTAATTAGCGGCAAATTATCCACCATATTCGATTTCGATACGTCATGTCTAAAGCCATTTTTGACGAGGGTCCTTCGCTAACTTCATATGAAGTTAGCGAAGCACCCAAAAAAATGGTCAAAAAAAAGAGCGACAAAATTATTTTTCCACAACTAACTAACGACTAATTAACGGCAAATTATCCACCTAGTCGCGATTCGATTTGAGATGGGTGCTTTGCTAACGTCATGCTCATTCTTCTTGTGCATATTATTTTTAAGTTTAATATAATTTATATTATTTTTTTAATTGTTAATTATACCATAATTCTCTTTTATTTTATATGATTCGAAAAATGTGCCTCCTTGTGCGCACCTATTCATAAAATTTTGATTACCGTAGTCTAGACTTTTCTTAAGAATGTCTGTTTCTATTCTCTTTAAATACTTAATAATTATTTTGATTATTATTATTATATTATTATTTAACTCCTGTGCTCTTAAAATAATCAAACGATTCATTGCATTAAATTTTTATTAAATATACAATTTTATGATTTTTGAAAACCTAAAGAAATGTGTTCAACTTTGTTATTCTTAAAATAATCAAAAACCTCTTTCATAGAAAAATTTACTTGGTAATCATAGTTATTTTTAATTAATTTAATTTTAACATTTTAACGTGGGTTAAAAGTACTTTGAGTTACTTTTAAGAGGTAAATTGGATTTTTCGATTGGGTTTAGGTTAAATTTTGAGCTTGATTTAAAGTTATAATGGGTACTGCTGGATTTAGACGTTGAATTAAAATAATATAGTGTTACAAATTTAAGTTATTTAAATTTTATAGTTAGAATTTATTTAGGTTTAGTGTAGTATTAGGTTGACGTATTTTATGGTTGTATTCTTAATCTAGGTTTTAGTTGCGTTATCTGTGACAAACTGGTATAAGAACGGTCCGGTTCTAGAAAAGGGCGGAATGATTCCGAGTCGTACAAGGATGGAAAATTCTCGAATTGTGGGCAGACCCTCATATATAGCGCCGGAGGTCGTGCATCGAGTCAGTCAGAGATAACCAATGGTAGTGATCGCTAGATGTTAACGCGAAGTTAATAGGCGTATTAAAGTAGTGAATTGTTAGCAAGTGATTAGTAAGTTTAAGTGCGTGTTTTTGTACATAATTTGTCGAAATAAATTGACGTATCGTGAACCCGTTACAATTGGTGTCAGAAGTGAGATTAAAAGAAATAAATAGTGCAAAGACTATCCTTACATAGTACCACCGGCTAGGAAAATTGGACAGAAAAACAGTAAGTGATTTTTCCAGAATATTCGAAGAAGTTCGATATTGATTTATTCAAAAACTAGAAGGGATATAGTTTAGTTATTTCAAAAGTAAGAATTAGAAAGAATTTCTAGAAGATTCCATAACATTCTACAACGTTCTATTCAAAAACTAGAAGAGATATACAAATACCGACTTCGACAGTAGCTTAGTTATTTCAAAAGTAAGAATTACCAAGATTTTCTAGAATATTCCAAAACATTCTACGACGTTCTATTCGAGAACCAGAAGAGATATACAAAAACCGACTTCGACATTAGCTAAGTTATTTAAATATTTAAATAGTGAGAATTAGAAAGAATTTCTAGAATATTCCATAACATTCTACGACGATCTATTCGAGAACCAAAAGAGATAATCAAAAAGTGACTTCTACATTTGCCAAGTAGCAGAAAGAGTGACATTTACTAGTATATTCTAGAACATTCCATTAGGTCCTATTTAAGAATCAGAGGAGATATTGAAAAAAAAAAAACAAAACCGACTACGACATTAGCTTTATAGACCAAAAAAAAAACATTTTGAGTGATTTATCAGGAGGTTGATGCTTACTAGACAAGGATCGGCAAAGATGGAAGATCTAACTAAAATGATGCAGGCTCTAGCAGCTCAAATGGCTCAAAACCAGAACGATATAAGACAGACCATTGAACAAAACCAAAACGATATGAAACAGACATTTGAGCAAAGATTAGATGGCATTCAAGAAAACTTCGATCAAATAAAGAGCAACTCCGAGCAGCTTAGAGGAGAGTTCAAGGCAGCAACCGAAGATCTTAAGGAAGAAATAACTCAGAGAATGCAGAATGTAGAAGAAAAGGTACAAAACAAATTGCAGAATGTAGAAGAAACGTTACAGAACAAATTGCAGAATGTTGAAGAAAAAGTGGAGAGAAGAAGTTTTTCAAGCAGTGGAAGAAAAGCTCCAGGATGTGTCAAAACAGCTTATACAGCTTCAGAAAGAACATAACAAAATAAAAGCTCAGGGATGTGTTGTGAATTCCAACAAAAACATTAAGCCTCCAAATTTTGACGGTACGTCCTCCTGGTCCACCTACAAACAACAATTTGAAGCTGCCGCCGCTGCAAATGGTTGGGACGAGGACGAAAAAGCTAGAGCGTTGTTAGTAGCTCTACGGGAACCTGCACTTGGACTTTTACGGTCCATTCCAGTCGAACAAAAACAGAATTATAACGCTTTAGTGGCAGCGTTAGAAAGAAGGTATGGAGACGAACACTTGCGAAATTTACATTGGTCAGAATTAAATGTTCGTCAACAAAGAGCAGGGGAGTCATTACAAGAGTATGAAGCAGATATCAGGAGGCTGATGTACTTGGCTTACCCAGAAATGCCAGAAAATTACAGAGATCCCTTTACGGTGGATCGCTTTATTAATGGCTTGCGAGACACAGACTTAGCTAAGTTACTTCGCCGAGAACGCTTCCATAGCAGCATTGAAGCGTTGATTCGAGCCCTTGAAATTGAGTCATCAAATAATATGTCCAGGCCAAAAGTAAGGGCTGTTTCAATTCACGAGCGTGAAGAAATGAGCAAGGAACAAGAGGTTCCCTCAAAGACGCTAAGCCAAATTCTTCAATCACTGAAAGAGAAGATTGATTCTTTGAAAGAAAGTAGACGATCCCCTCCAAATGTAAAGTGTTTCAGATGCGGACGTACAGGGCATATTCAACGCGATTGTCGTGTCCAAATGAGGTCTCGCTCACCATCTAGTGGGACAGAGTACCGAAGAAGAGATCAGGAAAACTAAAACTAGTCAACGCAGAGGGGCGGGTGTTGGCTAATGGGAATTTAGCCCCCAAAATTTACTCTATCAAGAGCTTAAAACATACTGCTGACAGTCTTAACATCGACGGACTTATTAATGGAAGAAAAGTTAATATAACAGTAGACACTGGTGCTGCCATATCATTGCTTAAGTTCAAAATTGCAACGAGATATAAAATTCGACCAACAGAAACACTTAAGACTGTGACTGGAGAATCCGCCGACGTGTTGGGGCAGACAGACATAGACCTACAGCTGGGGAGGTTGAAGATTCGCCACTCGGTATTAGTTGCAGACATAGAAGACGAATTTATTTTGGGAATGGACCTGATAAGTAAACATGGATTTGCGTTTGATAATAAACTTAATACCCTAAGATTTGGGAACGAAGAGTTCATTTTGTCAAATAGTCACATCAATAAAGAACCAATAAAGGGGGTGGCAGTATGCACAACAAGACTAGTCGGTAACAGTGAGACCATAATTTTTGGGAGGCTAGAAAGTAAAACATCAAGCTGCGTCGGACTCATAAGCCAACAAAACACACCCAAAACCTACCTCGTTGCAAAATCACTAGTTAAAACCGATAAAGACATCCCGATTAGAGTCGTTAATATTTTCCCAAATAGTGTCAAAATTAATAAGGGGGAGTATAGTATAGTATAGTATAATAATAACCAGTACAGAAAGTAACAAGATGTGAAGAGCCAACTTCCGAGGATACAAGCAAGTTACCAATGGAGGTACTTCAGCAATTTGAGTCAACTTGGCAACATCTCACTCCAGAAGAATTTAGTAAAGCGAGAGAGTTTATAGAAGAACAAAGTAATATCTTCGAAACTAGGAGTAGTTCGGGACGCACAAACCTCATTCAACACGCTATCAACACTGGCGATGCCCAACCGATAAGACAGCCCCCAAGAAGACTACCAATGGCCAAGCAAGAAGAAGTTCACAATCTCATTAATAAAATGCTCAGCGACGGTGTTATTGAAGAGTCATCAAGTCCTTGGTCATCTCCTGTGGTGTTGGTCACTAAAAAGGATGAAAGTACTAGATTTTGTGTCGACTACAGGAAACGATGTGACCAAGAAAGATAGTTACCCACTGCCAAGAATAGACGACACATTAACAACGTTGGCAGGATCATATTGGTTTTCTACTCTTGACCTGAAAAGTGGGTATTGGCAAGTAGGAATCTTTGAAAGAGATAAAGAGAAGACTGCATTCTCTGCTGGAAGTGGACTTTATCAGTTTAATGTGATGCCATTTGGCCTGTGCAATGCCCCAGCTACATTTGAAAGACTAATGGAAGTCGTTCTACGAGGCCTTACTTGGAAAACCTGCTTAATCTATTTGGATGATGTCATAGTAATGGGGAAATTATTTCAAGATCATCTAGATAATTTACGAGAAGTATTCTCAAGAATCAGGAACGCAAATCTTAAATTGAACTCAAAGAAATGTTTTCTGTTCCAAGAAAAAGTTGAGTTCCTGGGTCACGTCGTTTCCCGAGAAGGCATCCATACCGACGAAAAGAAGTTACAAGCAATAAAAGAATGGCCTCAACCTCGTGACAAACATGAATTGAGAAGCTTTTTGGGTCTGTGTACATACTACAGACGATTTGTAGAAGGATTCGCCAAAATAGCGTCTCCATTACATAGACTTACAGAAGATAAAGCTTCTTACAAATGGAATACCGAATGTGACCAAGCATTTAGAAGACTAAAAGCAGCATTATGTTCTAGTCCGATTCTTGCATATCCCATTCCAAAAGGAAAATTCATATTAGATACTGATGCGAGCAACGATGGCATAGGAGCAGTACTCTCCCAAGTACAAGCTGGAGAAGAACGGGTCATCGAATTTTTCAGCAAGAAGCTATCCAAACCAGAGATAAATTATTGTGTTACTAGAAAGGAGCTCCTAGCCATTGGCGTAGCTAGGGGTGGGCCAGGGGGGGCCTGGCCCCCCCTGAAGTCCCTCAGGCCCCCCTAAGATATTTTAGGCCTCCCCTACCGACTACTAGTAAAAGAACATGACGCTGAAAATACTTTTCTATTATTATTCGGGAAATATTCAAATAAAATAGGTGCATTAAAATTTAAAATCATTCAGATAATGTTTACATTTCAGGAAAAAGCCCTTGTCTTGCGGAATTAGGCTTTTTCTCTTTAAATTATCGGTAACTTTTCTGCACTTATGCAATTTCCCGAAAATATTTTTTAAATTTAAACATAATTATGCATATTGAATATTTCATACATATTGGCGACATCTTGTAAAATATTATAGAAGTGTGAGTTGAATTTCGCATTTAATAAAGACAGCGACCTTTGCCCCTCTGTTTCCGAAATCGGGTTGTAGATGTGTTATAAAAGACCTTTTTAAACTGTTTTTCTAAAATAAATATAATAATCTTTTTAGTTTTTTTGAGGTTAGCGTTTAGTGTCTTATGGAAATTTTCCCATTTTGGTGACAATTTCATAACCATTTTCATATTAAGTTTTCCCACGTCGTTAAATGGAATAAATTTGTCGAGCAATACCGGGAAATTTTTAATATTAATACTTCTGAGGTCTTTCTCTGCCATGAGGAGAGTTTTTAATTGGCTTAGAACAACTATGACTCAAGAGAGACACTCAGGGTTGTCATTGTTATTCATAGAAAAAGATGTTGAGGTCGACTTAGACAGTTTGGTAGACGCTTTCAGTCAGCGACGTAGAAAACTTTCTTTGTAGAATTGCTGAATTACATACTTCCTGTGTATACATATAAATAAGTTGGTAAATGTATTATTAAATTTGTTATATTAAAATATTAGAACATTTAATGCGCGTATTTTTTTTTACTCATTGCACACTTTGCACGAATCTTTAAAACCTATATTTGCTTTATGTTCAAGATAGACCGGGGCCACGGCCCCCCCTGAAAAGCAAGGCTAGCTACGCCAATGCTCCTAGCCATAGTTAAATCCGTAGATCACTTTCACAAATATCTCTACGGACAAGAGTTTCTGATTAGAATGGATCATGCTGCGTTACAGTGGCTCATGAAAATGAAACAACCTGAGGGGCAAGTCGCGAGATGGATAGAAAAGCTACAACAATACCATTATCAAATTAAGCACCGAGCGGGAAGGGTGCATAATAATGCAGATGCATTGTCCAGAAGACCTTGCCCTGAAGATTGTAAACATTGCAGGAGAATTGACCAGAAAGAAGGAATTAACTACGTGCGTCAGATAAAATTAGAACCAGATGAAGAATGGATGTCGGCTTCAATTAGAACCACACAACTTGACGACAAAGATGTAGGACCTATCTTGCGATTGAAAGAAGAGAACAAGCCACGACTATCATGGCAAGATATCGCAAACCAAGGGGTGATATTCAAATCACTGTGGGCACAATGGAATTCATTGATAGTAGAAGAAAACATCCTTAAACGTGCCTGGGAAAGTGCCGATGGCCTTACTGTGATTAATCAAGTAGGCATAAATAAAACCATGGACAAAATTCGAAACCGATTTTATTGGGTCAATTACTTTCAAGATGTGAAAAACTGGTGCCGCCGATGTTCGACTTGTGCAGCCAGCCAAGGTCCCAAAACAAGGTCCAGAGGTCAAATGAAACAATATAACGTAGGTCTGCCATTCGAACGCATTGCTATTGATGTGGCCGGACCATTTCCAGAAACTAAAAAGGGCAACAAACACATCCTTATTGTCATGGATTACTTTAGCAAATGGCCAGAAGGTTTTGCTTTGCCTAACCAAGAGGCCGCTACAGTTGCAGAAGTTCTGGTAAATGATGTTTTCAGCCGATTTGGCATTCCTTTGGAACTACATTCAGATCAAGGAAGAAACTTTGAATCAAAGCTCTTCCAGAATCTCTGTGACCTTTTAGGAATACATAAAACACGGACTACTGCTTTACATCCGCAGTCAGATGGCATGGTTGAAAGATTTAATAAAACAATAGAAGAACATCTTTGCAAAGTTGTTGATGAGCACCAAACAGATTGGGACCAATATATTCCATTGTTTTTGATGGCCTATAGAACCGCCATTCACAATACGACAGGAGCTACTCCATCTAGTATCCTGTTTGGTAGAGAACTGCGTTTACCATGTGATATCATGTTTTGTTCAACTGAAGAAGAACACTTAGAGGTTAATGACTATGTCAAACGTTTAAGGCAAAAGCTGCACGATATCCATGAAGTGGTTAGAGAGCGAATAGAAATAGCCAGTGACCGCATGAAAGCGAGGTATGACCTGAAAGCAAACTCTTCAGGGTTCAAAGGGAATGATCAAGTCTGGCTATACAATCCTCAACGCAAGAAAGGAAGATCACCTAAGTTGACACCACCATGGGAAGGGCCTTATAAAGTTGTTAAGAGAATTAATGATGTAGTCTACCGAATCCAGAAAAGCCCGAAGTCCAAGATGAAAGTTGTTCATCTAGACAGACTAAAACCTTACCTGGGAAATGTTGATCGAGACGATCAAACCTGAAGAGGAGGATAGTGTTACAAATTTAAGTTATTTAAATTTTATAGTTAGAATTTATTTAGGTTTAGTGTAGTATTAGGTTGACGTATTTTATGGTTGTATTCTTAATCTAGGTTTTAGTTGCGTTATCTGTGACAAACTGGTATAAGAACGGTCCGGTTCTAGAAAAGGGCGGAATGATTCCGAGTCGAACAAGGATGGAAAATTCTCGAATAGTGGGCAGACCCTCATATATAGGGCCGGACGTCGTGCATCGAGTCAGTCAAGAGATAACCAATGGTAGTGATCGCTAGATGTTAACGCGAAGTTAATAGGCGTATTAAAGTAGTGAATTGTTAGCAAGTGATTAGTAAGTTTAAGTGCGTGTTTTTGTACATAATTTGTCGAAATAAATTGACGTATCGTTTTCAACAATTGCGAGTTTTAATTTGTCGTTGTGAACCCGTAACAATAGGTTTGGTCAGAATTCTGGTTAATGTAAGTGCTACTGGGGTTTATTTGCATACCTTTCATGGCGATATTTAGCAATATAACAACTAACATTATTTAACGTTATAGCTGAACTTTTTTTCGCGATTTCAAGTAATCCGTTACCAAAAATGTTTCTACCCAGATTATTTTGAATTTAAAAATTAAACATTGGTAATTAGAAATTCAAAAAATTTACAAAAAAAATATTGTGTTAATGAATGTTACACGAAATAAAAAAAAATATTAACCTTTTTTATTTTTAGAAAATCCTTAGCTTACTTGCTGTTTTCAATTTGATAAATATTGTCATTCATTAATAAACCGATTTCAGAATAAACTATAAAATTAGAAAGTCTTATTTTGTCGGCTCTTTGTATTGTAAGTTTAATTGGGTAAAGACACGTTTTGTCAAATATTATGAAGTGCAAGATATAAATAGACATAGAAGAGGCCTAGTTGATAATGAAAAGATAATTACAAATACCTTTCTAATATTATTTCTAATATTATATCCATATATTACAGAAGTGTTAATTGTACTTTTTATCTTAGGAAGTTATATCACGGATCACTTTGTTAGGGTGATCCGTGGTTATATCGTCCGCCTAATTTTAAAACCGCGTAAGTCAGCTTCAACTTTTACAGGAGGGCATAAAAAGTGCTTTTTAAACTAATGAAAATCAAATATAATACAACCGTTGTTTGATGGAGAGTACCATCAAACAACGAATACAACCAAAATAACTTATAAATGTTCGAGAGAGAGCGCTAATTTTAAATAGAAGTTACGCAGTTTTGTAAGACTAAAGATCTCGATATCCTGCATCCGATTAAACTCGTATCTCAATTTTGCAATTTATTGACTTAAAAGGTTTTAAAATTAGGCCAAGGATATCTACATTGCCATTGACAGAATTAGTTTTTGACATTGCTTAATTTTTTTTTACATATTTCAGAAGTACCTATACTCTATATTATATTTTTACCTTCCAAACCCGCTTAGCAATAGGTAGAGAAGGTATTATTTTCGACGAAAAACTTTTTTTTTAGATAGCGCCTGAAATGTGTTATTTAGGTGTATCTTAGCAATATCGTCTTGACGTATGTCTGTGTGTGTGTGTGTTGTTATATTATTTTTTTATATAATATAACTTTTTGTATATTATTGATGTTGTTTTAATATACCTTAAATTTACCTCGGCTAGGAAGAGCTATTTAGGGTCGTGAGGTTCCTTTAAGAAAAATATTGTCAATTTTCTATTTTTGAAATGATAATAAACCTCTATTTACTTTGACACAATTATCAACAATGGTGACAAATTTTTCTTACTATCACCATGTTACCAATGTATCAATGCAGGAACGAAATAAAAGATCAGGATTACTTTTTGTTTACAACCCTTAACATTTATTTTGTTTCAGAAAGAAAAACAAAAAAAAAACAAATGATCAAATATAAACAAGAAAAAAATATTAATTTTTTGTTGAAACTCAGTTTCTTAAAAAGGTAGAAAAAGAAATGATATTAATAAAATTATAGATTTTACTGTTCAAATATAACTTAAAAGAGACATACTTCCTTTTTAGAACCTTGTTTCTTTTGATGTACAATAGTGCAAAAAAATATTTACATATGTTGTAAAAGTTTTGTCGAGAATTGAGGTTAGGAAAAAAATAACATAAAAACAAAACAATCTTAACCCAGGAAATGTTAGATACAGTATACTTGAAGTAATCTTTAAAATACAACTATGGTTTCAATCATTTTCCATGGATAAAAACAAAAAAAAAACTTTTTTTTCTGATCAGGTCCATCAAAACAGCCTATATAAATATCCCAAAGTTTCATCAAAATTTGTACATACTGTACAGTAATTCTGTAGAATTACCAAACAAAACTTTAGTCTATTCACACCAAGCCATTTATCCCTTCTGGACGTAAAATGTGTATTTTGGTTATAAAAAAAAACTATATGTAAAAAAAACAGCTATCGGCAATGGCTATATAAAATTTAGCTGTATTAACCTGTCTATTTCAACCAAAGGTGCTTATGATAACAATAACCTTAAATTTAACCATATGGTCATGTCGGAGTGACTATTGTTAATTGGTACCAAGCTATCCAAAAAAGAAATGAGCGATATACAGGATTAATTACTAGCTTAAAATCATAATCTGGATTCTAGAAATCCCATGTAGGCACAACATTGTGAACCCATTATAAATAAACTATAACCAAAATACCATATAGCCAATATATAAATATTTGTCGAACATAGTTTGAACCATAGTTTACTGTGGTTTGAACCATAAAACAAAAAAAAATATGAAACTAATCAAAAAAAATTTTTTTTTTGAAATTAAGTAGTCTAAATAGAGAGATAATTGTCTGTTAAAGACATAAAGAAAAATTGTAACATTTCCTCGGCAAAGAAAATTTTTTATACAAATATATATATATATATATATATATATATATATTTATGTTATAACATATTAACCTAATTAAAAATAAAAATCTGGCATATGCAATTAAATTTCATATTACCATTGATTAAAATTAGAGAAATCCTATAAAAAAAAATTTCAAGCCATGCTTGATGAACAAAAATTTTTTTTAAGGTTATGTTATAACATAATTAAAATACCTTGTTTCTCGACAAAATCTCGAACAAAAAGGGACGATTTTTGTAAAATTCCTCTCAATTTCCCAAACTGCATAGCAATCACACAAATCCGTATTCATTAATAAGACTTAAACTGACTGAATAATTTTGAGTCACTTTATTTAAATTTCAAAAAACCCATGTTTATTGTTTTATAGGTAAATAAATTGGTAAATAATCTTCGCAAAACAAAGCTTTTTAGGTTAAAATACAACACGGCCAATTACGCAACGTCTGTCGTACAAGTGGAACAACCAGAAAATTATTTCTATCCCTGTTTCACCCCAATGACAAAAAAGGGACAGACAATTTACTCGATCCTATTCCAAAACTGAAACGAATTCAAAATAAAACTCTCCCAGCAGTTAGTTCCCTGCATAAAATCAATAATCTCGAGCTTAACCTGACTACAGATAGGTAGTGTGCAAGTCACCGGATAAATTTTCAAAATATTCTAATTAAACTCTCTCACATAAGATGTCGCTAGAGGTTATTTTTTTTAAGCAAATATTAATTCACTTAGCAAAAACGCGTTACGAAAAAAAAATTAATTTTATTCGTAACACACTCCCTATAGTCGGTTAAAAAAAAAATTATTTAATTTTTTTTTCTGTCAGTATTTTCAAAAAAAAAACTATCAAATTCCAAAAATTATAAAAGAAATATGCTTGGTCAGGAACTATCTCAAAAACATTAAGTGATATACAATTTTACTTAAATAATAAAAAAATTATATGGGCGCCAGCACATACTTAAACTTATGTGCAAGTTTTACAATATGAAACTCACTTTTATATATAAAAAAAAACTTAAAACTAAGTAATACCGCAATATTTTGTAAGGACATTGTACTTCCATTTACAATAATATTACCTAGTGGGATTCAAATTACAAAATTTTGAGGTCACCACTAATATCATAATCACAAGAAAAATTTTGACAGGATCCAATTAGTAGAGTACTGTTGAATTGATATTATAAACACACTCTTGGGCAGCGACTCGCATGACAGTAGCCAAAACTCCTATAATAAAGGCTGGCTTAAGCTACCTTCGAGGCTATCTCAACCCCCCATCACCAAGCTTAAACCCAAAAGTTTACTAATTTAAAAGTTGTCAGTATATTGTCAATCAACACCCACTAAACCAAAAAGCCGTAAAAGTTACCAAAAGGAATTTAGAATTTATTTAAATTGCCCCCCTTTAATATACAGCATTGTCTCCCAAAAAGATGCAAAAACACTCAAACACCCCAGCAATGAAACACAGTCTACAGATCACTTTGGTTTGCTTAGTTCTCAACGTAAAGTACAGAAAATTCAAGATGAAATAAATTACTTTAAGAGTATACTATTACTTTTTCGATGAAATTTGAACAAGCAGACTAAAATTGCACAGTTTGATATAGCAATCAAAAAGTCTCGATTAGTAGCCTTCAAAGTAATCTGAAAGACTGCCCACACCAACCAGAAATGCAAAAACACTCCCCAACAATCAGAAGACAATCCAATCCGGCGTATTAATATCAAAAATTAAATTATTGAGTTTGAGATTTAGAAACTTAGTTTCTGTAAGAAAAATTAATCTGATGTCAAAAATATAGAAGTTGAAAAAGAAATCTAATGTGTTACCAGAAATATATGAAAACTTTAAATGGAAGACATAAATCAATTGAAAAAAATGTTCCATCCATCCAAAAAAAATTGAATGCAAGAAAAATAATCTTAAAATACTTCTTTTTTCTTAAAATATAAAAAATTTAAAAAATAAATGAAATTTTTTAAATATTGTTCTCTGTAAATCACATTTATTTAAATAAAAGTATGCACTCCTATATTGTCCACAGCAAAACAAATTGTTTTCTGTAGATCACACCTCATTAAAATAAACATGCACTCCTTAATGTTTACAGCAGGACGAGAATTTAAAAAAAAAATTGAAACAAAGAAAGGAGAAAAAAAATTGCCTTCTAAAAGTCATATTAAAATATGGTCCCTTAGCCTTCAGCTAGACAAAAAAAACTATATCTGCAAAATCTGTGCAAACCATGGGAAATAACACATGCGGTCCAAAGTTTACACCAGATCACAAAATACAGTATTTTTTTTTATATAAAAAATTACAAAAGTTAAGTGAAAAAATATAGTTAAAAAAAATCTCAAAAGTTAATACATTAAAAATAATTAAAAGTTAAAAGTAATTTCAAGAAAAAAGAAAAACACGCTTCGAATTATTTAGGCACAGAATTTCACTAAATATTCGAGCTATATGTCCGTCTGTCATGTCTTGTCATGTCCCCCACCACTCACCCTTCAGTAACTGACTGGAATAAAGATAGAAAGTCCAGTTCAGGTACCACCAAAAATTTAAATCTTAAAAAACATAGTTACATAAAATACTACAAAAAGAGTTAGACAAAGTTAGGGAAAAAAATGTGAACATTAGTCAAAGATATCACTTTCTGGTTCTGTCCAATCATCAGAATCCAGTTCCTGTGTAACATCAGGTTTTATATCAGATACATGATAATTACCCAAATCACTACCATTCCTGTCTTTCAGGCCATAAACTAATTTTGAAAGTTTTCTAATAATTACACAAGGAATAAACTTAGGTGCAAGTTTGCCAACAAAATTATTTCCCGCATTAGAGAGAACATAGTTTTTCTTCCAAACGTAATCCCCAATAAAATACTCTACGTCTCTCCTGCTCAGGTCATAACGTTGTTTGCTCTTTTTATAAGAATTATACAGTCTTTTTCGAACATCCTCAAAAATTTGTGGGAGTTCTTGTACTGTTTCTGGATTATGAACTTTCTTAGAGATTTCTAACTTTTTGGTCGGATTTTCTGAAATAAGACCATAATAATCACCACTGACAGGAATGTTTTGAGCAAAGTTTAAAAATGAAGGAGAAAATTCAGTAATATCATGTTTTGCCAATCGAATTGCCTGTGCATTCTCATAGATCTTTTCGCACCAAGACTTATGATTCTCATGGATATACTCTCTTATAGCAGTTATAATACTTCTGTTTACTCTCTCTGTATGATTTATCTGAGGGTGATATATCGCATTATAAAAAATCTTCTGAACATTATATTTTGCCATAAAGTCTTTAAAAGCCTTTGCAATAAACTGGCTTCCATTATCGCAACAGAAAATTTGGCACACACCATATACAAGAAAGATTTGATTTTCTATAAATTTAATAATAGACTGAGATGTTGCTTTAGTGAGAGGATGAACTATAGGGTATTTAGTAAACCAATCTACTACAACAAGAAGATACTGATAACCGCCTTTACTACGAGGATAAGGTCCCAATAAATCAGCGGAAATCATTTGAAATGGAAAGTTTATGTTTCTATACGCCCCCATAAGACCTGCCTGTGGTAAGTGACCAGGTTTACATAAAGCACAGATTTTACATTTTCTTATATACTTATAAACACTTTGGCGCATATTGGGCCAATAATAGAGTTCAGATATTCTCGATAAAGTTTTAGAGATGCCAAAATGTGCTGAATTAGGTTCATTATGGTGTTTATTCAAAAGTTCTTTTCTATGTGCAGTAGGAACAACTACTTTGCAGTTTGAGATATTACCACCAAAATTATACTTAGCAAGAATATGTTTATACAAAATATTATTTTCAACCTTAAAAGCAGGATTCTTATCAGGATCTGATTGTACATTCTTTATCATATTTTTATACCAATTATCCAATGTTAAAAAAGTTAAATTTAAGACAGCTACATCCTCTAAACTTCTAGACAGAGCATCAGCCACAGTATTACATGTACCTTTTCTGTGAACAATATCAAAATAATGTTGAGATAAAGTAACAATCCATCTAGCTATACGTGGACTAGGATTTTTCATATTAAAAAGCCAAGTTAAAGAACTATGATCAGTGTGGACAGTAAAATGAGTACCCTCAATATAACAACGGAATTTCTCTACACCAAATATAATTGCTTAAAGTTCTTTCTCAGTAGTTGTATACTTTCTTTGACATTTATTTACCGTTTTACTGGCATACGCAATCGGATGTTCTAGACCGTCTTCTTCCTGATAAAGACAACAGCCTACTCCTGTATCGGAAGCATCACACATTAAAATAAAAGGTTTAGTATAATCAGGACTAGCAAGCACAGGTGCTGTGGTTAAAGCAACTTTAATATCCTGAAAAGCTTTTTCTGCTTCAGGAGTCCATTTAATAAATTGACCTTTTTTTCTACCCTTAAGCAAATCTGTGATTGGGCTACTTAAAGAAGAAAAATTATTTAAGAAACGTCTATAATATGCAACTAAACGTCTAATTTGCATAGTATTTTTGGGTCTAGGATATTCCAAAATTGCAGAAACTTTATCTTCGTCAGTTCTTAAACCATTTTCATCCACAATATAACCAAGAATCTTAGTGATTGTCTGCAAAACTGGGACTTTTTATAACTTATAGTTAAGTTGGCATCTTTCAGACGTTGAAAAAGCTTACGTAATACATCACAATGTGTCTCAAAATCACTAGAAACGCAAATTAAATCATCAATAAAATAGAAGAGGTTAGGTTCTAGAGCAGGACCAATAACAATATCCATTAATTTACACATCGCTTGAGCACCATTGTTTAAACCGAATGGTAAAGTTTTATAATGATAAAGACCGTTTCCATGAACTGCAAAAGCTGTCTTAGGTTTAGAATCCTCATCAAGAGGTATTTGATGAAAAGCTTGTTTTAAATCAATTGAAGTTAAATACTTAGCATCTCGAACTTTTGAAATTATGTTTTCTATTAATGGCATAGGATAACTTGACGTTGAACAAAGTTTATTTATTTTTCTTCCATCAAAAACTACACGAAAAGATGAATCCGCCTTTTTGACAAGCCAAACTGGTGAACACCAAGGAGAATCAGAAGGTTCTATAATGTCTAATGCCAACATTTTATCAACTTCCTCATGTAAAATTTTATTCATTGCATAAGATAGTGCATATTGCCTCTGTTTCACAGGCTCAGCTGTGCCTGTATCAATTTTATGTGTCATTAAATGAGTACGACCTAACCTATCCTCATTTGCAATAGATTTAAACAACTCCATAATTTTAATAAGCTCATTTTGTTGTACATCAGTTAATTCTTTAGCACTGTGTAGAGTATTTTCTGCACAGATTGTAGGATTTGAAATATAGGATAAATTCTTAAAATTGACGCTTAAACCAAAACTTTTCAAAAAATCAACACCTAAAATTAGTGTGTGCTTAAGCGATGGAATAATCAAAAGTTTTATTGGGCGTGTAATATTATTTAATGTGACAGGTAGCCACACAAAACCTACAACATTCTGCTGCTGTCCATCTGCAGTTGTAACATGAAAAGACAAATCAGTAGATAACGAAAGATTTAGTGAATTTAAATTATATAAGCCATCAGAACCTAAAATAGAAGAGCAACTTCCACTATCAACTAATGACAAAAGCTTCTCAGTATAAATGCTAATATTCAAATAAGGTCTATCATCAAATTCTCTTTTAATAAACAAAGGACTAATCGACTGACTCGAAAAATACTTATTTTCTGGCGACTCATTAGAAATATAATTATTTGTTTGACTTTTATTATGTAAAGGGTTCATTTTGTAAATTTTTAAAAATATTACCATTATTGTTAAGCATAAAATTTTTTAAATTATTTTGTAAGGTATTATTAGGTTGAGAATTGACAAATCTTTGAGAATTTAATTTTGATTGTTTTTTATAGGTTGTTTTCCTTTTGTTTGATTGAAAGTTCTTTGAGAATCGTTTTGGTTTCCAGTAGCCGTTGCTGCGGTTGTTTGGCGGCTCAAACCACTGGAGCCTTCTCCGTTTTTTTAAATATTATTTTTATTACACTGTGGGCAATTTATTTTAGAAAAATCTTTTAAGCCACAGGAATAACAAAAAAGTGTTTTAGGTTGTCTGCATATTTGATATTTATGCCCTTTCCTCAAACAATTATAACACGTAACCGTGTAACTTCTATTGTCTGACATAGAACCAACATTCCCTGAAAATGAAGGGCGATTTAAGTCCGGTTCCATTCTATTTTTAAAGCCGAAATTCCGAAATTGATTAGTCACTTGTAAAGATTCCTCTAATTTCTTACAAAGTTTTGTCAATTTATCCATTGAAGAAATGTCATTTAGGGCCAAACCTCTGACATAATCAGGTAATAAATTCATTCTAACAATATCAACCATTTCTTGTTCTGAAACTGGTTCAATTAATCTATTAAAATATCCCTCCATTGAATGTTAGCTCCTGCTAAATTTCGCGGTTGTTTATATATATTTTTAAAAACACACAACTGTATGAAAGGCAAAGCGCATTCAGCGTATTTGGACATGCGCACCAACAACCGGTGAGATCATTGTCAATCGCCAAGAGAAAAGGCGTGTTAATTTCGTTCTCCAACTATTTTAAATATCTACACCTGAAAGTGCTCGATTTTTGTGTACTGAAGCATAGAACTAGAAACTCCAACCCTTCAGCTACGTGGTGACATCATTAGATCCGTTCGGGGGCCCCTGGGAACGATAAGAACTTGATTACAAAGGAGGTGAGTGCTTGTCTTTGATTACCGTTGTGTGGTTTCAACCATTTTACCTATGGACATTTTGATTATTTCGTAAAATCATATCAATCTTTATGTTTGCTCGCGATATCATTAAAAATATTTACAGTCCATTCATTGCTTTTAACGTTTTTCTATCCGCGAGTTAACATAAGTGGTCCTTCGAGCCGGATTATTTTTAAATAATAAATCCATACGACGGTATTAATAAAATTGCAAGTCGAATAATAACAGGGCGGTTCAAGGCCGCATCGTCGAGAGAGAAAGTCGGCGGGCGCAGTACGTGTTTTTGGTCCGCTGCCATGGTAACGGGTCTACTCCGCGTGGTGTAAACAAAACGAGTAGGATCAAAACAAAACAAAGCAAAAGTTCAGTGGTGTATCATATCATTTCGATATTTAAAACAATTTTTATCAATTGGCGATAAATTGGTGCATATTTTCGACAATTCGTCATTTTTCTATTTCAGAAGCATTAATTTAGCGTTAATTGTATATTTACCGACAATTTCGTCATTTCAAAGGTAAAATCATGTCTGTCAAAAAAGCCGTACAAAAACGCAAGGGTTTTTTATCTGCGATCACCGAGTGTTATGTGTTGTCGCAGACTGCGGAAAAAGATGAAAGAGCGAGAAACGAGTTTCAAGTGAGGTATGCCGATTTGGATGAAACCTTCGATAAATGCATGCTGGCACATAATGACGTCATTATGTTGCTAGACGACTCGGACGATGAGGAATTTAAAACGCAGGATGCGATCCTTTCAGAAGCTCGTAAATATTTTTATGCGTGTAAGGGGGTTTACTCTAAAATATTTCCGGTTGAGGCCCCATCTTTTTCGGGATCATATGTTCGACAAAACGAATACGAAACTCCAAAACTCAAAGAGTTAGGTATTCCCATATTTCGAGGTGATAAAAAATTATGGCCAAGCTTTTTCGATCTTTTTAATAACATTATAGATCAAAATCAAAGTCTAAGTAACGTTCGAAAACTTCAATATTTATTTTCATATCTCGAGGATGAGCCTTTAAAATTGATATCAGGGATTAGCTTATCTGATCAAAATTATAAAATTGCTTACGACAAATTAGTCAATAGATATCAAAACAAGCGAGACCTCGCAAATGATGCTTTGAGCTCAATTATGAACTCCACCTTAAAAAACGAGTCAGCTAAAGAATTGCGTAATTTAATTGACACCTTTTCTGAATCCCTAGAAATTTTAAAATCACTTAGCTTTGACGTTGACAGTTGGGACTTTATTATTTTTTTCATTTTATTAGAAAAATTGGATATTCCAACGCGTTCAAATTTCGAAATGAGTCACGCCAATACTAATACCGAAATTCCCACTTTTCAGTCACTTTTTCAATTTCTAGAAAAAAGATGTAAAGTTTTGGAATCACTTCCTCAATCAACAGCACCCAAAAAGGTGCCTATCTATCAAAAATCAAATTCTATGCAAAATCAGTCTGGGCAAAAGCCTACCTATCAAAATTCAAATTCTATGCGAAATCAGTTTGGGCAAAAGCCTACCTATAAATCATCCAACTCGCCTTTTATAGGACTGGCTGGCACCTCAACTAATTCGAGTACGGGAATAAAATGTTTCCGATGTAATCAAGGTCACGTGCTTTCGAAATGTCAAACATTTCTTGATCTCTCACCTATCGATCGCCTATCTTTCGTCAAACAGAAAAAATTATGTTTAGCGTGTTTTCATCCCTTGCATGATGTAGATACGTGCAAATCAAAATATTCATGCAGGACTTGCAATAGTAAAAGGCACCACACTTTAACTCATATCTTAGAAACTAATCAAGCGTCTGGAAGCCAAGATACTAGTCCTGTCATTCACACACCACCTGTCAATAATCTTCATGTGTCATTAAATGCCTCAGGACCTTCGGGTACCTTTCTTTTATGCACCGCCATAATAGATGTTATGGACGGTTGCGGAAATTTTCAACCTGTAAGGGCATTGCTTGATTCTGGATCACAGACTGGATTCATCAGTGAAAAGTGTATTCAGCGTCTTAATCTTCCTAGGCGAAGTTACACCACTGAAATATTCGGATTAAATCAGATGTCTTCTTTTACTTCCAAAGGGCTCGTTCAATGTCACATTAAGCCACAAGGACAAGTCACTCCTTTACTTAATTTCGAAGCAATTGTTGTTCCACAACTATGTTCCAATATGCCTACATTCTCCTTGAACGATAATCAGTGGAAACACTTGGGAAACCTTAAACTTGCCGACCCATCTTATTTCAAATCTAGACCTGTGGACCTGGTTATTGGTTGCGAGCTATTCGCACAGATTTTCAAGGAGGGCAGGGTTCTTGGACAGGTAGGGCAGCCTTCAGCCCTTGAAACTATCTTTGGCTGGGTCGTCATGGGAAAGGTTGACGAAGTAGGTAGTCTTACGGAACGACCCAGTTGTTTTTTAACGAGTCATTCACCTCCTTTAGAGGTCATTCTCCCTAGGTTTTGGGAAATCGAACATTTGCCTAAAAAACAAATCTTATCAAAGGAAGAAAAACAAGCAGAATCAATTTTTACTGCTAGTGTATTACGGCAACCGAGCGGTAGATTCATGGTAGATCTTCCGTTTAAAGATAAAATAAACCCTGACCTAGGAAACACTTATCCGCAAGCTTATCGTAGATTTTTACTTCTAGAAAATAGATTAATCAAAAATCCTGATCTGTACACTGCCTATTCAAATTTCATGCAAGACTATATCGATTCTAATCATATGAGTTTGGTTTTATCTAGTCAACCAAAGGTCGACGTATCGTGTTTTTTAGCACATCATTGCGTTTTAAAGCCGGAAAGCTTGAGTACAAAATTAAGGGTGGTCTGGGATTGTTCAGCAGTCACCCCAAAAAATATTAGTCTCAATGACACATTGTTATCTGGACCGAAACTTCAAAAAGATATTGCTTCTTTACTCCTTACATTTCGTCTTAATCCTATTGCCTACATTGCTGATATCAAACAGATGTTCCGTCAAGTCCTTATCAGTCCTTATCACCGTCCTTATCAAAGGATATTGTGGAGGTTTTCTCCACAGGACCCACTTTCAGTGTGGGAACTCTCTACTGTCACTTTTGGCATGACATGCTCACCTTTTCTAGCCATGCGTACCTTAAATGAGCTGGCAGAGAGAGAAAAGGAACGTTTTCCTATGGCTAGCACTGTTCTAAAAACGTCAATCTATATCGACGATATCTTGGGAACTAGCCCTTCGCTTTCTGAAGCTCTCTCCCTTCAAACAGAACTCAATGATTTGTTGAAGTCGGGAGGATTTGAACTTAAAAAATGGGCAAGCAATTGTCCTGAGTTATTGGCAACATTGCCAGAGTCCGATCGTCAAATGCCTCTCTCTTTCGACAAGGAGGAACCCCACTTTATCAAAGTTTTAGGACTTCAATGGCATCCAAAAAACGACATTTTTTCTTATCAATGCCGAATGAAGGACAAACCCCCAACCAAACGTTCTATTTTATCTATCATAGGAACAATCTTCGACCCTTTAGGTTTTCTTTGTCCCTTGTTGCTACAAGCAAAATTTATTTTGCAACAGTTGTGGATATCGAAAGTAGGCTGGGACGAAGAACCAGATTCTTCTATCATCGACTCTTGGAACAAACTTCGTTCTGAATTCCCGCTTCTTTCCAATTTTCAATTACCCCGACAAATCAAACTGTCAAAAACCAATACCTGTCAAATCATCGGCTTCTGTGACGCTTCAATTCGAGGCTACGCAGGCGTCGTATATTTTCGTGTAGAAGAGGAAAACAATATATCTGTTTCTCTCATATCTGCAAAATCTAGGGTCGCGCCTATAAAGTCACAAACTTTGGCTAGGCTAGAACTCCTAGGCGCATTTCTTTTAAGTGAATTAATTGACTTCGTTTTATCTAGCTATGAAGGAAAAATAACTTTTACAAATATCGTTACTTTCTGCGATTCGCAAGTCGTATTGCACTGGCTTTCATCCCCTCCTAATCGCTGGCAAACCTTTGTTGGAAATCGCGTCAGTAGAATCCAAGAAATCATTCCCTCAAACTCGTGGCGCTACATTCCTTCTGCTTTGAATGCAGCCGATATTGCGTCACGAGGGGCCACCCCTTCACAGCTCATGTCACATGACATGTGGTGGAACGCACCGTCGTTTTTGTGGTCTCCCGAAAACGAATGGCCCGATTTTCATAAACCAAAAATGCCGATTGATTTCGGAGATATTAATCTGGAGGAAAAGCCAAAAGTCTGTTGCAATGCGATAATTGATGTCAACTTCTTAGATCAGCTTCTTATCAAATATTCATCTATATCCAAAATTCAACGTATCATTTGTTATGTCCTTCGAATAGTTAACCTTTTTCAAAACCATTCCTATCAAAAACCCACTAAGCCGCCGGACCAAAAAGTTATTTTTGAGAATATTGTTTTTCCTACCACCGGTGAGATGCAAAGTGCGTTACACCTTCTTATCAAACGCGTTCAAGGTTCTTGTTTTTCTGAGCTTTTTTCTGCGTTATCTAAGGATAAACCAATACCGAAACCTTTGCGAAAACTTTCACCTTTTCTTGATGAGAATAATATCATTAGAGTCGGTGGCAGATTACAAAAATCTGACCTTTTGTCTTATTCTGCAAAACACCCCGTCTTACTTTCGAGTGACCATCGTTTAACTACACTTCTTATCGAGTCCGCTCATCGACAATATCTTCATCCTGGGTTTAAAACATTACATAATCTGCTTTTACAGCAATTTTGGATATTATCTGCCAGACGGGCAATTCAAAGAACCATATCCAAGTGCTTGCAATGTTTTAGAATCAACCCTAAACCCTATAGACCGCCCATAATGAGTTCACTTCCCGCTCATCGAATCAATCAGCTTAAACCTTTTTCGAGTGTAGCTATCGACTTTTGTGGACCTTTCTTTGTGATTCCTCATCGTTACCGTGGTTGTAGAGCTTTCAAATCGTATGTCTGTGTGTTTGTCTGTACGGCCACACATTGCGTGCATTTGGAATTAACCATGGAACTGTCCACCGAAGGGTTCGTAGGTGCATTCCATCGATTCATTTCTAGACGCGGAAGCGTGACGCAATGCTGGTCAGATCAAGGCAGTAATTTTATAGGGTTTCGTAACCAATTACTGGATTACGCAAGAAGTGCTGCCACCAGACTTTCTATTCGTTGGCATCTGGGACCTCCTCTCAGTCCACATTTCAATGGCCTGGCAGAAGCTGGCGTCAAAAGTTTTAAAACTCACTTTGTTCGAGTTGTCGGCGACCAGAAGTTGTCTATCATGGAGATGTCCACCCTTACCTGTCGCATAGAAGCCGTACTTAATAGTCGCCCTTTGTCTCCTGCCTCTTCAGACCCACACGATCTTCAACCTCTTACCCCTGGGCATTTTTTGACACTTGAACCCCTTAACTCTGAAATTCCGGAGTCAGATTTGTCCGAGGTTCCCCTAAATCGGCTCTCGAGATGGCAACTAATCCAAAAACT
Source organism: Aspidapion aeneum (assembly GCA_963576565.1). Lineage (NCBI taxonomy): Eukaryota > Metazoa > Arthropoda > Insecta > Coleoptera > Brentidae > Aspidapion > Aspidapion aeneum. Next base: position 74,425,463 of record OY755041.1, on the reverse strand, counting down.
ACATAATGATTTTTGGAAACGGTATTCTATAGAGTATTTGCATACGCTACAACAGCGACACAAGTGGGCTGATTTGTCCCCAAATATCAAATTAAATGATTTGGTTATCATAACAAGTGATCACATTCAAACGCCTTTGAAATGGCCGGTCGGTCGGGTCATCGAACTGCATCCCGGCGGGGACGGTCAGGTGCGTGTTGCGACGGTAAAAACGGTTACCGGTGTTTATAAGCGGCCAGTTGTAAAACTGTGCCTCTTGCCAAATTAAAAGTAATTTTAATTTTCTACCTTTTACCGGGTATTACAATAGGTTTTTATTTTTTTTTTGAATTTTTTGTTTGTTTGTTTTGCTTTTTTCGGGATTTCGTTATCTCTAAATAAACTTACGATACTTATCTATTTTCATTCATTTATATTTATCGGTCGATTCTTTTTCTTATATCTATATCTGTCCGGTTGAGATTCTAAATTTGTGTGTTTTGGAGGGCAGTTATGTTAGCTCCTGCTAAATTTCGCGGTTGTTTATATATATTTTTAAAAACACACAACTGTATGAAAGGCAAAGCGCATTCAGCGTATTTGGACATGCGCACCAACAACCGGTGAGATCATTGTCAATCGCCAAGAGAAAAGGCGTGTTAATTTCGTTCTCCAACTATTTTAAATATCTACACCTGAAAGTGCTCGATTTTTGTGTACTGAAGCATAGAACTAGAAACTCCAACCCTTCAGCTACGTGGTGACATCATTAGATCCGTTCGGGGGCCCCTGGGAACGATAAGAACTTGATTACAAAGGAGGTGAGTGCTTGTCTTTGATTACCGTTGTGTGGTTTCAACCATTTTACCTATGGACATTTTGATTATTTCGTAAAATCATATCAATCTTTATGTTTGCTCGCGATATCATTAAAAATATTTACAGTCCATTCATTGCTTTTAACGTTTTTCTATCCGCGAGTTAACATTGAATCAATAAAAACAGAAACATTCTCTTTATAACCCTGTTTACGTGAGCTAATCTCTATTTTTAAATTTTTATCATGATTTTTAAGTAAATAAGTTTGTTTAAGCTTTTCCACCAAGTCCTCGCAATTAGAAAAACGATTTTTCTTGTGATTATTATGCCACCAAGTCCAAGCTTGACCATCAAAAAGATCACTGGCAGAGGCAAAAAGTACACCAAATGAACAGTTTCTTGAGATTCTCAATGTTTCGACTTTTTCCAAAAATGCCATTAACGAGCCATGTCCAGTGAATTTTTTAAGATCCCACTTATAGACTGGTGTAGAACTTTGAAAAGTATTTGGAGGTATAATATTGGCAGACTGAATATTAGGAGTCGAAGTTGCAGGTAACAATTTATTTTCCAGGGTCCCTTCTAAAGTTAGACATTTGACATAAAGGTCTTGTCTAGAGCTACATTGATTTTCTGTCTCACAATTCATTCTCGAAATTCTACCCGAAACATGGTGAAGTGATTTCTTTATATTTAGCCGTTTGTTTAGTACCCGTAAATGAATCAATTTTTTGTTTTAAACTATCTAAAGTTCCCTTAATTTGAGTATGGTCGTCACTAAAAGTAAAGGGATTTTTTATCGTTGCAAAACTACGGTTTGCATTTTCTTGAGACAGAAGGCCCTGCAAATCTATTCTTTTACTGTCAACATTCCCTGTAGGTTCAACTTCCCTAATCTTCAGCTTATATTCTACCTCACTAGCATGTAAAGAATTCACAATAAAAGCAATTGTCAACAATATTCAAGATCAAGATAAATAATGAAATTATAGTATCAAATTAAATTCAGAAAAATAGATATCAAACAATCTTCAAATATATAAAAAAAATTATTTTAAGTCAAATTCAGTTAAGTAGGTAAACAATGTTCAAATTAAAAAGATTTTAAAGTTTCCAAAATTTTTCCTCCGAACCCAAGAAGTCAACACACCAAAAAAAAATTGACAACATTTCCCTAAATTCTTGATTTTTCTATCACAAAGAACGTTGGTCGCCACTTTGTTATATTATTTTTTTATATAATATAACTTTTTGTATATTATTGATGTTGTTTGTTTGAAACTCGTAGACAATGATTGTGTAGAAATAAAATTTCGGACTTCCATTGTCTTTATTTATTTTAAAACACTTTAAAACACTTTTAAAATAAATAAAGACAATGGAAGTCCGAAATTTTATTTCTATTGATGTTGTTTTAATATACCTTAAATTTACCTCGGCTAGGAAGAGCTATTTAGGGTCGTGAGGTTCCTTTAAGAAAAATATTGTCAATTTTCTATTTTTCAAATGATAATAAACCTCTATTTACTTTGACACAATTAACAACAATGGTGACAGATTTTTCTTACTATCACCATGTTACCAATGTATCAATGCAACGAAATAAAAGATCAGGATTACTTTTTGTTTACAACCCTCAACATTTATTTTGTTTCAGAAAGAAAAACAAAAACAAAACAAATGATCAAATATAAACAAGAAAAAAAATATTAATTTTTTGTTGAAACTCAGTTTCTTAAAAAGGTAGAAAAAGAAATGATATTAATAAAATTATAGATTTTACTGTTCAAATATAACTTAAAAGAGGCATACTTCCTTTTTAGAACCTTGTTGCTTTTGATGTACAATAGTGAAAAAAAATATTTACATATGTTGTAATAGTTTTGTCGAGAATTGAGGTTAGGGAAAAAAATAACATAAAAACAAAACAATCTTAACCCAGGAAATGTTAGATTCAGTATACTTGAAGTAATCTTTAAAATACAACTATGGTTTCAATCATTTTCCTTGGATAAAAACAAAAAAAACTTTATTTTCTGATCAGGTCCATCAAAACACCCTATATAAATATTCCAAAGTTTCAACAAAATTTGTACATACTGTACAGTAATTCTGTAGAATTACCAAACAAAACTTTAGTCTATTCACACCAAGCCATTTATCCCTTCTGGACGCAAATCATCACCCAAGTTTATGAAAAAACAAAAATGTGTTTTGGTTGTTGGTTATAAAAAAAAACTATATGTAAAAAAAAACAGCTATCGGCAATAGCTATATGAAATTTAGCTGTATTAACCTGTCTAACTCGATTTCAACCAAAGGTCCTTATGATAACAATAACCTTAAATTTAACCATATGGTCATGTCGTAGTGACTATTGTTAATTGGTACCAAGCTATCCAAAAAAGAAATGAGCGAGATACAGGATTAATTACTAGCTTAAAATCATAATCTGGATTCTAGAAATCCCATGGCACAACATTGTGAACCCATTATAAATAAACTATAACCAAAATACCATATAGCCAATATATAAATATTTTGTCGAACATAGTTTGAACTAGAGGCCCTCGATACATTTGACAATTGTTTTACACCAGAGGTGGGCAACTCTCTTTGACAGTTATTAGGAAATTTTGTTTTAGATAAAAAATAATTGGTATCTGCAGGTTGGCATTATACATCAATAAATTATTGTCAAATTTTAAAGTTGTCACTTCTGCATCAATGTCAGTTGGAATTCGCAACTTTTTGGTAAAAATTTTTTTTAAATAATTTAAAGTCGCGAAAATGGCATGTGTAGTGAACAACTGCAGAAGAAAAAAAGAAAGCGGCTTTTGTTTATTCCCGTTTCCTAAAGAAAAAGATAAATTAGATATATGGAAGAGAAACCTGCAATATCCAAACATGAGAGTTTCGGAAAATTCCTTAATTTGTGAGGTAAGTTTATGCAAAATAAAAGACAAGAGAGTAGATTAGGATAAAATATCAGTCGGAACAAGATACTTATAATCAGGGCTATCAAAATGGACGGGCCACGATCCTCCACTTTGTTGACGACACATCCGGGGCTGATTTTTTTTTTGATGGTCACGTTACGACACAGCTGATTGTCTTTAACATATTGAAGTTGGAATGACGGTTCATGGATATTTGATTTTTTTTTAAATAAAGCCGTTTTTGAGATTGTTTTTACTATATTCTCGCAGAACAATTTTTTTTAAATGTATAGTCAAGGCCAACACAAAAATAGAGGCCACGACTCTGAAAAAATCAGCTGTTCTCCCGGGGCTGAATTTTACATTGGTTCTTATGGGAGGTCAGACGTTTTTTTATGATATTTTCAAAATGGCACTACAGATTTCCGCAAAATTTCAGTGAAATATTCTCAGACACCATCCCGATATTCCACCAAAGGTTTGTAAGGAAGCAACAGGATTAAAAGGCTAAAATCTTCAAAATTTAGCATTCCTTATTTTGAATTCAAATTACCCGCCATGTACCACATGCCAACTGTTATATTTGACATGTATTTGACTTTGTCATATGTGATTGTCACATTCGCTTCTGCTTTAAACTTAATTTTTGTGTGAGCTAATGAAGCGGCTATGAAAAATTAGGGCTTACTATACATTTAAAAAAAATTGTTCTGCCAGAATGAAGTAAAAACAATCTCAAAAACGGTTTTATTTAACAAAAAATCAAATATCCATGAACCGTCATTCCAACTTCAAAATTTTAAAGACAATCAGCTGTGTCGTAACGTGACCATCAAAAAAAAATCAGCCCCGGATGTGACGTCAACAAAGTGGAGGATCGTGGCCCGTCCATTTTGATAGCCCTGGTATAGTAAGCCCTAATTTTTCATAGCCGCTTCATTAGCTCACACAAAAATTAAGTTTAAAGTAGAAGCGAATGTGACAATCACATATGACAAAGTCAAATACATGTCAAATATAATAGTTGGCATGTGGTACATGGCGGGTAATTTGAATTCAAAATAAGGAATGCTAAATCTTGAAGATTTAAACCTTTTAATCATGTTGCTTTCTTACAAACCTTTGGTGGAATATCGGGATGGTGTCTGAGAATATTTCACTGAAATTTTGCGGAAATCTGTAGTGCCATTTTGAAAATATCATAAAAAAACGTCTGAGCTCCCATAAGACCCAATGTAAAATTCAGCCCCGGGAGAACAGCTGATTTTTTCAGGGTCGTGGCCTCTATTTTTGTGTTGGCCTTGTTATAATATCTAAAATAGATAACTGTTATTTATAACTATACGTAAAGCTAGCTCTTCAACTATAAACAAATTTTAACTTCCTTAGGTACTTTTGAGGCTATCAACAGTAAATTTTGTAAAGTATTAGAGTAATCGCTATAAGACATTTTCCTTTTTTGTAGTGGGGATAAAAAACGACAGGGGCGGAGATTTTTTCGCTTCAAAAAAATGACTTGCGACTTGCTTTATGAGCTATACAGGGTATTTCAAAATTCAATAACATAATTTTAGTATTAAATTCCTTAAGTGATTTCAAGACAAAAAGGTTATATAAACATAGTCCGCGAACCCTTAGTTTTAGAGATACAGGGTGTTAAAGTTAAAAAAAATTTTAGTTTTTTGTTTATAGCTCGTGCATTTTTTTGAGATATTTAGCTCACATTAGGCAAGTATATTTAGCTAAAGGCACTACACTATTTACACTATTAGACCTGCCAAAAAGTAGTAAAAATCTACAGAGTGATACTGTTTGAGGGGTCATGCCCTTTTTCATTCCCTTTCATCAACTTTTTTGTCGTGGGCTACTAGTAAATCTCGAAAATTCAAAATAAATTCTACATTTTGTCTGAAAACCTTTTGATTTCCTGTAGCTTTTTCGTACCTGCTACCGTGACTGAGCAAAAAAATAAAAAAAAGTTTTTATATTTTTTCTCCAGGTATCAGATAAAAAAAAACAGGAATCAAAAAGTTTCATAACCAAACAAAAGCGTTTTTTATTTTAAGCACATCAAAAAAAAATTCAGGGTCAGGGAAAATTTAAATGCTCTGTAGCTCCGTGACTAAGCGTGTGTGGACCTATGTTATGGTGTATGAACTTTTTGTCTTGAAATTTAACATTAAAATTATGTTATTAAATTTTGAAACACCCTGCACGTAACTAACTTTTTTATTTGTGGAGTCATTGATAGTTTTCCGTCCGTAATGTTTTGTAATGGGTCTGGCAATGGATATAGACTAATTTTTTTACCTATTATTGGAGGTATTTTCACAAAACTTACACAACCCTTTTTTTTTCCTTTCTTTGACTAAGTTTTGTTTCTGATTTTTTATAGTCACAAAAACCGTAATGCACTTGAAAAGCTCATTTCTGAAAATTTCATGTTGCGGAATACATCACTTTCTATAAAGTGTTCCTTATAAAAGTAAAATATAGTATTTTTTGACATTTTAATCTAACAAATAAAAGATAATAGTATTCAAAATATTACCTATACATGGTGGCGACTTTAAATGGTATACTGCCTCTAGCGGTTTAATGTTAGGTTTTTTAGAAAAAAAAACACGTCAACTGAGTTTTTTTACGGGCTTTGTTCCTGACGCAACAAATTTTTGTTTTCAGATGAAATAACTCCACCTGTGGTACCTTGTTCGAAAGTTTATAAAAAATGAAAAACAACGGAAGAATATTTTTTGACATATATCTACTAAAAAAAATTCATTTTTACTTGTATACCTTATTTGAAAGCTTATAAAAGGAGAAAAACAACGAAATTGTCAAAAATTGATTGAAAAACATGTTTTTGTTTTTTTCAAAAAATTCAATAAAAATATTAGGTTTAATACAAGATTTTAAACCAATTAAAAACTTCTGTTCTTCTGGATTGACAGTAGATTTTTGTTTAATAAAAACTTACGCCAAAAAAAAAATTTTAAATAAAGAAGTTTTAAACGCCCTCTCAAATGGGAAACGTTTAAAAAAGCCTATGTAGTTCGAAAACAACAAGATGTAATTTTAACTATATTTACCTTGTCTTAAAATTCTAGCCTTGCAAAGCTGGTCAGTTTTTTCGTATCTTTATTTTTTCTAATACAGTGGAACTTTTTTAGGTTAATTTTGAAGAATCCTCTTTTGAAGCTTCACTTACTTTAAAACAAATGGCTGCTCCAACACTTTACAATTTGGCACATTACCGTGAAAACCCAGTAATCTGCTCTGTACAAGTATTAGAAGAGGATTTAGTTGCTGCAAAGAAAAAAATGGAAGACCAGAGCCAACAAATTGAAAAACAAATTTTGCAAATTAAAGAATTAAAACATCAGCTGAAGAAGGAACAGTTTGTGCTTAAGAAGGTGACGGGTATATTTAATAAAGATCAGATCGAAGTAATAATTGGTTCTAAAAAAATAAAGGGATTCAGGTGGTCTAACAAAACATTTGAAGATGCCTTTAAACTCAAATTTGTTTGTGGCACCGCTGGGTATAGATATCTCCTTAAGCTAAATCTTCCGTTGCCAAAAATCCGCACCCTTTCATACAAAATTGAGCCTTTTCAACCTTGCATTTTAGATGAAATTTTTTATTTTCTTAAAATCAAAATTCAAAGTCTATGTGAAATTGAAAGAGATTGTTCTTTGCAATTTGATGCCTGTGCCATTACCCCCAGCAAGGATTTATGTCAAGGATCTTCAAAAATTTTGGGCTATGATTCTCTGTCTGAACAAGCGGTCTTGGCAAACCATGTGTTAGTTTTTTTGCTTCGGGGTGTTAATACTTCTTGGAAACAAATTGTCGCTTACCATTTTATTGGAAACTCTTGAAGGACCATCTGTGGCCAAAATTATTTTGGAAATTCTTAATAAATCAAACCAAATCGGTCTTAATGTTTTAGGTATTACGTCAGACATGGGGCCCAATAACGTTGCGGTATGGAAACATTTTGGAATAAAGGCAAAAAAACAGTTTTTCAAAATTTTATAACCGATCCCGATAACTCAGAAAAAAAGTATTTTTTATAGCGGATATTTCTCACCTTTTAAAAAACATTAGGACTATGCTAGTGAATAATAAAACTATCTGTATTTCAGATTATTTTGTCAAAAAATATAATTTACCGAGCGATATTATTGATGTTAAGCACATTACCTCCTTGGCGGAATTTCAGGAAAATATAGATCTAAAATTTTGCCCAAAGCTTGACACGGATTTTTCAAATTTAACTCAGTTTAATAAAATAAAAGTATCAAGAGCATTCTATATTTTGAATCATAATGTAAGCTCTGCCCTTAGTTTTTTAGGTGAGTGTAACATAATTGATGAAAATTCGAAAACAACTGCTTGGTTTGTGGAAACGGTGTCAAAATGGTTCACAATAATGAGTTCAAGGGACGAGAATTTGGCCCTAAGTAAACTAAATATGATAAATTATAACCAAACTATTGATTTTTTAAGGGTAATAATACTACTTTTTAAAACTATGAAAATTGGGGAAAAGGGTATTTGGAAACCAGTGCAAACTGGAGTAATTCTTTCCACACAAACAATTTTAGACCTTCAAGAATATCTGTTAAATGAAAAAGGTTATACATACCTTAAAACATCGCCGTTTATGCAGGATGTGTTGGAGAATGTTTTTAGGCAAATGAGATTAAGACAAAGAATGCCCACAGCAGAACAGTGTCGGCAAATCTTAAAAAATTTATGCATTTTTCAATACTTGAACGTGGTTCCCGCTAACGGAAGCTATGCCAATCAAAACGATCCAAATTTTTTAAGTTTAGATTCTGTTATAAAGAAATTTTTGCCGAAAAAGGAGTAGAAATCGAACCTCTTTTGGCGGCCTTACCGCAAAATTGGAATAAGAATGTTCCTTCATTGGACAATATTCATCAAAATTTACTGTACAATTCAGCGGGTTATATTTTAAAACATATTAAAAAAAGCAATAAATGTAAAGGACTTGACCATGACTTTATTTTGAGCAATAGTGTTCAGAAACCCTTTTCAAAACTAGTTACATTAAAACAATATAAAACAAATTCTCTGAATTTTCCTTCATCTTTGGTATTTAAACTTTTTGTCAGAATCGAACAAATATTTTTAAATATTTCAAAACACATTCCTTCAAAAAATTTTAACTTTTTGGGTTTACTTAAATTTTTAGTTTTTAAAGATCACGAAGTTAAAGAAATTCGCTTTCCTCATTGCCATGATCTTAAAACGAAAATTGTTAACTCATTTTGTAGATATAGAATCAGGATTTATTTTGCGAAAGCTAAAAAAATGATTAGGAGGGATACAGCACTTCAAAGTGAGTTTGCAAATAGCAGCAAAAGCGCAAAAATAAGTGTAGCTTTTGGAAACTAATTTAATTTGTTTTGTTTTTAGGATCTAGTTTTTAACCCTACAATCGTATGATTATGTGTATATATATATATGGGTGTGTTTGTTTTGAAGATCTAGTTTTTAACCCTAAAATCGTATAAATATGTGTATGTATAAATATGTGTATGTATGTGTGTGTATTAAAGCCTAACGTATGACAAAAATCGGTTTAGTAATTTTGAAGGTAATAAGCTTTCTTCAAGGAACTCTGGAATTGTTATGGGGTATTTCTTTATCTAATCTAGATAAAAAAGTTTTGATGTTTTTTTTATTAATGTACAGTTATAGATAAGTTATGTTTAACATTTGGTCTCCACTCCTGCATATTTTTTTCTGACCTCTGCTTAAAAATTCTCCAGAATTTTATGACAAGCTTTCCCCCAGAAAGGCATAGACTATAGACGCAGTTTAAGATTTAGCTTAAGGAGAATACAATAAACTAGTGTATGTATATATAGTATAAGTATTTTTTATAACGATGATTCTACCAAAAGTAGACCCTTAAATATCATTTTTTGGGTGGGTTTTTAAAATAACATCTCAGCTTAGCCAGTAATTTTATTTTCTTAAAATTTTTTAGGTAACTAGTTAAGTCGTAGTGTATTTCTTATTGACTAAAAAGTTCTAACAGCAAATTATTTTGGGAAAAGGAGGCAGCACTGGTGCACCACTAGTGTAGTTTTCGTATTCTTTTGAGAAAACTAGTGCAATATTTTGTATTCCTTTGAGCAACTGGACAAGCCCAGTGTTACACTAGCGCACTTTCATATTCTTTTGAAACTGAACTGGGGCTATTTGTTGACAGCACCCAAACAGTGTCAGTGAACCACGAGTGACGCACTAACTTTTTTCAAAATTCGCTATATATGTAAATAATTCTCCATAAAGATATCATCTGATAAGTATCTAAATAAATACAGTCGAACCTCTATAACTCGAACTCAAAGGGACAACCAAGACAGTTTGAGTTATGGGGAGTTCGAGTTATAGAAATTCGAATTAAACGGGTTAAAATACATATAAAAAGTGCAGGGACCACTTAAAAGGTTCGAGTAATAGAGAGGTTCGAGTTATAGAGGTTCGAGTTAGAGAGGTTCGACTGTAATTGGTTAGTTAGCACTCTTTTTGTAGAATCATTTATAAACCAAAGCTACGTGTCCACTGCACTAAAGGAACATGTTTCTGTTGCCTGCTTCCAAAAATGTTTGAGAACTTAACAATTTATTTTTATTAATTGTAGGTAGTTTTATATAGTAGTAAATATATCTAGTTTTATATTATTTTACTTTGACCGTTATCCGATTAAAAACGAAATATCTACTTCATCTAAAAATGTTTAACTGGAAAAATACCTAAGCTAAATAATTGTTATATTCGCCATTTATAATAATAATTTTAGTATCATAAGTTTTTTTTTTTTTTTTACGGGAATGCGCACTCGCAAGGAGATCCCTATCACGCTCGAGAAGCGGCAAGTGCGCGGAAATGTTGGTGTGTGTTGGTTTTGAAACGGTTCAGGTTGTAACCTGCAGGGAAAACTGTCGCAGGGAGTTTATTCCACAGCGATGCTGTTCTCCAGAGATATGAATTCTGATATAATGAGGTTCTTGGTGCCTCTATTTTGACAATAAATTGATGGTTACCGTCTGTTTGACGTGTTCGCCTAGTAGGTGCTACTCCCGGGGGGATCATACGTGCCAACTCTTCAGAGCATTTTCCGTGATAATACCTGTAGAAGAGAGATAGATCGCCCACAGTTCTTCGATGTTCGAGACTATCCAAGCTACGGGTAAGTGCGGGGTCATTGATCAGCTTGATAGCTCGTTTTTGCACGGTGTTCAAAAGCATTAAGGTATGTTTGGGTGCCGCACTCCATATATGTGAGCAGTACTCCATAGTTGGTCGAATCTGGGCTTTGTAGAGTGTCAGCAGTTGGCTTGGTGTATACAGATGTCTTGTACGAAATAGCACCCCAAGCTTTTGGGACGCCCTTTTAGCTATATCTGCCACGTGACTGTGCCAAGACATGTTGGTCTCTGCAGTGACTCCTAAGATGTTCAACTGGCTCTGCAATGCGACAGCACTTCCAGATAGCATGATGTTTGGCTCACCGGTGCTGGTCTTTTTTGAAAACAGGGCTGCTTGGGTTTTCTGCGCGTTGAACTGTACAAGGTTTTTGTTGCCCCAGTCCTCTATTATCTCCAAGTCGTTATTTATCTGTGATATTTCAGTGAGTCTAAGGTAATGGAATTCACGTGCGGAGAGACATGTGGGTGGTATGACTGAGGAGACTACATTGCCATCATCTGCAAAGCAATAAAGTGGATTTACTGTTTTATCTATGAGGTCATTTATGTAAATCAGAAAAAGTGTTGGCGAAAGGATTGCTCCCTGTGGCACACCAGCATTTATTTGGTAAGAGTTGGAGTTCCGGCCATCCAGTGCAACATAAATGGATCTATCATTAAGGTAACTTTCAAACCAAGTGCAAAGTCTCGGCGACAATCCCGTTGCTTTGAGCTTGTTGAGCAGATTTTCATGCCAGACTTTATCGAATGCTTTAGATATATCTAAGGCAATTGTTCTTGTTTCACCTCGCAACTCAATCGCTTTTTGCCATAAGTGAGTGACGTATGTAAGTAAATCGCCAGTTGACCTATATTTTCGAAATCCGTATTGCTTGTCGTTGATAATTTTGTACTTTTCCACGTACTTGGTTAGGTGATTGTTCACAACTCTTTCCATTACTTTTGATATCACCGGAAGTAAAGCAATTGGTCTATAGTTTAACGGATCTGTCTTTTTCCTTTCTTTGGAATGGGTTGTACTGCGGCAGACTTCCATGATGATGGATATACTCCTTGTCTATAAGATAAATTGAATAATTTTGCGAAAGTTGGGGTGAGTTCGCTAGCACAATTTTTGAGTACTATCGCGGGAATGCCATCTGGACCCATTGCTTTGTTTGTATCCAACTTTTTAAGGGATTTTCGTATTTCTCTGTGACAAAAGGGTACCTCTGGCATACTGTGGGAAACTCTTTCAATGAACGGTGGAGTTTTTCCATTTGGCACTGTTAGGTTTGAGTTGGAGGAAAAGATTTTGGCCAGCATATTGGCTTTTTCCTCTGATGTTGTGGCTAAGTGAGTATTTTTATCTGTAAGTGGTGGTATGGATGACTTGGTGAAGTTTGATCCAACGGCTTTTGCAAGAGACCAAAAGGACCTAGAGCTACTTGGACAATTCAGCAACCTGTTTTTTATTCTTTGATTGTATGTTTCTTTGGCGGTGTCAATAGTAATTTTGCAACTATTTCGGGCTTCTATAAATTCTGTGTGGTTTTGAGCGGTTTGATGTCGTTTCCAAAGGTTATATGCTCTGTGTTTTTTCTGTACAGCCGTTTGACACTGGCTGTTGAACCAAGGTTTTGCACTAGCTCTGCGTTTTATTGTATGTGGGATATATGCATCCATTCCAGATTTTTGTAAAAACATCTGTTTTATGTCCGTTTCGAAGGTTAGATACCATAATCCTGCCTCCCTTTGTTTAAAACGATCAGCGATTGAGGAGGTTAAGCTTCCTACAGACCTCAACATTTCGACAAAAAACAAACACATCAACGAGCCGAACGGACTAGTTTGGCCGGGACAAACGCGTTTGCAAACAATTCGGCGAACGGTTCGTGGAATTGACTCCGTCCAAACTGGCGTTTGGTTTGCCGTTCGGCTCGTTGCTCTGTTCGTTAAAATAATAAAATTATAATAAAACCAAACCGTAAACTGAATTTACCTAAACCTAACTCGGCAATCCCTCACCGTTTTAAACCAATGGAGTAAGACTTTTTTTAATAGTAGGTTTCTCTATTTATTCGTCACTTCATGGTGGCACCGATAAACTATGCAAACATTATTCTTTCACACTTTTGTGTGAGCCGAAAATAACGTGGAAACAGGGCTCACAACATTTAATTTAATCAAATATACAAAAAAAAGAGAGCCAAAATGATATCCTGTTTTAAAATTGTTAGGTATGTATATGTATGTTATATTAAAAATATGAGTGGGCGTATTTACTTAATGCGTAGTTTCTAGAATAAGTTAAGACGTAGTACCATAATTGCACAATATTGCTATTGTTGTCTCAAGATCATATAAAAGTCATTTGATAAACATGTTTACTTCCACATTCTTTGGGAACCCACGCAAAGCTGTGTCAGCACTCTTAAAACTATAAGTAGGCTAGTAGGTAAACAATGTCTCTTAGGTTTGACTTAGCATCTAAACGGTTCACATCTAACTTTAAAGTTGTCTTATTTGTAAAAGTGACTAAATAAAATAAAGTTATTTTTTAAAAAAGAGTTTTATTAAGCTCGCATCTAAAATTGGCGCAGTCGTGCGGATTTTTTGAACACGTCGTACTCTAAAGTCGTGTGGTGAAGTTCTAACTTCTTTACGAAAAATAAAGGACATACGTGCTAAAAAAGTGCTAAAAATCAAGAACATTGTATAAAAAACTGGTCTCCAGTCTCCATTCGTGGATATACATAGCTCCTGAACAGAAGTAACTCAAAGAAAATAAAAGAAGAAAAATACCAGTATAAACTGAACAAAGTAAACGAAACATTCAACACTGAAGACTTAAATTGTTGTGTGTGAGCAAGGAGTTGAACCCAGCCTTTGGAAGTGGCTACGAATTTTCTATTGGAACTTCGTGAGACGCCCGGAATTGAACCCAGCTTCTGAGGGTTGCTGCGCAACAAAGTCCTTCAGCAGATTGAATCAAACAAGAAAAAAGAAGAAAGAAGAAAGAAACAAATGAAGACAACACTTTCTATGTAAGCAACTTTATTATTATTTCCTTTAATTATTTTTATTTTTTGAACTTGCTGTCAACCTCCGTGTGTGTACACGTAAAACTATTATTTAATTTTATAAATAATTAAGTTTCAATTTAAAACATCTTACTTTATATTTATTAAGTTTTAAAAATACTTTAAAAATGTCAAATCCAGATAATATTAATCAAAATCAAGCTCCAACAACAACAACAATTGAACCTTATAAACTTTCCGAAATATTTTCGTTACTACCAGAATATGATGGTAACCCTATTAATCTTAATACCTTTATAAATGCGTGCGATCTGGCGTACCAAATGTGTGTTCCAACACAAAGATCATTTTTAATTGTCAAAATTAAAAATCAATTACGCGGAGAAGCCTCTAGATTAATTAACTCGCAAGACTTAGATACATGGGCACAAATTAAACGAATGCTTCTTGCCCATTACGCGGATCAAAGAGATTTGTCAGCTTTGACTCAAGATCTCCAAAAATTATTTCAATTACCAAACGAAAGTCCTTTAATTTTTATTTCAAGACTTCAAGTCCATATTGCTAAAATAAATGCTGCAATTAATAAACAGGACTTAACAAATATTGAAAAACAAGCTCAAGGTACACTAATCGAAACAATGATTTTAAATACTTTATTAACAGGCTTAGATAAAGACTTAAGTTTAGTCGTAAGAGCAAGTAAACCTGCAACATTTTTAGAAGCAGTTTCTTGTGTTAAATCTGAACTTCAATTTGAATATTTTCAAAAACAAAGACTTCATAAATTGCAATTTTCTCAAAAATTAAAACCTAGTCAACAAAAAATTTGTTCTTTTTGCAAAAGATCGGGACATTTAATACATGAGTGTAGAACGAAACAAAATAGTAGAACTATTCAAAATTACATACCAAACTTTAATCCGACTTTACCTTCCACGTCAAATTATAGACAAACTCAAACTTTCACCCCAAATTATAGACAAAATCAACCTTCCACGTCAAATTTTAAACAAAACCAACCTTCCACGTCAAACTATCGACCAAATCAATCACCAACATCTAACAATTATAGACCAAATAATCAAGGAAATTATTTTAGGTCTCAATCAAATAATAATCCTCAATCAAACAATAATCAAAGATCAAATTTTCAAAATAAACCTATGCATTTTATGGAAAATGTAGAAAATGGAACTCAAGATTTTGAAGATACTTATTATCAAAATCAAACTAATGATTTTTCTAATGATCAAAATCTTTATGATAATAATTTTGAACAATATGAAGATGTTTCTTTTGAACAAGAATATGAATCTAATGATGAACAAAATGTAAATTTTCGAAGACAAGCCTCGGAAATCGATCAAACGTTAATAAATTTTCAAACTATGTCAATACAGAACGAACACGATCAAGCGAACCAAACTCAAAACAAGTTCATGTAAAACATCAAATTTTAACTTTTTCAAGTAATCTTTATTATTTTACAGACATTACACAAAAATTTAAAATTTTAGTTGATACAGGTGCTAGTTGTTCTGTTTTTAAACCAAAAACATGTGAGCAATATTTACAAAGATTTCCTGAAAATGTAACTGTCAAAGGCATTTCAAATGAACCAATTTCAATTAACGAATCAGTTTTAATCCCTTTTACTTTGAAAGATCCTTTTAAAGTACTAGTTTGTGATCTTGACATAGGATTTGATGGACTAGTAGGATCAGATTTTTTAAAACATTATAATTGCATTATTGACTATCAAAAGAATAAATTGATTACCAATTTTAAAACAGTTCCTTTATATAGAACTAACCCAGAACAAAAAGACTTTACTGTAAATAATGAACCAATAAAAAATATAATACAAATAGAAGGAAGAACAGAAAGAGCTTTTAAATTAAAGACAGATAAATTAAAAAATACAGAAGTTATTTTACTAGCTCAACAAAAAGATAAATGTTACATTCCTAATTGCATTGTTAAAATAAATGAAAAAGGAGAATTTTGTACAACAATTATTAATGCCTATGCAACTACTAAAACGATAAATTTTGATAATTTTGAATTTGAAAATTTACCTAGCAACTCAAAAACAACTGAAGTATGTTTTAATCTAAAAGAAAATAAACCAATAATAAGAGAACATGTAATACCAAAGCAATTAAGATTAGATCACTTAAATGACGAAGAAAAAG
The DNA here is from genome assembly GCA_963576565.1 of Aspidapion aeneum. NCBI lineage: Eukaryota > Metazoa > Arthropoda > Insecta > Coleoptera > Brentidae > Aspidapion > Aspidapion aeneum. The sequence continues at coordinate 74,409,252 of OY755041.1, read as the reverse complement.
AAATCATAACATCACTTTGTCTAGATTTTTCGGATATATTTTACTTAGAAGGAGATAATTTAACTTTTACAAGCGAAATTAAACACTCCATTCACACCAAAGAAACCAAACCAATTTTTACAAAGTCCTATCGATATCCTCAAGTACATAAACAGGAAGTAAAAAGTCAAGTTTCAAAAATGTTAGAACAAGGAATAATTCAACATTCTGTTTCTCCATGGTCCTCTCCAGTATGGGTAGTACCAAAGAAATTAGATGCTTCAGGCAAACAAAAGTGGAGAGTTGTAATTGATTACAGAAAGTTAAATGAAGTTACAATTGATGATAAATATCCTTTGCCAATGATATCAGATTTACTTGATCAATTAGGACATTGTGAATACTTTTCAACTTTAGATCTTGCATCAGGATTCCACCAAATTGAGGTAGATCCTAAAGATACTCAAAAAACAGCTTTTTCAGTTGAAAACGGTCATTATGAATACATTCGAATGCCGTTTGGACTTAAAAATGCTCCATCAACATTTCAAAGAGTTATGGACAATATTTTACTTGGTATCCAAAACGAAAGATGTTTGGTATACATGGACGATATTATTATTTATTCTGATACAATTCATGAACATGTGAAAAGACTAAAAGAAGTTTTTTCTAGATTAAGAAAAGCAAATTTAAAGATTCAACCAGATAAGTGTGAATTCCTACGAAAAGAGGTTGCATATCTAGGTCACATAATAACAGATAAAGGTGTAAAACCTAATCCAAATAAAATTTCAGCTTTGAAAAATTTTCCAGAACCCAAAAATCAAAGAGAAATTAAAGGTTTCCTAGGATTAGCAGGATATTATCGACGATTTATCCAAGATTTTGCCAAAATTTCTAAACCATTAACTAAATTATTACAAAAAGATCAACCATTTGTTTTTGACGCAACTTGTAAAGAATCTTTTGAAAAATTAAAAAATATTTTGACAACCAGTCCAATTTTGATTTATCCTAATTTTAATGAACCTTTTCTTTTAACAACTGATGCCAGTGGTTATTCAATAGGATCTGTGTTATCTCAAGGACCAATAGGAAAAGATTTGCCTATTGCATATGCCTCAAGAACTTTAAATAATACGGAACAAAAATATTCTGTCATTGAAAGAGAACTTTTAGCCATTGTATGGTCAGTCAAACACTTCAGACCATACTTATACGGAAGAAAATTTAAATTAATCACGGACCATCGTCCTTTAACTTGGTTATTCTCAATTAAAGATCCTGGAAGTCGTTTAGCCAGATGTAGATTAAAACTGGAAGAATATGATTATGAAATAATCTATAAACCAGGAAAAATTAACAAAAATGCAGATGCCCTTTCTAGAATAAGAATTGAAGAAAACATAAACAAAATATATCACTCAGTAATGTTTCAAAAGCAAATTAATGAAGAAAATATTAAAATTTTATATGGAAACTTATTTGATGCACCTCAAAATTTTTCATTAGCACATTGTGTATCAAAAGATTTAAAAATGGAAAAGGGAATTGCAAAAGAATTCAAAGAAAGATTTGATAATGTAGATTATTTAAAAGAACAAAATAAACAAATTGGTGAAATAGCAACTTTACAACTATCCAATAGAACTATTTACTATTTAGTTACAAAAGAATTATACTATCAAAAGCCAACATATGATACAATTTATCAAATTTTGCAAAACCTAAAAAATATTCTTCTGCAAAATAACGAGAAATATTTAGCTATACCCAAAATAGCATGTGGTTTAGACTCACTCGATTGGAACATTATATTGGCAATGATTAAATCAACCTTTCAATCAACTGATATACAAATAAATATTTATATTTTACCAGATAAAAGATCTGCTTTAATTAATGCCCTTACAGAAGATGAAAATTCCAATGAATCAGAAAATATAGTTGAAGATGAACTAGCTTTAATGTCTCCTCAAACTTTGGAAAATGAATTTAAGAGATTTCACAATTTATATCAAACAACATCATTAATTGATTATTCAAAGATTAGATATACAAATGATCAACTATTGGATAAAAAACACAAAAATATTATAACCATTTTTCAACAAGATAACTTAAAAGAAAAACATCATACTATAATAAGTGACATATTAGATGAAGAACTTAACTTTGATTTAAATAAAATTAATATTTGTTCTTCAAAAACAGTTAATAAACGAAAGTATTTTATAATTCCAGTACCGTATGTTGAGGAAGAAGCCAATTTAACTCTTTTCAAAATTTTATGTAGATGTCAAAATGACATTGATATCTCCAAAACATTCTATGTTGAAAATAATGTAGATTTACCAATTTTAGAAATGCTCTGTTTTGTCTTTGCTGAAAAAGATTTAAATTTAGTAATTTGTCAAGATATAGTTACTGAGCCAGTAGAAGATCAAAGACAAATAATAATTGATCAATATCATTCCGGAAAAAAGAATTTTCATAGGGGAATTAATGAAACAATTAGGAGAATTAAAGAAAAATATAATTGGAAAAATTTAACCAAAGATGTTGAAAAATTTATAAACCAATGTGAAATATGTCAAAGAAATAAAATTTTAAGAAAAAATTTGGACAATCCACTTGTGATTACTGAAACTCCAAAAACACCATTTGAAAGAATTAATCTAGATATTTTAGAAATTCCAGAAAGAAATTTGGTTTTAACAATAAGAGACGAATTGACAAAATTCATTCAAGCTTATCCATTAAATGATAAAACTGCAAAATCAATTGTTAATACACTATTATTATTTTTTCAACATTATGGAACTCCTTTAAGAATCCATACGGATTTAGGTAGAGAATTTAATAATCAGCTTTTAAAAGACTTATGTAAGATGTACGATATCAAACTAACTTTTTCAAGTACAGGACATCCACAATCAAATGGAAGTTTAGAAAGATTTCATGCAACATTATTAGAAATGATCAGAGTTTGTAAAACAGAAAGTCCTGAAGAACATCCACTACAATTGTTACCATTTACTGTCATTTGTTATAACAATTCAACATGTAAAACTCATGGATTTACACCGTACGAGTTAGTTTTTGGACATACAGCAGCAAGACCTCCAGAAACTCTTTACAATGAAGAAGAACTTATTTGCAAATATATCAGAGATTTAAATGCAAGGATCAAACATTATTATCGTATAGCTAGATCAAGAACAAAACTGTCAAAACAAAAAGCTAAAGAAAGATTCGATAAACACGTAACTCCAAATTATGAATTTAAAGTAGGCGATAGAGTTTTCGTGAAAGAAACTCAAATTACTGGAAAATTATCACCTAAATTTAATGGACCTTTTGAAATTAGAGCAATTTCAAATAATTCTGCAACTGTTTATAATCCAATAACTAAACAAATTTCAAAATATAATTTTGATCTTTTAAAACCTTGTCATAAACCCGATTCAGACTCTGATTCTGACTGAAACTTTTCCTTGTTTCAGATTACTCGTTTTCCTTATCGGATGGGGAAAAGGACAATACAAGATCGATGAAATAAATAATACCGTAGGTGTTTATTTTCATAAAGAACTTAGTATAAAGGTATCAAATGATAAATGGACCTTATTAGTTTATAAAGATATTAAAGCTTTGCAAGATGCTTTTATTAGTAATAATGTTATTTTAGATAGCTTACGCTTAATGCTTCATCAATCAACTGGAAATATTAAAATAATCCACTTAGATATAAGACCACACGTGTCACTTTTATTTCAAATTTCCAATGATATAACCAATAAATTTAATGAAATCTATTCAGACATGCCTTACACACCAAGACGTAAAAGAGGTTTAATAAACGCTCTCGGTACTGTTTGGAAGTATATAACGGGAAATTTAGATGCAGCTGACGGTCAATATTATGAAAATTGTATCAATAAAATTGAAAAAGATGATAAAGAATTGGAAAACTTAATGAAAAATCAAATAAGTGTTACTACGTCAGTAATAAAACAATTTAATGCAACTTTGCGCAAACTTCAAATTGATGAAGAAACTTTCAACTCCAATATAATTGAAATTTCAAAATCAATACATCAGATTCATGATGAAATCGAACTTCTTAATCTTAAATTTTATTTTATTAATCTTTGTGAACAATTATTGGAATCATACACTTATATTCAATCTCAAATAACGGATGTATTAGATTCAATTTCTTTTGCCAGATTAAAAATTATTCATACAAGTATTATCCTTCCTAATGATTTAACTAATGCTTTAAAACAAATTGCCCAAAATTTACATACAAATAATTTACCGGTAGCACCCATGGACGATAGAATTGCAACATACTTAGATATTATTGATTTGAATGCTTATATTACAAATGAAAGACTTGTTTTTGTCTTGGACATACCATTGGTTCGACCAGAATGGTATTCCGTTTTCCGATTGTACCCAATACCAATTTATGATAATCGAACTATGTTACATCATATTTTGCCTGTTGGTAAGAAATATATTGCTAAAGATAACGATGATGATTTCTATTTGTCTTTATCAGAAATTGACACTTGTAGGGATTTGGGCTATAAAATGAAAATTTGTAAAAATTTATATCCTCTTCCGATTGATAGCAATTCAATTTGTGAAGCTCAATTATTAAGAACTCAAAAATTGTTAACTTTTCCAAAAACCTGTGAGTTAGTTTTGATTTTAGCAGAAGATTATAATATTCAAATTTTACAAAATAATGTTTGGCTAATAAGTGTAACAAATCAACTTCCAATTACAATAAAATGTAACACTGATACTATTTCGAAAATTGTAACAAAAAATGTAATTTTGTCTTTAAAACCATATTGTTCAGCTTTTGTAGGATCAACTAAAATCCAAGCCAATCAATTACAAACACTTGATTTAAGTTATAATTATTCAAATTTTATTCAAATTCCTTTCAATTGTTGTGAAAAATATCCAGAAAAACTTAGAAATCTTCCTAGATTAAAACCTTTAAAAATAACAAAACTAAATTTGGAAGATTTGGAAATTGCTAAACATAAATTAGATCAATATGCAAATGAATTGGATGATTTAATCAATGAACCTGAAATTGAAAAATATCATTCATGGCTTACATATCTTGTATTGGCTTTGATTATGGTTTTAGTTTTAATTTACTTTTATTGTAAATGTAAAAATCGAAGAGCTAAAAATGTACGTATGGGCATCGAAAATAATACTGATAACAATGATTTTCCACCATCACCAAATATATCAAGTTTATCAAGTTTAGGCAAAAGATTTTCAATAGCTAGGCGCAGGCCATCAATAAGGCTTACAGAGCCAATCGAAGAAGATATTGAATTAAATACTAATGTTTTAAGAAAATCTTATGTCTAATTGTATTTTGTAATTTTAGGATTTTTTAAATTTTGTTAGTAAAAGTTACTGCATTGTATAGCACTAACTTTTTAAATTGCGGGGGAGTTGTTATATTAAAAATATGAGTGGGCGTATTTACTTAATGCGTAGTTTCTAGAATAAGTTAAGACGTAGTACCATAATTGCACAATATTGCTATTGTAGTCTCAAGATCATATAAAAGTCATTTGATAAACATGTTTACTTCCACATTCTTTGGGAACCCACGCAAAGCTGTGTCAGCACTCTTAAAACTATAAGTAGGCTAGTAGGTAAACAATGTCTCTTAGGTTTGACTTAGCATCTAAACGGTTCACATCTAACTTTAAAGTTGTCTTATTTGTAAAAGTGACTAAATAAAATAAAGTTATTTTTTAAAAAAGAGTTTTATTAAGCTCGCATCTAAAATGTATAAGTAGCTAAACAATTCAATACTTTATGCGTAGCAGCATCCCAAAAACTAGCACTATTTTATTGAAAAAAAAAAACAGTCCCCTGTATTTGGTTTCTCTAAGTACACCTTTACCCCCGGTATTTGTTTTAGACAAGAACACCTTTACCCCCGGTATAGTGGGTTTTGAGTGTTTTGTTTTTGTTATTGGAATTTGAAGTCTCGTCTAACCTAAAATATTAAAAACGTCGAAAAAAATCCAGGGAAATAACACAGACAAAGATAGGTTTAGCTAGCTATTTCACAAAATCGGTTTTACATGTAAAACTGGATTTTGCAAGAAATAGAGGGCAATATGAGTTGCCGACCTCTGGTGTAAAACAATTGTCAAATATATCGAGGGCCTCTAGTTTGAACCATAAAACAAAAAAAAAATATGAAACTAATCAAAAAAATTTTTTTTTTGAAATTAAGTAGTTAAATAGAGAGATAATTGTCTGTATGTAAATAAAGAAAAATTGTAACATTTCCTCGGCAAAGAAAAATTTTTATACAAATATATATATATATATATATATATATATATATGTATATATATATATATATATATATATTGATGCACTCGGCGTTGTCACCTCGGCGTTAAGGATATGACGACCTGACCTCACCTATTTCTAGTGGTGTTAGCCCATATATAGGTACATATATGACATGAGGGGACGTTCCTTTACCAGAATTTCAAAAGAGGGGTAAATAATTTTTTTCAAATATTTGATAAATACGTGGAATACGTTCGGACCTCAGACCGATATACAACCTTTGGATATGTGCTATTTCCTGCCACCTCAGGCACTGTTGCCGGTTTTATTAAGGTGATAACGTATGGCGTAAGTCTATAAGCAACAATAGCTTTATCTAACTAAATTTAAATATTAAATATAAGGTAACAACGTTTTACTTTTATTTAGGGACACTTTAGGAAATATAACAACTTTAAAAGGTTGCAAAAGTTTGTAAGAAAAGATTAATGGTGACAACGTACTGTCTTTAAATAAAAAACCGAACATTTATACTTTCATTATAGAAAAACTTGCTGTTATTTTTTTTGGAAAACACATTTTGAGGCTTTGTGATCTCAGAAAAGTTGCATAGCTTGAAAGTCCTAAATACAATTTTTGTTGAAAAATGGTTTACTTACTGTCAAAAATTCTACACATAGATCAGATAAACATTAAAAGGAAATTGTCAAAAATACACTCTATGGAATGCAAAAAAAATTAATACATTATCTTAATTTATATATTTTTGGGTTTGCAATATTTATGACATGATTGATATGACAGAATTTTAAAAAAAAATTATTTTTCCGTAACAAAAAAATTAATAAAAAAGAAATTGTGGTAATTAGTCAAGCCGTTTAAAACAGGAAAACCATATACAGGAATAATGTGTTTGCCCACGCCACAGTTCAACGCGAATATTATTAATCTAATAATAACCACCAGCAATCACAAGACTCAAATGTTGACGTGATGTCAGAATTTGTAAATGACATTCTTTATCAAAAAAGTTTCACGGGCGAATCCTCAGAGGTAAAGTAGCTTGGGGACGTGTTTCGGCTCCCAGAAGACAGCCTAAGCCCTGGATTTTTTAAATTTGAAGGAATTTCACGAGGTAAAATGTCTTAACAAAAAAGTTTTACGGGCAAGTCCTCAGAGGTAAAGGTAGCTCGGGGAAGCGTTTCGGCCTCATTACGCCTCATTCAGCCCGAGCATAAACATGAAATGAAATGATCATGTCGGTATCTGAAAAAGAAATAGGAAATATGGTGTTTACTGAGGAGAGACCAACTGTCAATTTGCTGCTTTGACATTCTTTGTTATTTAATTTCCAAGTCATATTAAAATTATAATATCTTTATGTTCAATTTAGCACTGTGCCTAAGAGTCATTTGCAGCCGTAATAGCTAAGTTTACAAAAACATTTCCAAACTAGTAAGAATCTTTCATTTTAAAATTTGTACTGGAGAACTTCGCTTTACTTTTATCTCAATTCTTTTAACGGAACACCACTATCGCGTACACTCCTTTTTTAAAGGATTTGGATAATATTTAATTTTTAAAGTAGTAAAATGTGAGGAATATTATTCAAAAGTTTTGCAATGCCTAATTAAAAATTTTGAGGTTTTTTTTATATTTTCCTATGGTTTTATCATAGTTCCTATCAGCCTTCTAAAGCTAGGCTCTTTAGTGTTCCTCGAAATAGGCAATGCTAATTTTACATAACTTGACATTTATAGGGGAGGAAAGTAAATTTAAATTTTGGTGCTTTTAAATTTTTTACTATACTTAGTTTTATCATAGTTCATATCAGTCTTCCAAAGATCAGCTCTCTAGCGTTTCTGGAAGAGGAGAATGTTACTTTTACATAACTTTACATTTAAAGGGGAGGGAAGTTAATTATAATTTGGGGTTTTTTAATTTTATTTTATAGTTTTATCATAGTTCCTATCGGCCTTCCGAAGCTCAGTTCTCTAGCGTATCTTGAAGTGGGCAATGTTATCTTTACATAATTTTACATTTATAGGGTAGGGATGTAAATTAAAATTTTGGGGTTTTTAAGTTTTTTCCTATAGTTTTGTCATATTTCCTATCAGTCTGACATAGCTCAGCTCTCTAGCGCCTCTGGAAGTGGGCAGTGTTACTTTTACATAACTTTACATGTATGGGGGAGAGGAGTGAATTAGAATTTTCGGGTTTTTTCATTTTTTCCAATGGTTTGGTCATAATTTCTATCAGTATGCCAAATTTCAGCTTTATAGCGTGTTAAATTTAAATTTTCGTAAATTAAAAATTTAAACCCCTCGTAGTTCAAACGCGGCCATATGTATTAAAAATCGGCTTTGATGTTTGAAAACGTCTTGAAAATCAATCTCAGTCCACTTGCTTTTATCTATCTCTGCTAGAAATACCTAAAATCCCCAAAAAACATCGAAATTGGCCCAACCTGTACAAGTCTTGTTTAAATTTGTCACAAAATACATTAGGGACTTATTGGAGTAAAGCACGGCAGAAAGCGCGAATTTGAGGAGGGTAACGGGGTAATTCCCCCCTCTAAAAAAATAAATGCACAAATATTTTTTCCGTCGACCATTACCCCCCCTAAATTTAGGTCAAAATTCGCGCTTGCCAGGCAGTAATAGTACCAAGCAATATTTTAACAATTTTACATTAAACGATGACAGCTGATCGACGACTTACTTTTAAATTCAATAGTACCTACCTACTCCAGTGGCGCACCCAGGGATAGTTCTTGGGGGGAGCGCGAGGCCTCTGGGGTGGGCCCAAAGCCTCATGATGGCGAATTTTATACTCTTTAATCTTTTTATTCAGGAAATATGTTGAAAATCTCTAAAAAAATCTCCCCCGAGACCCTCCCCCCCTCTGGGTACGCCCATTCATACTTCTAAGTAAAACGGTAAAACCGGATTCATTTCTTTGAAATATTCAATTTTTTTTAAATGGGTGCTAATATGATGTAAAGCAAAACATACGTAATTTGACACATGAAAATCATTTTTATCCATATTTAAGTATTTTTACCTTCCTAGCCCGCAAAGCAATGGCTAGAGAAGGTATTATTTTCGACGAAAAAAAAATTGAGATAACGCCGAAAATATATTTGGGTGTATTTTGACCTATCTTAGCAATATCGTCGTGATGTCTGTCTGTGTGTGTGTGTGTGTGTGTGTGTGTGTGTAGGTGTGTGTGTGTGTGTGTGAGTGTATGTGTGTGTGTGTGTGTTTGTGTATATTATTTCTGTCCGTAACGCGATAGCTCCCAAACCGCTGAACTGATTTTTATATAATTTTCAGATAAAATAGTGTTTGCCACTCTAAAGAGCTGATTAGTTTTTGGTCAAAATCCATTAATGCTAATGATAGTTTTTTGACAATTAAAAAATTTAAAAAATTCAAACTTTCTAATGGAGCATCGTATCAATATGCGGTTTATAGTAGGCTACATTTTGCTTAATACTTTGTGTACAAAAAACTGTTTTCAGGGCTGATATATCATGGCTTCACTTAAAGTGTGCTAATAGGCTAGCTAGGAAGGTATCAGATCCGCCATGGATCCATTTATTTTACTTGCATACACTGAAATGTAAAAGACTTAAAGAATTATTGTTAAAAGATCCTTCTGGTTTTTAAAAATTTTATAGGACGGTTTATTAAACATTCATATTAAAATGTGTGTTCTGGACCAAAAAAGAGATACAAAAAGTAAAATATTCCCCTGCTATCTCATATTTTCAACATACCTTTTTTTAAATGATTACTGCTTGTTTAAAGGATTTGGATAATATTTAAGTTTTAAAGTAGTAAAATATGCGGGATATTGTTCAAAACTTTTGAAATGCATATTAAAAATGTTGACGTTTTTTATATTTTCCCATGGTTTTATCATAGTTCCTATCAGCCTTCTAAAGCTCAGCTCTCTAGTGTCCCTGGAAGTAGGCACAGTTAATTTTACATAACTTTACATTTATAGGGGAGGAAAGTAAATTAAAATTTTGGTGTTTTTAAATTTTTTCCTATAGTCTTCCATAGTTCAGCTCTCTATCGTTTCTAGAAGTGGACAATGCTAATTTACATAACTTTACATTTATAGGGGAGGGAAGTTAATTAAACTTTGGGGTTTTTTAATTTTCTTTTTATAGTTTTATCATAGTTCCTATCAGCCTTCCAATGCTCAGCTCTCGAGCTGTCTGGAAGTGGGCAATGTTACTTTTACACACTTTTACATTTATAGGGGAGGGAAGTAAATTAGAATTTTGGGGTGTTTTAATTTTTTTCTATAGTCTTGTCATAGTTACTATCGGCCTTCCAAAGCTCAGCTCTCTAGCGTGTCCGGAAGTGGGCAATGTTACTTTTACATTATTTTACATTTATAGGGGAGGAAAGTAAATTATAATTTTAAGGTTTTTAATTTTTTTTTCTATAGTTTTATCATAGTTCCTATCAGTCTGCCATTTCTGGAAGTAGGCAATGTTACTTTTACATAACTTTACATGTGTGGGGGAGGGGAGTAAATTAGAATTTTGGGGTTTTTTGATTTTTTTCAGGGGTTTGGTCATAATTTCTATAAGTCTGCCAAATTTCAGCTTTGTAGCATGTCTAGAAGTACAGTAGAATATTGATGATCTATACATGAGTGAGTGAGTGAGTGAGTGGCAATTTCGACGTTTTTTGAAATTTCGTAACTACTTTACTAATTTATAAATGAAAATTCCATGAAACTTGGAGGGGTTGTTAACTCCATGAAGATCTACGACTGTGCAAAGTTTGAGCTTCGTAGCTCATTCCGAAGTAGAATTTTAGATAGGTCAAATATCGGCTGAAATGTTTCAAGAAAAGATGGTATACGGCGCGCGAACCTAATAAACGAAACCTATAAAAATAATACAGGTTTTTTTTTTCAAAATAGCCCATGATGTCTTAGGTACTTAGTTTTTAGAAAATTAGATAAAACCTAATTATTTCAGTTTATTTTGCATATAATATAGAAATACATATTATATGTGGGTAGACCTAAAACTTTATGGTTTGTATCTTATCAAGAATATTACCCATGCAACTGATTAATAATTTTTGTAGAATATTTATCTATCTTTATTTCATGTCATTTCAATCATTCTCAAAAATGAGTAACTTTTAATTTAAAGGCCACCAAAAAAACAAATTGGACAAATTCCAAAATGAAAAAATGGTTAATATCATACCTCTGAACCTAGTTTTTAGTCTAACAAAAAACACAGTTTAGCATTTTCGTATAAAATTTAGTTAGCTATAATTTTTGTTTCAAACTTTGTACAAAAACCAAGTTATTTAAAAAAAAAGAGAATTCGTGCGCCATTTTTTTTAAAAAGCGGCGAGAGCAGGCATCGCTCTATAATTGTGCCAAGCTTCGGACCTTTTGCACCAAAACGTCATATTATATGGTTAAACTACTTAACTAATTTCAAGTCTTGCCCATAGGAAAGTGTCTGAATAGCTGTCGCAAAAATTTATTATATTACAAAATCAATCAAGTCAAGTTAACATAAAACCGTTAAAAACTACCAGCCAGAATAAGCAAAAAAATGTAAGAAGACTAGCAAAGTTAGTCAAATTATTTCAATAAGATAAAAAATACAATAATAATCCTTTACAAAGCCCCTCTTAAAATATCAGACCCAGGCACAAAGCAGGTACAAATTACATATAACAAAGAAACCCGTAGCGTCTAAAATCTAATCTGCAATGTTGCCAAATTTCTGAGGCCGCTGCGACGCGGTTTTAATACGCAGAATACGTTTTATACCACCGAGGTGACTTAGTGGACCGTTTAGTTACAGTAAAAGCGACGCTAGCGCCACCGGTAGATACGTGAACTACACGGCCAAAAAGTAGCTATATATACCATTTTGTGAAGAAGAACAAAATTTTGCATACAGCTTGCTGAGTGTGTTAGGAATCGTCCCTGAAATTTTTATTGAAAAACGTTGTCACCTCAAAAAAGTGAGGTATTAAAGTTGTATATGAGGTGACAGCGTAGTTTATATACTTTGTTTTGAGGTGGCTCAGTACCCTTTATCAATATATATATATTTATGTTATAACATATTAACCTAATTAAAAATAAAAATCTGGTATATGCAATTGAATTTCATATTACCATTGATTAAAATTAGAGCAAAGTTCTAATTTATCCCATAAACAAAATTTCAAGTCATGCTTGATGAAAAAAATTTTTAGGGTTATGTTATAACATAATTAAAATACCTTGTTTCTCGACAAAATCTCGAACAAAAAGGGACGATTTTTGTAAAATTCCTCTCAATTTTCCAAACTGCATAGCAATCACTGACCAATCAGATTCCCTAAATCCCCAAAATCTTCATTCTCCAGAAAATCAATAACACAAACCCGTATTCATTAATAAGACTTAAACTGACTGAATAATTTTGAGTCACTTTATTTAGGTTTTTTAGGTTAAAATATAACACGGCCAATTACGCAACGTCTGTCGTACAAGTGGAACAACCAGAAAATTATTTCTATCCCTGTTTCACCCCAATGACAAAAAAGGGACAGACAATTCACTCGATCCTATTCCAAAACTGAAACGAATTCAAAATAAAACTCTCCCAGCAGTTAGTTCCCTGCATAAAATCAATAATCTCGAGCTTAACCTGACTACAGATAGGTAGTGTGCAAGTCACCGGATAAATTTTCAAAATATTCTAATTAAACTCTCTCACGTAAGATGTCGCTAGAGGTTATTTTTTTAAAGCAAATATTAATTCATTTAGCAAAAACGCGTTACGAAAAAAATGTAATTTTATTCGTAACAGTGTAAACCAATTTTTAGGAAATTTTTAGGTAAAATAGTGTTTGATACTGTAGCTGATTAAGTACAAAGTACAAATGTACTATATAAGGAAACACAACTGTAGGACATAAGACAAAAATACTCTGCCAATATATGGGCCCCTAAGCTCACACTAGGTACTATAGTTATAGTGTACGTGTGAGCTAATATAACTAAAAACTGAAATATATTTTATTTAACTCCAGACTAAATTACCTTTTGTTTGATACCACACAAGCCATGTTTTGACTTAAACTCAAATTTTTGAAATCTACCCCCACCCTTAAAAAAAACAATAAACCAAAATGTATTTTGTTAAACTCCGGACTCAATTACCTTTCGTTTGATATCACACACGCCATATTTTCACTTAAACTCTAATTTTTAAAATATACCCTCACCCTTTTTTTTTAAATAAATTAAAATGTATTTTGTTTAACTGCAGACTCAATTACCTTTCGTTTGATATCACACACGCCATATTTTCACATAAACTCTAATTTTTGATATCTACCCCCACCCTTTTATTTGGTTTCTGTTCGGTGGATTTTGTTCATTTTTAAATGGGACCATCTCGACCCAAGACCCAGCCTAGGTACCAAATTTCATTAAAATCGGCCAAGCGGTTTTTGAGTTATGCGCGTTGGTCGTTACAGACATACAGACAGACAGACAGACAGACAGACATAAGTTTCAAAATCATCTCAAACGCAAAGATATATAAAAATTTTTGAAATCGGAGCAACTTTTTTTTTCTCGAAAAAATTAGGATCACCATAGCTCACACTACTATAGTATAGTATATGTGTGAGCTAATATTTTATAGCTGCAGTAACTTATCAAAAAAAAACTTTTAACAAATAACACCCAAACAAATTATTCTCGTACAACTAGAGGCGTTTCCAGAAATCTTTTAAAGATTCCAAAAGCGCAGAAAACTCTTGGACAAAGATGTCACAAAAAGAGAAAATATATTTAAAAAGAAACTAAATAACTTTTTAAACCAAAAAGACAGACACTACATACGTTTTCTAATTGACATAAAAAACAATTAAATATTAATATATCCATGTTTAGTTTTAGTTGTAGTTAGTATATGAAAAAGGTACCTATATCGTAGTTTTAGTTGTAGATCGTAATTTGTAATACGAAACATGAACAAGTGGAGTAATATGTTTATTTTGGTATTTCGAATTGAGGAAATAGAATTTAATAGTTGTCGATTTTTTGAAGGTTACGACGTTGACATAGAAATAAATTCAACAATTTTTTGTGACTAACCAGGCATAGAAAGATTTTGTTTCTATTGTATTTTTCCATGGGCAGCTCGAAAGCTGTACACCCACGGGGGTCCAAGATCTAATGGACACCTATTAAGTGTTGACAGTTAACTGTTTCGTCCTTAAGGGACTCTTCAGAACACTGCATGGTCAATATGACACTTTTGTAAAGGTACAGAGACGGTATATGAATCTCATCTTATGATATTGGTAAGAGAAATAAATAAATAATGCCTGCGATACCGTATGCTTTCACATAAGTGGCGACATCTACTAATAGAAACGAAACGACCAGAGTTAAAATAAAAGGCGGGCAGATGAAACGAAAAACAGCACTCATGACACATAACATAACATAACACCCATGTCTTCGAGCTACCCTGTCCTCCTTTTGAAGAACTGCCCACACACCTGTTTTTGTTAAGTCTTTTGACTATTTCCTCGCAATATATCTATTATTTTACTGTATAATTCTAGGCTAGGACATTTACTGAGACAGATTATATCTGTGTCCGTAGTGACGTCAGATCATGTCTGCGCTTAGTGGCCGATTGTGACTAAATCTTCAACTTGACATTTGATCTTTTTTAGTAAATGTTCGCATTTCATGACTCCTTTTCAGATATCACCATTCATTTCATCTCCATCCCATATGGTTACACTCGGACTGATGTGTGCCAATGAGGAATAAACACCGGTGTAGTCGAGCTACCCTGGCCCTTTTTTGGGGAACTGCCCACAAACCTGTTTTTGTTAAATAATATATATAAGTAATTAATAACTATATTTCGTTGTTTTTTAATAAAACTTAATTTGTTCATTTAAATAATTGAGAATATTGTCATGGTTAAGCTCTGGCGTGTGTTAAATTTTGTGGCGTCCTTAGAGAAATATGGACGCTGTCTAGTAATTTATTATTACTAACTTGAAACCCCGCCTGTGCGTTATTAATTATGCATTCACAAAGAATTCCTTCATATAAGACAATAAAGCTTGATTTGATTTGATTTGATTTGATTCTCTTTGTTGAAATTCTGAGCCCATTTTCGAAGTTCTGGGATATTTTCCTTGTGTTTAATAAGGTAATGTAGTTCTGGGTACACCATGTTTTTTTGACGATGCAGCTATTGAAAATCTCCTATCGCATCTTTCAATGCTAAAAGCATACTCTCTGGTGTAGTTTGTAAGAGTTCTTTTCTTTGGAGTAGCCATTTTTTCCAAATTCTAGACCCAAAAAGAACAAAATTTCACAATATCAAGCACCAAAAGTTAACAGGGGTGTCAGCCAAATACGTTAGAGCATAAATATGGGGCATACCCTTAGAGTAAGAAAAATCTGCATACCCATGCATTCTCACGTGCGATGCTTGAAGCCATGACCTCCAATTAGTTTTTGGAACATACTCCGTTACGCCATTATACATTATTTAACAATAGGGTGCTTGACAGTAGTAAAAAATAAATATATATTTATTTTTAGATATCTCTTTAGGTCTTGGGAATGCTAAAAACAAACTTTTTTATAAAATTTTTTCTCAGATTCATAGTTCTTTCCATTAAATAAATTCATTGAATTAAAACAATTAGCCACGTGATTCAAAACAGGCGGTCTACCAATCAGCTGCGAGTGACGTCACAACAGTAAACGCCTCGAACGAACCTATTTTCTGTATTATTTTCTTATGGATGATAATGTTTGCTTTGGTTTAAAGTGCGAATTATCGTCCTAAATTAGATTTTATTTTGTGTTTTACTTATAAAAAACAATTTTTATTGAAAAAAGTTGATAGTATTGGAGCTTACTTAGGTTAGATTTTTTGCAAAAATATGGAAAAAATTATTTAATGTACGCTTTTAAAGAGAGAAATACCCTTAATTAAAGAGAAAATAAGTTTCGATAGTTTGTGCAATAAGATATGCAAGCAAACTTCCGTTCAGATTAAAAATTTTACAAGAAAAATAGTGTTTAAAAAGAGTTGACGAAACTTACTTTGTCCCAGGAAGGAAGAAATAATTAAAGTTCTCATGTAAGTGCCGTTACTGAGAACTTGTACACTGAATCGGCGGCAACCGGTCTCAAGTGTCATAACAACTCAAGGATTGATTCTTCGATCCAAACGACAACCCAAACGACAGAGGAAGGGAAGCCTGCAGCTTCCGACAGTAGAAACTCTTCAGTATGAAAGAAAAAACAAAATTGTTCGGAATCGAGAGACACAGTTTTAGAGAAACCCCAGAGAAGTAAAGGCCCGGCCTTTCCATAGCAAGTAGTAGCAGACAGCAAAAAACAAAAGAAAGAGGTTTGCATGTGTACTTAAAGGAAGACTTAATTATACCGCCACATATTGATGCACTTTGTTCAGTTACCATTCGCCAAATATCCAAAGTTGATACCCAGCAAATGGTTCTGGAACCAGTAATGGATAATCCTACGGGATTGCTTGTGGCAAGAGTCTTGTGCAAAACAGCTTTAGCCAGGGTTTTTAATACAGAGCAAAGAGAAGAAATCCGCCAAAGAGAACAAGAAGTTTGACAAGTGTGTTCTGAAAATATTGCCGAGATTTTTAAATAGTTAAACCTCAAATTGATTAAAAATCGTCAATAGAGTTAGTTGCATAAAATGTAACGTATACATACTACAGTGATCTTGCAAATGGTTTTGGTGGTATTTCCCTGATAATAATATTTAGACAGGAAGGAAGAACATTTAAAGGGCATTTTTGTTTAAGTTAGTATATATTTTAAAGTTAAAAAAAGAGGGAAGCAGAGAAAGAAGCATACCAAGTATATACCAATGAGAAAAAGTAGTAGAGACATAAGAGAAGAAGTTTACGCACATATAGAATTTAGATGTGATCTATACTGCAGAATTGGATGGTGAGTTTAGTTATTGACAAAGTTGAGTTCAGATAACTTTGATCAATATAGAGGAATTATAGAGTTAGACCAATTATTTTATTAGATACTGTGGAGATGCAGTACCAGAGGTGATGTGAAAAGTTGGTTGAGCGGATAATAAAGAAGTTGTTGCTAAAAGAGAGCAGTTTTAATAACCCGGGATCATTTGAGTTTTGAGGTAGCTGACAGAGGGTCAGTTACGGTGATTTGGTAGCTGGCAGATGGTCAGCTACTGTGACAGAGATAGTCACGGAGAAGTTGTGGAAGACATCCAATAAATCAGTAGAACTTAAGCAGTTCTGAAATGGAAAATGGGCCTGAAATGGAAAATGGGCAACGACACAACATTTTAATGTACAAAGCAAAATGCAGTTTTCAAAAAAGAGTTCTCTGAAAGTGTAAGGCGTTAGCAATATGATGTTGCATGGTACTTCAGTGGCGCGATGCAAGATTTCTGCAAAGTTAGAAAAGTGCGAGTAGTCAACAAAATGCCTTGGTAACAATAAAGCTAAAATAAAATGTGCGTAAAAGAACTAAAGAGAGTTCCTTCTTGTCTCGACCCATTGTGCCGTCACTTTTCTTTTACTAGACGTTAGTAAAAAAAATAAACCAATCGGACATCGGACTGGTCCACAATATACTAGACGACAGACGACTTGAAATTTGAACCAGGAAAATACATTAATTGGGTCATAGCGTCTCGACGAAAAGAGAAGTCCTACGTTATAGTGAAGATGGTTAGACCGAGAACAGCAAACAGGGTTAGATGCAGTGTAGATGCCTAGATCGGGCAGAGCCAGTGTCTTACTTGCAGTCGGATTTTGTTTATATTACTTGGTCTTGAAAATTGAAAAATATTTTGTAGTGCGTCAACTTTATAGGTTGAGATGATATATTTTTTGTTTGCGGTGAATGCTCAAACTAGTGTGCAAGAAGATATTCAGGGTGCGTTTGTTATTACTGTCATGAGAAGTATTTTTTTCGATTTGGGTTATTAAGTGTTTGTGTTAGTGACAGCTATGAAACTAAGCCCTAGAGGAGCAAATGTTTTATAAAATTTGTTATTGGGTTGTATTTGCTAAACTTTAGAGGAAGTTGATTTATATTGCTTTCATGTAAACTATTTTAGGCCGCTAAAGATTAAAAATGTTCTAATTTAAATTTGGCATTAGTTTAGGAAATATTATAGCAGTAAATCCTTTTAGTTCTGTATGTGTCAAACTAACCTTTAGTTTTAAGTGCGGATGCTAAATAACTCAATATTAATAAGAAAGGTTACATAAAGTGCAATAAAAGAAAATAATAATTCAAAAGTAACGTGGAAATTTAAAAAAATAAAAATAAGTGAATATAAAAGAAAAAGTTTAACCTAATTACAAACGTGTTGGAATATGGTTAGAACGGGACGGCGTCAGATGTAGCTGCAGTTCGATATCTACATGAAAGATGAACGTGCAGATTCTATCCAACCATCTTTTACAGGAAAGCTACGAAAACTAAGAAGCAAGTGAGGTTTAGACATAGGTGTTATAAATGCAGAAAAAGGATGTAAGTAGAGTTTAAATTTAAAGAATGAAACTTTAGGTAAAAATTTTTGATCATACCAAAACAGATTAATGATTATACAAAATTTTAATTTCAGCGTAGCATGTACCTTACCTTTAAGCACAAGAGCACAAGACAAATATTATATTTTTGGAAATGGCAATAAATAAAATCTCAATTGTTGCCATTTGAGTAATTCGCAATCAAATAAGTTGATTGTCGAGATTTTTTTGTTTTGGTATTGCAGATTAAAGACTCTTTATAATAGGCCAAAGTAAAATAAAATAATTAAATATTCAGCTCTTTGGAAAGCCATATGAAAATTAAAGCGATTGTCGCACACTCCCAAGAGGCTTTAAAGTAGGTAGGCGTTAACAGACGTTCTTAGACAACTGTATCAAATTACTAGGAATACTTAATAAAAATTATTGGTATACAATAATAGTAGGTCAAAAGAAAATATAGGTTAACATAAAAATAAAGTCACAGAGATAATTGTAATATTTTCTTTAATGATATTCATATTTAGTTTTTTTTTAACAATTTTTACTTAATCTAACAATGCACAGCAATATCTCTTAACTTAATTTAAAATAAAGTGTCTATTATCTATCAAGGTAAATATTTATATAAACAATAACTACTTAAATTTATGTCACAAGAAAAACTATGCTATATTAAAAAAAACAAAAAATTCTTCATCCAATAAAAGTACATAAACCAGATGTAAGCTATTTAAGAGCTTACATTGGTCTTGTAAGAAGGGAGGAATGTAGGGGTCAGCTAACAGCTTAATTTTAAAACTCTACAATGGCAACTTAATTAATAATTTTACTCAGTTAGAGGTTGAACCGTAAAGAAAATTCATTTATTTTTAACACTCACTATTGTACGATATTAAATTAAAGTAACTCACGTTATTGTATTCAACCCATCACATCACTTAACTTTGACTATAACCACTGACTAATACTTAACAACACCTTACTTGTGGAGACTCTGAGCTTAAATTAAATAATAAACGAATAGATCGTAGCCTTTTTATCAACTCTGTTCGATGATGAAATATTCGCCAAATCAAGGTTCTAAAGCCTCGAGACAAAAACGGCGCCAACGCTACCTAATTTTAATTAGGACAGCCAAACAAGGCAATGTTTGCATGGCTTTGCGCATTGCTAAAAATAAAAGCGGACAGACCTCGAGATTAATCCCACTACGCCAAACTTTGATATTTGTATGACCTTAAATGGTGAAAAACATCACGAGACAGGAAAGCACGATGTTGTTCCCCACTTTAAGACTTGTTATAAAAGCGCGATCGGGATAGTAAATGATAATCAGTTCAAATCAGTCAAAAACTTAATATCATTCGTAATAAGTGATTTTTGAATCCAAACCAAAAAGTGAAAATAAGTAAATAAATAATAAAAGTGACTAAATGTGCCAAAGGTAACTGTAATGCCACAAAACAAAAAACTAAGTAGTGTTAAATATTAGTGGTGGCATTCTGGCTGTAATTATGGTGAGAGATTTATTATGAACTTTAATCTATCGGTTGTTGCTTAAAATTCGTGGACTATGAAAATTGACTTTGAATCATTTTGTTTTACCATACAAACTTTTGCTCACAAGAGCGTTTTGCTAATATGTTAACTGATAGACTATGGTCCAAAAGAGTTTATTGAAAAATAGGAATTTAATGTTATAGTTTTAACTTTTGTGTGACTTGAATCAAAATAACGACATGCAATACTTTGGGATATGTACTATATTTTATTTATCAATATATAATAACTTGCTTTAATGAAAGTGTTTAATTTATATCAATAAAACGGTTGTAAACAAAGCAATATACGCAAAAACGCTTACGCTAAAAAGATGGTAAAGATTTTGTAACTGCACCCGGGGAAACTTAGAAAAATATTCGCTCGGTTTTCACGAAACCCTGGGGCAGCTTCACATTACAAGGGGTGAACAACTATAATAGGCAGAAAGGTGTACAAATTTTTAGGCGGTGCTTGGCAGTTATTAGGCAGGACTAGGGAGTACCTCTAAATGCAGGATTAGGCAGTGCATATGCAGGCTAAATGTAGGACTGAGCAGGGCATATGCAAGACTAGGCAGTGCATATTTGTTATGAAGGGTCATAAGAATTCTTTGAAACAAAATGTATTTAGAAAGTTTTGTTTTAAAAAAGCAATTTTTGATTGTTTCTTACTGCTTAAAATAATAATGATTGGGTATTTAATTGAATCTATTGTAAGTGGCATATCAAAAAAAAGTAAAACATATAACCTAACCTCCAAATCTAAATGAGTAAAAGTAGGAGAAGAATATTTTTAAAAAACTTTCAGTTATATACAAAACAACTCATCGAATACTTACATCAACATACAAAAAAGAAGCCTGCCACCATAAAGGAATTCAGCATTAGCAAGTTGGAGCTATCGGCTTTGGAGAATCCCTTTTCCATTAAAAATGTTTTTTATAAGTAAAACACAAAATAAAATCTAATTTAGGACGATAATTCGCACTTTAAACCAAAGCAAACATTATCATCCATAAGAAAATAATACAGAAAATAGGTTCGTTCGAGGCGTTTACTGTTGTGACGTCACTCGCAGCTGATTGGTAGACCGCCTGTTTTGAATCACGTGGCTAATTGTTTTAATTCAATGAATTTATTTAATGGAAAGAACTATGAATCTGAGAAAATTTTTTATAAAAAAGTTTGTTTTTAGCATTCCCAAGACCTAAAGAGATATCTAAAAATAAATATATATTTATTTTTAGATATCTCTTTAGGTCTTGGGAATGCTAAAAACAAACTTTTTTATAAAAATTTTTCTCAGATTCATAGTTCTTTCCATTAAATAAATTCATTGAATTAAAACAATTAGCCACGTGATTCAAAACAGGCGGTCTACCAATCAGCTGCGAGTGACGTCACAACAGTAAACGCCTCGAACGAACCTATTTTCTGTATTATTTTCTTATGGATGATAATGTTTGCTTTGGTTTAAAGTGCGAATTATCGTCCTAAATTAGATTTTATTTTGTGTTTTACTTATAAAAAACATTTTTAATGGAAAAGGGATTCTCCAAAGCCGATAGCTCCAACTTGCTAATGCTGAATTCCTTTATGGTGGCAGGCTTCTTTTTTGTATGTTGATGTAAGTATTCGATGAGTTGTTTTGTATATAACTGAAAGTTTTTTAAAAATATTCTTCTCCTACTTTTACTCATTTAGATTTGGAGGTTAGGTTATATGTTTTACTTTTTTTTGATATGCCACTTACAATAGATTCAATTAAATACCCAATCATTATTATTTTAAGCAGTAAGAAACAATCAAAAATTGCTTTTTTAAAACAAAACTTTCTAAATACATTTTATTTCAAAGAATTCTTATGACCCTTCATAACAAATATGCACTGCCTAGTCTTGCATATGCCCTGCTCAGTCCTACATTTAGCCTGCATATGCACTGCCTAATCCTGCATTTAGAGGTACTCCCTAGTCCTGCCTAATAACTGCCAAGCACCGCCTAAAAATTTGTACACCTTTCTGCCTATTATAGTTGTTCACCCCTTGTAATGTGAAGCTGCCCCAGGGTTTCGTGAAAACCGAGCGAATATTTTTCTAAGTTTCCCCGGGTGCAGTTACAAAATCTTTACCATCTTTTTAGCGTAAGCGTTTTTGCGTATATTGCTTTGTTTACAACCGTTTTATTGATATAAATTAAACACTTTCATTAAAGCAAGTTATTATATATTGATAAATAAAATATAGTACATATCCCAAAGTATTGCATGTCGTTATTTTGATTCAAGTCACACAAAAGTTAAAACTATAACATTAAATTCCTATTTTTCAATAAACTCTTTTGGACCATAGTCTATCAGTTAACATATTAGCAAAACGCTCTTGTGAGCAAAAGTTTGTATGGTAAAACAAAATGATTCAAAGTCAATTTTCATAGTCCACGAATTTTAAGCAACAACCGATAGATTAAAGTTCATAATAAATCTCTCACCATAATTACAGCCAGAATGCCACCACTAATATTTAACACTACTTAGTTTTTTGTTTTGTGGCATTACAGTTACCTTTGGCACATTTAGTCACTTTTATTATTTATTTACTTATTTTCACTTTTTGGTTTGGATTCAAAAATCACTTATTACGAATGATATTAAGTTTTTGACTGATTTGAACTGATTATCATTTACTATCCCGATCGCGCTTTTATAACAAGTCTTAAAGTGGGGAACAACATCGTGCTTTCCTGTCTCGTGATGTTTTTCACCATTTAAGGTCATACAAATATCAAAGTTTGGCGTAGTGGGATTAATCTCGAGGTCTGTCCGCTTTTATTTTTAGCAATGCGCAAAGCCATGCAAACATTGCCTTGTTTGGCTGTCCTAATTAAAATTAGGTAGCGTTGGCGCCGTTTTTGTCTCGAGGCTTTAGAACCTTGATTTGGCGGATATTTCATCATCGAACAGAGTTGATAAAAAGGCTACGATCTATTCGTTTATTATTTAATTTAAGCTCAGAGTCTCCACAAGTAAGGTGTTGTTAAGTATTAGTCAGTGGTTATAGTCAAAGTTAAGTGATGTGATGGGTTGAATACAATAACGTGAGTTACTTTAATTTAATATCGTACAATAGTGAGTGTTAAAAATAAATGAATTTTCTTTACGGTTCAACCTCTAACTGAGTAAAATTATTAATTAAGTTGCCATTGTAGAGTTTTAAAATTAAGCTGTTAGCTGACCCCTACATTCCTCCCTTCTGACAAGACCAATGTAAGCTGTTAAATAGCTTACATCTGGTTTATGTACTTTTATTGGATGAAGAATTTTTTGTTTTTTTTAATATAGCATAGTTTTTCTTGTGACATAAATTTAAGTAGTTATTGTTTATATAAATATTTACCTTGATAGATAATAGACACTTTATTTTAAATTTAGTTAAGAGATATTGCTGTGCATTGTTAGATTAAGTAAAAATTGTTAAAAAAAAACTAAATATGAATATCATTAAAGAAAATATTACAATTATCTCTGTGACTTTATTTTTATGTTAACCTATATTTTCTTTTGACCTACTATTATTGTATACCAATAATTTTTATTAAGTATTCCTAGTAATTTGATACAGTTGTCTAAGAACGTCTGTTAACGCCTACCTACTTTAAAGCCTCTTGGGAGTGTGCGACAATCGCTTTAATTTTCATATGGCTTTCCAAAGAGCTGAATATTTAATTATTTTATTTTACTTTGGCCTATTATAAAGAGTCTTTAATTTGCAATACCAAAACAAAAAAATCTCGACAATCAACTTATTTGATTGCGAATTACTCAAATGGCAACAATTGAGATTTTATTTATTGCCATTTCCAAAAATATAATATTTGTCTTGTGCTCTTGTGCTTAAAGGTAAGGTACATGCTACGCTGAAATTAAAATTTTGTATAATCATTAATCTGTTTTGGTATGATCAAAAATTTTTACCTAAAGTTTCATTCTTTAAATTTAAACTCTACTTACATCCTTTTTCTGCATTTATAACACCTATGTCTAAACCTCACTTGCTTCTTAGTTTTCGTAGCTTTCCTGTAAAAGATGGTTGGATAGAATCTGCACGTTCATCTTTCATGTAGATATCGAACTGCAGCTACATCTGACGCCGTCCCGTTCTAACCATATTCCAACACGTTTGTAATTAGGTTAAACTTTTTCTTTTATATTCACTTATTTTTATTTTTTTAAATTTCCACGTTACTTTTGAATTATTATTTTCTTTTATTGCACTTTATGTAACCTTTCTTATTAATTTTGAGTTATTTAGCATCCGCACTTAAAACTAAAGGTTAGTTTGACACATACAGAACTAAAAGGATTTACTGCTATAATATTTCCTAAACTAATGCCAAATTTAAATTAGAACATTTTTAATCTTTAGCGGCCTAAAATAGTTTACATGAAAGCAATATAAATCAACTTCCTCTAAAGTTTAGCAAATACAACCCAATAACAAATTTTATAAAACATTTGCTCCTCTAGGGCTTAGTTTCATAGCTGTCACTAACACAAACACTTAATAACCCAAATCGAAAAAAATACTTCTCATGACAGTAATAACAAACGCACCCTGAATATCTTCTTGCACACTAGTTTGAGCATTCACCACAAACAAAAAATATATCATCTCAACCTATAAAGTTGACGCACTACAAAATATTTTTCAATTTTCAAGACCAAGTAATATAAACAAAATCCGACTGCAAGTAAGACACTGGCTCTGCCCGATCTAGGCATCTACACTGCATCTAACCCTGTTTGCTGTTCTCGGTCTAACCATCTTCACTATAACGTAGGACTTCTCTTTTCGTCGAGACGCTATGACCCAATTAATGTATTTTCCTGGTTCAAATTTCAAGTCGTCTGTCGTCTAGTATATTGTGGACCAGTCCGATGTCCGATTGGTTTATTTTTTTTACTAACGTCTAGTAAAAGAAAAGTGACGGCACAATGGGTCGAGACAAGAAGGAACTCTCTTTAGTTCTTTTACGCACATTTTATTTTAGCTTTATTGTTACCAAGGCATTTTGTTGACTACTCGCACTTTTCTAACTTTGCAGAAATCTTGCATCGCGCCACTGAAGTACCATGCAACATCATATTGCTAACGCCTTACACTTTCAGAGAACTCTTTTTTGAAAACTGCATTTTGCTTTGTACATTAAAATGTTGTGTCGTTGCCCATTTTCCATTTCAGGCCCATTTTCCATTTCAGAACTGCTTAAGTTCTACTGATTTATTGGATGTCTTCCACAACTTCTCCGTGACTATCTCTGTCACAGTAGCTGACCATCTGCCAGCTACCAAATCACCGTAACTGACCCTCTGTCAGCTACCTCAAAACTCAAATGATCCCGGGTTATTAAAACTGC
This sequence comes from Aspidapion aeneum, assembly GCA_963576565.1. Lineage (NCBI taxonomy): Eukaryota > Metazoa > Arthropoda > Insecta > Coleoptera > Brentidae > Aspidapion > Aspidapion aeneum. The sequence goes on along the minus strand of OY755041.1, from coordinate 74,383,353 downwards.
TCTCTTTTAGCAACAACTTCTTTATTATCCGCTCAACCAACTTTTCACATCACCTCTGGTACTGCATCTCCACAGTATCTAATAAAATAATTGGTCTAACTCTATAATTCCTCTATATTGATCAAAGTTATCTGAACTCAACTTTGTCAATAACTAAACTCACCATCCAATTCTGCAGTTTAGATCACATCTAAATTCTATATGTGCGTAAACTTCTTCTCTTATGTCTCTACTACTTTTTCTCATTGGTATATACTTGGTATGCTTCTTTCTCTGCTTCCCTCTTTTTTTAACTTTAAAATATATAATAACTTAAACAAAAATGCCCTTTAAATGTTCTTCCTTCCTGTCTAAATATTATTATCAGGGAAATACCACCAAAACCATTTGCAAGATCACTGTAGTATGTATACGTTACATTTTATGCAACTAACTCTATTGACGATTTTTAATCAATTTGAGGTTTAACTATTTAAAAATCTCGGCAATATTTTCAGAACACACTTGTCAAACTTCTTGTTCTCTTTGGCGGATTTCTTCTCTTTGCTCTGCATTAAAAACCCTGGCTAAAGCTGTTTTGCACAAGACTCTTGCCACAAGCAATCCCGTAGGATTATCCATTACTGGTTCCAGAACCATTTGCTGGGTATCAACTTTGGATATTTGGCGAATGGTAACTGAACAAAGTGCATCAATATGTGGCGGTATAATTAAGTCTTCCTTTAAGTACACATGCAAACCTCTTTCTTTTGTTTTTTGCTGTCTGCTACTACTTGCTATGGAAAGGCCGGGCCTTTACTTCTCTGGGGTTTCTCTAAAACTGTGTCTCTCGATTCCGAACAATTTTGTTTTTTCTTTCATACTGAAGAGTTTCTACTGTCGGAAGCTGCAGGCTTCCCTTCCTCTGTCGTTTGGGTTGTCGTTTGGATCGAAGAATCAATCCTTGAGTTGTTATGACACTTGAGACCGGTTGCCGCCGATTCAGTGTACAAGTTCTCAGTAACGGCACTTACATGAGAACTTTAATTATTTCTTCCTTCCTGGGACAAAGTAAGTTTCGTCAACTCTTTTTAAACACTATTTTTCTTGTAAAATTTTTAATCTGAACGGAAGTTTGCTTGCATATCTTATTGCACAAACTATCGAAACTTATTTTCTCTTTAATTAAGGGTATTTCTCTCTTTAAAAGCGTACATTAAATAATTTTTTCCATATTTTTGCAAAAAATCTAACCTAAGTAAGCTCCAATACTATCAACTTTTTTCAATAAAAATTGTTGAGGCACTTCTAAATCTATAAATCAAAACTGAATACAATATTTCTTCTAATGTGGGTATTAATTAATTCTTTGGTTGAACCCCTTTGCTCTATGGGTTTTTATCAGGGATAATGCACTATGTACTAAAGCTGAATATACACATTTACTTGTACTTTAACCATATTAAACGGGGTTCCTTCGGACGTGCACGCATATATCCCTACCCTTTCGATCTTTACTCCCATCTTTTTTCCTCCTCAGCAGAGCCCCTGGGTTTCTGGTCAACTGCACTACAGTTTACTCTATTTCTATTTTCTTCTTAGGTTGTCTGCCAGAAGCGAACCATATGACTAGTGTCTAGCGAAGCAATTTCTTCGATGAGCGCTAAAAATTTATCAACGCTGGTTTGTCTGTCGTAGGTCGAGATCGAGTCGTTGCCTACTTGAACCTGTTGCGGGACTTGGAATACTATGGGTGTCGCTGAAGGGTTTTCGGTTGCCATATTAAAAGTTATTTACTGTCCAAAGGGGACCTAAAACTTTTCTGAGTTTGTTGTTTTTTTTTCTTCTTATTCTAGGACTTCTCTCTCTCTTTTTCTCAAAAAATCATCCTACCGACTGCGCCAATTGTGAAGCTGCCCCAGGGTTTCGTGAAAACCGAGCGAATATTTGTCTAAGTTTCCCCGGGTGCAGTTACAAAATCTTTACCATCTTTTTAGCGTAAGCGTTTTAGCGTATATTGCTTTGTTTACAATCGTTTTATTGATATAAATTAAACACTTTCATTAAAGCAAGTTATTATATATTGATAAATAAAATATAGTACATATCCCAAAGTATTGCATGTCGTTATTTTGATTCAAGTCACACAAAAGTTAAAACTATAACATTAAACTCCTATTTTTCAATAAACTCTTTTTGACCATAGTCTATCAGTTAACATATTAGCAAAACGCTCTTGTGAGCAAAAGTTTGTATGGTAAAACAAAATGATTCAAAGTCAATTTTCATAGTCCACGAATTTTAAGCAACAACCGATAGATTAAAGTTCAAAATAAATCTCTCACCATAATTACAGCCAGAATGCCACCACTAATATTTAACACTACTTAGTTTTTTGTTTTGTGGCATTACAGTTACCTTTGGCACATTTAGTCACTTTTATTATTTATTTACTTATTTTCACTTTTTGGTTTGGATTCAAAAATCATAACTCATTACGGATGATATTAAGTTTTGAACTGATCATCATTTGCTATCCCGATCGCGCTTTTATAACAAGTCTTAAAGTGGGGAACAACATCGTGCTTTCCTGTCTCGTGATGTTTTTCACCATTTAAGGTCATACAAATATCAAAGTTTGGCCTAGTGGGATTAACCTCGAGGTCTGTCCGCTTTTATTTTTAGCAATGCGCAAAGCCATGCAAACATTGCCTTGTTTGACTGTCCTAATTAAAATTAGGTAGCGTTGGCGCCGTTTTTGTCTCGAGGCTTTAGAACTTTGATTTGGCGGATATTTCATCATCGAACAGAGTTGATAAAAAGGCTAGGATCTATTCGTTTATTATTTAATTTAAGCTCAGAGTCTCCACATGTAAGGTGTTGTTAAGTATTAGTCAGTGGTTATAGTCAAAGTTAAGTGATGTGATGGGTTGAATACAATAACGTGAGTTACTTTAATTTAATATCGTACAATAGTGAGTGTTAAAAATAAATGAATTTTCTTTACGGTTCAACCTCTAACTGAGTAAAATTATTAATTAAGTTGCCATTGTAGAGTTTTAAAATTAAGCTGTTAGCTGACCCCTACAGTAATAAACATAACCTCAAAAATTTCATCGTCATTTACGAAATAGTTATATATATATTATAGACAACGTGAGAAAAATTACTAGAAACAATTTAGTTATACTCACATCAAAGTGATCTTCACAAATGTAAAGTGAAGATGTATTATATAAGGCCCTTGGGTCTCTTCGAGCAAGTTCTAGCCACTTTTTCCGTTCTTTTACTGCTGTAGGTACATGAATAAATAGTTTTTCAGGTGTTTTTATGCTAGTATTCGAACACTAAGGCACTACACACCACTTATAGGACATTTTTTTACATAAAAACAGTAAAAACACACACCAAAAACAAATAAACACTTGAATGCCGTGTATCTGTCCGCGAGTGTCCTGCGCTGTGACGTCATTGCAACGCCATGCTAGAAATGAGCGTTTTAGCGGCAAATTCAAATCGGAAATTAGAAAACTTGATTTTAAATGCAGTCATGATAGAATATACTATTTTAATTTTTGCGTAGTATACATAGGGATTTATGTATCATTCTAAATTCTTTTCTAAAATTTGTCAAAAATGTCTAGTATTTTTTTTTCTGAAAACTAGTTGATTGGGTGAAAATTTATCAATTTGTGAATTTAAATTGTAGTTTTTCTAAAATTAATTATGCAGATTTATTGTGGACACCATGAATAGTGTTTAATGGCATCTATAAACTACTCCTAACTTTATTATTAAATTATATAGATATACGAGTATTTACCTATGGAATGGCACTCCCTTACTTCTTCCGGATATTTTTCACATATCGCACATGTTTTGCGTTAATTTTTTCCCATTTTTCACACAAAAAACATAATTTTACACGACAAACGCAAAACACCGCAAAATGTAAATAAACAACAAAAAAGGCGTCCACACACACAGCAGCTGTGTGTCTAAGTGACAAAACACACGCATGCGCACTTGGAAATTCGCGCCCGCGATTTGCCATTCTTTCCAAAGCAAGATATAAATGCTTCACTTTTCGATTTTTTGAACATGTATTTATCCTCTAACGTATTTGGTGTCTGGATTATGTATTTTTATAGGTATGGAATGAGATAAAAACAAATTCAAATTATATTTGGAACCAAAAGCTGATAGCCCTGTTATAATTTCATACAAATTAAAGGTAAACACGAACACCAAAGAATTAGTTGTACTTCCTACTAGAAGGTGAATTTATACTCATCATGAAAATATATTTATAAATTTACTAAGAAAAACTATTTAAGTTTACAACACATCCAACATGACCATTTTGTGGTGTGGGTGTGGTGGAAATCTCAAAAAACGTCGAAATTGCCACTCACTCACTCACTCATGTATAGATAATCAATATTCTACTGTACTTCCAGACATGCTACAAAGCTGAAATTTGGCAGACTGATAGAAATTATGACCAAACCCCTGGAAAAAACCCCAAAATTTTAATTTACTCCCCTCCCCTATACATTTAAAGTTATGTAAAAGTAGCATCGTCCACTTCCAGAAATGCTAGAGAGTTGAGCTTTGGCAGACTGATAGGAACTATAATAAAACTATAGGAAGAAATCAAAAAACCCCAAAATTTTAATTTACTCCCCTCCCCTATACATTTAAAGTTATGTAAAAGTTGCATTGCCCACTTCCAGAAATGCTAGAGAGTTGAGCTTTGGTAGACTGATGGGAACTATGATAAAACTATAGGAAAAACACCCCAAAATTCTAATTGACTTCCCTCCCCTATAAATGTAAAGTTAAGTAAAAGTAACATTGCCTACTTCCAGACATGCTAGAGAGCTGAGCTTTGGAAGACCGATGGTAACTATGATAAAGTTATAGAAAAAAATTAAAACACCCCAAAATTCTAATTTACTTCCTTCCCCTATACATGTAAAGTTATGTAAAAGTAACACTGCTCACTTCCAGAAACGCTAGAGAGCTGAACTTTTTAAGACTGAAAGACATTATGATAAAACTATATGAAAAAATTTAAAAACACCAACATTTTAATTTACTTTCCTCTTCTATAAATGTAAATTTATATAAAACTGACATTGCCCACTTCCAGAAACGCTAGAGAGCTGAGCATTGGAATGCTGATTAGAAATTATGATAAAACCATGGGAAAAAATTTAAAAAGTCCAATATTTTCATTTACTCTCCTCCCCTATAAATGTAAAGTTATGTAAAAGTAACATTACCCACTTCCAGAAACGCTAGAGAACTGAGCATTGGAAGACTGATAGGAACTAGGATAAAACTATAAGACAAAATTTTAAAATACGACAATTTTAATTTATTTCTCTCCCCTATACATGTAAAGTTATGTAAAAGTAACATTGTGCACTTTCAGAAACGCTAGAGAGCTGAGCTTGGGAAGGCTGATAGGAACTACGATAAAACCATGGAAAAAAATAAAAAAACCTCAAAAATTTAAGTAAGGCATTGTAAAAGATTTGAACAATATTCCGCATATTTTACTACTTTAAAAATTAAGTATTATCCAATTCCTTTAAAAAAGAAGTGAAATCATAACAAAAACATTTCATGTAAAAAAGCCAAGTACGCGAAAATGGCATTCCGTAAAAAGAATTGAGATAAAAATAAAGGCAAGTTCTCCAATACAAATTTCAAAATGAAAAGTTCTTACTAGTTTGGAAATATTTTTCTAAACTTGGCTATTACGGCTGTAAATGACTCTTAGGCACAGTGCTAAATTGAACATAAAGAAGTTTGGCTGTAATAGCAAAGTTTAAAAAAAAAATTCAAACTAGTAAGAACTTTTCATTTTAAAATTTGTATTGGGGAACTTGGCTTTACTTTTATCTCAATTCTTTTTACGGAATGCCATTTTCGCGTACTTGGCTTTTTTTACATGAAATGTTTTTGTTATGATTCTTGTTTTATCGAGATTTTGATAAAGCTGTCTACTATTGGAGACATATCAGCTACTGGGTGTTTTACCTTAATTAGGAAAATAGAAATCTATTAAAAATGTTGTCGTGTATGCAAAAATATTGATAGTATATTTTTATTTTTAGAAAGAGACGAATTTGCTGAAAGACTGAAAAAGAAAGATGAATCAAAAACCAGAAATATTGTTCACGCGTCTGACAGACGAGCCTTTGAAGAAGCTGCGAAAAGGCTACAGATGGAAAATGCAAATAGAGAAAAGATTATTCCTAAGCTTAGGGTACAGTCGAGACGGAAGTATTTGGAAAAGAGGAAAGATGATAAATTGGTGGAGCTAGAGGCAGATATTCAGGATGATGAGTATCTTTTTGAAGAAGAAGTGTAAGTGTCTGTTTGGCTTTTATTTTGTACCATGTTGATACCAAACCCTTAAGTAACGATTTTTCTGCAGCCCCTTAAAATTTGAACTGAGTGAAGCAGTTAGGTATTTTATGTTTGATAGTTTTTGCAACAATACAGAAAAAATCACCCCAAATTCTCAACAAAAAATATGTTTCCTACAAGCCCATTCGAAAATAGCGAAATTTGCACTCTTTTCTGTTTCAGAAAGGTGCATAGTTCAAGCACATATTGATTTTTATTTTCGTCACTAGAGACGAAAATACTTTATTCTCTAGAGAGGAAAATTACAGCATTGCCTCGTGTATTCATGTTTTGACGGACATATGTTTCTTTCTAGACAAGAAAATACTGTTTTAAAAGGAACGAGTTAATATTTTATGGTCTAGTATAGTATAATATTTTACAGTTCTTTTAAAAACTTTCCCAACATATCTGGAATCTTGTAGCTATTATTTGAAATAGAAAAGTGGGTTTTTTCAAAACATGAACAATTAAGACTTGTATTGTAATAAGCAAGAGTTTTCTCTCTCTATGTTTTTCTTAAAAAACGCATGCACATAATGATTTCTCATCTCCAAGTCATTTTTAATTTAAAAAGAATAAATAATAAATTGGTATTGGTTCAAAATCCTGATTTCTTTTAAAAAGTGAAAATTCTGCTCCTGTTCCGAATTGGACTGGTCAAAATAGCGTGGCGTGCCTTACGGCGCGGGGTGTCGAATGCTGTTCTGTTTTAGCCTGTGTGAAAGCCGATTTACCGCCCCCTTGAAAAAACTGTTCCGACAACACGGAACAACTTGACAAACCTGTTCCGACATGTTCCGAGTAAAAACCTGTTCCGAAAAGAACAGGTACTGCTCCGAGAGCCCATCCTTAATATACAGGGTGTTTCAACATAAAGGTAACAGATGCAATTTTGGGGGGCACCTTTTGGCTATCCTAATTTAGTAATTTTTTTTTTATTCGAAGGGTAGTTTTTCAATTTTACCATAAAACTTTTATAATCATCGTTTAGCATTTTTTATTACCTTTCCAAAGAGGTGCCACAAGTGGGGTATTGCCATTTAAGATTTTAATGTAAGTGGGGGTGTCGCCTAAGTGGTGGGTCGGGGTGGTTTGAAAAATGCGTCCTCTTTATTCCCCCTTGATTTTACAGAAACGGTATTTTAGCTCACACATATACTATACTATAGTAGTGTGAGCTATGGTGATCCTAATTTGTTCGAGAAAAAAAAAGTTGCTCCGATTTCAAAATTTTTTATATATCTTTGCGTTTCAGATGATTTTGAAACTTTTTTGTTGCGCCGTCTGTCTGTCTGTCTGTCTGTATGTCTGTCTGTCTGTATGTCTGTCTGTCTGTCTGTCTGTGTGTCTGTATGTCTGTCTGTAACGACCAACGCGCATAACTCAAAAACCGCTTGGCCGATTTTAATGAAATTTGGTACCTAGGCTGGGTCTTGGGTCGAGATGGTCCCATTTAAAAATGAACAAAATCCACCGAACACAAACCAAATAAAAGGGTGGGGGTAGATTTCAAAAATTAGAGTTTATGTGAAAATATGGCGTGTGTGATATTAAATGAAAGGTAATTGAGTCTGCAGTTGAACAAAATACATTTTAATTTATTTAAAAAAAAAGGGTGGGGGTATATTTTAAAAATTAGAGTTTAAGTGAAAATATGGCGTGTGTGATATCAAACGAAAGGTAATTGAGTCCGGACTTTAACAAAATACATTTTAGTTTTTGTTTTTTTTAAGGGTGGGGGTAGATTTCAAAAATTTGAGTTTAAGTCAAAACATGGCTTGTGTGGTATCAAACAAAAGGTAATTTAGTCTGGAGTTGAATAAAATATATTTTAGTTTTTAGTTATATTAGCTCACACGTACACTATAACTATAGTATCTAGTGTGAGCTTAGGGGCCCATATATTGGCAGAGTATTTTTTATACCTTTTTTGGTTTAAAAACTTTAACTATTATAAGTTTTCAGTGGCCCACCCTGTATATTTAAATACAGAAAGAAAAGATCTATTCGTTTTGAATTTAATATAATGGATGTTCCTTAAGAAATTTGCCATGTTTGTGTTTTTTTATAGCTTTGCGACATTTATTTGTTTTGTTAGATAATAATTTTGGCGGTTTAGAATAAACCCTACAACTTTTACATTTACACCTTTTTATCTCTTATAATAAGTGTAGTAGACCTTGGTTGCATTACACAAAAACACTCTGTACCTTTCTGAGATAACATTGAAAAAATACCGAAACACCTCGACTTATTTTTTATAAAAGGAACATACAGTGTATTCCGGTTATAACGTACCCTCAAGGGACCAGAAAATATGTACTTTATAAGCAGACGTACGTTATAAACAATACAATTAAAAAGAAAAGTATTATAGTCGGACCAATGAAATATGTACAGGGTGATTTTTTATAATTGCAAGATCGCTATAACTCGGTTATTATTGGGAGTAGAAAGTTCAAACAAAAACTGTTCGGTTTGGTAAATTATGGCCACTTTAGAACGACCATTAGTATTTTTTTATAGGTTATAATATACAGGAGGCGACAATCAGATCAATTTTTTTAAAGGGAATACCCTATATATTTTTGTATTTTTAAGTTCAGCAAAAAATTAGCTTTACAGATATATGTAACACTATGGCTCTATCTTTGTTAGTTTTCGAGATATTGACGATTGAAATTCCGAAAATTAGCAAATTTTAAATAGGTATACGGTGCGGAGTATTTAACGAATAGACTGTAAATAACAAACTGAAACAATATTGACTGACAGTTTGATAAATATAAATAATCATCTTTGTCAATTTTCATAGAAATTTAAAATCAAAAGACGACAATTTTTTTAATGTTTTAATTGTTTTAAATCCATAAATAAATAAAAATTAACGTAACAAATGTTCAAACCTATCACCATTGACTTCAATACATTTTTGAAACCGGTCTCTTAAATTATTTATTGTTCTGGTTATTAAATTAGAAAAATTTTCATTAAGCTCATTGACTCCTAATCTGTAAACTTTATCTTTAAGGTGACCCCATAAAATACTCTGCCAATATATGGGCCCCTAAGCTCACACTAGGTACTATAGTTATGTGAGCTAATATAACTAAAAACTGAAATATATTTTATTCAACTCCACACTAAATTACCTTTTGTTTGATACCACACAAGCCATGTTTTGACTTAAACTCAAATTTTTGAAATCCACCCCCACCCTTAAAAAAAACAAAAACTAAAATGTATTTTGTTGAACTCTGGACTTAATTACCTTTTGTTTGATATCACACACGCCATATTTTCACTTAAACTCTAATTTTTGAAATATACCCCCACCCTTTTTTTTTAAATAAATTAAAATGTATTTTGTTTAACTCCAGACTCAATTACCTTTCGTTTGATATCACACACGCCATATTTTCACATAAACTCTAAGTTTTGAAATCTATCCCCACCCTTTTATTTGGTTTGTGTTCGGTGGATTTTGTTCATTTTTAAATGGGACCATCTCGACGCAAGACCCAGCCCAGGTACCAAATTTCATTAAAATCGGCCAAGCGGTTTTTGAGTTATGCGCGTTGGTCGTTACAGACAGACATACAGACACACAGACAGACAGACAGACAGACAGACAGACAGACAGACATACAGACAGACAGACAGACAGACAGACAGACGGCGCAACAAAAAAGTTTCAAAATCATCTGAAACGCAAAGATATATAAAAATTTTTGAAATCGGAGCAACTTTTTTTTTCTCGAAAAAATTAGGATCACCATAGCTCACACTACTATAGTATAGTATATGTGTGAGCTAAAAATGTCTAAAGGAGTTAAATCAAAACTATTGGGTGGCCAGCGTATTGTGCCGTTTTTCCCAACCCATTCATTAAAATTATTATTTAAGAATTCTCGAACCTCATGAACATTATGAGGAGGAGCCCCATCCTGCTGAAAAATCAATCTTCTTTGATTTAGTGGCAAGTCATCCAAAAAATTTTCTAAGTAATTTTGTAAAAAAATTTTTATACGACTGTCTTGTAAAAGGGGGTTTTGCGCACGGAGAACACGATCTGAAAATGGCATTTTGCGCACGCTGTGTGCAAAACGTTTTGCACACGCTTATGTCATTTTTGCGCACGCCTATGTCATTTCTACATACGGGTCTCCCGTCATTGTGATTTTTGTTGTTGTCAGCCATCAATATAAGTTGGCTTAGTTCCGTAGCAACCGCCACTGCTCGTATGTTTTGTTGATTAGATACGTCAAAAAATTGTTGAATTTTTAAAGTTTTGTTGTAAAAATGTCGGAAATAAAAACAAGTTAAATTAAAATTTGATTTTTCTTTCTTCATTAGCAGTCGTATAAAAAATATTGTAAAAAACTCGTTTGAAAACCTCTTTGCACACTCCCTCGACTTGTAGACCTCGCCGTCGGCTCGGTCTACCAAACTGTCTCGATCGTGTGCAAAGAGTCGTTTTCAAACCTTATTGTTTAAATAACTATAAATAAATTTGTCCCGTTAAAGAGTGCTCAAAAAAAATGGCCCAACAACACGGTCGTTCAGTATGCCACACCAGACATTCACGGATTGTCTTCCCTGTCTTTTAATTTCTTTTACAAAATTAGGGTTAGTCGTGGACCATAGTCTGCTATTCTGTCTATTTGGTAGACCACAAGTTGTAAACGTGGACTCATCCGACCACAAAATGTGATTTAAAAAACGGGGTTCTGGGTTTAGTCTTTCATGCATAAAGTGACAAAACTCTACCCTTTTTCTTTTCTTTTCTGATCGGGTGTTGGGCCTTGAAGTTCTTGTTGTTTATATGCCCAATAAGAATTTGTTCTTAGGACACTTCTTACTTTGGTAAAAGACGTCAAGCGTTCCTGTGTATGCCCGCAGATAGAAAAACGATAACTGCAGTGGACTGTATTTATTTTATTAAATGAAGCGCGAACAAACATAAATATATTGATACGAAATCACGAAATAATCAAAAGTCCATAGGTTAATTGTTGGTACGACACAACGGAAATCAGAAACAAAGCACTCACCAGTTTGCAGCCAATTTCTCCACGTTCCAGGGGCCCCTGTCTTGATCTAATGATGGCACCACGTAGCTGAAGGGCTGAAGTTTCTAGTTCTATGCTTCAGTACACCAAAATCGAGCACTTTTAAGTGTAGAAATTTGTAAATGTTGGAGAAAGTAGTTAACACGCCATTTTCTCGAGGCGGTAGAAAAGGATCTCACTGATTCTTGGTGCGCATGTCCAATGCGCGGAAAATGTACTCTGTCCGTCATCCAATTGTGTGGTTTTAAAATTTTTAAAACAACCGCGAAATTTAGCGGGAGCTAACATAACTGCCCTCCAAAACACACAATTTTAGAATATCAACCGGACAGATATAGATATAAGAAAAAATGATCGACCGATAAATATAAATGAATGGAAAACAGATAAGTATCATAAGTTCATTTAGAGATAACGAAAACCCGAAAAAGGCAAAAGAAACAAACAAAAAATTCAAAAAAAAAAAATAAAGAAAAACCTATTGTAATACCCAGTAATAGGTAGAAAAAATTTAAATTACTTTTAATTCGGCAAGAGGCACAGTTTTACAACTGGCCGCTTGTAAACACCGGTAGCCGTTCGTACCGTCGCTACACGCACTTGACCGTCTCCGCCGGGATGCAATTCGAGAACCCGACCGACTGGCCATTTCAAAGGTGATTGGATGTGATCACTCGTTATGATAACCAAATCATTTAATTTGATATTTGGGGACGAATCAGCCCACTTGTGTCGCTGTTGTAGCGTATGCAAATACTCTACAGAATACCGTTTCCAAAAATCATTATGTAGTTTTTGGATTAGTTGCCATCTCGAGAGCCGATTTAGGGGAACCTCGGACAAATCTGACTCCGGAATTTCTGAGTTAAGGGGTTCAAGGGTCAAAAAATGCCCAGGGGTAAGAGGTTGAAGATCGTGTGGGTCTGAAGAGGCAGGAGATAAAGGGCGACTATTAAGTACAGCTTCTATGCGACATGTAAGAGTGGACATTTCCATGATGGACAACTTCTGGTCGCCGACAACTCGAACAAAGTGAGTTTTAAAACTTTTGACGCCAGCTTCTGCCAGGCCATTGAAATGTGGACTGAGAGGGGGTCCCAGATGCCAACGAATAGAAAGTCTGGTGGACGCACTTCTTGCGTAATCAAGTAATTGGTTACGAAACCCTATAAAATTACTGCCCTGATCTGACCAGCATTGCGTCACGCTTCCACGTCTGGAAATTAATCGATGGAATGCACCTACAAACCCTTCGGTGGACAGTTCCATGGTTAATTCCAAATGCACGCAATGTGTGGCCGTACAGACAAACACACAGACATACGATTTGAAAGCTTTACAACCACGGTAACGATGAGGAATCACAAAGAAAGGTCCACAAAAGTCGATAGCTACACTCGAAAAAGGTTTAAGTTGATTGATTCGATGAGCGGGAAGTGAACTCATTATGGGCGGTCTATAGGGTTTAGGGTTGATTCTAAAACATTGCAAGCACTTGGATATGGTTCTTTGAATTGCCCGTCTGGCAGATAATATCCAAAATTGCTGTAAAAGCAGATTATGTAATGTTTTAAACCCAGGATGAAGGTATTGTCGATGAGTGGACTCGATAAGAAGAGTAGTTAAACGATGGTTACTCGAAAGTAAGACGGGGTGTTTTGCAGAATAAGACAAAAGGTCAGATTTTTGTAATCTGCCACCGACTCTAATGATATTATTTTCATCAAGAAAAGGTGAAAGTTTTCGAAAAGGTTTCGGTATTAGTTTATCCTTAGATAACGCGGAAAAAAGCTCAGAAAAGCAAGAACCTTGAACGCGTTTGATAAGAAGGTATAACGCACTTTGCATCTCACCGGTGGTAGAAAAAACATTATTTTCAAAAATAATTTTTTGGTCCGGTAGATTAGTGGGTTTTTGATAGGAATGGTTTTGAAAAAGGTTAACTATTCGAAGGCCATAACAAATGATACGTTGAATTTTTGATATAGATGAATATTTGATAAGAAGCTGATCTAAGAAGTTAACGTCAATTATCGCATTGCAACAGACCTTTGGCCTTTCCTCCAGATTAATATCTCCGAAATCAATCGGCATTTTTGATTTATGAAAATCGGGCTATTCGTTTTCGGGAGACCACAAAAACGACGGTGCGTTCCACCACATGTCATGTGAAATGAGCTGTGAGGGGGTGGCCCCTCGTGACGCAATATCGGCTGCATTTAAAGCAGAAGGAATGTAGCGCCATGAGTTCGAGGGAATGATTTCTTGGATCCTACTGACTCGATTTCCAACAAAGGTTGGCCAGCGATTAGGAGGGGATGAAAGCCAGTGCAATACGACTTGCGAATCGCAGAAAGTAACGATATTTGTAAAAGTTATTTTTCCTTCATAGCTAGATAAGACGAAGTCAATTAATTCGCTTAAAAGAAATGCGCCTAGGAGTTCTAGCCTAGCCAAAGTTTGTGACTTTATAGGCGCGACCCTAGATTTTCCAGATATGAGAGAAACAGATATATTGCTTTCCTCTTCTACACGAAAATATACGACGCCTGCGTAACCTCGAATTGGTTTTTGACAGTTTGATTTGTCGGGGTAATTGAAAATTGGAAAGAAGCGGGAATTCAGAACGAAGTTTGTTCCAAGAGTCGATGATAGAAGAATCTGGTTTTTCGTCCCAGCCTATTTTCGATATCCACAACTGTTGCAAAATAAATTTTGCTTGTAGCAACAAGGGACAAAGAAAACCTAAGGGATCGAAGATTGTTCCTATGATAGATAAAATAGAACGTTTAGTTGGGGGTTTGTCCTTCATTCGACATTGATAAGAAAATACTCTGCCAATATATGGGCCCCTAAGCTCACACTAGTTACTAAAGTTATAGTGTACGTGTGAGCTAATATAACTAAAAACTGAGATATATTTTATTCAACTCCAGACTAAATTACCTTTTGTTTGATACCACACAAGTCATGTTTTGACTTAAACTCAAATTTTTGAAGTCTACCCCCACCCTTACAAAAAAAAACAAAAACTAAAATGTATTTTGTTAAACTCCGGACTCAATTACCTTTCGTTTGATATCACACACGCCATATTTTCACTTAAACTCTAATTTTTAAAATATACCCCCACCCTTTTTTTTAAAATAAATTAAAATGTATTTTGTTTAACTGCAGACTCAATTACCTTTCGTTTAATATCACACACGCCATATTTTCACATAAACTCTAATTTTTGAAATCTACCCCCACCCTTTTATTTGGTTTGTGTTCGGTGGATTTTGTTCATTTTTAAATGGGACCATCTCGACCCAAGACCCAGCCTAGGTACCAAATTTCATTAAAATCGGCCAAGCGGTTTTTGAGTTATGCGCGTTGGTCGTTACAGACAGACATACAGACACACAGACAGACAGACAGACAGACAGACAGACAGACAGACATACAGACAGACAGACAGACAGACAGACAGACGGCGCAACAAAAAAGTTTCAAAATCATCTGAAACGCAAAGATATATAAAATTTTTTGAAATCGGAGCAACTTTTTTTTTCTCGAAAAAATTAGGATCACCATAGCTCACACTACTATAGTATAGTATATGTGTGAGCTAAAATTTCGTTTTTTGGATGCCATTGAAGGCCTAAAACTTTGATAAAGTGTGGTTCATCCTTGTCAAAAGAGAGAGGCATTTGACGATCGGATTCTGGCAATGTTGCCAATAACTCAGGACAATTGCTTGCCCATTTTTTAAGTTCAAATCCTCCCGACTTCAACAAATGATTGAGTTCCGTTTGAAGGGAAAGAGCTTCAGAAAGCGAAGGGCTAGTTCCCAAGATATCGTCGATGTAAATTGACGTTTTTAGAACAGTACTAGCCATAGGAAAACGTTCCTTTTCTCTCTCTGCCAGCTCATTTAATGTACGCATGGCTAGAAAAGGTGAGCATGTCATGCCAAAAGTGACAGTAGAAAGTTCCCACACTGAAAGTGGGTCCTGTGGAGAAAACCTCCACAATATCCTTTGATAAGGACGGTGATAAGGATTGATAAGGACTTGACGGAACATCTGTTTGATATCAGCAATGTAGGCAATAGGATTAAGACGAAACGTAAGGAGTAAAGAAGCAATATCTTTTTGAAGTTTCGGTCCAGATAACAACGTGTCATTGAGACTAATATTCTTTGGGGTGACTGCCGAACAATCCCAGACTACCCTTAATTTTGTTCTTAAGCTTTCCGGCTTTAGTACGCAATGATGTGCCAAAAAACATGATACGTCGACTTTTGGTTGACTAGATAAAACTAGACTCATGTGATTAGAATCGATATAGTCTTGCATGAAACTAGAATAGGCAGTGTACAGATCAGGATTTTTGAGTAATCTATTTTCTAGAAGTAAAAATCTACGATAAGCTTGCGGATAAGTATTTCCTAGGTCAGGGTTTATTTTATCTTTAAACGGAAGATCTACCATGAATCTACCGCTCGGTTGTCGTACGACACTCGCAGTAAAAATTGATTCCGCTTGTTTTTCTTCCTTTGATAAGATTTGTTTTTTAGGCAAATGTTCGATTTCCCAAAACCTAGGGATAATGACCTCCAAAGGAGGTGAATGACTCGTTAAAAAACAACTGGTTCGTTCCGTAAGACTACCTACTTCGTCCACTTTTCCCATGACGACCCAGCCAAAGATGGTTTCAAGGGCTGAAGGTTGCCCTATGTGTCCAAGAACCCTGCCCTCCTTGAATATCTGTGCGAATAGCTCGCAACCAGTAACTAGGTCCACAGGTCTAGATTTGAAATAAGATGGGTCGGCAAGTTTAAGGTTTTCCAAGTGTTTCCACTGATTATCGTTCAAAGTGAATGTAGGCATATTGGAACATAGTTGTGGAACCACAATTGCTTCGAAATTAAGTAAAGGAGTGACCTGTCCTTGTGGCTTAATGTGACAATGAACGAGCCCTTTGGAAGTAAAAGAAGACATTTGATTTAATCCGAATATTTCAGTGGTGTAACTTCGCCTAGGAAGATTAAGACGCTGAATACACTTTTCACTGATGAATCCTGTCTGTGATCCAGAATCAAGCAGTGCCCTTACAGGTTGAAAATTTCCGCAACCGTCCATAACATCTATTATGGCGGTGCATAAAAGAAAGGTACCTGAAGGTCCTGAGGTATTTAATGACACATGAAGATTATTGACAGGTGGTGTGTGATTGACAGGACTAGTATCTGGGCTTCCAGACTCTTTATTAGTTTCTAAGATATGAGTTAAAGTGTGGTGCTTTTTACTATTGCAAGTCCTGCATGAATATTTTGATTTGCACGTGTCTACCCCATGCGAGGGATAAAAACACGCTAGACATAATTTTTTCTGCTTGACGAAAGATAGGCGATCGATAGGTGAGAGGTCAAGAAATGTTTGACATTTCGAAAGCACGTGATCCTGATTACACCGGAAACATTTTATTCCCGTACTTGAATTAGTTGAGGTGCCAGCCAGTCCTATAAAAGGCGAATTGGATGATTTATAGGTAGGCTTTTTCCCAAACTGATTTGGCATAGAATTTGATTTTTGATAGGTAGGCACCTTTTTGGGTGCTGTTGATTGAGGAAGTGATTCCAAAACTTTACATCTTTTTTCTAGAAATTGAAAAAGTGATTGAAAAGTGGGAATTTCGGTATTAGTATTGGCGTGACTCATTTCGAAATTTGAACGCGTCGGAATATCCAATTTTTCTAACAAAATGAAAAAAATAATAAAGTCCCAACTGTCAACGTCAAAGCTAAGTGATTTTAAAATTTCTAGGGATTCTGAAAAGGTGTCAATTAAATTACGCAATTCTTTAGCTGACTCGTTTTTTAATGTAGAGTTCATAATTGTGCTCAAAGCATCATTTGCGAGGTCTCGCTTGTTTTGATATCTATTGACTACTTTGTCGTAAGCAATTTTATAATTTTGATCAGATAAGCTAATCCCTGATATCAATTTTAAAGGCTCATCCTCGAGATATGAAAATAAATATTGAAGTTTTCGGACGTTACTTAGACTTTGATCTATAATGTTATTAAAAAGATCGAAAAAGCTTGACCATAATTTTTTATCACCTCGAAATATGGGAATACCTAACTCTTTGAGTTTTGGAGTTTCAGATTCGTTTTGACGAACATATGTTCGCGCAAAGGATGGGGCCTCAACCGGAAATATTTCAGAGTAAACCCCCTTACACGCATAAAAATATTTACGAGCTTCTGAAAGGATCGCATCTTGCGTTTTAAACTCCTCGTCGTCCGAGTCGTCTATCATCATAATGACATCATTATGTGCCAACATGCATTTATCGAAGGTTTCATCCAAATCGGAATACCTCGCTTGAAACTCGTTTCTCGCTTTTGCGTCCGTTGCCGCGGTTTGTGAAAACACATAACACTTGGTGATCGCAGATAAAAAGCCCTTGCGTTTTTGCACGGCTTTTTTGATAGACATGATTTTACCTTTGAAATGGCGAAATTGTCGGTAAATATACAATTAACGCTAAATTAATGCTTCTGAAATAGAAAAAATGAAGAATTGTCGAAAATATGCACTAATTTATCGCAATTGATGAAAATTGTTTTAAATATCGAAATGGTATGGAACAAATCTAATCACAGAAATTGTGTTTGTTTGTTTTGATTCTCGATTTTTGTTTACTGAAGTGACCACGCGGTAAACCCTGCGTCACCATAGCAGCGGACCGAAAACAGGTAAACTGCGCCGAAACCGAAGGTAGAACGAAAATCTCTCTCGGTTCAATACGATTGGCAAAATTCAAGGCCGTGTGATCTCGGCGAAAATGTGAAAATGGCCGACTTATTAATACTGTCGTATGGAGTAAATTTAAATAATTCGGGTCGAAGGAACACTTTATGTTTGCCCGCAGTTAGAAAAACGATAACTGCAATGGACTGTATATATTTTATTAAATGAAGCGCGAACAAACATAAATATATTGATACGAAATCACGAAATAATCAAAGGTCCATAGGTTAATTGTTGGTACCACACAACGGAAATCAGAAACAAAGCACTCACCAGTTTGCAGCCAATTTCTCCATGCTTCAGTACACCAAAATCGAGCACTTTTAAGTGTAGAAATTTGTAAATGTTGGAGAAAGTAGTTAACACGCCATTTTCTCGAGGCCGTAGAAAAGGATCTCACTGATTCTTGGTGCGCATGTCCAATGCGCGGAAAATGTACTCTGTCCGTCATCCAATTGTGTGGTTTTAAAATTTTAAAAACAACCGCAAAATTTAGCGGGAGCTAACATTCCTGTCCTTCTTGCACTAATGCGGAAGATACTTTTCTTATAGAAATTTGTGGGCTTTCTTGAAAATGTAGTAAAATATTTAAATTAGCCTCTTCGTTTGGACGAACAACTCGTTTTTTTCGTTCCACAGACGATGTTTCACGAAATTTTCTATATATCCTAAGAATTGTGGATATATTAGGACATTGTCGGGCTGGATACAGTTCTCGATATTCTCTCGCAGTAGCAGTGGCATTTTTATTATTTTTTGCATATAATAAAAGTATCTCTTGCTTTTCTGCATTGGAATAAAGCAACATTGTTGATAAATATTTAAAATTTGGCACTGACAATGTCATTAGGTATCCACACATCTTAATATTGTTTGTGACTTGTCACAGGAAATATTCCGCACCGTATTTAAAATTTGCTAATTTTCGGTATTTCAATCGTCAATATCTCGAAAACTAACAAAGATAGAGCCATAGTGTTACATATATCTGTAAAGCTATATATAGGGTGTTCCCTTTAAAAAAAATTGATCTGATTGTCGCCCCCTATATATTATAACCTATAAAAAAATACTAATGGTGGGCCTAAAGTGGCCATAATTTACCAAACCAAATAGTTTTTGCTTGAACTTTCTACTCCCAATAATAACCGAGTTATAGCGATCTTGCAATTATAAAAAATCACCCTGTACGTAATAACCGAAAGTACGTTATAACCCAGGTACGTTATAATCGGAGTACACTGTATATAGGAAACTTATTATTTTTATTTTTCTGATATTATTTTTTAATCACTTTATGTTAAATTTGAAAGTTGGGAGATAAATATCTCAAATTCGAATCGATAGATCACGGCCTGCGCCCTGATAGTTCGGTAAGCATTCCCGAGATGGTACTAATTCCTTAATTTTTACAGTTTTTTTCACAAAAAATACCCGCGCTGTTGCTTCCTCCCGGTATAATTTTTTTATACCGTCAAAGTTTTCAAATTTATCAATTTTTTATATTTGTCAATTTTTCTCTGTCATTCATAAATGTTTGTTTTTTTTTTAAATTTATTGCGTATTTTAAATAAGATCTTTATTTGAAAATGGCTTCAACGTGTTGCGTACTCAATTGCCCTTTCAAAATTAAACTCTTTCATAGATTCCCAAGATATTTTCATGTAAGTAAAAATACATATTTATATAAGCATTGCCTTTAGTATGTATACAGTGATATAAGCTTGTTTTATAGAAAGATTTATTATGAAAAACACTTGAATTACTTTTAGCTCCGCCAAAAATAGGAGAATGCCGTTGGACATGAAAACGCCTATCGACTTATACAAAATCTGGGGGCACGGTAGTGCTCCACCAAGTTCGCGCGGAAACTGCTGTACCATCTTTTTTTGAAACATGTCAGCCCATATTTGACCTATCTAAAACTCTACTTCGGAATGAGCTACGAAACTCAAACACAGTCATAGATTTTTATAAAGTTAACAATCCCCCCAAAAGTTTCATGGACTTCCATAAAGTGGTAAAGTAGTTACGAAATTTCAAAAAAACGTCGAAATTGCCACTCACTCACTCACTCATGTATAAATCATGTAAATTTGTCTGTACTTCCAGACATGTTACAAAGCTGAAATTTGGCAGACTGATAGAAATTGTGACCAAATCCTTGGATTGTAAAAAATCAAAAAACCCCAAAGATCTAATTCACTCCCCTCCCCCATACATGTAAAGTTATGTAACAGTAACATTGCCCACTTCCAGAGGCGCTAGAGAGCTGAGCTTTGGCAGACTGATAGGAAATATGATAAAACTATAGGAAAAAATTTAAAAACCCCAAAATTTTAATTTGCTTCCCTCCCCTATAAATGTAAAATAATGTAAAAGTAACATTGCCCACTTCCAGAAACGCTAGAAAGCTGAGCTTTGGAAGGCCGATAGGAACTATGATAAAATAATAAAAGAAAATTAAAAAACCCCAAAGTTTAATTAACTTCTCTCCCCTATAAATGTAAAGTTATGTAAAAGTAACATTCTCCACTTCCAGAAACGTTAGAGAGCTGAGCTTTGGAAGGCCGAGAGGAACTATGATAAAACTATAAAAGAAAATTTAAAAACCCAAATTTTAATTTACTTTCCTCCCCTATAAATGTAAAGTTATGTAAAAATAACATTGCCTACTTCCAGGAACACTAGAGAGCTGAGCTTTAGAAGGCTGGTAGAAACTATGATAAAACCATAGGAAAATATAAAAAAAACCTCAAAATTTTTAATAAGGTATTGCTAAAGTTTTGAACAATAGTCCGCATATTTTACTACCTACTTTAAAACTTAAATATTATCCAAATCCTTTAAAAAAGGATAAAAACATAACAAAAACATTTCATGAAAAAAAAAAGCCAAGTACGCGAAAGTGGTATTCCGTAAAAAGTTCTCCAATACAAATTTCAAAATGAAAGGTTCTTACTAGTTTGGAAATCTTTTTCTAAACTTGGATATTACGGCTGCAAATGACTCTTAGGCGCAGTGCTAAATTGAACATAAAAAAGTTTGGCTGGAATAGCATAATTTAAAAAAAACATTTCTAACTAGTAAGAACCTTTCATTTTGAAATTTGTATTGGAGAACTTGGCTTTACTTTTATCTCAATTCTTTTTACGAAATAGCACTTTCGCGTACTTGGCTTTTTTTTACATGAAATGTTTTTGTTATGATATAGATATCCATAAAATATTTAAACTAAGGTGAAATTATTGAACTAAATAAAAAAAAACTGTGATTGAGATACCGACAGTCAGATACTTTTGTTAAACATTCCTTAAATGACTAGCATGTGCCTAAATGAATATTGATTTATTATATAAAATATATTACAGTTAAAAAAAATCCTGACTGGTGGAATACTGAACATAGCTAAATAAAAAATAAATGTGTAGTTATTGGGTTGTTTTTTTATGTATATCGTTGAAATGATTATCTAAAATATTTTAAAGACTTTTCAATACAAGTATCTAGTAGTTAAGACATTTTGGATTCATTTCACCAAAATGATTTCCTAAAATATTAAAAATAATTTTTAATATAATCCAAAGATTATGGAATATAAATAATCTTTAAGTTATATTAAAAATATTTTTGAATCACTTAGTATTTTTAAATAAAATTAAATATATCACCCGTGCGCGATTTTCGAAAATGTTCGTAGCGCCATCTTTGGACTGCTTACCCGAACTTATGTACGTTCGACACACTGTATATAATAATAATATAATTTTGAGTGGCCCATCTTAATAATATATATTATAATCTATAATCTTTGCGATAGATTTTCGACATTGTTAGACGGTTGTAAAGACATTTAAGAGACCTTCAAAACAGGATATCAATTGACCCACTTGCCCTGTTCAAAATACAGGGGTAAAGTTTACCCTTGGAAGGGGGTGCTGCAGAAATTTCTAGATAGCCACAAAGTGTCCCCCTCGCAAACAAAATCAACGTGTCCAAGCATAAACTATAGCACTAGCATAAAAAATCCAACAGCTCAATAGTATCTGAGAAAGCGAAAAAAACAATGCGAATGTAGAGAAGAGAGTAGTTTAGTTTTATTTTCCCAGGACAGGTCACAGAGTCCTATACGTGCTTGCTGAAATTATAATTGCTACTCTTTAAAAAACATTAGGACTTTGTACCAATGGCAAACATAACAACACCTTTTTAACATTCTTTAACATATTATTTATTCTTCTTAAATTAGCGTTAAAAACGACTTAGAGATGAGAAATCATTATATGCATGTTTTTTTCAAGAACAACATAGAGAAAACTCTTGGTTCTTGCAATACAAGATCGCAAACAAAATTGATCCTTTTTCCATAAACCTATAAAAAATAAACAAAAAGCCTCTGTGACCTTTTAGTTGAAGCACCTTGTATTTTGCTTAGCCCTTTAATTTTACTGAACTAAGGGGTTTCGAGTGGTTACTGCCCTGATTTTACATAATCTCTCTTTGGCCCATTTCTTGGCGGCGGATTTCTATGTTTGTTTATGTTTTAATTACTTCTGCGATTCCTGAATGACTTGGAATTCAAGCAAATTTTATATTGGGATTTTGCAATAATTTTTCTCTTGCGTTGAATGTTATTTCTTCACTTTTTGCGAATATTTCTGTAGCCCTTAGAATTACATAAAATTGTTATATTATCTGGGTAAAGGACATTTTTTTGTAACTTTCAAATATACATGCGTCAACCTGACTAGCTTAGATGTGTTTATAGCCTTTTTTGGGGCACATTTGATCTGCTAGTTAAATAAATAATTTTATTATTTATTTGGCTCCATTTTAGTCAAACTTATTGATTTGTATGAACACAATATTAAACGCTTCCACAATGTGCGGTACTCAATGATCTGCGTTTGTAACGGGGTTTTCATCGTATGTTTTCAACAAAACACTGGCAGCTAATCTTATTAGCTTCATGGAAGCTCTGCGCTCTGTGAAAGAATAATTATGCTAGGTGTGGATTGAATCATCCTAATTGCGATTCGTAATACCCATGATTGTTTGTCTATTTTGGATAGGTTAGGTTAGGTGCTCTTTAAAACAGCTGACTGCCAAAGGCCAGATGAGATCAAACCATTACTATGTAAATAAGCTATTGTGGATCGAGGGTGAACCTATCTCCACCATTTTTTGAGCTCTTAAAATGGTATCACTTGTGGTAGCTTTACTCTAAATCATATAATTGGTAAGTGGTATGTTGCTTCCATTACATTTGGTTGTCTAACACAACACCAAGATAGTTGGCGCTGTCTACAGTCCAATCTGTTGGAACATGATCCTTTGTCATCTGTAAATTCTAGTATTTTCATACCCTCAACTGCTATCTCTTTTACTGAGTCATGTTAAATCTTAAATAATGTAGGTGATAAGGGAGATCCGAATCTTGAACTGGTTCCCGTGGTCCTATTTAATTAAATATTTTTCTCTTAGATTGACACAACGAGAAAAACAAGAACGTGAACACAAAAAAGAACTATTGAAACTAGCTCACGAACATGAAAGGGCAAGAGAATTGGAAAGGGTACAGAGATACCATATGCCTAGAGATCTGGGCAAAGATTCGGTGAATGATTATGTTGAAGTTGATGAGCTAGAAAAAGGGCCGCAGTCTGAACAGAAAAAATGGGAAAAAGACCAAATGGCATCAGCCGTTTTTAAGTTTGGTGCCAAAGATGCCTCGAAACAAGATGAATATGAACTTTTGCTTGAAGACCAAATTAATTTTATACAAGCTCTGAGCCTACCTGGATCGAAGGATGCAATAAAAAAAGAACCGGAATTAACAGAACTTGAAAAGAAGAGGCTATCCATTGCAGAAACAAAAACAAGTTTGCCTGTGTATCCTTTTAAGGACGATCTTATTCAAGCCGTCAGAGAGCATCAAGTTTTGATCATTGAAGGCGAGACGGGGAGCGGAAAAACTACTCAGATTCCTCAGTATTTGCATGAAGCTGGGTAAGTAATTAATGTTTTACTGATGATTTTGTTTTATTATTTATTTGGTGGGTCTAACCCACTAGTAGTAAATAAATTTTTAATGAAAAGCGGTCGAATGATACCTTGTTCAAAAGGTATTTTTATTCCCTATTTAATAATGTGGGGAGCAATTTAAACATATCTTGAACAAAATTTTTTACGCGTCAAATAATAATGTATTAAATTTAAAAATGTGTTAGTGATCTTATGATTCTTGAATTAATATAACGATGGTTAAAAACACGTAAAAAAATGGCAGAAGTATCATTGGTAAACATATTTTTTATTTAAACTTAGGCTAATAAAACTGAATGGAGTTGTGCGCACTATAATTGAAAATAATTAATAACTCGGTAAGTATAAAACATATTTTCTTAAAATTGACAGTATTAAATAGGGAATGAAAATACCTTTTATACAAGGTATCAGTCGACCACTTTTCATAAAAAAATGTATGGGTGTCAGTGACCTTATAGTCTTAAGGCAACATTACGGAAATGAGGGGTACACTAAAAAGAAACTGCAATGTTACCATTAATTATAGGTTTTATTTCAATTCAATATCTGAAACTGCTGAAGACTAAGAGGGGTTGCAAACACTATAAACATAAACACACATAACTCCGTGAGTATTGAACCGATTTTAAAACTTTTTTTAATTTTTTTGACTAGAGTATTAAAATACCTTTTAAACAATGTATGACGCGATCCCCCTTCTTATTTAAGAATTTAAAGTTGTTAGTGACCTTATGGTCTTAAGCTCACACCACGGTTCAAAGCAATACGTCAGAAAGTAGTAAAGTAGATACCATTTAACAGGCTTTTTGTTTGAAGTTGATATCTAATTCCGTTCAAAAGTTAACAGGGGGGAGGATTTTTACGTCTGCACTGTATATTCCTCAACATTATGTTCTTTTTTTCGTGTTTTTTGTTTTTTTAGAGAAACTGCTGATTTTACAAAAAAAATCATAAGATATAAAAAAGATGTGCATTGACAAGTTGTTTTCACAGCGGGTTTCATTTTTACCATAAGTTAAAAAGGTTTCGAGTGCTCAAAAAAGTACCAAATTGGCCTGACGGTACCTCTAGACACCAATATTTTACTTTTGCAGAAAAGTTTCAAAAGTGGAAAAAATGCTTCAAAAATTAAAAGGCTCTATCATTCTAACCAATGTAAGCTAATTTTTATTTTTGCCCGACCTACGATTTTGCTCCAATGTTTTTCCCACTATTTTTTATGCCTTAGGGCGGCCCTACGAACCTAAAAGGCACATCGGTGGAAGGTTAATTTAAGGCTCTACACAAAACTACTAAACCATTTTTCTCTTAAAGTTACAGTTTTCGCCCTGCAGTCAAATTTGCATTAACACGAAAAGTGCAGAAAAGCCTAATAACACCATGCATATTTTATTTACAAAGAGTTAGCAGCATTGATTTCTATACCCTACGGGTAGACCCGGCATGGGCCAAAATTGCCATTATATCAAGCTTTTATCGCAATTGACCAAATACAAGTAAGAATTTAATGAGCAAGATAGGGATGAAAATAGAATTTCGGTTTGGTGAGTCCGGACACATGCAACATCGCAAAAATATTCTATATGCTTGCCTTGGATAAAAAAGGGCAGTGGCGGCGCAAAATAAAAATTTTGAATTCCACTAGAATTTTTTTATCAACAATTTTCTGTTTGAATAATAAATAATTCATGAATACTTACTTGTGTATACTGTGTTTACAAAATTCTCTTCAGTAAAAAAAAAGAGTAAAAAGAATTTCTAAGCATGCTAAGTGCAGTGGATGTATTAAAATTATTGTTTTCATCTGTTTACAAATGTTGTACCTTCCATCAGGTAAAATATTTTCTTTCTTTGAACAAGGGTCTTTTTCAACTCTTCTCTTCTTGGGTGGACTACAAGTTATGCTCGAGTCAGATGAAATTTCGGAACTAAAAATTTCAATTCGGAATGGGACAACTGGGCGCCGGGCCAACTTGGCGCCGCCAACAGGGCGCCGGGCCAACTCGGCGCCGCCAACAGGGCGCCACGCCGGGCCTAATGGGCGCCGGGCCAACTCAGCGCCGGACTATTTTTTTTCGATAAAATGTGCAGATAAAAAACAAAATAAATATGTTATTTATACAAAAATTTCAACATCTATTAAGTCGAGTGTTGAAATTTGGTAGGTGTAGTGTTCTGCGACTTGAAACACCGCCAAGTTCCATATTCGATACATATCGATGCATAAATAAAGATCCCCCATTTTAATTTTTTTAAGTTTGTTTTTCATCTGCACATTTTATCAACAAAAAATATTTTAGTCCGGCGCCCAGTTGGCTCGGCGTCCAGTTGGCCCGGCGCCCAGTTGGTGGCGCCGAGTTGGCGGCGCCCAGTTGTCCTAGACTGCAACACATTTCAGGAGTCTGGTACGTTTTACCATCTTTCTTAAAACTACGAAGTTTTTTAAAAAATGATAATTTTAGACCATTTTATAGTGATTTCTAAAAAAAAAATTGCGGAAAATCGTTGATTTTGTTAAAAAAATTGAAATTGAAAAATTCTTAAAACCCCATTAAAACCCATACAAATTGCTACAAAAGAAGCATTTTCTCATTTCAAACTGAAACAAAACGGTGCATGCATAAATAAGAAAGTCCGCCATTTTGGATCCGCCATTTTAATTTTTTTAAGTTTGTTTTTCATCTGCACATTTTATCAAGAAAAAATATTTTAGTCCGGCGCCCAGTTGGCTCGGCGTCCAGTTGGCCCGGCGCCCAGTTGGCCTGCCGCCCAGTTGGTGGCGCCCAGTTGGTGGCGCCCAGTTGGCGGCGCCCAATTGTCCTAGACTGCAACACATTTCAGGGGTCTGGTACGTTTTACCACCTTTCTTAAAACTACGTAAAGTTTTTTGAAAAATTATAATTTTAGACCATTTTATAGTGATTTCTAAAAAAAAAATTGCGGAAAATCGTTGATTTTGTTAAAAAAATTGAAATTGAAAAATTCTTAAAACCCCATTAAAACCCATACAAATTGCTACAAAAGAACTGAAACAAAACGGTCCCTGACGTCTATCAGCTGTTAACAAAAACTTGAAATAACTAAGGTCACTAATCGAAATCGGGTCAGATTTTTTGGTCCTTTTATGAAAATGCACAATTTTTAAAAAAGCATGAAATTCAAAACAAAATCAAGAAAATTATGATTCCTACATTTTTACAATTAAAAATTAGTTTAATTGAACATTATATCAATTTTTATTCCTTAAAACACTAAAAATTAATAATTATTTACTTTTTTAAAATTTATCGAAGGTCTAACCGAACAAAACCAAACTGAACCGATCCGTATCGAAATGAACCAAATCAAACCGAATCTAACGGTTCGGTTTGGTTCGGTTCGATTTGGTTAAACTAAACCGTACCTAACTGAATGTAGCTAAACCTAACCGAAACAAACTGAACCTAGCGGAACCTAACCAAACATAATCAAACTGAACCAAACCTAGCCGAAGAAACCTGAACCAAACCGAACCGATTCGAAACGAACCGAACCAAACCAGACCGAATCTGGCTGAACCTAACCAAAACAAATTAAACCTAACCAAACATAATCAAACTGAACCAAACCTACCCGAACCAAACCAAACCGAACCGAGTCGAACCAACCAAACCAAACCGAACCGTTAGATTCGGTTCGATTTGGTTAAACTAAACCGAACCTAACCGAATATAGCTAAACCTAACCTAAACAATCCTAGCGGAACCTAACCGAACATAATCAAACTGAACCAACCTAACCAAACCTAACAACTAGGTAGCTAGTTGTTAATAAATATAGTAAAAGTTGTTAGGTTTATGTCCAGGGGGTAACCATTGTCCATAATCGTCGGAAATCGAGTTAGGATTAGTGTATGCGACCATAAACATTGAGTGGCGCGTGAGTGTTTGGTTTTTTAGGGAAATTTTTCAAAATCTTTTTTTCCGCACTCTGGGCACCCTAATAAACCGTAATCTGGTCACCCTAATCCATCGCAATCAAGGAAATTCGGTAATCGAAGTGTCACAAATTTTTTGTTGGTTTCTATTCTTCTTTTGTATTATGTAGCACAAAATTATTAATTAAACTAAGTGACCTTATTAAGTAAGACAGCATGATTGTCAAATGACATTAGAAGGACATACACATATGATACCGGCCTGTAGACCGGTCGCGGTGGTCATATAATAATAAATATATACTTTCGCGATGAAAGACCAAAATTTAACTTAAAATTACTGTAAAGTCCGCAAAAAACATTAAATTTATCGAAATTTATAAAAACATAGATCAGTGTGTGTAACAATTCATCAAGATGTATGAAACTCGACCGTGACATGTCAAAAGTTTGGTTCAAAAAAACAAAAACAACTGGATAAAAATGGGTATGTAAGCATTTAAAAAAAAATCATTTTGAAGAAAATCAAATACTTTTTGTTAATTTTCATGCAATGCAAAAAAAAAGTGCGGGAAACTGACACTTTCTGAATCAAAATGTGTGAGGGTAAAATCGCACGGTCGCAGAAAAAACTATCTATCGTGACGCTACTGAACTTTCTCGTGTTTTAGCAAAAACTATCCGTCAAGACGACTTACCCATAAAATGTTGTTTTTTATGGATTTTAGCTCACACTACTACTATACTATAGTAGTGTGAGCTATAGTGATCCTAATTTTTTCGAGAAAAAAAAGTTGCTCCGATTTCAAAAATTTTTATATATCTTTGCATTTCAGATAATTTTGAAACTTTTTTGTTTCGCCATCTGTCTGTCTGTATGTCTGTCTGTCTGTAACGACCAACGCGCATAACTCAAAAACCGCTTGGTTTTGGGTCGAGATGGTCCCATTTAAAAATGAACAAAATCCACCAAACACAAGCCAAATAAAAGGGTGGGGGTATATTTCAAAAATTAGAGTTTATGTAAAAATATGGCGTGTGTGATATCAAACGAAAGGTAATTGCGTCTGGAGTTAAATAAAATACATTTTACTTTTAAAAAAAGGGTGGGGGTAAATTAAAAAAATTAGTGTTTATGTGGAAATATGGCGTGTGTTATATCAAACGAAAGGTAATTGAGTCTGGAGTTAAACAAAATACATTTTAGTTTAAAAAAAAGGTGGGGGTAGATTTGAAAAATTAAAGTTTAAGTCAAAACATGGCTTGTGTGGTATCAAACCAACGGTAATTGAGTCTGGAGTTCAATAAAATATATTTCAGTTTTTAGTTATATAAGCTCACACGTACACTATAACTATAGTACCTAGTGTGAGCTTAGGTGCCCATAGATTGGCTGAGTATTTTTTCTTCCTTTGCACAAAAAACAATTTTGGACCATGTTTGAACTCAAATAGTTACTTCTAAACTGGTTTTTAAACGTTTTAAGATTTCTTTTTGTAATATTCCCGCACAAAATTCAAAAAAATTCATTTCAGTACTTAGACAACATTGTCTATCAGTTTTCCCTGTATAAACCGACGAGCAGGTAGAATCACTCAAAATACGGCAGGTGGATTAAAGGTAGCCAGCTGCTTTTCTGTCGCACTTATGCCGTCAGTGTGAAAGAGATAAAAGTACCCATATATTATCTAGGGTATTATTAGCATGCAAAATCACCCTATCTTTGTCCGTTTCACATGTTCAATAATGTCTATCTCTGTTTTTATTGTAAAAGAAATACCCGCCCATAGGAACCAAATTGGATAGGGTCAATAAAAAATGCCTTGTCTTTCCGTCTCTAACGCCCTTTCAGGGCGTTATACAACTCAATGGTTAGCAGTAATTTGTTTTGTATAGGTTTACACAAGACGGTAAGAAAATCGGTTGTACCCAACCACGTCGAGTAGCCGCAATGTCAGTGGCAGCCCGCGTCGCCCAAGAAATGTCAGTCAAGTTAGGAAACGAAGTTGGTTACGCGATACGTTTTGAAGATTGTACATCAGAGAGAACCGTCATAAAATATATGACAGACGGTACTTTGCACAGGGAGTTTTTATCGGAACCGGATCTGCAGAGTTATAGTGTGATGATCATCGATGAGGTAAATATATTTTAGAGGTTTAAGAATAAGTTTTGGTTGTCTTTTTACCCCAGTTTATATCAAAACCTCTAGACGGCTTTTATATTTTTCATATAGGAACATAGAGGGCCACACTGATCGAATGTCGTTACTAAAACTTAACCTCAATCTTTACTTAACCTAAATTCAAAACATCAGTGCGATACATATAATAGGGCTGTCTAACAAAACATATGATCAAATCCAAGATGTCTTCCATAGGACAAACAAACCGATTTCCCATAAGCCGTAATGTTAACAAAAACGTAAATTTTACAAAAATGACAAGAGCTTTAGTCTCAAAAATTAATCAGTTTTAAGAACGGATCCTTTGTGCATATGACAAAAATGCGTTTTTCTTAAAAATATTAAACTAAAGTGAGAAAATCTGAAATAAATGGGACCATGTTTTCTTCAAAAAAGTAGGTTATGTTTTTGTTTATTTTGTTTTTCTTTAACTTTTTTTCTAGTTTTTTCACTTATTTTGAATTATTACATGGGCGCACCAAGGGGGCGGGGGGGCTAGGGGCCCGGACCCCCCCAAACCACATATTTTTTTAGATATTTTCCATATATTTCATGAATAAACATAAAAAATAGCATAAAGTACATCATAAGACCTCTGGGGGCCCCCCAAAGGTATCAGGCCCCCAAAGGTTTTTGAAGTTTTTTGACCAATGAATCAATGAACTATCAGCCCAAGGTAGGGGAAAGTAATTCTATTCAAAGAGCTCACTTCAAGGCTCACTTAACAGAGACGAAATTGAAATAGACTAAACTTTTCTCACCAGATTCAGGTTTTCTATTAGGATCTTTTGTTGTACTTGACTAAACCTTTTGCTAAGTAATAGGCCTTCTATAGCGTTAAACTGTGAAAAATATTTCACTATGATTTTTAGGTTTAGACAAAGTTTAATTGTTTTAACCCTCCAGTAGTGGCATGAAAAAGAGGCACAACTTATAGGTAGGTCAGGCCAACAGATCAATATGCACATATGAGTTCCAACCGAGGTTGGTCAAGCAAACTTCTAATAAGTACTTTACAAAATATGTTTATTTAAAAAAATATAAGTAACCATTATATAAAAAAAGAACTTGCAAAATTAAAATACAGTTTTTCCTTGTCATTGGCCTCACACACCATACATCACCATATGATTTTTCATGAACTATAATACATAGGGCTTAAGTACGGTCAAACCTAAGGTTCATCAGCTCACAACAGTAAGTACTGTTCAAATTTTACAACAGTACAATATTCGCTGTTGTATTACTACTGTTACTATTACTTTTATTACTGTTTTTTTGTAACAATATTTGCTCAATTATGTATCTAAAAGTTGATGCAAATAAATATATACTCTACTCTACAATTGGGCGTAACAGCATATGACCCATTAGGAGTATTAGAACCCAAGTTTTTTTGAGAGAAATTGAAAAAAATATCTGAGAGAACTTATTTTTTTTCTTGTGGTCATCAAAGTCAACAAAGATTACTTTTTTTTCCGTCTACTATTAATGATGCCATAAAAATTTTTTTGGTAATAAGCTCAGAACAGTACCGTAGAAATTTCACAACAGGACTTGTAAGGTCCAGTCAGATACTATACAAATTTTACGGTGTACAAGTTTTAGGTGTCAAAAAGCATGGAAATAAAGGAAAATTTGCACCAAAATAGTTTAAGATAAAAAGAGGTTTGAGTTAGGGAGATTGTCAAATTCACCAGTTTATTCTAAACTGTTTTGAGGCCTGTAAAATAAATATTTATTAAAGAAAAAGAAACTTTGATGATACAGGACTTCACTCGACACTATACAGGATGCTACACTACCAAAAGTTTATTTAAGAGTTCTGTAGGATGGTGTACAAATTTGGTTCAGCTCATTATTCACACTTTAACCTCATATTGTTTTCCTTTTCTTTCTTCTCTGGACCCTTTTTTCAACCATCATTTTTAAAATTTTTCAACCATTTTGAAACAATAATCCATTCAGGAGAGACCCAGTCATGATCATTGCTGTATTCCAGTTTTGAAAGTTGCTTGCCTAGAATAGTAAAAAAATCATAGTAAAATATTTCTTACAGTTTAACACAATTCTATGTTACACTTCTGCAAAAGGTCCACTCAAACACAAAAAAAGATCCCAATAGAAAATGTTGCCAAAATGGCAGTTACACATTTATCCAAAACAAACCTGACAAAAAACTTTCGAATATTTCAATTTATCCTCTGTTAAGTCAGGTAATAGAGCACTTATCCACTTTTTTTCCCTTCTTTGAGCTGATACCTAGTTCATTTAAATCAAGATGATTTTTTAAGGTCAAAATACTTGGCATTCCATCAAAACTAACATTATCAAGCTCTCTCCAGCTGCCACAATTCATAACAGCACAGAAACTAATAATAATGATTCAAACTGAGTAAAAAACTGGAAAAAAAGTAAAAAAAAACAAAAGTAAATAAAAACATAACCTGACTTTTGAACAAAACATGGTCCCTTTTATTTGAGATTTACTGGCTTCAATTGATTCTTTTTTAAGAAAAACGCATTTTTCCCATGTGTACAAAGGTTCAGTACTTAAAACAGCATCTTTGTTGTAAGTTAAATCGTTTCACTTTTTTAAAAAATTACGTTTTTGTTAACATTGCGGCTTATGGGAAAACGCTTTGTTTGTCCTATGGCGACCATTTTGGATCGAAAAACAGCTGATCGTGACAGTTCGTTAGACAAGCTAATTTTATAGCTACAGTGAATTTTTACCTTCCTAGCCCGCGTAGCAATGGCCAGAAGGTATAATTTTTGACGATTTTTTTTTTGAGATAACGCCGAAAATATGTTATTTAGGTGTATTTTGACATATTTTAGCATTATCGTCGTGATGTCTGTCTGTGTGTGTGTATGTGTATATTATTTTTGTCCGTAACACGATAGCTCCTGAACCGCTAAATCGATTTTTATCAAATTTTCAGGTAAAATAGTGTTCGACACTTTAACGAGCTGTTTAGATTTTGGTCAAAATCAATAATGGATTTTGACAATGACAGTTTTTGACAATTAAAAATGTTTAAAAATGCTAACTTATTAATAGATCGTCGTATTAAAAAATTGGTCTAATCCAAAGTGTAGACTTTTCAGCCGAGGAACCAGAATTAATAACTCTGCTATAAGTGCTAGAGTTGAATAGGAAAAAAGTCTAACGTAGAACAAAGTTCTGCTAGGACGATAGATGCAAGTCTAACATGTAGCAGAACCACCTTTTGGAAGGGGTGTAAAGGCGTGGGTCCACTGTGTATACTTGCTACCCAGAATAAAGATCCCCGCCATCGACAAAGAGGTGCCTGACAAAATTAAGTCCTCTTAGAGAAAGAAAACTTGCATCATAAGGGGCATGTGCATCAGTTTGATATATTATGCACTGACAAATACTACTATATACCGTAGTTTTTAGATTTACCTATCCATTTTTAAAATATAAAAGACTAAATAAAATACTAACAAATTTTAATGTTACTGAAGTAGAGACTGTATTGCAAATGAGTATAGAAAATAATTTTCCTATATTATAAATCAACAATTTTTTTAATGATTTTATTTTTCCTAGGCACACGAAAGAACCCTTCACACTGACATCTTATTCGGTCTAGTGAAAGACATAGCCAGATTTAGGCCAGAATTAAAACTACTCATTTCCAGTGCTACATTAGATGCAACAAAGTTTTCAGAGTTTTTTGATGATGCGCCGATTTTTAGAATACCAGGTAAAAGACCAAATCACAGTTTTATTTAAACATGTTTGAATTGTAACGATTGGGGCGTTTTATGTATTTTAATTAAACTTTTCCTTTCTATATTGAAGTATAGGGTGGATTTTTTATAATTGCAAAATCCCTGTTACTCGGTTTTTATTGGGAATAGTAAGTAAAAAAACGGATCAATTTGGTAAATTCTGGCCAATTTTTTTTTAATTAAGCACTATATTTTAACATTTTTGAATTCGGCTTTTCGTTTTAATTTTAAAAATATACACTGTGTCTAATTTAAAACTTTCCACCCGGGATTTCTCGAGAACTGCTAAAAGTTTTTAAAAATGCCGAGACACGTCGATTTTGTTTGCGAGGCGGACACTTTTTGGCTATCTTGAAATTTTTGTAGCACGCACCACCTTCGAGGGGTATACTTTACCCCTATATTTTAAATAGGGAAAGTGGGTCTAGTGATACCTTGTTTTGAAGGCCTTTTGAATGTCCTTACAACCATGTAAAAATTTCAAAAATCTATCCATTAGTTTTTGAGATAATTGCCTTCAAACTTTTAAATTTAACATGGACTGATAAAATAATAATTTATTTAGAATTTTATTATTTTTCGGATTAAATTTTTATTTTATCATTCCATGTTAAATTTGAAAGCAAATATCTCAAAAATCGATGAATTTTCAAAATTTTTACACGGTTGTAAACATATTCAAGAGAGCTTCAAAATAAGGTATCACTAGACCCACTTTCCCTATTCAAAATATAGGGGTAAAGTATACCCCTCGAAGGGGGTTCGTGCTACAAAAATTTCAAGATACTCTGCCAATATATGGGCCCCTAAGCTCACACTAGGTACTATAGTTATAGTGTACGTGTGAGCTAATATAACTAAAAACTAAAATATATTTTATTCAACTCCAGACTAAATTACCTTTTGTTTGATACCACACAAGCCATGTTTTGACTTAAACTCAAATTTTTGAAATCTAACCCCACCCTTAAAAAAAACAAAAACTAAAATGTATTTTGTTAAAGTCCGGACTCAATTACCTTTCGTTTGATATCACACACGCCATATTTTCACTTAAACTCTAATTTTTAAAATATACCCCCACCCTTTTTTTTTAAATAAATTAAAATGTATTTTGTTCAACTGCAGACTCAATTACCTTTCATTTAATATCACACACGCCATATTTTCACATAAACTCTAATTTTTGAATAGTATTTATTTGGTTTGTGTTCGGTGGATTTTGTTCATTTTTAAATGGGACCATCTCGACCCAAGACCCAGCCTAGGTACCAAATTTCATTAAAATCGGCCAAGCGGTTTTTGAGTTATGCGCGTTGGTCGTTACAGACAGACATACAGACACACAGACAGACAGACAGACAGACAGACAGACAGACAGACAGACATACAGACAGACAGACAGACAGACAGACAGACAGACGGCGCAACAAAAAAGTTTCAAAATCATCTGAAACGCAAAGATATATAAAAAATTTTGAAATCGGAGCAACTTTTTTTTTCTCGAACAAATTAGGATCACCATAGCTCACACTACTATAGTATAGTATATGTGTGAGCTAATAGCCCAAAAAATGTCCCCCTCACAAACAAAATCGACGTCTCGCTGCATTTTTTAAAATTTTCAGCAGTTCTCGAGAAATCCCGGGTGGAAAGTTTTAAATTTGACACAGTGTATATGATGTCTATGCTGCGATAACCCTTTTGTGAGTATGATAGCAAAAAAGTCTGTTGCAGCGCTTGAAGTGTTACAGGGATTTTGCAATGATAAAAAATTACCCTGTACACTTCTGTTTATAAAAAACGGGGTTGGACATGTTCTTAAAATTTGGTAAAACATGACATATTATTCAATTTTTAAATATTTACTGAAAATAAATGGATCAATGACGGATCTGATAAAATAAAATTTCCTTGGGAATGACGTGTCACACACAATATCTTTTTGTTGTTTTTATGTTTTTGTATTTTTCATTATTTTTTTAAAATTATTAAATTAAATTATAAAATAAAAACAAAAAATATTTAAAAAAACAAAAATACTTATAAAGACAATAAAAACATTTAAAAAATAAAATATTAAGTGTGTTGTCATTTTAAAGAAAATTTTACGCTCATTTCAAAACCAGAATAAAAAGATGGCGATTCCATAGGAAATATAACAACTTTATGCAATACCTCAAAAACTAAAAGAGATTGATAAAAACCGCGTAAATCTGTCAATTCTTCAACACAAGATCTATAAGAAAGCTCTTTACACGAAGTCAAATGTTGCTAAAATTAGCTACATAGCTACAGCAGTATGGCTCTGAGTAATACCTCAATGTAAACGATTTTTTTCGGAAAAATTACCGTTAATAAAAATGAGAAGCATTATGGCACCAACATGGCACTCAGAAAACTAAATTAGAACCTTCTGTAAAACTTTGACCGCAGCATCTATCAAGCTTATTTAGATTGCAAAAAGGAGAGAACCAGAGGAAAAAGTGTTATTTAACAAAAAACGTAAAGAACATAATACCACTAAAGAATGTGGCAAAAGAAAAGACAGAAAACTAAAGAACATAAACAAAAGCAGCAAATAATAAAATATTTGAATAGGATAGAAGGCTTGAGTCAAGTCACTTTCGCCTAGTAAAACTGCAATTACGTTTTTAAAATATTTTACACTCGCAGTTTTGTTAGGACCTCTATGTTTCTTCAAATTAACGTTGTAATCTTTTTTTTTATAATAAGTGGGGACTAGATGTTAATCTCAATAAGACAGAGTATAAATACTTAGGTCTAAAAATTACAGCTGACGGAACACTAGAAAAAGATCGAAACGCACAAGAAAGAAAAGCAATAACTTTATTAAATGGAATAATTTAGGACCAAAGTATATCAAAACATAACAAAAAGCTTATATATAACACCATTGTAAAAAGTATTATTACATACGGCTCAGAAGTATGGCCAATCAAGGATAGAACAGAAAAAATGCTTTCCTTTACGGAGATGGACTATTGGAGAAGAGCATCAGGGAAATCAAAAAGAGAAAGAGTTACAAATCAAAGAATAAGAAAAATTATGACAGTGGGTGAACGTACTTTAGTGGATGATATAAGAACAAAACAACTGGTGTGGTACGGACATGTACAAAGAATGAATGATGAAAGACTACCTAAACAAATACTACAATGGAAACCAACTGTCGAAGAAAACGAGGACGGCCAAGGAGAAGCAGGAGAGAAGGAATAGACAGTGAAATAAGAGGCCTAGATGATGAATTATGGGCAAACAGAAACGAGTGGAGATTGGGTATCGGAAGACGTAGAACGTTGTGAAACCGATAAATATATCTTTTTTTTTTTACATTTTTGTGCAGGTCGAAGATTTCCAGTAGACATCTATTACACCAAAGCTCCAGAGGCGGACTACGTCGACGCATGCGTAATATCGGTTCTTCAGATTCACGTGACACAACCTTTAGGAGACATTTTGGTTTTTCTAACGGGACAGGAAGAAATCGAAACCTGCCAAGAACTCCTGCAAGACCGAACCCGAAGACTCGGCTCGAAAATCAAGGAGTTGTTAATTTTACCTGTTTATGCAAATCTGCCTAGTGATATGCAAGCGAAGATTTTTGATCCTACACCTCCAGGTGCCAGAAAAGTGGTTTTGGCTACGAACATCGCAGAAACATCCCTGACGATAGATAATATTATTTATGTGATAGATCCTGGATTTGCGAAACAGGTAAATCCAACCCACTATCGCCTAGGGCCGATATGCGGTGTGATTTGGTAAAAAAGTTTGGTTTTCTTTAAGAGCTTTGTGTATTTAGATTTTGAGGGAGGTTGGTTTGAAGTGTTAAATTTTTGAGCTACTCGACAATATTTACTTTATTATCGGAATTAAACAGCGAAGGTTTTCATATGTCTATAAAAACAGGGCTCTGCTTGACGGTTTTTGCCCTGACAAATTAAGGTCCTTGTCCTTGCTTAAGTAGACGAAGCTGCGTTTCGGCGATTTTTGATATTTTGTCGCGTTTTTCTGTGTAATTTTAGGTATAAATGGCAAGTACTATTCGAAAGAGACGTTAAAGTGAATGTCCTGAAAATTTCAAAACATTTGAACAAATAATAGTCTAGCTTTAAAATTTTAAAATTGCTAAAAATAACCAATATTTTAAGATTTTTGAAAATATTGATCATTTTTGCTAATTTTAAAAATTAATATTTTTTCTTGTCCAATTGTTGTAAAATTGTCAAGACTTATATAATTTTTAAGTTTTTTTTACGTAACAAAAAAGGCCTTACATAATTTTGTGAGGAACAACGCTAAAACACGTGAATTGAGAAGATTTTTTTTTATTTGTCAAACACACTGTGTTTTTTTTATTACAATCTAGTCAGTAAGACTAATTAGCAATTTTGTTTTAACTTAATTTACTAGAAAAAACAGATTTAAACTTAGGGTTCACTCAACAGTTCTCCCCGCTTTGTTTAGTCTGTAACTCAATTGTGTTGTGTTTATAGCATTATTTTGTTTTATGTGTAATTCACTTAGTTTACTAGCTCAAACGGCTTCACTCTTTTTAGTCGTCGAAGTAGTCTAGAAGCTGAATTGCTTCCACATTCACATGCCGATGGAGTCTACCTTCATGGCTTTTTGCGTACTTTTTTATAGTCTCTGCTACAGTTTCGATTTTTAGA
This sequence comes from Aspidapion aeneum, assembly GCA_963576565.1. NCBI lineage: Eukaryota > Metazoa > Arthropoda > Insecta > Coleoptera > Brentidae > Aspidapion > Aspidapion aeneum. The sequence continues at coordinate 74,344,465 of OY755041.1, read as the reverse complement.
TCTCGATGAAGGTCACTATTTCGAACGTACCAAGGTGCATTCACAATGTTTCTTAATACTTTATTTTGAAATCTCTGTACAACTAGAATGTTACTCTCTTTAGCACAACCCCATAGTTTAATACCATATGTCCATACTGGTTTCAGTATTTGTCTATAAAGCAGTAACTTATTATGAATTGTTAAATTTGACTTCCTTCCAATTAGCCAGTTCATTTTTCTATACCTTATCTCAAGTTCTTTTTTTTTTAACATGTGCTTTCCAGCGCAATTTGGCATCAAGTGTCATACCTAGATATTTTGCCTGATTCGAATATGGTACTGGAATGTTGTTAATTGTTATTTGTATGTGATTTATATTTTTGTTTGTAAAATCAACATGAATTGATTTGGTTTCATTTAATTTTATTCGCCACTTTGTGGTCCAACTGTGAATTTGGGTGACTGCATCCTGAAGTTTTTCTATGCATTTTTCAATAGATTTTTCTACCGTCAATAAACCAGTATCATCGGCAAATGTTGCTAAGTGACAATTTTCTGGCTTTGGGATATCACAAGTGAATAATAAGTATAGATAAGGGGCTAGTACGCTACCCTGGGGCACGCCTGCTTGAATTTCTCTTAAATTTGAGTATGAGTCTTCCTGTTTTACTCTAAAATGTCTATCAGATATGTATGATTCCAAAATATCCGAATATTGTTTTGGCAGAAACCTTTTTAGTTTAAAATTAAGGCCTTCATGCCACACTTTGTCAAATGCTTGTGCTACATGTAGAAAAACTGCAGAACAAACTTTTTCCTCCTCTAGTGCTTTTTCTATTATATTAGTAATTCTGTGTACTTGATCTATCGTGGAATGCTTGTCTCGAAAACCAAATTGATGAGATGGAATAATTTCTTGTCTTTCTATGATGGGTTTTATTCTTTTAAGCAATAATTTTTCATAGAGCTTGGATATAATTGGCAGCAAAGATATTGGCCTGTAAGATGACACGTCATGGAGTGGTTTTCCCGGTTTTGGAATCATGATAACTTCTGCAACTTTCCACAGTTTAGGTACATACCTAAGCCTAAAAGACGCATTAATTAGGTTGCATAGTTTTACGATAGCTTTTCTGGGGAGTTGTTTTATGACTACCCCGTTAATAAGATCATACCCTGGGGCTTTTTTCGAATTAATATTTTTGATTTCTGTTAATATTTCTTTTGGTGATGTAAGCTTAATATGGTCCTCGATTTGATGGGGTTCATTTAAATGAAAGTGTTCATCTGGTGCTTCGTGGGGCTGAAATGTTTTTTCTAAATGACTTGCAAAAATATCTGCTTTTTCTTCGTTACTCCTTGCCCACTGGTTGTTAGATTTTCGTATGGGTGGAATTTGGATAATTGGTCTTTTAAAATCTTTGGTTGCTTTCCAAAGGGAATAGTCGGTATTTTTATCATCTGTAAGTTCATTAAGAAAATGGTTAATAGATTCATTTTTTATTACTAGAATTTCTCGCCTAATGCGCTGCGTCATGTTGTTGAGATTTGTTTTGTCCCGAGGATCACGGCTTTGTTGCCACTTTCTTCTTAGTTTCCTTTTTTCCAATATAAGGTCTCTAATTTCCTTTGGATAGTTTTTTCCCTTAAAAATTCTCTTTGGTTTTGGACTGTTTTCCCAAGCTGCTTGTTGAATATTTGTAACAAAATAATCAACTTCTTTATCGATTTGTTCTGGCGTTTGCAATGGTACTGATAGGTTTATTTTTTCTGACAGACTTTGTTTAAAACTAATCCAGTCAGTCAGTTTATTAACTAGTGAGATATTTGCTTCTTTCTTTATTATGTTTTTACTAAGAGTTAGAATAATAGGTGAATGATCTGAGTGTAAATCAAAACTTTCTTCTATATCTACAAAACTTAAAGATATATTTTTTACTATAAAAAAATCAATTAGATCTGGAATTTTTCCTGGATCTGTTGGATAGTATGTGGGCTTACCAGTTGATATCGGCTCACATTGATATTCACTAATAGCTTGCAAAAGTTCTTTTCCTTTAGAATTCGTCAGTCTAGATCCCCAGTAGGTATTTTTTGCATTAAAGTCACCTCCAATTATAAAACGGTTTCCTAATTTTCTGAGAAAATTAAGATATTGATTTTTCTTTAGTAAGTGCCTTGGTGGTATATAGACAGCACTTATGACTAATGTATATGTTTTGGTTTTTACACTTACTAATGTAGCTTGAATCTCTATGGTTTTATATCCCATCTCCTCATAGTGTGATATATTTTCTTTAATTATTACAGCACTTCCCCCATGTGCAGTATTGCTAGGGTGAGTTGTATGATACACTTTATAACCTTTAAATTTAATGTGAGACTGGTTAGTGAAATGCGTTTCTGACACAAGACAGACGTCAATTTTTTCTATGTCTAGAATAACTTGCAAGTCTTGCTGATGTTGCAAGAGACCATTGGCATTCCAAGCTAGGATTCTAAGATTACTGACCATTTTGAGGCATATTGGTAGCTCCGTTATTGCTACTTTCTAGTTTAGTTAATCGCTCATCAAGTTTGTTCAATTTCTCCAAAATTAATTGTAGTGTTTGTTCCATAGTATTTTGACTACTGATATTAATATCAGGTATAGTAGCTGTGGCTGCTACTTGGCTGTATGTCCTTGTCACAGAGTTTTGTGTGACTGTGTTTCTTGTCTGTTGGTTTTGTCTATTTGTACTCACGTTTGGTATGAGATTCGGTTTCTTAGGTTTATTTTTCAATTTTTGTATTTCCTTAGCAACAAGGCATCCTCTGTAGTTAGCAGGATGCTTGCCTCCACAGTGGATGCATTTTGGCTCAGATTCTTTTGGTTTGGGGCATTCTACAGTAAGATGTTTCCCCGTGCATTTTACGCAACGTGGTTCTTTAGCGCAATATTTTTGCGTGTGTCCATAAGATTGGCATCTTTTGCATTGAGGGACTAACTTTGAGGTTTTTAGTGCTTTTATTTCCACTTCAATCCCAAGGATACTGGAAATTTCAAAAATTTTGTTGATATCTTCATCGTGGCTAAATGTGAGCATAAACATGTTAAGAGGTTGTCTTGTTCTCCATTTAAGTTTGTTGCGGGCCTCCAGTGCCTTAAAACCTTTTTTTTGTAGATCAGCTACAATTTTTTGTGGGTCACATGAGAAGTGTAGCCTATTCGCTATTACTCTAATTGGCCTTATTTGTTTGTTTTCGTATGAGTGCCATTGATGCTTTATTTCATTAAGCATTTTAGTAACCAGCCGATAGCTGTCTGCGTCTTGTACATTTATTTTAATATTTTCGTTATTTAAAACTTTTATTTTAACTCCTTGTATGATATTTAACTTTTCATAAATATCATTAAAATTATTTACGCCATTTACCATAATCGGTGGAGGTAATGGAGCTTTTTTAACCTTAGTTGGGGGTTCTTCATTTTGTGTTTTATTGGAGGGCTCTCCAGTGCCCGAGCTTTGTTGTGGTGGTGAGAGTGAAGTATCCATTCGACGTTTTTTCCAACCTTTTCCTTTTTGTCTGATCCACTCAGTTTCTCTTGCCAGATCGTCCTCATCAGTAATGTAGTCCATGTCAGACTCTTCTTTTCTAGGGACTTTTGTCTCTAAATCTGCAAATTTTCTTTGCATACTTTCCAGTTGACTTCGGAGATAATCCACTTGTACACTAAGTGAATTTTTTTCGTTTTGGGATTTTTTCCATTCGCTATATAAAACTTCTTCATTTTGTGTTCTAGCATGGCTATCCTGAAATAATTCGGCATTATCCATTTTTTCTTGATTTTGTTTGGGCTTTTCGCTAATTTTTAAAACAATTTCACAGGTGATGGTACACTTTTTTTGCTTTTAAACATGATATATTATTTATAATACACATTGTATATAGATTTTTAACACAGGTATTTCGCGCGCGAGGTTTATTGTAAACAAAACAAACTTCGACTTTGACGTCGTTAGTACTATCATGCAGGTACGATGCAATATAACCGTACTGAACTGCGATCGAACGAATACTGTGAATTGAGAAGAGATTGAAGTTTTTTGATAGTAGAGAATCACATTTACGAAAGAATTTTCGGGAGTGGCTCTAGTTTTGGCCTTTAATGTACATATAATCGGTTTTGTATACATGGAAACAATAATAAAAGACCTTTTTTTGTTGTAGAATCACTTTAACTCAAAAACTGGAATGGAGAGTTTGATGGTAGTACCAATTTCAAAAGCCTCGGCTAACCAGAGAGCAGGAAGAGCTGGAAGAGTAGCGGCTGGAAAGTGTTTCAGATTGTACACCGCTTGGTAAGTTTTACCTTTTTACCTTTTTCATAGCGAGAAACGTTAATCAAAAAATACACCTTAACACCAACCCGCCTTAATGGTTAAAAACACAATCTTCATAGCTCGTTACAGGTACATATTGTAATAAATATTTTTTAGTGAAATCTGACTCACTTTCCGCTCATTAATTTGTTTTTGTTATTTTTAAAGGAAAAATGCCTTTTCCACATATAAATGTCATTAAACCCTCTCATAAGTTTTGTTGCAAAAAGACTAGATAAAATAATATTTCGAGTAAGCCAATACCCGTTCATTTCTAAAAAACGTGCTGGGTTTCATTCGGTTATCCCTTGGTTCTCGTTTTTCCTTTTTTTTAATACTTGTCAAAAAAAAATGTAAGACTTACATTAAAACACCCGAACACGCCAACGTTTTTTAGAGAAGTCCCAGTACGTTCTCTCCCAAGAAGCATGCGAAGTTCGTTTTCAACAATTCATAAATTTGTATTTTGCCCCCACTTCGCTCACACGCGGTTAATAAAAAGACCCTTAAGCGCTATATCATAAATAACACAAGTCGATAAGTACTGGTCAATGGTAGAAACGAAAAAAAATATAAGCGAAATTGAGTCAAGTTTCAGTAAAAAATATTTCTCAAACACATGTTTCGCAGACTACCGTTGATGATCTTTGATCAATTTATTCTACTAATCATGGAACACCCCGAATTTAAAATTTTTCTGGTTAGTAATTTTCACATTGTTATTTTTTTTATGTACTGACCCTTGTGCCGAAGGACTTCTTTGACACATTGTTTAAGCCCTTATGATTATGGTTGCAAATACCAAAACGCGTCAAGGATAGGAAATAAAGACTGCATTTTTGTTAAATTTAGTTTTATTTATCTGTTAAGAATTCAGTGTGGAGCAAAGGACCCCAACACTACACATCTAGAGTCTATATACACTTCATAATGGTTTTTAGCTAATATCCATACCAAGCGAAAGAAAAAATTAAATAAACAAAATTATGTGAAACACATTGCGTGGTACGTCATTCAAAAGGCGTTTTAAATATTTTTCAAATAAACCAAAAATCACTGGTGTAAGTAATAGTAAATCACCATGTCCGTGTTTGATCAAAATGGACAGATTTTATTTATTTTTTAAAATTTTATTTTAAAAAGTACTGACAAGAATTTTTTTAAATATTTGATATTTTCTTCATTATTGATGGGTAGAATTTGCGTGCTTAAAATCTTTACAATATCTTTACCTTCCTAACCCGCACAGCAATGGCTAAAGAAGGTATTGTTTTCGAAGAAAATTTTTTTGAGATAACACCGAAAATGTGTTATTTGGGTGTATTTTGACCTACCTAGCAGTATCGTCGTGATGTCTGTCTGTGTAACTCTGTCCGTAACACGATAGCTCCTAAACCGCCCAACCGATTTTCATGAAATTTTTAGGTAAAATAGTATTCGATACTGTAACGAGCTGATTAGATTTTGGTCGAAATTCATCAATGCTAATGACAGTTTTTTGACATTTAATAAGCTTAAAAAATGATTACTTTTTATCGAAGCGTCGCATAAAAATACTGTTTTCGGAATATTGGGGGCAATTCTTTAAAATTTGAAATAATTTGAAACAATCTGAAAAAATTTGACGCCTCAAATTTTACCCCTAAATCATGGCAACATCGTAAATTTCAGTTTATTATACAGCGTCTAAAACCGAAAAATGAGGAAAAATATAATCTAAAACCTACCTTTAAACCCGATTCCTGATAATTCAATATTTTTCCGGGATTGTTGATGATGCACAGGTTCTTAAAAAATTGTATTTTTCCGGAAAAAAACAATAACAAAACCATGAGACGTTTTTCTGACTTCGTTAAAGTTGGATTCAAATAACATGCAAAGCGAACGAAAACACAGCCTTCGTAACTACGAAGGCTGCGACCAAAGCGAATGGCTAAGTACAGCCGACCACAAAATCAAACGTATTATTATGTTAACGAAATCAAATGAATCTTAGGAAAAAAAATATTAGGCTTGATAAGTTATGATATGAAAAAAAAAATAATACCCGGATTTATTGCAACCCGTGGCCCAAAAAATAACCTTTGAATATATAAATATCAAACTTGTTGTATTATTATTATCATATAATTAAAAATAATGTTTGTCTAATATTTCTTATCAGGTATGAGAAGAGAAAGAAAAAAAGTCTGCCAAACCCAGGTTATAAAGGTTAAGTTCAGGTCTGCTACAGGGTGACCTTAAAATTTATTATAGATTTGTTTAGAAATTCTAGTTCTCTACTTAACAATAAAAAGTTGAAAATAGCCCAAAAAGTTAAACTATGTATTAACGGATTATTTCAAATTTAGGTTCAGGGGGTGAGTTACAGGGTGATATCAAAAATAGTTGTACAATTTACATTCTTAAAAACAACTTTGTCAGGAGTTTTACTTAGCAAACAAGAGTTAGAAATACCTTAAAAAATCATATCACTAACATATTGTATTACCTTTAGAGACAGCAAGTTAGCTACTGGGTGATATCGAAATTATTAGTGTATTTTTCTAAAAATCACATTTTTAGAAAACAATGTTGTCAAGAGCTTTCGTTATCAGAAAATGCTTAGGAACACGTTAAAAAATCATGACATTAACTGACTATTACCTTTAGGTCCTTGGAGTAAGGTACAGGGTGATATCAAAATTAGTAAAACACTTTTGTAAAAATCACAATTTCAAAAATCAACTTTATCAGGAGTCTTGGTGAGCAAAAAATAGTTAGGAATTGTAAACAAACCATACTATTCACTAACTGCGTTACATTTAGGTCCAGTAGGTAAGATACTAGTAGTAAATTTTTTTATAAATCATATTTTTAAAAATAACTTTTGGCCTCACCTTACTGTTTACAAACCAAGAACATATAAGTTAGGGTTTCTTGAGCGATCTATTAAAAGAATATTACGTTAATTACTTTTCCGCACAATTTTACTTTTTCGCATCATTTTTACTTTCCTCACGATTTTTTTCCGCACGTCCAAATTGCAAGAACCTTTCCGTCCACAATCGTTTTCAAATGAAAACCCGTCCTCCTACACACAAGTTTCATTTTCAAGAAGTGCTGCTGAACCGATGCTACCAGAAGCACCGAATGAAGAATCCTGTAATGTGTTACAGCCTGTACAGACCAATATACCTTCCTCCATTCACTACAGTAGTAATTCTAAGCAGCAAACTGATCAAGGCATTTCTGTAGTGGGCCAAACACCAACCAATCAACAAACAGAAAGTTCACTTTCAATTTCAATATCTACCATCGTTAACTTTTTCGTTATTGTTAATTAAATGTTCTTTACATAAAGTTTCTTTTTAATATATCATAATAAAAAAATCCTGTTTTATTATTTTTCCGTGCATAAAAAAAATCAAGTAAAAATAAAAGTTAAAAAAACGTACGGAAAAGTAACTTTTCCGCACTAGTGCTGAAAAATTTCTTTTTCGCACGATTTTTGTTTTGTTAAAAATGAAGATATTTAGGACTCATTAAATGATTTATGTAACAATTCTATCTTACGTATCATTTTCTAGCATTATTATAAAATCTTTGCGAATTAAAACATGTTTTTTGATAAAGAAGATGGACAAAAACACTCGTAGGAAAAATATTGTACCTAATTCTTGCGGAAACTATCTTTTCCATCCTTGACGGCTTGCCCGAACTCCGCTCCGCGTCGTTTGTGCAACTGCCGTCACGTGCGGAAAAGTACCTCTTTCCGCACTTGTTAGGTAAATAACTATTGTACAAACAATTAAAAGCCTAAGCGATACAAAAAAATATTTATGTAAAAGATATTTAAAATTTAAAGGTAAAAGACCTTAAGTGGGATGAAACTACTGCTTTTGTTGATTTGGAGTTTTCAGTAAAAATAGCTAAAGAAGTAAAGAAATATATCCCTTTATCAGACAACCAAATAGCTATGTAGCGGTACATGTATTAACAGATTTTTTGAAAGAAATGCAAAATGTTGAGTCGCTTCACTTTGGAAGAAGTCTATATACAAGTAATTAAATAAAACGTACGTACGGGACAAAAATATTTCTGTGCAGGTTGTTGTTTGTCAATGTAATTAAATGTAATATTTATTATGTGTATTTGTACAGTCGGGGACTTTTTAAATTGCCGCTCTGGAAAATAAAAAAAATTCCTATTTGAAATTCGGAAAAGCAATTTAAACCAAACCAAAAAAATTGTGAACTTTACCACTGTCTGTATACATACGTATTTAAAAATTTATTGTTTTTGATTTCTTTAATTGATTAATTTTGACAGAAAAAAAATAAAACGGCCATTTAAAAAGTCCCCGACTGTACATTTTTATATTGAGCAAGCTTAATAATTATAAGGGTTTGATTTGGCTCGGTTTGGTTATGTTAAATAGATAACTTGGGTGTCAAATTGTTGCCTAAAAAACATGCAAATTTGTGAAATAACAACGAAGACAGTTTCTTCCTGTAAATAAATGTGCAGATTTTTATATTTATCGTGTATGTTTGTCAATGTTTGCATTAGGCAAGCCTAGTGAAGGCTTTCGTTTTGTTACATTAAATATATATTTTAGGGCCAAGATTCTAAAATATCTTGTAAATTTGTTAATCAACAAATCAAACAAATGTAAAATATTTGTAAAAAAATTTTGATTTACTATTTGTATTTGTTAATTTTTATATTGACCAACTGGTTCGGTTTGATTCTATTAATTGTATATTTTGGATGAAAAATTTTTGTCAAATAAGCATGTAAATTTGTGAATTAACAACGAAGGCAGGCAGGTTTTTCTGTAAATAATTATTGTACATTTTTATATTGACCAACCTTATTTATATGGGTTTGGTTCGGTTTGGTTATACTTGATATGTATTATAAAGCCATGATTTTTTCAAACTAACTTGTGAATTTGTAAAAGAACAACGAACCAAGATGTTGTTACGTAAATAAATGTAGGGATTTTTGGATTTCTCATGTGTATTTGTAAACTTTTATTTTGACCAAGGTTAGTTAGGGGCTTAAGTTGATTTGGTTATATTAACTAATAAGTTTTAATGTCAAAATTTTATCATATTAACTTGTAAATTTGTCAAATAAATAGTAAAAGTTTTTCACGTAAATATATGTAAATATTTTTGGATTTATTTATTCATTTCACCCTGTAGCTCACCTCCCTTGTTTTTTAAAAATGTGATTTTTCAAAATCTTTACTGCTATTTAGATATCACCCTGCAGCTTACCTACTGGAAGTAAATGAAATTTAGTAAGTGGTATGATTGCTTAACGTGTTCCTAACTATTTTTTGCTAACAAACGCTCCTGACAACGTTGATTTTTAAAAACGTGATTTTTACGAAATTTTATTACTAATTTCGATATCACCCTGTACCTCATTTCCTGGACCTAACGGTGATACAGTCAGTTAATGGTATGATTGTTTAACGTATTCCTAACTATACTTTGCTAACAAAAGCTTCGGACAACCTTGCTTTTTAAAAATGTGATTTTTAGAAAATTTACACACACTAATAATTTCTATATCACCATGTAGCTCAATTCCTGGACCTGAAGGTGATAAAATCTGATAATGGTATGATTGTGTAACGTGTTTCAAATAATTTTTTGCTAACGAAAGCTCTTGACAACATTGTCTTTTAAAAATTTGTTTTTTAGAAAATTACGCTTCTAATTTCGATATCACCCTGTAGGTCTCTCACGTCCTGGATCTAAAAATAATACAATAAGTTCATGATACATATTTTAATGTATTTCTTACTCTTATTTGCTAACTAAAACTCCTGACAGAGTTGTTTTTTAAAAATGTGATTTTAATTAAGATTTACTACTATTTTCGATATCACCCTGTAACTCACCTCCTGGACCAAAATTTGATCTAATCCGTAAATAGTAGTTTTTTAGGGCTATTTTCAACTTTTTATTGCTAAGTAGAAAATTAGAATTTTTTAACAAATCTATAATATTAGGCACACAAGAAATTTTACATAATTATACAAACAATATTTTTAATTATACGAATTTATAGAAAGTTTGAAATTTATGTTTTAAAGGTTTGTTTCTTGGGTCCCGTTCATTTTATTCATATTATGAACCTATTTTCAGGTCGGCTGTACGCAGTTCCCTGCCTATATGTGTGGCTCCCTCTAGGGAGCGTGTCGCAAACTTAAGTTTTCCTTGCACAAAGTGACCACGTGGTCGTGGCACCCCTGAAAAATTCCGCCTTCGACTTATTTTCGTCAGATGGAGACTGTGGCGACTATTCTTAGGGTCACTGCATCCTGAAAGCCTGGCATCTTCCAACGAGCGGATAGTTCACAACTTGCATTCCATTTGCTATTGGTTGACATAGTCAGGCGGGATTTTTTAAATTAAAACTCTCCTGTCCTCGTTTTGGGGGGTTGAAATCGGTGTTAAACCAAACTGAAACAAAACCTAACCGTGGTCAATTGATGGGAAACGTATCCTGACCGGGGCGTATCTGGACAGGTTAGGATACGTTGTCGAATAATTTATCAGGGTTAGGTTAACACCGATTTCGACAGGAAAACAGGATAGGGAAGCTAATTAAAAAAAAATATAATATGTTTTTAAAAAACAATAAAAAAAAACTCATCGGCATATGCATAGATTTAGTTAAATTCAATAGGTATGTACTACACAAACCACTACTCTTTTTAGTCACTTACAACTAGTATATATTCGTATTTTACGCCGAAAGCTGTAAACATAAAGTTTGTTAAATGCTTGACTGGTGGCACCCAGCGGCGTAGCGTGCCCGAAAGGGCGGTGGGGGCGACAGCTAAAAAGGGCGCCTCTGAAAACTGATGAAAAATCTTACGGCAAAAAAAAAATAACCGCGCCGTAGAAATTTGAACCGCGCCGTCTCCAAAAAAAAAAAAAAGGTCATCATATGTCAGGGGGCGACCGATAAGTCACAAGGGCGCGTCTGACGAAATCTTGCAACTAAAAACACCAAAAAACACAAAAAAGGTCATCATGTATGAGGGGGCGGCCGATACGACACAAGGGCGCCACTACCCTCGGGGCGGGGGGGGCGACGAACCCCCCGCGCCCCCCCCCCCACGCTACGCCGCTGGTGGCACCATCTCTTAATATAATATAATAATAATCTTAAACGGCAACGTTCAACATTAAAAAGTCAGCTGACTATTTCGACCAATAGCAAACGGAATGCAAGTTGTGAACTAGCCGCTCTCCCAGGGGTAGCGACACCAAACATAACCTCATTTACGAAAAACTCAAATCTGACACTGTCAGGAGCATAGCTTTTTTTATGTTTAAAAAAATTAAATGGTTTACAAATGTTACGTAAAGAACTGTCCGTCACATCCGGTATATAAATTTTACTGTCCAAATAAACAAACCTAAAAAAACTAAGTTTTTTATGATTTCAAATTTATTAGGACCCTGTGTTAGGACCCACACAGCGAAGGAAACCAAAAATATAGTTTGCATGTTTTATATATATTCTAAAATATAGAAAACTATTATGTTGGGTTTTGTATTATTTAATAAATGTTTTATGCTCTCTACGGAATAAAGGTGTACGTTTAATCCCTTTTTTCATGGGCTAAGGTAGTATTTCTTGTCCCCAGTGATTGAAAGTAATTTCTTTAAAACCATAAAGGCAAAATATAGGTTTTTGGATTATTTTATTTTATCATAATACAAAAAACAAAAAGGAATATATACACGATACCGATTATTTTGTTCCAGCTTGCCGTAAGCTTACTTTACTTTGCCGATGGCTTGGTTCGTTTTGATCGTTATTGTGTCCTTAGGCATAGAATATTGCTTCCATATAAACGAAGCATTTAACTTTCTAGACTTCTCCAGGCTGTAAACCAGGAAACTGTGAAATTTTCGAAATTCTGTTTATTGCATCATTTCCATGCCCATCTCAAAGTAAGAATATGCTTTATTTTCCATCTTCGAGAAATGTAATTCGAACTTTTTCTCGAGTAAACTTAATTAGTTTGTTATGAAATAAATAATATTTTTCCACATTGTTTGTTATAAGGTCACTCATCGTCAAGCAAGCTTTACCTTGCTTGACGATGAGTGACCTTTGTTTGTTAGCATCTGACTGACTTTTGTTTAATGTAATGCCATGACAACTATCACTGCCCACTGTTTTTTTATATACTTGACATGCTAAAACTACAGAACGGTAAGTGGTTTAATACCTATTTATTTAGTTTATGATTATTATTATTTTTAGTATATAAAAATAAACCTTGGCATTAAAGTCCCTTTTAGTCACTTAGCAAATTATAGCCCTTCTTCCGGTCGAACATGAAAATTCCCGCCGTGGTATTAAAAGTAAACACTGCACGCTCCAGGTTTATAATATACCTACTATTATTTTTATTATTGTTCAAAAAAAAGCGGGCGGCGAAGAAAAGGTCGAAAATAAAAAAGTCGAAAATACAAAAGTTCGAAAGTACAAAAGGTCGAAAATACAAAAGATTGAAAAACAAAAGGTTCAAACAAAGATCGAAAGTAGCTACACTGTAATGATTGCAAAACAAAGTAGAATTAAGAGACACACAGGTACACACACACACTCATAGAAAAGTTTTAAAAAAATCAACATCCAATAAAAACTCAAGGTAGCAACACGACGGGTCGCAGAACTTTGTTCGAAAACATTTTCTTCGAACGGAAATTTTTATGAAAACCATTTCTTCTAATGAAAATTTGTTTGAAAACATTTTTTTTAAACGGAAATTTATTCGAACACCATTTCTTTGAACGGAAATTTGTTCGTAAGTAATAGTTGTTCAAAAACATTTTCTTCGAATAGAAATCATTTTCTTCGAAAGCAAGTTTTTCGATAAAAGACGCTCTAGACCTGGATTTCCAAACCTAACACAATTCATATAGTTTGACTACGGCAAGGTCTTTTTAACATATTTTTTCAAAAAAACCCTGACTTCTTTCCCGGGATCGTAAACATTCTGAAAATTTGTCTACTTTCCTCCTTTTGGAAGGTCGAAATTGGTATTTTCCTAAACTTTGTCAATTGATCGCAAACGTATCCGAACCGGTCCAGATACCTCCTGATATGCTCAATTAAGAAAGGTTAGACTAACACCGATTTCAACCTTCCAAAATGAGGACCGGAAAGCTAATTTAGGGAAATCATTTTTCGACAATAGGTCTCGGTTGGTTCGGTTTGGTTTCACACCCTCTAGGATCCCGGGAAAGAAGTCAGGGAAGTTTTTATTTCCAAAAATTGTTAGAAAAAAACCCCATTAGTCGAACTATATGAGTTGTGTTAAGTTTGGCAAGCCAGGTCAAATTTTTTTTTCGAAAAATTTGTTTTCGAAAAAATGTTTTTGAACAAATTTTCATTTTAAAAAAATATTTTCGAACAAATTTCCGTTCAAAGAAAATGTTTTCGAACACATTTCTGTTCGAAGAAAATGATTTCGAAAAATTTCTGTTTGAAGAAAACGTTTTCGAACAATCTTTTGTTCGAAGAATATGTTTTAGAACAATTTTTGGTTTAAAGAAAATGATTTTCGAAGTTTATGCTTTCGAACAATAATATTAAGATATTTATATGAAATGTACTATAAAAATATAAATAATTAAGCCGAACCTTACGAAAACTCGAACTGTATTTGGGCATTTTTTGTCTTTTGATAAAATGTAAAATTCGGAATAAAAAGATACTAAAAAAAACCACAATACCAAAAACACCCAAAAAAAATGGGAAAAAACCTTGGAAAATAAATTAAACAGTGCGAAAAATAGCGTATAAACATCGTGATAAAATTTTCATTTTATCCCTTGATATATTATATACTATTAATAAACTTTTAACATAGAAATGTATTTCTGTCCTGTTTGTTTATTTATTACGTATTATTTTTATACAAAAACAGAAATAATATTTAAAAGAAAATAATTTTTAACAATAATACCTACAATAAATATTCATAACCCAAAAACTCAAGGAACATATTTTTTATTTCTTAAGCTGTATAAAAACGAGTTCTTTTTAAGTTCTATTAAAACATTTTTCTTTTCTCAGACTGTATAAAAATGAGTATTTTTCACGAACGTCTATGGAATTTTGAGTACGGTTTTGACACTCGTGTCGCTACCCCTGGGAGACGCTAGACTTCCAGGATGCAGTGACCCTAGTATTTCTAATTACACTATCCAAAACCTTATGGGGCAGCCTTCGTTTAGTTTACGACAGAGACAATTTATTATTTTCTCTCTGGTTTACGAAGCCTGTGTCATGGGCCGTCACTGAAGAACAGCAGTTTCTATATGGGAGGACCCCCCAGAATAAAAAACTATATACGTGCCTAGCTTTTTTTAAAAGTAAAAAAATAATAACCACTTCAATAATTTGACCAGTATCCCACTTGGTCAGATTTTTCTGGCAGATTTTAAAGAAATAATTTGACATTCCCTTAAAAATCCGTTCAAATATAACGGTGGCAACAGCGTAGAGCTAATTTTGTAGCGACCCTTCCACGACATGCAGTTAGTCCCTCTTTGTTAATTTTACCGTGAAAAACAAAGAAAGAAAGTAAACTTAGCTGACCTCATAAAGAAAACGAATAGGACTCATAAATTTGAAAGAAATGTGACGAAATGTGACGAAATTTGACATTTCAGTTTGTGTGGTTAATAGTGAATTTATTTACAATTTTAAATTAAAAATTTTCAACAAATTACGGGTTTTTAATTAATAACAAATATTATATCGTGACGCTACATCTATCAAAAAGTGGGAAATGGCCTTTTAGGTAAGTTTTTAAGTTTAAAAATTGCCTTTTAAACGAGAAATCTTAAGCGCCAGATTATGTCACATTTTGTCAAATTTCGCCAGATTTTTTGAAATGTAAAGAATTGACCCCATTGTAGCACATTTTTTCAAAAATTTGTACTATAACCAAAAACTTGGTAGGAGCTTTCGTTTCGGAGATATTTACCAAATACTGTTTTTAAGGTGGATATAGCATGGAGTTTACTTGGAGTGGGCTAATGGGTTAGGAACGTATCAGATCCGTCATGGATCCATTTATTTTTCTAAATGTTTGAAATTAACTATTTCTGCAGGTCTTACAAGCACGAATTAGAAGACAATACCATACCAGAAATCCAAAGAATCAACCTGGGAAACGCAGTTTTAATGTTAAAGGCTCTTGGAATCAACGACCTAGTTCATTTTGATTTCTTAGACCCTCCGCCCCATGAAACTTTAGTTCTAGCCTTAGAACAACTCTATGCTTTAGGCGCGTTAAATCATCATGGAGAATTAACAAAACTTGGCAGAAGAATGGCAGAATTTCCCGTAAATCCGATGATGGCAAAAATGCTGCTAGCTTCGGAAAAATACAAGTGTTCGGAAGAAATAGTAACAATAACGGCAATGTTGTCTGTAAATGGAGCAATATTTTACAGACCCAAAGATAAGATAATACATGCAGACACAGCTAGAAAAAATTTTAATCATCCGGGTGGGGACCACCTAAGTTTATTAAATGTTTATAACAATTGGAGGGATACAGACTATTCCACGCAATGGTGTTACGAAAATTTTATTCAATATCGATCCATGAAGCGGGCGAGAGATGTCAGAGAACAACTAGCGGGTCTTATGCAAAGAGTAGAAATCGAGTTGGTGTCAAACATTACAGAAACTGTCAATATTCGAAAAGCCATAACAGCCGGTTACTTTTATCATATAGCGAGACTATCGAAAGGAGGGAATTACAAGACTGTGAAACACAACCAAAGTGTCACAATTCATCCGAATAGTGCGCTTTTTGAAGAGTTGCCTCGATGGATTTTGTACCACGAGCTTGTTTTTACGACGAAAGAATTTATGCGACAAGTTATAGAAATTGAAAGCAAATGGTTAATAGAGGTCGCTCCACACTATTATAAGCCCAAGGATATAGAAGATTCGACGAATAAGAAAATGCCCAAAACTGTTGGGAGAAGTACAAAAACTGAGGATTAATTAGGTAGGATATTGTTGTTAAATGTTGTACATACATAAATAAATCATAATTTCCAAACATTTGATTTAGTCTCGTCATTCGTTTTGTGTTAATGTAAATTGGACTCAAGAGAAGATTTTACAAAAACGTCGTTAGATACAAAAAAGATGTGCCTTAACAAGTTGTATCCATAGTGGGTGCCATATTTACCATAAGTTAAAAAGTTCTCAACTTATACAAAAAAATACTCTGCCAATATATGGGCCCCTAAGCTCACACTAGGTACTATAGTTATAGTGTACGTGTGAGCTAATATAACTAAAAACTGAAATATATTTTATTCAACTCCAGACTAAATTACCTTTTGTTTGATACCACACAAGCCATGTTTTGACTTAAACTCAAATTTTTGAAATCTACCCCCACCCTTAAAAAAAAACAAAAACTATAATGTATTTTGTTAAACTCCGGACTCAATTACCTTTCGTTTGATATCACACATGCCATATTTTCACTTAAACTCTAATTTTTGAAATATACCCCCACCCTTTTTTTAAATAAATTAAAATGTATTTTGTTTAACTCCAGGCTCAATTACCTTTCGTTTGATATCACACACGCCATATTTTCACATAAACTCTAATTTTTGAAATCTACCCCCACCCTTTTATTTGGTTTGTGTTCGGTGGATTTTGTTCATTTTTAAATGGGACCATCTCGACCCAAGACCCAGCCTAGGTACCAAATTTCATTAAAATCGGCCAAGCGGTTTTTGAGTTATGCGCGTTGGTCGTTACAGACAGACAGACAGACAGACAGAGCAACAAAAAAGTTTCAAAATCATCTGAAACGCAAAGATATATAAAAATTTTTGAAATCGGAGCAACTTTTTTTTTCTCGACAAAATTAGGATCATCATAGCTCACACTACTATAGTATAGTATATGTGTGAGCTAAAAATACGAAATTCGCCTAGGGGTACCCTAGACACCAAAATTCATTTTTTTCCCAAAAGTTCTGTGTATTAAATGTTTACAACCAATGCAGGGATACACACTATTCCGCGCAACGGTGTTACGAAAATTTTATTTAATATCGATCCATGAAACGGGCAAGAGATGTCAGGGAACAGCTAGCGGGTCTTATGGAGAGAGTAGAAATCGAGTTGGTGTCAAACATGACAGAAACTGTCAATCTTCGAAAAGCGATAACGGCCGGTTACTTTTATCATATAGCGAGACTGTCGAGAGGAGGGAATTACAAGACTGTAAAACACAACCAAAGTGTCACAATTCATCCGAATAGTGCGCTTTTTGAAGAGTTGCCTCGATGGATTTTGTACCACGAGCTTGTTTTTACGACGAAAGAATTTATGCGGCAAGTGATAGAAATTGAAAGCAAATGGTTAATAGAGGTCGCTCCACACTGTTATAAGCCCAAGGATATAGAAGATTCGACGAATAAGAAAATGCCCAAAACTGTTGGGAGAAGTACAAAAACTGAGGATTAATTAGGTAGGATATTGTTATTGAATTTTGTACATACATAAATAAATCATAATTTCCAAAGATTTGATTTAAAGTCTCGTCATTCATTTCGTGTTAATGTAAATTGGACTTAAGAGAAGATTTTACAAAAACATCGTTTAGTTACAAAAAAAAAGGCCTTAACAAGTTGTATCCATAGTGGGTGCCATTTTTATCATAGGTCGAATGGTTTCGAGTTATACTAAAAAAAACTACGAAATTGGCCTAGGGTTACCCTAGACATCAAAATTTAATTTTTTCTTAAAGAATTACAAGTGGAAAAAAGTCTTTAAACTTTACAGTAAACACCATGTTTAATAAATGTTTATAGCCAATATTCCACGCAATGGTGCTACGAAAATTTTATTCAATATCGATCCATGAAGCGGGTGAGAGATTTCACAAAACAACTAGCAGGTCTTATGCAAGGAGTAGAAGTCGAGTTGGTGTCAAATATTACAGAAAATGTCAATATTCGAAAAGCCATAACGGCCGGTTACTTTTATCATATAGAAAGACTGTCGAAAGGAGGGAATTACAAGACTAAAAAACAACCAATGTGTCACAATTCATCTGAATAGTGAGCTTTTTGAAGAGCTGCCTCAATGGATTTTGTAACACAAACTTGTTTTTAAGATAACAGAATTTATGCGGCAAGTGATAGAAATTGAAAGCAAATCGTTAATAGAGGTCACTCCACACTATTATAAGCCCAAGGCAGCGATAATAAACCTGATCTAGATGTTCGCTGCCCAAGGTTGGCGAAGATTCGACGAATAAGAAAATACCTAAAACTGTTGAAAAAAGTACAAACACTGAGAATTAAGTAGGTAGGACATTAAATTATTAAAAATCAAACAAGTTTTCGTGGCTAATCGGGTAAAAAATAAGGGTTTTTTAATTCTCTCGTATTTTTCCGTGGGTAGCTCGAAAGTTCATATAATAATAAGTGTTGACAGTTAACTGTTTCGTCCTTATGGGACTCCTCAGAACACTGCTTGGTCAATTGTGACACCCTTGCTAAATTAAGTATACGGTTTTGTCTCTCACCTTACATTTCTAGTAAGAAAACAAAATCTTGCACCCCGCAAGAAGCGCAATCTACCGAAGTACGAGAGAAACTAAAACAGCAGCAGGTGAGTAAAACATCGATCGATGAAAGTATTGATTGAAAGACGTCGGCATCGCGTCAGTCAACGGAGTTTAAAGCCAAATATTAAAAAAATTAAAATTTAGTACCTGTAAATTAAAAATCAAACAAGTTTTCGTGGCTAATCGGGTATTACTCCGTTGACTTTATCGAGTTATGCTAAACAAAACTACGAAATTGGCCCAGGAGTAGCCTAGACACCAAAATTCTATTTTTTCATAAAAGTTTCAAAAGCGGAATAAACGCTTTTAAACTTTAAAGTCAGTACCAAGTTTATTTAATGTTTATAACCAATGGAGGGATAGATACTATTCTCCGCACAAAGCTGGCGAGAGATGTCAGAGAACAACTAGCGCGTCTTATGCAGAGAGTAGAAATCGAGTTAATGTCAAACATTACAGAACCTGTCAACATTTGAAAAGCTATAACGGCCGGTTACTTGAACGTGAACGGAAATTTTCTCTAGATCGTACTTTACATATCCCAAAACGCCTGTTTTGATTTTCACACCCTGTATATTAAAAAACTGTTTTTTTCAATTTACTTTTTGCAAAAACTAAAAGTTTTCGTTTTACCAAAATATGCAGTTACTTTATTATTATAAATTTTGTTCGAATAGTTGTTGGTAAAAAAACCAATATAAAATCTTAAAAGATATCTTAAAGTTGTTGAATTTGTCAACGATATAATAATAAAAAATATATTTGAACAAGAAACATTTAAGATTTTGAGACAAAATATAAATAAAAAGCTTGAAAACGATTGTAGATTGGCAATCGAAACGTAGCGTATTCAAATTCAATTAAAAGATAAGTGGTTTAGATTTTACTAGGCAACTATTTATTTTTATAGAAAGCCACTGACAAATTAGTGATTTTTATTTTTCTAGGAGAAACGCAGTGGTTTTTTATAATTTTTTAAAGTAATTTTCCTTACTAGTGGCGTAATACCCAGAAAAAGTTGTGTTTGTAAAATGAATCCGCCACAAACATATAGATTTTATTTACCCTATATAAAAGGTAATATTGCAAGAACTAAATGTTTTTGAAAATTTTAACACAAATAAAAGCAAGTTAATTAATGTTATTGTTGCTCAGGGGTTGTCTAGCTATATATCATCAAATCGTTCGACTGTGCGACATTAGGAAACTAATAAAAAACTACTTAATCAATTATTGATTATGCTATAGGTGGACAACACTCGCAATTAAAGTGATATGATGTGCGAGCACTTCGTGGTGTTACCTGTGGATCTGACCACCATCTGGTAAAAGCAAAAATATTATTCCCTTTAAGAAAAACAAATAAGGACGAAAGTATTAGAGAAAATGAAAACCTAGAATGCATCGAAGACAATCAAAAATACAACTTTAGAAGTCTAGAAATCGAAAGTACTCAAAGATTGTATCAGAACCGATTAGATGAAAAATTAATAAACACAAATCACTCATTTGAAGAGATATATACAAACATAATAAAAAGCTTGAAGGAAGCAAGCAACGAAGCTGTTGGGTACGAAGATAATAGAAATAACAGGAAGATGTGGTGGACGGACAAAATACAGGAAATGGTCAAAGAGAAAAAACGCACATACTTGAAATGGCTTAGTACTAAGGAGCAAAGAGACCTAGAAATCTACAGGGAAACCAGAAGACAGCTAAGAAATTTGATACGCACTGAAAAAAATTAAATGTTCGAGCGCAAGTGCCACGAGATAAACACACACGTAGGAGGTAGGCAGAGTTCTGAAGTATGGAAATTCATTTTTACAGTAAAAAACCCAACTAAAGAAAAAGTAAACATCCAGATAATCAAACCAGAACAATGGACAGAACACTACAAGGGACTGCTGCAGGAGACGAGACCCGAATATCTGGCAGCCTCTCCGAGAAGAGACATAGAAGTACATGGAGAGGAATATATGCTGAAATGCTCAAATATGGATCAGAGAAACTACTCGAAAATCTCACATATATTATTAATCAATGCATAAACGGACATCCAGTACCTAATGATTCGAAAATTGCATTCATATCCTCAATACATAAAAAAGGAAACAAGCTGGATTGCAACAATTACAGAGGAATTTCAGTAACCAGTGGCGGATCCAAGGGGGGGGGGCACTTGCCCCCCCCCCCCACAGGTTATTTAGAGGGTGCTGTTATGGGTTTTAGGATCAATTTGGCTACATAAAGGTAATTTATATTGCCAATTACCTAAAGAGGTGTTATACAACCAAAAAGTGATTTATAAAGGGAGTATTTTAAAACTGATATTCCTTCTGTTCCTTTTAGATACTTTTAGTTTTATTGATTTCTGATTTATAAAGAAGGTCTTATAAAACCTTTTTACCTAAAGTTTTTAAAAAGAAATAAATATAAACTTTGGTCATTTAGTTTTTTTCATTACTTTAGGTCATCACAAAAGTGTTTTGTAATAGAGCTAAAAGGTTACCTTATATCCTTTTGTTTTTATAGTTACCTAGTTTCCTTAAGGTTTTTAAGAGTGGTAAATATAAACTTTAGACTTTTGGTTTTTGCCATTACTTTTAGGCATTTTAAAAAGGTTTTATAGGAAGGCCTAAAAGTAAACTTAATTCTTTTGTATTTATACTTACCCATAGCTGTATATTAAATATTATTTAAATAGGCGGCCATGTAAAACCTTGTTTCCTTAAGGGTTCTAACAGAAGTAAGTAAATACTTTTGTTTTATTTTTTTTTAGGTATTTCTCGTAAAAATAATAGATTGATTATTTAAAGCCCAATAATTAATAATTGTTGAGTTTCGGTCCTCCTGGGTAGGACACCCAGGCCTAGATAAGGCTTGTTTAGATGGCCAATATAAGAGGTAGCCCTCCAACCTGCAGGCACAACGAATATCATTGCACTGGCCCTCTCGATTGTGTCGAAATTGCACGATAAAAAACATTTAAAAGTGTTTTGCGCTTTAAAAAACAAATACAAAAAATTTAAGTGAGGTTATGTTGACTATGTTTACGTTGTTTTTTTTTTGTTGGTTTCATAAGGGCACTCAAAAATCCTTGTTGCGATACAGTAACAAATAAAACCAAGTGAGTAAAGAGAACATATTTATCTAGTCGTTTTAGCGATGTTTTTTAACAATAATTTTACTTTAATTTTGATTTATGTAAACGAAACAGACTTTTTTAATGGTGAATAGTGTAAATTATTTTTTTTTATTTTAAATATTTGTTTTTTTGTTATCAAAAAACTATTAAAAAGCATTTTTGAGTTGGCGCGCTTGTTTTGAGAGCTTTTCAGATACGATTTTATCAGAAAATTAAATCTGGCAGGCAATTTGATCATCAACCAAACGACAAACTCGGTATATTTTTATGTGATAAAATAATTTTGGGACTCTGACATTTTTGGCAATTTTGTGATCTACCTAAATTATTTTATATAGCCATTGTGAATCTAAAATATCGCCATAGCTTTTATAGGAAAACTTCTTTACTCTAAAGGTATTATGGTATTCAACAGAATCGCCAGGATACCAAATTACCAAATCTAGTTTTATAATAGGATAGAGGACGTTTCTGAGTTGCTTTTAGAACCTGGCATAATAGCTTTAGGCTCTAAAAGGTTCTATACTGGTGGAACCGCTAGAGGGCGAAGCTGGAGTTTATTTCTTATGGTTTTATAGGAGGTCTAAGGGGTATATAAGGGTAATGGGAACGTGCTAGCGACCAAACATTGAAACTAATAGTTTTAAGGAAAGGCACTGGCAACCTTTTAGCTTCTGCTATAAATAAAGAAATGTTACTTGGGTGTTACCTTTGTGGACCTACAAAAAGTATATGATACCGTTCCAGTAGAAAAATTATGGACAGTTTTAGAGCAAACTAATATCAATCATACATACATAAAAGCGATAAAAGAACTATACAAAGGGTCAAAATCTAAAATTAAAATTGAAAATCGACTTTCAAAAGAATTCCTGGTAACAAAAGGCTTAAGACAGGGATGTTGTATCTCTCCAACTCTTTTTAAAATATATATCGCAGTAGCTCTAAAAAACTGGAAACGTAAAGTGCACGGCATGGGAATACAACTTAACGACCGATTTACCATATACACACTACAGTTTGCTGACGACCAAGTAATTGTGGCTAATGATAAAGAAGACATGGAGTATATGATGAGAAAGTTAACAGGAGAATACCAAAAGTGGGGATTAACAGTGAACGTGGACAAGACACAGTACTTATAGACAAACAATATCTCCATGCAATGAGTATGTATACTTGGGTGTCACATTTGATAAGACAGGAACAGACTGTAAAGAATTGGAAAAAGAATAGTAAAAGCAAAAAAAGTTATTGGAAGTCTTAACAGTATTTTATGGAGCAGAGAGATAAAAAAGAATGTAAAATTTAACATATATGAGACAATGGTCAAAAGCACGCTGTTGTATGGAATAGAGACTTGTCGCGTAACAGAGAAATACAAAACAAAAATCGAAAGTGTCGAAATGGATGCAATAAGAAGATCAATGAGAATATCTAGACTAGATCACATAAGAGATGGGATCATAAAGGAAAGAATGGGAATCGAGGGAAGCATAACGGATGACATCACTAAAAGGCAACTGATATGGTACGGCCATGTACAACGGATGAACGACGAAAGATTACCAAAGCAGGTCCTAGAATGGCAACCAATAGGGCGCAGAAAAAGAGGGCGTCCTAAACTAGAATGGCAACAGTCAATCCAAAGATCAATGAGTCAAAAGAATCTGACAGAGGATGAAAAAAACTACGTCGCGTTATCCTTGTCATTGCGACTTATGTCTAACAACGTCGCTTTTGATATAGACGGGACGTCGCCCAATGCCTAATCAATTCACGAATTAAATTTTCACTAAATCTGACATAGGTACATGTCAAATTTAGTCGGACTGATTTAAGTGTAGACACAGCAATGTGTGTAGTGAGAGTTCGTATAGGGATAACTCATCGGATAAGTTAAAACCAAATATAAGTTAGTTATCTCTTTTAAAACTAGGAAGCCGGGTAAGTACACTATTTGTGTTAGTACCAAACTTCTTTAGTAAACGTAGCGCAACATCCTCCTCTTGATTAATTGTAAAGCGACTAAAACGAAGGTTTTTAGGAAAGAAAATATAAGAATTTTATTTTTATAAAACTAGTAACAATATATTCATATCAACAATTTACACTACATTTCACGAAACCAAAAGTACAGATTTAAATGCAGTTCGATTCAGATCAGACATGAATAACAAATGATTTTAATGTAAAATTACATTTTTCTGCACAACAACCTTATAGAAATTGTAAAAAGTATAAAAACACACACACACAAACTCACCAACCGACAGCAAATAGAAAAAAATTGCCTAGGGCCCCATTTATACAAATCAGTTTTGCCAAAAATTACGAAAAAAAATGTTTTTGGCAACGTCAGACACGCACTCGCACTATTGTCTTTTACACCGGAACAAATTTAAATTTTTTTAAGTCTTTGGATTTTGGAAAGATTTACCACTAGTTTACATCATACCGCCCATTCCACCCATGCCGCCCATACCACCCATGCCTCCCATTCCTGCACCTCCTGCCGGTTCTTCCTTTGGAATATCTGTGATGACAGCTTCAGCTGTGGTCAAAAGTGATGCTACTCCCGAAGCGTCCACAAGGGCCGTCCTCACAACCTACGAAAAAAAAAATCAATCTTTATTTATTTCCAAAAAAAATATTATAAAAAAGAGTAACATGAATATTGCAGTCACACGGTTTTAGTGCTATTGGTATTGGTGTTCACAGTAGAGACGAAAGATCTTTGACCGAAACTGTAACAGTTCTTAATGTAGAAGCCAAAAACGAGAACTGAAATGAGTTTCGTTCCATCATCCCGTTGGACAGTCATAAAACCGTACGAGAAATCCAAATGCGCGGGCAATCCCATACGAAATATGTTTTAAAACTATTTTGGTTAGATGGAAAACGACCAAATAACTAGTCCAAAAAATGAATGCTGTAAAGTAGTCATCGATTTACTTCAAACATGTGATCAAATGCAAGAGAGTTAAATTGAGTCACATGACTAAAAGGAAGTGTCGGTTTCGTCGTGTTGCGTAAAGGTAGATCGAAGGCAAAGCATGAACCCAAGAGCTCTAAATTAAAGTTGCACACAGAAAATAGATTTGCACATTTTATTTAAAACAATTACGGCCACGCTAGTTTTATTTCTTACACATGTTCTTAAATTACATTAAGTTATATTCACAAACCAAACCACTACAGACTGCCTAATAAACTAAATATACCAAAAATTAAAACCAACTTGCATTAGCATATTTATTTTTGGGCGAAACTTGTAAAAAAATATTTATTTTTTGTAATGTAACAAGTTTTATGTGAAATTTATAGTGGAAAAGTTTGCATACTTGGAAGAAAACCTAAATAAATAAAACTCTAGTACTGACGAAATAATACCAACCAAAAAATAATAATCAATGAAAACAAAGTGTTTTACGCTCATCAAAAACTGCTCAAGTCAAGGATTCTAACGAGATCTCTGAAACAAAAAATCTGCAATACAATGACAAGACCGGTAGTGACATATGGGTGTGAACCATGGATACTTTAAAAAAAAGCAAATGAACAACTAAAAATATTTGAAAGAAAAATTCTTTGTAGGATCTTTGGACCATTGCAAACAGAAGATGGATATTGGCGGGTATGGATGAATTATGATTTAGAAGAACTAATAGATGGCGCAAACATCGTGAGATTCATTTGAAGGAGAAGATTAACTTGATTGGGACATGTACAGAGAATAAATGAGACAAGAACACCAAGAAAAATAATGAAGATGGAGGCCACAAAAAAGATGGAAAGACGATGTCGAAGAATCGTACCAGAGAGGGCAAAACGGAGGGCTCTGGTTAATCAGGCTACAGCCCACCGCGGGTTGTAATTCCACTTGAAGAAGGAAAAGGTTTTGGTGCAAACGTGGCGCAGAAAAACATTTAAGTGGGCCACCTGTGAGCCCTTTCTGTCGGGCCCTAAAGCTTAACATTAATTGAAGGAGATATGCCCAAAAATATAGTTATACAGTCAGGCTATAATTGTGCCAGGCACTATTTCAATAATTATCTATCGCCTAGAAATAGTCGATTATATTTTCTTGGGAAGTAGATACGTTTTAAACTGTGGCGCCATCTGTGTTCGGATAGTTATACCACTTGGTCCAGATATCAAGTTTTAGCGTCCTGCGTTCGATATAGTTGTTTTGGAAAAATATGGGTTACCCCCTTCTTCCTCAGAGGTCTTCAATTCTTCCACTTTGACAGGCCATTTTAAGGACCTCAGCTATCCTTAAGTTTTGCTGATTTTAACAGTTGCGGCTTCGTTTTAGCCCATGCCTCGTACTCTCCTACAAGATGCGGTCTCTTTTTCTTAAAACGGACACACGAAAAGCACTAGGTTAGAAAGACAAATCATCAAGACACCTCGTGCCAGAGTGCGAAACCTCCTTGAATGGGAGGATACTAGACTTTGTAAAGAGAACATGAAGGCCTAAGTTCAGAAGAGACTGGGTAAAGTGTTGGACCTGGGGTATGGGAAAAAGGACCTACCGTGGCCAACAACTAACCCCCACTCATATACATAATATTACGTATATGCCCCCACTACTATTACTCCTATGTTGGATTCTGAAGCAACAAAAAACATAGGAAGTAAAATTTTCTAAACAAAATTATACTCGTATTATACAGTTACTGTATGTAAATTTCGAGGCTTTCAACAGATAAACAGCAAAATATGAAATTTTGAAAATATGAATGAAAAATTGTTGTTTTTTGTCCCCTGTTGGCTGATTAAGTCAAACACAAATTTTTTATAGGAAAATACATTTCCTAAGCAATTTTTATTTTATTAGAGACTTATTAAAAGTGAAATAAGGTCTAGCAGTAAAATACGACAGACTTTAATAAGAATTGTGGTAAGACTCTGCAAGTGGTCAAATAAATTCATGCAGAACCTATGTAACTGGGCCTTATTTTAACGGTTTGTTAAAATTTGTCAACTGAGCTGTATGAAGCTAACCATTTTGCATTATATGTTTGTTTTCTTTTGGAGAGGTGGTTCATTACAGATTTTTAAAATTTTTTGCATCATTTCTTTTGTGATTATTGTTTTATATAAAAAATAAAATAAAAGTTTATAAATATACAATTTAAAGGCATTTCTTGCTTTCAACATATTGTCTTTAATCCTTTCTACGAGTAAATGGTTATTATATTAGGTCCAGTGTCTCCATATGAAAACGCAACTAGAGTGCGCGCTTTTAACAAAGGCCTTCTTTGAAAACGTTGCGCCTGCTATCACAGCACACCAAAGCGTCATAGGCCATGCTTTACTCGCAAACCATTTTAAATGAAGACACTTCTATTTTTATTATTCTTTTAAAAATATGACGAGCACAACAATAAAAAAAAACAATCTCATACACCAACTTAATGATACAATAACTCATTTGTCCCAGCCGCGTTAAGGTATAGCACCATTTAAATAAAGTTGTTGCCCTATTACTGCTAGCCTTATTTTGGAATTTCCAATAAGTCTCTATTAATCAAGAAATGTATTAACTTAATTTAGCAGTTGTTGTCGCGTCTTTTTTGCGGTCGAACCTTAAGGAATTTGATCCTTGTTGCAAATTTTAGGACTGAAGTTTCGCGGCATATTTATTTTTTAGGCACTACCCACTGACATAATGTTGTTACAAGGATAAAAAACCACTGAGATCGGTATGGCCTACAACGCACACTCCAAAAAAGTTCGCTTTCTTATGTTTTTTAACCCTCTGCGATGGCTATTCATCTCCGGAATTTAATTTAGGTCTAGTTTTTCCATCCTTCAAAAAAGAAATAATTATAATTTTTTTGCTTAAACCAAAATTAACTCATTTATTGTGTTAGAAATAATTTACATTTTGTTTGCTTTACTCACTACAGTAGTCACTAGATCAGTTGTCAGAGCCCTCAAACTCCAAAAAATTAAAAATAGCATATTATTTATTTTAGACATTTAAAAATAGTACAATGAGTTTTATTAATTTTGTTCCTATTTTTCGTCAAAGCAAAACTGGTGTGACCTTAATTTGCCTAACCAAATCAAACAACGCGCAAGTTTGTCCAGAGAGCTTAAGGGGAGGATCAAACCTGCCGCGAAGCTTTGCAAGAATGCCGATTTATATTCTAGCCACAGCTCGTCAAAAGCGAAAAAGGTGAACCGAAACAAAAATAATTACAAAAAAAATTTTGTTGATGAAAACCCTTACATCCTTATTTATCGGACCGAAAATCGGATCATCCAGTTAGCAATGTAGCATTAAACCTTGGGCTCAGTGTAATTACAAAATCAGACTGCCAAAAGAATCAAAGCCACAAGAACGAGAAAATCAACTGTCGATAAATGCCAAAAAACTTGTCAAATATCACGTCAATAATCAATAGTTCTCGAGCTCATTCTCGTCATCGTGTCATCATAAAAACTGTATTAAAAAATTTCATTAAAAAATTTCCTTTGTCCAGGAAGTGCACAAAAGACGTCTTTTTAAACTTCATTGAAATTAGTAGACTCAAAACGTATTTCTCTTGTAATATTAAAAAAAAAATTTTGCTAATCATCCTAGTTCTTAGATACTTGTATGGATACTTTACACTTTACCTTAGTGGGATCGATGATTCCTCTTTCAAACATGTTGACATATTCATTGTTAAGCGCATCATAACCAAACTCTGCCGATTGTTGTTCCACTTTTGCAACCACTGTAGCGCCATCTACGCCTGCGTTTTTGGCGATAGTCATGCAGGGGATTTTCAGGGCCCTTCTGACGATTTCGATTCCTAAAATAATATTTTAGTAAAAAAAGATAAGTGTGTTTTATATAGGTAGTCAATTTTCTTTCTTTTAAAATAAAACAAATTTAAGTCTGTAATACCTACATCTAAAAATGATGTTCATGAGTTTATTAAAAAATTCCGGTTGGAATTAAATAGTTAAGTTAGGATAATTAACTCACCTATTTCCTGGTCTTTGTTCACGGGCTTCAACCCATCCAAACTAGAACTGCACCTCAATAAAGCAGTACCACCACCAGCTACAATGCCTTCTTCGACGGCAGCACGTGTGGCGTTCAAAGCATCAGTGACTCTGTCTTTTTTCTCGTTGACTTCAACTTCACTACTGCCGCCCACCTTCAATACGGCAACGCCGGATGCCAAACGAGCGAGACGTTCCTGTAGTTTCTCTTTTTCATACTCGGATGTAGTGTCCTGGATTTGGTCACGGATCTGCTCCACACGGCGGTCAATGTCTTCTTTTTTGCCTTTGCCTATGTTCAATGTAAAATATGCATTAAAGGAGTTGGGAGGAGGGGAGGGGGTTTATTTGGTTTGATTAATCGACGTACAGGGGCCAGCGATACCTGAGAAGCGGGTTGATTGAATGCAAAATTATAAAGTCAAACTAAATACAGAAGATTGACGCTTATAAAAGGTCTTCTGCAATGTATTGTTTGTGTATAAACTTGTACAGAGACCCCATGTGGTATAGAATAGTAGTGTACAAACCCCGCGAGTGATTGACAGTTATGACATTGGACATGCGCGGTCTCTTGAACGCCAATCGTCGCTGATAACGGACGCATCTTAATGAACAGTAATAATTAACGGACTAATTAACGTGATAACAAACCCCGTAACCGCTCGAAGTACTCTTCATAAACCTCTGCCAAGGTAATTAATATATTACATTGGTGTCGAGGTCGGTTCCGTGTAGTAAAAGTGCCGAAAAATCGAACACGCGTGGCGCGGGAAAAAGTGAAGTTAGCGTCGCCGAAAAAATATTTTAAAAGGACACAAAAAAAGAGTAAGACTATTTTTTTCAAATAATGCATTACTAATAAGGGGGCAGAGGCTTGTCTTTGGCGTCGCCATCAAGAATGAAGAGCAGGATTGTCTTGGGCATCAGCAGGCAACAGTGAGGGGCAGAATCTACGGCAACAATTAGCAGACTCATCTTCAGTGGTTTAGGGGTAGTTTTGTATTGGCCAGTAGCAGGCAAAAGTAGCTGAAAGGCGGAGAATAAATTTGGCATCGTAGAGATAACGAAAGAGCGGCAAAATGCCTCTGATTGGCTCTATTTCCGAGTTTGACCACACCAGAGAATGCTGGACAGTGTATGCAGAGCGTCTAGATTTATTTTTTACAGCTAACGATATAAATGACGATAACAAAAAAGTAGGAACATTAATAGCTTTAGTTGGTTCTAACACCTATAAGTTGTTACGAGACTTGTGTCACCCCAAACTTCCTAAAGAGAAGACATTTGACGAGTTATCAACCTTGATGGCAAACCAATTTGCACCTATTTTGTCTTCCTGGAGAGAAAGATCAAGATTCTGGAGTGCAATACAGAGTGAGAATGAGGGGGCACAAGACTGGCACGCGAGAGTTAGAAGTTTGGCTGTAGATTGCGCGTTTGGGAGCATGTTAAATTTTTGTCTACGCGAAAAATTTGTTTGTGGAATGAAAAAGGGACCAGTACTCGACCGATTATATGAAACGAAGGCCGACGAAATGTATCTTTGGCAGTGCAAAGAGAAAATGCGCACAATGAGGGCGAAATGCTTTTACAAATGCACTACTTGCGAATATCGAACCGTGGTGCAGCTTTCAGCGGACAACGGCAATCAGCTGATCGCCCGACCGGCAGTCAAAAGCCATTCGAAAAGTTTGGTTATGGAAATTTTAAAATCACTTAGCTTTGACGTTGACAGTTGGGACTATATTATTTTTTTCATTCTGTTAGAAAAATTGGATATTCCGACGCGTTCAAATTTCGAAATGAGTCACGCCAATACTAATGCCGAAATTCCCACTTTTCAGTCACTTTTTCAATTTCTAGAAAATAGATGTAAAGTTCTGGAATCACTTCCTCAATCAACAGCACCCAAAAAGGTGCCTACCTATCAAAAATCAAATTCTATGCCAAATCAGTTTGGGCAAAAGCCTACCTATAAATCATCCAAGTCGCCTTTTATAGGACTGGCTGGCATCTCAACTAATTCAAGTACGGGAATAAAATGTTTCCGGTGTAATCAAGGTCACGTGCTTTCAAAATGTCAAACATTTCTTGACCTCTCGCCTATCGAGCGCCTATCTTTCGTCAAGCAAAAATTATGTCTACCGCGTTTTCATCCCTCGCATGGGGTAGACACGTGCAAATCAAAATATTCATGCAGGACTTGCAATAGTAAAAGGCACCACACTTTAACTCATATCTTAGAAACTAATAAAGATTCTGGAAGCCAAGATACTAGTCCTGTCATTCACACACCACCTGTCAATAATCTTCATGTGTCATTAAATACCTCAGGACCTTCAGGTACCTTTCTTTTATGCACCGCCATAATAGATGTTATGGACGGTTGCGGAAATTTTCAGCCTGTAAGGGCACTGCTTGATTCTGGATCACAGACAGGATTCATCAGTGAAAAGTGTATTCAGCGTCTTAATCTTCCTAGGCGAAGTTACACCACTGAAATATTCGGATTAAATCAAATGTCTTCTCTTACTTCCAAAGGGCTCGTTCAATGTCACATTAAGCCACAAGGACAGGTCACTCCTTTACTTAATTTCGAAGCAATTGTTGTTCCACAACTATGTTCCAATATGCCTACATTCACTTTGAACGATAATCAGTGGAAACACTTGGAAAACCTTAAACTTGCCGACCCATCTTATTTCAAATCTAGACCTGTGGACCTAGTTATTGGTTGCGAGCTATTCGCACAGATATTCAAGGAGGGCAGGGTTCTTGGACAAACAGGGCAACCCTCAGCCCTTGAAACCATCTTTGGCTGGGTCGTCATGGGAAAAGTGAACGAAGTAGGTCTTACGGAACGAACCAGTTGTTTTTTAACGAGTCATTCACCTCCTTTAGAGGTCATTATCCCTAGGTTTTGGGAAATCGAACATTAGCCTAAAAAACAAATCTTATCAAAGGAAGAAAAACAAGCGGAATCAATTTTTACTGCGAGTGTCGTACGGCAACCGAGCGGTAGATTCATGGTAGATCTTCCGTTTAAAGATAAAATAAACCCTGACCTAGGAAATACTTATCCGCAAGCTTATCGTAGATTTTTACTTCTAGAAAATAGATTACTCAAAAATCCTGATCTGTACACTGCCTATTCTAGTTTCATGCAAGACTATATCGATTCTAATCACATGAGTCTAGTTTTATCTAGTCAACCAAAAGCCGACGTATCATGTTTTTTGGCACATCATTGCGTACTAAAGCCGGAAAGCTTAAGTACAAAATTAAGGGTAGTCTGGGATTGTTCGGCAGTCACCCCTAAAAATATTAGTCTCAATGACACGTTGTTATCTGGACCGAAACTTCAAAAGGATATTGCTTCTTTACTCCTTACGTTTCGTCTTAATCCTATTGCCTACATTGCTGATATCAAACAGATGTTCCGTCAAGTCCTTATCAATCGTTATCACCGTCGTTATCAAAGGATATTGTGGAGGTTTTCTCCACAGGACCCACTTTTAGTGTGGGAACTTTCTACTGGCACTTTTGGCATGATATGCTCACCTTTTCTAGCCATGCGTACCTTAAATGAGCTGGCAGAGAGAGAAAAGGAACGTTTTCCTATGGCTAGTACTGTTCTAAAAACGTCAATTTACATCGACGATATCTTGGGAACTAGCCCTTCGCTTTCTGAAGCCCTTTCCCTACAGCTGGAACTCAATGATTTGTTAAAGTCGGGAGGATTTGAACTTAAAAAATGGGCAAGCAATTGTCCTGAGTTATTGGCAACATTGCCAAAATCCGATCATCAAATGCCTCTCTCTTTTGACAAGGATGAACCACACTTTATCAAAGTTTTAGGCCTTCAATGGCATCCAAAAAACATTTTTTCTTATCAATGCCGAATGAAGGACAAACCCCCAACTAAACGTTCTATTTTATCTATCATAGGAACAATCTTCGATTCCTTAGGTTTTCTTTGTCCCTTGTTGCTACAAGTAAAATTTATTTTGCAATAGTTGTGGATATCGAAAATAGGCTGGGACGAAGAACCAG
Source organism: Aspidapion aeneum (assembly GCA_963576565.1). Lineage (NCBI taxonomy): Eukaryota > Metazoa > Arthropoda > Insecta > Coleoptera > Brentidae > Aspidapion > Aspidapion aeneum. The sequence goes on along the minus strand of OY755041.1, from coordinate 74,311,253 downwards.
ATTCTTCTATCATCGACTCTTGGAACAAACTTCGTTCTGAATTCCCGCTTCTTTCCAATTTTCAATTACCCCGACAAATCAAACTGTCAAAAACCAATACCTGTCAAATCATCGGCTTCTGTGACGCTTCAATTCGAGGCTACGCAGGCGTCGTATATTTTCGTGTAGAAGAGGAAAACAATATATCTGTTTCTCTCATATCTGCAAAATCTAGAGTCGCGCCTATAAAGTCACAAACTTTGGCTAGGCTAGAACTCCTAGGCGCATTTCTTTTAAGCGAATTAATTGATTTCGTCTTATCTAGCTATGAAGGAAAAATAACTTTTACAAATATCGTTACTTTCTGCGATTCGCAAGTCGTATTGCACTGGCTTTCATCCCCTCCTAATCGCTGGCAAACCTTTGTTGGAAATCGAGTCAGTAGAATCCAAGAAATCATTCCCTCAAACTCATGGCGCTACATTCCTTCTGCTTTAAATACAGCCGATATTGCGTCACGAGGGGCCACCCCTTCACAGCTCATGTCACATGACATGTGGTGGAACGCACCGTCGTTTTTGTGGTCTCCCGAAAACGAATGGCCCGATTTTCATAAATCAAAAATGCCGATTGATTTCGGAGATATTAATCTGGAGGAAAAGCCAAAGGTCTGTTGCAATGCGATAATTGACGTTAACTTCTTAGATCAGCTTCTTATCAAATATTCATCCATATCAAAAATTCAACGTATCATTTGTTATGTCCTTCGAATAGTTAACCTTTTTTAAAACCATTCCTATCAAAAACCCATTAATCTACCGGACCAAAAAATTATTTTTGAAAATATTGTTTTTCCTACCACCGGTGAGATGCAAAGTGCGTTATACCTTCTTATCAAACGCGTTCAAGGTCCTTGCTTTTCTGAGCTTTTTTCCGCGTTATCTAAGGATAAACCAATACCGAAACCTTTCACCTTTTCTTGATGAAAATAATATCATTAGAGTCGGTGGCAGATTACAAAAATCTGACCTTTTGTCTTATTCTGCAAAACACCCCGTCTTACTTTCGACTAACCATCGTTTAACTACTCTTCTTATCGAGTCTACTCATCGACAATACCTTCATCCTGGGTTTAAAACATTACAAAATCTGCTTTTACAGCAATTTTGGATATTATCTGCCAGAATTCAATTCAATTCAATTCAAAGAACCATATCCAAGTGCTTGCAATGTTTTAGAATTAACCCTAAACCCTATAGACCGCCCATAATGAGTTCTCTTCCCGCTCATCGAATCAATCAACTTAAACCTTTTTCGAGTGTAGCTATCGACTTTTGTGGACCTTTCTTTGTGATTCCTCATCGTTACCGTGGTTGTAAAGCTTTCAAATCGTATGTCTGTGTGTTTGTCTGTACAGCCACACATTGCATGTATTTGGAATTAACCATGGAACTGTCCACCGAAGGGTTTGTAGGTGCATTCCATCGATTCATTTCCAGACGTGGAAGCGTGACGCAATGCTGGTCAGATCAGGGCAGTAATTTTATAAGGTTTCGTAACCAATTACTTGATTACGCAAGAAGTGCGTCCACCATTCTTTCTATTCGTTGGCATCTGGGACCCCCTCTCAGTCCACATTTCAATGGCCTGGCAGAAGCTGGCGTCAAGTTTTAAAACTCACTTTGTTCGAGTTGTCGGCGACCAGAAGTTGTCCATCATGGAAATGTCCACCCTAACATGTCGCATAGAAGCCGTACTTAATAGTCGCCCTTTATCTCATGCCTCGTCAGACCCACACGATCTTCAACCTCTTACCCCTGGGCATTTTTTGACCCTTGAACCCCTTAATTCAGAAATTCCGGATTTGTCCGAGGTTCCCCTAAATCGGCTCTCGAGATGGCAACTAATCCAAAAACTACATAATGATTTTTGGAAAAGGTATTCTGTAGAGTATTTGCATACGCTACAACAGCGACACAAGTGGGCTGATTCGTCCCCAAGTATCAAATTAAATGATTTGGTTATCATAACGAGTGATCACATCCAATCACCTTCGTCGGGTTACCGAATTGCATCCCGGCGGAGACGGTCAAGTGCGTGTAGCGACGGTACGAACGGCTACCGGTGTTTACAAGCGGCCAGTTGTAAAACTGTGCGTCTTCCCGAATTAAAACTAATTTTCATTTTTCTACCTATTGTAGTCGATTATTACAATAGGTAATTCTTTATTATTTTTTTTTGAATTTTTGTTTGTTTGTTTTGCCTTTTTCGGGTTTTCGTTATCTCTAAATAAACTTACGCTACTTTTCTGTTTTTCATTCATTTATATTTATCGGTCGATCATTTTTTCTTATATCTATATCTGTCCGGTTGATATTCTAAAATTGTGTGTTTTGGAGGGCAGTTATGTTAGCTCCCGCTAAATTTCGCGGTTGTTTTTAAATTTTAAAACCACACAATTGGATGACGGACAGAGTACATTTTTCGCGCATTTGACATGCGCACCAAGAATCAGAGAGATCCTTTCTACCGCCTCGAGAAAAATGGCGTGTTAATTACTTTCTCCAACTATTACAAATTTCTACACTTGAAAGTGCTCGATTTTGGTGTACTGAAGCATAGAACTGGAACTTCAGCCCTTCAGCTACGTGGTGCCATCATTAGATCCGGACAGGGGCCCCTGGAACGTGGAGAAATTGACTGTAAACTGGTGAGTGCTTTGTTTCTGATTTCCATTGTGTGGGTAACAGCAATTAACCTATGGACCTTTGATTATTTCGTGATTACATATCAATTAATTTATGTTTGTTCGCGCTTTCATTTAATAAAATATATACAGTCCATTGCAGTTATCGTTTTTCTAACTGCGGGCAAAACAAGGGGTACTCAGGGACAGTCATAAAACCAATAGGTTATTTTTGGGCACAGACTAGGTTAGAAAACATCGAAAAAAATGTTAGATATTATGTTAACACCATGGGACCACCACTGTTAGGTAGAGAATTTTTAAATCAGTTTAATATTGGTCTAAACTTTGAGCAAATGAATAACTTGGAAAACTTAAAAGAATCTTTATTGAATAAATACAAAGATGTTTTTACAACAAAGCTAGGTACTTATAAATATAGCAAGGTATCCTTACAAGTCAAAGAGGGAACTAGAGCAGTGTTTTTAAAACACAGACCCTTGCCATTAGCATACAAAAAGCAAGTTGAAGACCAAATTAAGAGTATGGTAAAAGATGGCATATTAGAACCTGTCGTAACTTCAGATGGGCAACTTCCATAGTATCAGTGAGAAAATCTGACAATAGCGTTCGCATTTGCGCAGATTTTTCTGTATCAATAAATAAATATTTAGAAAGCGCAACTTATTACCCCCCACCCCTAATAAATGACATTTTTGCTCAGTTAAATAAAGGAAAATTCATTTTATACATAGTTTTTATTAGACGAGGATACCCAAGAATTAATGACTTTGATCACCCATATGGGGCTTTTTAAACCTAAGAGAATGTTGTTTGGTGTCTCACCCGCTAGCAGTATATTTCAATATAGAATAGAACAATTATTACAAGGTTTAGAGGGCGTTGCAGTTTTTGTGGATGATATTTGTGTGCCTGGAGAAGATATGGCATCCCATATGAAAAATCTATAAGCCATACTTCAAAAATTGAAAGAAGCAGGTTTGACATTACGTCCAGACAAGTGTTCATTCTTCCAGAGGGAAGTAGATTACCTAGGATTTAAAATCAATGAATTTGGACTCAAAAAGAACAGCAAGCGAGTCGACGCCATTTTGAATGCAGAAAGACCCAGAACTTTAACTCAAGTTCGGTCATTTTGCGGACTGATACAGTATTATGCCAGGTTCATAGAAAACTTAGCTAGCCTAATGACACCTATCTATGATCTTTTAAAGGACAACTCAAAGAGCATAAACTGGTCTGAGGACTGCGAGAGAGCTTTTACTAAGATCAAAGAAGAGATAAAAAAGACATTACTTGAATCCTGAAGACGAGACGATTTTGGTGACAAATGCGTCTGATGCAGGATTGTCAGCTGTGTTGCTGGGAAAAAATAAAAATGGTAAAGAGAGAACAATTGGATATGCCTCTAGAACTTTGACGTCATAGAGAGGCAGCTGCGATAATCTTTGGCTTAAAATATTTCCAACAATACTTGATTGGGCGCAAATTTACCATAAGATGTGATCATAAACCCTTATTGGGTATTTTTGGTGAACATAAAGGAATCCCAATAAGAAGCAGGGATAGACTCCAAAGATGGGCAATTTTTATGTCAGGTTTTGATTACAAGCTGGAACCCATCCCAGGAAAATCAAATTTTATGGCAGATTGTTTATTAAGAATGCCTGACAAATACAACAATTGTCCACCTGACGTGGGAGAAGAAGAATCAGATAATTATGTAAATTTTGCTTCAACCAGGACAGATTGGCCTATTGACAATAAATTGGTAGAAAAAGAGACAAAAGAAGACCCAATGTTGAGGAAAATCTTAAAATATTGTAAAAGTGGTTGGCCACATAAGGTCACTGAAGACATAAAACCCTACTTTGGGAGAAAAGGAGAAATTCATGCAGAAGGTAAAATATTGTTGTGGTACCACAGGGTAATTATTCCTCCAGGTTTGGGCAAAGATATGCTTGATTTGATTCATGTCAGTCACCTTGGAATAGTTAAAAGTAAATAACTAGCAAGATCTTATATATGGTGACCTGGTATGGACATGGAAATCGAACGCAAAATACAATCTTGCATTCCATGCTTGAAAACCAACCAAGCACCACCAAGAACAGTTTAACAAGTTGGCCAGTGGCAACTTATCCTTTTCAAAGAATACACTTGGACTATTTGGAGCTTAGAGGCAAAAACTTTTTGATATTAACAGATTCATATTCAAAATGGCCAGAAGCTATACCAGTGGTTAGTCTGAGATCATCAGAATTAATAAGGCACCTTAGACAGATATTCTGCTGCTTCGGTTTGCCAGAGCTGGTAGTTTCTGATAATGGTACTAGCTTCAGTTCACAAGAAACTAAAGAATTATTTCAGAAAAAAATTATAAAACATGTCATGATTCCACAATTTCACAGTGAAAGTAATGGGGCAGCCGAAAATGCTGTTAAGACCTTTAAAAGGAAACTATCTGCAGCTACACAGGACCCCAATAACAAAAATTTAAGCATAGACATCTTAGTGCCAAGATTCCTCTTGAATTACAGAAATACTCCACATTATAGTACAAAATATCCCCTAAGTGAGCTCATGTTTGGGAGAAAAACAAGATGCTTGCTAGATGTGATAAAACCACCGGCAGAAAAAATGGTGATGAATGAAAAAGCGTGTGAAAACATGCAAAAAGGTCAAGAAAACCAGATAAGAAATAAAGGGGGAAGAAATAGAGAATTCAAGGAGGGAGAAGAAATGGTGATGAATAAAAAAGCGTGTGAAAACATGCAAAGAGCTCAAGAAAACCAGATAAGAAATAAAGGGGGAAGAAATAGAGAATTCAAGGAGGGAGAAGAAGTTATGGTGAGAGATTACAGAATCAGAAATAAGAAAAATTGGACTAAAGCAAAAATACAATCACAAATTGGCAGGACAGTCTACCTATGTAAGCTAAATATAGGCCAAATTTGGAAACGCCACACAAACCAAATAGCCAGAAGAGGCAATCAACAGAAAGTTGTGGACTCAGACAGACAAAAAAATCAAGAAATCACAGGGATTCAACCGACATGTGTAAGGAAAATAGGCCGTGGGTCATTCATTCAAAACCCACCAGTTTTGGAAAGAGCTAGAAGCGCAAAAAGCGCACATTGATACCAATAGTGATCCTCCAGTATTGGAAAGGCAAGTTGAAACTTTAAGCTTGCCATCTTCCATGTCAGACCCTGTAGAAATGTCTGTACCGAGTACTTCAAGGCAAGAGGAATTACAAAATTCCCAAGAAGTCCAGAAGTGCGTCCTGCAGTCCATGCTTAGGTTTTAAGAAATCTAAACCTGATGACAGCGACAAAACGAACTCTATTAGTGTCAGAAAAGAAGTCCTTCCAAGGCGCAGCTCAAGACTGAATAGGAAATAGTGAATTAAGTGTGGAGGGATGTAATGTATTGTTTGTGTATAAACTTGTACAGAGACCCCATGTGGTATAGAATAGTAGTGTACAGACCCCGCGAGTGATTGACAGTTATGACACTGGACATGCGCGGTCTCTTGAACGCCAATCGTGGCTGATAACGGACGCATCTTAATGAACAGTAATAATTAACGGACTAATTAACGTGATAACCAACCCCGTACCCGCTCGAAGCACTCTTCATGAACCTCTGCCAAGGTAATTAATATATTACATCCTCAATATATTTTAACAGTTGTTTTACATCAGCCCAATTTATCCAGGGCGTCTAACACTTGTATTTAGTCGCTTGTATTTTTAATTGTGCTTGCATCTTTAGGGCGCAATTCATACTACAGGGTGAAGGCACTGGTAATAGCCACTGCGTCAGTAGTGGTCATCATTTAATTATAATTAAAAACTTAATGTTCTTCACCTATGTTATCTTTCTTACGCACATTACAGCTATAAGGGTCTAACTTCACATCAGTTATTTAAAAAGTCTTCACCATTTTGTTATCTATGGGTAAAATTTTACCTCCCGGAATAATACCCAAAAATAGTCAATGTTTTCTTACCGGCAGTTCACAACGGTGAGAACATATCTATTGGCAATATCTGGTTGTGTACAAAATATTTTTTTACTAAAAGTACCTTTTTAATAGTTGGAATGCGCCGATGCACTACAGGAGTTTGCGTAAACGAGAGGTGGAGCTCGTATGGGCATTGGGGCCACATGGGAATCCCAGGAAATGAGACAGCGGACGAACTCGCTAGAGGTGGGCCAGGCGAAAATGCAAAGCCTTTCCTGGGGCCCACAAGAGGGCAGATCAAGTCTGCCCCAGCAGAGGGGGCTCAGAAAGAGATACAAAAGGAATTAATCAATACAGGAAAAGTCCAGACAGGCGAAAGAGTGTGTGATTCGCTCAGACTGGCAACTATGCAGAACACGGGGCACTTGGCGAAGAAGAAAGCCAAGGAAGGCGCATTTCCTTACATCATGTGAAGCATACAAAGAAGAAAAGAGGTATTGTAAGAGGAAGCCTTTGAGACGAAGGACCTGAATCTGAGGTGGCCCGATATTCTGGACTTTATTAAACCTACAAAATCAATGAGTTTTTTTGAAGTAGGAGGCTTTGTACTGGTAATATGTGTCTTAAGTATAAAATAAACTGACCTTTCAGCAACAGGCAGTCATCCTTGGTAATGACAATCTCTCCAACCGATCCCAAGTCGCCCGGTTTGAGGTCTTCAACTTTGACGACTTCAGATTCATCTCCAAAGACAATACCACCAGTCGCAATAGCCATGTCTGTCAAAGTGGATTTTCTGTTGTCACCAAAACCTGGTGCTTTAACTGCAGCTACCTGAAGGCCAATTCTTAGCCTGTTGACAACCTATAGAACGGAAAGTTTGAATCTAGCGTCTTCTAAGTATCTACGAAATGCAGAGTAAATTGAATAATGGTTTTTAGTGTACATGGTCCAAAATGTTTTTGGGGGTGGTACTTCTTGGGGAAATTAAAAAATCTTTATAAATGCCATATTTTTTGCGTATTTTAAATACCCACGGAGAAGATTATTTTCAATCGTTATATAGTATTGTTTTATAAGACCATCAATAAAAAAAATGCCTACTTAATTTATCTAATTACAATACTTATTCAAATTCAAATTCAAATTTTTTTCAAATTCAAAATTTTATTTACGCATATAGCATTTACAATAGTTTACTTAAATATATTACAAAAGTCAAATTGGGAAAAATAAAATCAATAGTCTAAAATGGTAACAAATGGCACAGGTAAAAATGATATGAAACATTATTACCTATGCAATAAAATCTTAAAACTACAAGACTACAAGATGGCAGATTAGACAAGCACCAACACTAAGCATACAAAAGTTTTTTCACTTTATTACAAAAAATTTCATATGAATCATTAAACACATCTATGTCACATTTTGACAAAACATCATTTGTCAGCCTAGACATTCTACATAATGGAGAATTGACCCCATAGTTAGTTCTATGAAACTCTATGTTGAACAGAACCCTATTTCTAGAATTTATTGGTGAAACATAAATACCAACAGTTGCAAGGTGCATCAATCATGTTATTTAAGATTTTATAAAAGGTGGAGATGTCAAAAAAGTTTCGCCTACTTTCTAGCGTTGATAAATTTAATAGCTTCATAATTTCAACATAATTAATTTCTTCAACTGATATATTCAGTTTGTAAGCTATTTTTCGAAGAAATTTGTGCTGGATCTTTTCTAATCTTTTTTTATGGATATCATAGAATGGCTGCCACACACAGCTGGCATACTCCAAAATTGAGCGGAATATCAAATCCACGCAACGTTCGAAAGACAAACCCTAATAAACGCATTGCCCTGTTGGAGATTATATCAATGTGATGAGTAAAGCTGAGCTCGGAGTCAAACCAGACACCAAATTCTTTAACTAGGGACTGTCTTTCAAGTTTTTCTGAGTCAAGGAGATAATTATAAATAAGTGGATTTTTGGACCTACTGAACGAAACTATTTTGCATTTTTTTACATTAAGAGATAGATTATTATTAGTGCACCATAGAGAAAAACGCTCCAAATCCTCCTGCAACAACTGACAATCACTTAGCGAGCGGACAAGTCTAAAGGGCTTTAAATCATCAGCGAAAGCAAGAAGTTTGCAATGATGGAAAGAGCTTTTAACGTCGTTAATAAAACAGTTAAATAAGAAAGTGGAACACCTGATGTAACTATTATTTCAGATGACATATAGTTTTTAATTTTTACGGCCTGCGTCCTGCCTTTCAACATATTTTCAAACCAATTGAGTAGCTCCCCATATATCCCAATCGCTTCCAGCTTTTTCAACAAGATCCCATGATCAACCTTGTGGAAAGCCTTGGAGAAATCGGTGTAGATGACATCTACCTGACACTTACTCTCCAAAGCTTCCAACAATGATTGCTCGTAACATAAAAGGTTAGAGACTGTGGATCTAGCTTTCATAAACCCATGCTGCTCACTGACAATTATGTGCCTAAAGTTAGGAGTTAACTTATCCACCACTAGTGACTCAAAGATCTTGGAGATCAAAGATATTTTCGATATAGCACGGTAATTCTTAACATCAGAACGATCACCATCCTTAAAGACAGGTGTAACATAACATTTTTTCCAAAACGTAGGAAATATTCCTTTGGTTAAAGATAGGTTAAAAATTTTACAAAGTATTTCCACTAAAACACACTTACAATTTTGTAATAAAATGACAGGTATTCCATCAGGCCCAGGGCCCAATGATTCTTTCAAATTAAAAATCTTATTAAAAACATCAATTACAGATAATTGTAAACAACCAAGACTGACTGACTTTTCATAAACAAATGACCTATCTGTATCCCTGTACTCTGAGTATACCGAAGAGAAATGTGTGTTAAACATTTCGGAAACCTCCTGCGGATGATTGCTAGTTTTTTCATTAAGATTCATTGACAGAGGATATTCAGAGTTGCCCTTTGTAGAGTTTACAAATTTCCAAAATGATCTTTTATCCGTCAACTGGGTTTCCAAGGACTTTATATAACACTGATGAGTGATACTGGACAAATCTCTACATTGTTCCCGTAAGTTTGAAAAGAGATTGTAATGTTGAAGAGATTTAGAAGCTTTAAAAATCTTATGAGCTTTCTTTTTTTGAATAATTAGATTTTTTAAATCATTACCCATCCATTTAGGAAACTTAGGTGTTGTATATCTACGTAAGGGAATATATGTATCAATTGCATAGTAAAGTATTTTATAAAATTCAGAAACCACCAATTCCACATCGGTACACTCCGAGACAAATGACCAGTCAACATTAGACAAAAAACAGTTTAAATCACGATAATTTGCACACTTAAAATCATAATAAAAATAATCACAGGACATATTCTTTGGTTGATTATTGCCCAGGTCAAAACTGCATTCAAATGCCGGATGCGGAGCGTCCAGTTTCAGCAGTGGCTTATCACAGATGGAAACATTAATATTTACATGATTGGAAAACAATAAGTCTAAGAAATTACCATATATATTTGGGGTTTGGATGTTCTGAAATAACCCCAAATAAGCTGCACAATCAGAGATCACAGAAGACTCCACAGAGAGATTTCCCAATGGTAATGTTCCGCTCTCTCCGCTTGCCCAGGATATTTTTGGTAGGTTGAAATCACCCCAAAGAAAAATGTCAGCAAACTCAATTTCATCTACCAGTTGCATAACTGAAGCTGAAAAGCTCTCATAGACATCCACACCCGAGACACCAGGGATGTAAGCATTCCCAATCAAAACCTTCCTGTTTTGAATGTTAACTGATACAAAAACTTGTTCCACACTGTCATTCCTTGCAAATAACTGATGACATGAAATAGTATTTTTGACTGCAATGAGCACACCCCCTTGAGTCAAGCACTTACTAGTTTTTTCCGATCTGTCACATCTGAACACAAAGTAACTATCCAAACCAAGTTCACCTGTCAATACAGAACTGTCCAGAAAGGTTTCAGTTAACAATATAACATCGTAGTCTTCAGTAAGAACATTGCACATTAAGGTTTGCATTTTTGATTTTAATCCTCTAACATTTTGGTAATAAAATGTTAGGGTTTTGATATCACTACCTGAGGGTTGGGAAAATTCCCCATGTGTCTAGGTGGTCTGGCTTTTTGTCTATTCCGATGAACAAAAGGTCTAAAAATGATGTTACTTGGCCAAAAGTCACCTCTTTCAAGCATGTCATAGAATTGCTCACATACCCCAATTTTAAAGCTTTTGGAGTTGGCTTTAGTTGGTAGTTCCTCCACAAACAAAAGCTTATCATCTAAAATTTTAGCCTTATCCTTAATGTAATTAGAGACTATTTCTACGGTTGCCCCACAGTCAACACGCCCCAGGAACAGCCATTTCTTACCAGGTACTCCGCGTAACAAGCCCCCAAGTACGGGTGCCGTGCCCATACTTACTTGTTCCTTATTCGAAACTGTTTGATGTGGTTTTGCCCTGTTAGACTTGGGTCAATATAGTTGGGTAGAACTGTTTTTACTATAGCATTCTCAACTGCTCTTTTAACCTGGCTATTGGTGATAATATTATCCACAACACTTCCATCATTATCGGTATTAATGGAAGATTGAGGATTTGTTGGCTACTGATATTCCGATCTAAACAAATTTTTATTTTTGTTTTTATTATTTGGGGATTTTCTATGGTTATGTTGAATTAATCCCAGTTCTTCCGTTTTGTTTGTATTTGGCCTTTTAGCCATGCTGGTTAAATCAGCTGACAACATGCATTGGTGACAACGGGAGCTGAGAAGCCGAGGGGCGTTTGTTTACATTTTGTCTATCCATTAAAATGCGGATCTCTACGCCCAATTCACGATTTCTCGTTTCAATCTCAACAATTTTACTATGCAGGAGTTCATGGTTTTCCATCATGGTCAGTACCAAACGATTTAGGGTTTCATTTTCCCTCAAAAGGATCTCTTTAGTCATGGCGTCATCTTCAAACTTTGGCGCGCACAACTGACACAAAATTTGCCCGATTCCGAGGGTTTTCACACCCTTAATTCGAACCAAACATGCCGGATGATACTGCCTGGTACATTTTTCACATTTTAAATCAGCTTTTACACTTCTTTTACAATAATCACACAGTATTTTTGTATTTAAATCTTGACTATCAGAAACGTCACCATTATTTTCCGCCATCTTGAAAATCACTTTCTTTTATGTAGAGAATAGTATCGTTTAGCTAGAAAATGGGAGAATAGAGAAAGATCAATGTGGATGGTTTTGGAATCAGAAGAAAAAAGTCGTCCTTAGAATGGTGGCCAAAAAAATTGTCATTGCAAGAGAAAAACGCTGTAATTTTATAAACAGTTTATTAATTATTTATATCAACCGTTGTCGAAAGACAAACAATACTGTTTCAAAAAATAATAATCTATAAGGAAATAACTGCGTACTTAATTTACCTGATTTTTATATAGTCCTTGTTATGGCAGTTACACTTTTGTGACATTTCCAACCACTTTATTTATCATATACATACTGACAGCAACAAAAAAAATCTTAAAAACGGCATGTCTTTGAGTTTTACCTTTAATTTTGTACCCGCATGTCATATTTCATTTTTAATATTTTTCTGGTTAGGAAATATATTTATTTCATGTAAAAATCACAAAAGTGTAACTGCCTATGGCAAGGACTATACATCCTACTTATGTAGAAAATGGTGTAATTTAGCTGGGAAACGGCTGGAAAAATTAAATAAATAAACTGAGTAGTTTTGGTATCAAAAGACAAAATTGCTATTTAAAACAAAACTATATCATCCTTAAGATAGTGTCAAAAAAAATTTGTCAACAAGAAAACGCTTTGATTTTACAAATAATTTTTTTTTCTTTTGAGAACAAATGCTATAAAAGCTAGAGGGGGAGGGATACATTTGTGACAGGTAATTAAAATATCAAAACTTACCAAGGTGGTCAAAGCTTCTCCATCAACATCTTCTGCAATAATAATAAGTGGCCTTTTCTGAGCATTAGCCAACTCCAGAGCAGGAATAATACTTTGAACAGAGGAAATTTTCTTTTCGCTAAACAACACCAAAGCATCTTGGTACTCCACTTTGGCACCTTTGGATGTGTTTACAAAATAAGGCGAAATGTATCCTCTGTCGAATTTCATGCCTTCTATAACTTCCAGTTCATCTTTCAAAGTTTTGCCATCTTTTACAGTAATTACTCCATCTTTACCGACTCTTTTCATGGCATCAGCAATTAAGTTTCCTACAGAGAGATCGCCATTGGCGGAGATTGTGGCAACTTGACAAATTTCCTCGGGTGTAGTAACTGGTTTGGACAATGTTTTTAATGTTTCAGTGATTTTCTCAACAGCTTGCATGATTCCTTTACGAATCTCCACAGGATTGGCGCCTTTGCCAAGGTTCTCGAAGCCTTCTTTGGCAATTGAGCGCGCTAAGACTGTGGCGGTAGTTGTTCCGTCACCAGCTTCTTCGTTTGTATTATTGGCAACATCTTGAACCAATCTCGCACCAATATTTTGAAATTTGTCCTTTAATTCTACACCTTTTGCCACAGTGACTCCGTCTTTCGTGATTTTTGGTGAGCCCCAGGATTGTTCAATAATGACATTTCGGCCCTAGGAAAAATGAAATTATGTAAATCCATTACAGAAGGGAGAGCCGAAAGCGTCGGTTTAAAAATTTTATGGTATTTAATAACAGCACGCAGATATAGTGGGAATAAGGACACTGTTGTGTAGTTGAATATATCATTTAATTCAAACTAAATTTTCTACTGCACTTATTATAAGTGTAAATGCAAAAGTTGTAGTGTTTATCCTAAACCGCCAGAAAATATTACCTAAACACAGTTTGTTGCAAAAAACACAAACATGGTAAATCTCTTATTCAACCCAAAATGAATAGATCTTTTCTTTCTGAATTCAAAAATATATGACTTGTTGACATTTATCCCAGCTTTTTTTGAAATATTTGCACTTTAAAAACATGTAAAAACAATGTCTTAAGTTATTTATTTATAAGTGCTATTTTTTTAATCAATATAATTGGACTCAACCACTTCTGGACCTAATCAACATATTATTAATTTTTCTATTCAGAAAGAAAAGATCTATTAATTTTGGGTTAAATATATTGTTCCGTAAGAGATTTACCATGTTTGGATTTTTATATAACTTTGCGATATTTATTTGTTTTGGTAGGCAGGCAGCAGTTTTAGGATACACCCTTGCATAAAACTTTAGCATTTAAAATTTTCTTCTATCTCTTATAAGCGCAGTAGACTTTGGTTAAAATATACGGAACACCCTGTACATTATAAACAGCCCAAGTTTATGAAGAACATTCGCTTTTACGACAATTTTCTTTGAAATACCCCTGCAACCGTGGAGCCTTAGTTTTCCGATTTTTCTCATAAATGGTGTATTTCGTCAAAATGTCACAATGAATATTACAAAACAGTTATTTTTTCCCTAAAATGTCTGTTTTATGTCTTTTATCAAAAAAATTATCCTTTTTTTGGTATTTTTCCATGTATTTTTATTAAAAAATACTTTTTTACCATGAACCCATCATTTTCCTGTTTTATAATTTGGTGAGAATCTTGAAAAAAATATATTAAAATAAATGTAAGTATTTTTTTAAAAATTAAAATAAAAATGGGATTTTTCTCAAAAATTTCAATTTTGTTTTTTATTAAAAATCGGTCATGTGATACCTCATTTGAAAGGGGTATTTTAAAGACCTTTCAAATAAGCCCGATATCCTGGTGTAGATAATTATCGGGATATCTTAATTTTTTTAGTACATGTTTAAACCAAAGTAGCAGTTTTTTATTCACAAAATGTAATTAAACAAACTACTCTATGAAAAATTTTAAATTTGAGATTTTTTTATCTTCTTTATGGGTAGAATAAATGGTCCAAAAATTATTAAAATTGGTGACATGATCTGCCAAACCTCTGGTTGATTTGATACGAAACGACCATTGACTTCTATACCCTACGGGTAGACCCGGCATGGGCCTAAATTGCCATTATATCAAGCTTTTATCGCAATTGACCAAATACAAGTAAGAATTTAATGAGCAAGATAGGGATGAAAATAGAATTTCGGGTTGGTGAGTCCGGACACATGCAACATCGCAAAAATATTCTATTTGCTTGTCTTGGATAAAAAAGGGCAGTGGCGGCGCAAAATAGAAATTTTGAATTCCATTAGAATTTTTTTATCAACAATTTTCTGTTTGAATAATAAATAATTCATGAATACTTACTTGTGTATACTGTGTTTTCAAAATTCTCTTCAGTAAAAAAAAAGAGTAAAAAGAATTTCTAAGCATGCTAAGTGCAGTGGATGTATTAAAATTATTGTTTTCATCTTAGAACTTTACAAATGTTGTACCTTCCAGGTAAAATATTTTCTTTCTTTGAACAAGGGTCTTCTTCAACTCTTCTCTTCTTGGGTGGACTACAAGTTATGCTCGAGTCAGATAAAATTTCGGAACTAAAAATTTCAATTCGGAATGGGACAACTGGGCGCCGGGCCAACTCGGCGCCGCCAACAGGGCGCCACGCCGGGCCTAATGGGCGCCGGGCCAACTCAGCGCCGGACTATTTTTTCTTTGATAAAATGTGCAGATAAAAAACAAAATAAATATGTTATTTATACAAAAATTTCAACATCTATTAAGTCGAGTGTTGAAATTTGGTAGGTGTAGTGTTCTGCGACTTGAAACACCGCCAAGTTCCATATTCGATACATATCGATGCATAAATAAGAAAGTCCGCCATTTTGTATCCGCCATTTTAATTTTTTTAAGTTTGTTTTTCATCTGCAAATTTTATCAAGAAAAAATATTTTAGTCCGGCGCCCAGTTGGCTCGGCGTCCAGTTGGCAAGGCGCCCAGTTGGCCTGCCGCCCAATTGCTGGCGCCGAGTTGGCGGCGCCCAGTTGTCCTAGACTGCAACACATTTCAGGGGTCTGGTACGTTTTACCACCTTTCTTAAAACTACGAAGTTTTTTGAAAAATGATAATTTTAGACCATTTTATAGTGATTTCTAAAAAAAAAATTGCGGAAAATCGTTGATTTTGTAAAAAAAATTGAAATTGAAAAATTCTTAAAACCCCATTAAAACCCATACAAATTGTTACAAAAGAAGCATTTTCTCATTTCAAACTGAAACAAAACGGTCCCTGACGTCTATCAGCTGTTAACAAAAACTTGAAATAACTAAGGTCACTTATCGAAATCGGGTCAGTTTTTTTGGTCGTTTTATGAAAATGCACAATTTTTAAAAAAGCATGAAATTCATAACAAAATCAAAAAAATTATGATTCCTACATTTTTACAATTAAAAATTAGTTTAATTGAAGATTATATCAATTTTTATTCCTTAAACCACTAAAAATTAATAATTATTTACTTTTTTTTAATTTATCGAAGGTCTAACCGAACAAAACCAAACTGAATCGATCCGTATCAAAATGAACCAAATCAAACCGAATCTAACGGTTCGGTTTGGTTCGGTTCGATTTGGTTAAACTAAACCGTACCTAACTGAATGTAGCTAAACCTAACCGAAACAAACTGAACCTAGCGGAACCTAACCGAACATAATCAAACTGAACCAAACCTAGCCGAGGAAAACTGAACCTAACCGAACCGATTCAAAACGAACCGAACCAAACCAGGCCGAATCTGGCTGAACCTAACCAAAACAAATTAAACCTAGCCGAACCTAACCAAACAAAATCAAACTGCACCAAACCTACCCGAACCAAACCGAACCGAACCGAGTGGAACCAACCAAACCAAACCAAACCGAACCGTTAGATTCGGTTTGGTTCGGTTCGATTTGGTTAAACTAAACCGAACCTAACCGAATATAGCTAAACCTAACCTAAACAATCCTAGCGGAACCTAACCGAAGATAATCAAACTGAACCAACCTAACCCAACCCAACCTAACCCAACCTAACCCAACCTAACCCAACCTAACCCAACCTAACTCAACCTAACCCAACCTAACCCAACCCAACCTAACCCAACCTAACCCAACCTAACCAAACCAACCTAACCCAACCTAACCCAACCTAACCCAACCTAACCAACCTAACCCAACCTAACTCAACCTAACCCAACCTAACTCAACCTAACCCAACCTATCCCAACCTAACCCAACCTAACCCAACCCAACCCAACCTAACGCAACCTAACCCAACCTAACGCAACCTAACCCAACCCAACCTAACCCAACCTAACTCAAGCTAACCCAACCTAACCCAACCTAACCCAACCTAACCCAACCTAACCCAACCTAACCAAACCTAACCTACCTAGTTGTTAATAAATATAGTAAAATTTGTTAGGTTTATGTCCAGGGGGTAACCATTGTCCATAATCGTCGGAAATCGAGTTAGAATTAGTGTATGCGACCATAAACATTGAGTGGCGCGTGAGTGTTTGGTCTTCAAATTTTTTTAGGGAAATTTTTTTAGGGAAATTTTTCAAAATCTTTTTTTCCGCACTCTGGGCACCCTAATAAACCGTAATCTGGTCACCCTAATCCATCGCAATCAAAGAAAATCGGTAATCGAAGTGTCACAAATTTTTTGTTGGTTTCTATTCTTCTTTTATATTATGTAGGACAAATTTATTAATTAAACTAAGTGACCTTATTAAGTAAGACAGCATGATTGTCAAATGACATTAGTAGACCGGTCGCGGTGGTCATGTAATAATAAATATATACTTTCGCGATGAAAGACCAAAATTTAACTTAAAATTACTGTAAAGTCCGCAAAAAACATTAAATTTATCGAAATTTATAAAAACATAGATCAGTGTGTGTAACAATTCATCAAGATGTATGAAACTCGACCGTGACATGTCAAAAGTTTGGTTCGAAAAAACAAAAACAACTGGATAAAAATCGGTATGTAAGCATTTTAAAAAAAATCATTTGTAAGAAAATCAAATACTTTTTGTTAATTTTCATGCAATGCAAAAAAAAGTGCGGGGAAGTGACACTTTCTGAATCAAAATGTGTGAGGGTAAAATCGCACGTTCGCAGAAAAAAACTATCTATAGTGACGCTACTGAACTTTCTCGTGTTTTAGTAAAAACTATCCGTCAAGACGACTTACCCATGAAATGTTGTTTTTTCATCGATTTTTTTTCTTCTTTTGCACAAAAAACAATTTTGCACCATGTTTGAACTCAAATAGTTACTTCTAAACTTGTTTTTAAACGTTTTAAGATTTCTTTTTGTAATATTCCCGCACAAAATTCAAAAAAAATTCATTTCCGTACTTAGACAACATTGTCTATCATTTTTCCCTGTATAAATTGACTAGCAAGTAGAATCATTTAAAATACGGCAGGTGGATTAAAGGTAGCCAGCTGCTTTTCTGTCGCACTTATGCCGTCAGTGTGAAAGCGATAAAAGTACCCATATATTATCTAGGGTATTATTAGCATGCAAAATCAGCCTATCTTTGTCCGTTTCACATGTTCAATAATGTCTATCTCTGTTTTTATTGTAAAAGAAATACCCGCCGTTAGAAACCAAATTCGATAGGGTCAATAAAAAATGCCTTGTCTTTCCGTCTCTAAAGCCCTTTCAGGGCTTTATACAACTCAATGGAAACGACCCTATGTTGGTTTGGGTTGCATGGGATGGGTTAATGTGGTCTACAGATAAAATATTTTTGTTACTCTCACCTAAATCGACTAAAATAATAAATAAATAAGAAAGTTGGTAAAACAGACAATATCAATTTTTTTAATAACAGATATTCTTTAGTTTCCCTAGACTTTTCACAAATAAATGTATTCGGATTTTTAAAAATATTCAAATAACATTAAGTTACCTTTGGTCCCATAGTAACAGCAACAGCGTCGGCTAAAATATCAACACCTTGAAGCATAAGAGCCCTGACTTCTGGCCCAAACCTAACGTCTTTAGCATACAATCTTTGGACTTGGCTAAGTTGCTGAGATTTGCGGAAAGCAAGAGAGCGCATGGTTGATGGTACACGATACATCTGGAAAAATTCGTTGTCTTCTTAGTGATACTGATTTTTTTATTATAATATATCGTTTAACAATATTTTCTGAAAAAATTTAAAAGTTTTGGATGACAGAGAACTGACAATAAAAAAAAATTAAAACAAGAAACAGAAAAATTGTCTCTCAACAGTCCATGTCACCAGTTGATTAACTTGTCATCTTCGATCGTCACAGACGATATTTACAGTGTGGCGACTTTAAATGGCACGCTGCATCTAGAGGGTTAATAATGCAATAATAGGGACTTATTGCAATAAAACCAGGCAATAATAGTGCCGGGCACTATTCTGACAGATTTCCATTGAACACTAACAGTTGATCTTTCAAAATTGACATACCAAAGTCGAATTTATAAATACAGTTTTATTTTCCATTAATCCCGACTTATAATACACAAAGGCCTAATTTTGAAAGAAGGCAGCTGTTCTTATAATACGAAACTGTCAGAATGCCCAGCACAACTACTGCCTGGCTTTATTGCAATAAGTCCCTAATAGTGTCAGGCAGTATTTTGACAGTTTTGCATTGGAATATGACAGCTAATCTTTCAACATAAGGTTTTTGTTTACTATACGAACTGAAATAAATTACATTTTCCACACGCTTGTAGAAAAAATATCTTTCCCTGGAAAAAAATTTCCGCACAAAAATGTTAAAGTTTTAAAAAATCTGTATATATTTTAAGTTTCTATTGTAAAAGTAAGATGTTAAATTTCGGTAAAACATTTGTTTTTTGAGAGAAGTAGAGTGATGTGGTGTAGATGTGTTTTGATCTATTTTTCGTTAAATTTTATTTTTTCATGTTTTCCGGACGCTCCTAGAAAAACAATTGTTCCAAACGCTTGCTGAAACCTGTTTTTCCGTACTTAAATGCTTGACAGAAGTCGCAAATCATCGTTCTCTCAACGGCATTTGCGCGCGGAAAAATCAATTTTCTGCACTTGTTAGGAAAATAGCTAGTTTTTTAGAAACTATAACGTGTCATAGTGTCATAGTTTTAACATAGCGGGCTCATTTGAGCACGTGTTCAAAAACGAGTGTATCAAAATAACGCGTGCACAAAATAGAGAGTATTAAAATAGCACATGTTCAAAATAGCGCGTGTCCAAAACAGCGCGTGTTTAAAATAGCTCGTATCAAAATAACAGGATTCAAAAGATCGCTATTACAAATCATCGCTGTTAGAAAATAGTTTGACTAAAGGGGTCTCTTTCTAACATATTTAAAAAAAAACTTGCCTGACTTCTGTCCCGGGATTCTAGAGGGTGTGAAACCAAACCAACGCGATCCAAATAAAAACATTTCTTCGTAAAATTATTTTCTTAAATTAGCTTTCTGGTCCTTATTTTGAGAGGTTAAACTCGGTGTTTTTCTAATCTTAATCAAGTGAGCGCAAACGTATCCTAACCTGTGACTTTTTTTTTGGTGGAAAAAGGTCAGGGAGTATCTGGACCGGTTGGGATACGTTTGCGATCATATCTGGACCGGTTGGGATACGTTTGCGATCAATTGACAAAGGTTAGGAAAACACGAATTTCGACCTCCCAAAAAGAGGACAGAGGAGCTAATTTAAGAAAAAATAATTTGATTTGGTTTGGTTCGGTTTCGTTCACAACCTCTAGGGTTCCGGTAAAGAAGTCAGGGAAGTTTTTTTTTAAATATGTTCGAAAGAGACCCCCTTAAAAAGAGGACAGAGGAGCTAATTTAAGAAAAAATAATTTGATTTGGTTTGGTTCGGTTTCGTTACACAACCTCTAGGGTTCCGGTAAAGAAGTCAGGGAAGTTTTTTTTTAAATATGTTCAAAAGAGACCCCTTAGTCTTAGTATGTGTTAGGTAATTACAGGGTGTTTCCTAATTGAATGTCAATATTTATGGGGGTGATTTTTGGGCTCATTTTAAGAAAAAAACTTCATATGAACATATGTCCTAAACGTCTTACCTTTTGACATTCAGGGTGGTCATATTAACGATATTGTTATGATCATGCAGAGAAACGGTTTTTATTTTTTTAAGCGAAAACCGTGAATCGGATTGAAAAAAATCAAGTGATCAACTTTGTTTAGAAATGATTGGGGATTTCAAAAATAATTTCTATTTCAGGAAAAATCAGTAGCAATAATAGTGACGGGCACTATATTGACAGTTTTCCACTGAAAACTGACAGATGATCTTTCAACATTGACATACGAAAGTCCAATTTATAAATCCAGTCGTTTATTTTCCATTAATAGTGGCGACACTATTAATTCCGGCTCTTATAAAACACAAAGGGCTTATTTTAAAAGAACACAGCTGTTCTTATTATGCGAAACTGTCAATATGGTGCCCGGCAGAATTAGTATCTGGCACTATTGCAATAAGTCCCTAATTGTCGGAATCAGCTACCTTTCGAACCCTTATATAGCGCGCTGGCACTTGCCGAAATTAAAGAAGGCAACCGCGAAAAAAAACATTTTTAGTTTTGAACCATTTGCAGAACGACATTATATTCAGGCGACCCAAAAACCTTCCGATTATTGATCGAAAATTGTCCTTTGAGGGACACTGCAATACTGTGACACAAATTAGCTATGAAATAACTTCCTAAGTAATGTGCCTACAACACAACCTATGTGGTCAAGGTTAGAGACCCTGTATGTATGACATATTTTAAAGATAAACATATGTCATATATACAGGGTCTCTAGTCAAGGTTACTATTTTCAAAAACAATAATTCCCAAACATTTTAATTACTGTCCTACCATCTTATATATACAGGATGACCCGATCTTAACAAGCCAAACTTCACCAGCGTATTGTACGTTGAAAAATATTTAAAAAAAGTCTTTACAAAATAGGTCGAAAAATGCTTCGTTAGGAAAATACAGTGTGTTAAAGTTTTCTTTAAAAAAACGAAAAAAATAATTATCTAGAAAACTACTTGGGACAATAAAGCTAAATTTGCTAAAAAGAATAAAGGTTAATTTAGCAGTATACTTTTCTTCATAAAGCAACAATTTTGGTTTGCCAGGGGCGTGCGCACGGGCGGTGACTGTCAGATTTTTGAAGAAAAAATGATACGCCAATGGATTTTTTTTTGCTTTCAAAATATTTTTGAAATCACAGTCTAATTTTAGTTAAAAAATGTATCTTTACTTTTTTTTCTACAATGCGTCGTTTTTAACTAAAAAATATAAAAAAATTTATCTCTACATTAAGATTTTACCAATAAAAGTAAAACAAAAACAGCTTTTTGTTAAGAAAAAGTCAAAGATAGTCAATAAATTTTAAAAAAGGTGATAGTAGTTTACTTATCACCTTTTCTAAAATTTATTGACTATCTTTGACATTTTATTAACAAAACGATGTTTGTTTTAAACTTTTAGGGGTAAAAATCTTTATGTAGAGATAAAACAATTTTTATTTTTTAGTTAAAAACGACGCATCGTAGAAAAAAAAGTAAAGAGACATTTTTTAACTAAAATTAGACTGTGATTTCAAAAATAATTTGAAAGCAAAGTATCATTTTTTTCTTCAAAAATCTAACAGTCACCGCCCGTGCGCTCGCTCCTGGCAAACCAAAATTGTTGCTTTATGAAGAAAAGTATACAGCTAAATTAACCTTTATTCTGTTCCAAATTTAGCTTTATTGTCCCAAGTAGTTTTCTAGATAATTTTTTTCGTTTTTTTTTTAAGAAAACTTTAACACACTGTATTTTCCTAACGAAGCATTTTTCGACCTATGTTGTATAGACTTTTTTTAAATATTTTTCAACGTACAATACGCTGGTGAAGTTTGGCTTGTTAAGATCCGGTCACCCTGTATACAACAAAATATTGAGGTAAAGGATATGTTTAATTTTTTTTATTTTTACCTTCCTAGGGAACGTCCTTAAATTACGTAACGCAAAAATTCTGGATTTTGGACACCCCCTCCCTCCCTTGTAACGCATTTTCAAGAAAAAACACATTAAAAAACATTGAGTGTAAGGAAAGGCCAAACCCCCCCCTCTCCCCCTAGAGCGTTACGTAATTTAAGGACAGGCCCCTAGCCCGCGTAGCAATGGCTAGAAAAAATATTATTTTTGACGAAAAAAATTTTTTTTCAGATAACGCCAAAAATGTGTTATTTGGATGTATTTTGACCTGTCCTAGCAATATCGTCGTGATGTCTGTCTGTGTGTGTGTGTGCCTGTGTGTAAATTATTTCTGTCCGTAATACGATAGCTCCTAAACCGCTGAACCGATTTTCATAAAATTTTCAGGTAAAATAGTGTTCTACACTCTTACGAGCTGATTAGGTTTTGGTCAAATTCCAAATACTAATGACAGTTTTTTGACAATTAAAAACTTTAAAAAATGCTAACTTTTTAAGAGAGCATCCTATTAATACACTGTTGTCGGAATATTATAGTAGACTATATTTTGCTCAATAATTCGTGGGAGTTTTAGTTTCTTAGATATTTACAAAAAACGGTTTTCAAGGCTAATATATTATCATAGCTTCACTTGAAGTGTGATAATAGGCTAGGAAGGTGTCAGATCCGTCATGGGTCCATTTATTTTATGCAAACCACCGACGCATAGAGGACTAAAGTGAGAAAGCAAGTGGTAAAAAGTATTTAATTGGTTTTAGGAATTTTATAGACCTGAATTCTAAAAAATATATTTATTCAATTATATATCTTAAGAAAGCAAGATTAATCTTTTTTATATTTACAGGGTGTATTTTAAAAAATTAAATAACATTTATTACGTTTAAATTAAATATGTTCGCATATAGCAAACCAGTTTATAATGAACACTCGCTTATAGCAAACCCCGTTCAAAATGCCCAAAAAAATTTTTACTTAGGTATACAATAGTCTATATGTCTTCTTATAGTAAACCCGGATATAGCGAACCAGTTTCCATGCAATCTTCGAGTTCACTATATCCGGACTTCTATTAATCTAAACCTATGTTTTTGCTATACAATGTCTTTCCAAAATCATGAACTATAACACCACAACAAAACAGATAATGAAGGCAGGGAAGCAGAAGCTTTTGCCATAAGTTGTGGTCTAACGCAGCTTGTCGATGAACCTACCCGTATCTCAGAAAGGGGTGAATTTGCAGCGCTTTTAGACTTGTTCCTAACTACAAATCCTGACTTGTACACAATTCAAGTAGATCCCCCACTTGGTTCATCCGATCATAAACTTATAAGAACAAAGTGCGAAATGTTCATACCGCCAAGCCAACAATCACTTCCTCGTAAAATGTGGCACTATAAATCGGCAAAATGGAATGACCTTAAACAGTTTTACCTGGATTTTCCATGGCAAGAGGTTTGCTTTAAAACAGCTGATCCCACAGAAAAAATACAGAGCATATAACCTTTGGAAACGACAACAAACCGCTCAAAACCACACAGAATTTATAGAAGCCAGAAATAGTTGCAAAATTACTATTGACGCCGCCAAAGAAACATACAATCAAAGAATAAAAAACAGGTTGCTGAATTGTCCAAGTAGTTCTAGGTCCTTTTGGTCTCTTGCAAAAGCCGTTGGATCAAACTTCACCAAGCCATCCATACCACCACTTACAGATAAAAATACTCACTTAGCCACAACATCAGAGGAAAAAGCCAATATGCTGGCCAAAATCTTTTCCTCCAACTCAAACCTAACAGTGCCAAATGGAAAAACTCCACCGTTCATTGAAAGGGTTTCCCACAGTATGTCAGAGGTACCCATTTGTCACAGAGAAATACGAAAATCCCTTAAAAAGTTGGATACAAAGCAATGGGTCCAGATGGCATTCCCGCGATAGTACTCAAAAATTGTGCTAGCGAACTCACCCCAACTTTCGCAAAATTATTCAATTTATCTTATAGGCAAGGAGTATATCCATCGTCATGGAAGTCTGCCGCAGTACAACCCATTCCAAAGAAAGGAAAAAAGACAGATCCGTTAAACTATAGACCAATTGCTCTACTTCCGGTGATATCAAAAGTAATGGAAAGAGTTGTGAACAATCACCTAACCAAGTACTTGGAAAAATACAAAATTATCAACGACAAGCAATACGGATTTCGAAAATATAGGTCAACTGGCGATTTACTTACATACGTCACTCACTTATGGCAAAAAGCGATTGAGTTGCGAGGTGAAACAAGAACAATTGCCTTAGATATATCTAAAGCATTCGATAAAGTCTGACATGAAAATCTGCTCAACAAGCTCAAAGCAACGGGATTGTCGCCGAGACTTTGCACTTGGTTTGAAAGTTACCTTAAGGATAGATCCATTTATGTTGCACTGGATGGCCGGAAATCCAACTCTTACCAAATAAATGCTGGTGTGCCACAGGGAGCAATCCTTTCGCCAACACTTTTTCTGATTTACATAAATGACCTCATAGATAAAACAGTAAATCCACTTTATTGCTTTGCAGATGATGGCAATGTAGTCTCCTCAGTCATACCACCCACTCAGTGTCTATCCGCACGTGAATTCCATCATCTTAGACTAACTCAAATATCGCAGATAAATAACGACCTGGAGATAATAGAGGACTGGGGCAACAAAAACCTTGTACAGTTCAACGCGCAGAAAACCCAAGCAGCCCTGTTTTCAAAAAAGACCAGCACCGGTGAGCCAAACATCATGCTATCTGGAAGTGCTGTCACATTGCAGAGCCAGTTGAACATCTTAGGAGTCACTGCAGAGACCAACATGTCTTGGCACAGTCACGTGGCAGATATAGCTAAAAGGGCGTCCCAAAAGCTTGGGGTGCTATTTCGTACAAGACATCTGTATACACCAAGCCAACTGCTGACACTCTACAAAGCCCAGATTCGACCAACTATGGAGTACTGCTCACATATATGGAGTGCGGCACCCAAATATACCTTAATGCTTTTGAACACCGTGCAAAAACGAGCTATCAAGCTGATCAATGACCCCGCACTTACCCGTAGTTTGGATAGTCTCGAACATCGAAGAACTGTGGGCGATCTATCTCTCTTCTACAGGTATTATCACGGAAAATGCTCTGAAGAGTTGGCACGTATGATCCCCCCGGGAGTAGCACCTACTAGGCGAACACGTCAAACAGACGGTAACCATCAATTTACTGTCAAAATAGAGGCACCAAGAACCTCATTATATCAGAATTCATATCTCTGGAGAACAGCATCGCTGTGGAATAAACTCCCTGCGACAGTTTTCCCTGCAGGTTACAACCTGAACCGTTTCAAAACCAACACACACCAACATTTCCGCGCACTGGCCGCTTCTCGAGCGTGATAGGGATCTCCTTGCGAGTGCGCTTAACCGTAAAAAAAATTAAAAAAAAAAACTTCCAACAGTTTTTGTTTTTTTCCTTTCCAGAAATTATTTGCACTGGCCTTTATAGAACTGTCTTATGTTTCTTGTTATACAACTGTTACATTCAATGTTTTTTTTGATATATTAAATATTAGTAAGACCTTTAGCAACTTAGAAATGAAGTTTTCGTTTTGGCCTTCTTTGGCCGTCACTTTTCTTTTCTAAAGAAATTAAAACAATTTATTAGTAAAGTACCTAGAAAAGTACAAGATTTTCAACTAACAATCAAAAATTTTGTTTCGCAATACCCCCATTTAGGAGTGCTAAACTAATTTTGCCAAAATTTTTTTTTCAAAAATGTTGAAAAGTGTTGACAGCTGCTGTGAAACGGTATCTATAACCAGCTACATTTAGTTGCAGGAAACGTTGGTGGAAGAAATAGATACGTTTTGACTAGCAGTTATAAAACCATCTTTTACCTATAAATTTAGTATAAAAACATATATTTTTGAAAACTATTCGCCATTTTGGATTTGTTTAAAATGTCATTATAATATTTTATATTTCTTGAAAATAAGTTTCACAATTCATATATATACTAAAGTTATATAACTTGCCTCTTTAGATGTAGAAGAATCGCAATACCCCCATTTAGGAGTGCTAAACTAATTTTGTCAAAATTTTATTTCAAAAATGTTGAAAAGTTGTCAAAAAGCTGCTGTGAAAAGGTATCTAACCAGCTACATTTTTAGTTGCAGGAAACGTTGGTGGAAGCAATAGATACGTTTTGACTAGCAGTTATTAAACCATCTTTTACCTATAAATTTAGTATAAAAACATATATTTTTGAAAACTATTTGCCATTTTGGATTTGTTTGACATGTGACATTATATCTTATATTTCTTGAAAATAAGTTTCACAATTCATATATATACTAAAGTATATTTTTGAAAACTATTCGCCATTTTGGATTTGTTTGAAATGTCATTATAATATTTTATATTTCTTGAAAATAAGTTTCACAATTCATATAAGTTTTGAGGAAGTTATAATATAGTGTGTTATTGCAGTGGCGCACCCAGCAATATGTCACACTAGGAATTTAGATCTAGTTTCAGGCAGGTGAGGTCAATGTTCAGGTTTGATTCGAATTTTTTAAGTAAATAGAAAAAACAAATCTAATTTGAAAATTGACCTGACCTATAAACTAGATCTAACTTAACTTAAGAAGCTCTAAACCTGACCTAATGTAACATAAAATAACCTGGCCTGATTACCTTTTATCATGCGCCCTGAAAAAAAACCAATCCCTTCCTAAGGGTGGCAACAGGATGTTTCAAAAAATGTTAAATGAACACACCAAGAACCTTGTCCGGTATACAGGGAGTCCCGAAATTAGACAAATATTTTAACCACGTATTCTACGGCCCAAAATAGAGATAAACGTTCATCTAAACTAGGGTCCAAAATTGGTTCGTTTCCGAGATACAGGATATTAAAGTTAAAAAATAATTTTTTTTTAATGTTGATGATGATCTCGTTTTTGGCTTTTGTGTCCTGTGAGAAAATATGCCAGCACACTTCGGTCAACTCCAAGGTAATCTGGCTCTAGGCCACTTGGAACTGGCATATAAAGTTCTGCGATTTTCTTTCTTTGAGTTTATTTATAATTCCCTCTGTAACCTTTCTATTTCTCATTTAACTGGCTGCTACTTCTTGCGACTTCCCATCCCAATTCTTCATATGCCCTCTTGCGGCACTTTTTCTTCTTATTGTTCATTGACTTTGCTTGTTTCTTTGTTTTTTTTATTTTTTCTTACTTCTTAACGGGAGGTGTTAGTTCATTCATATTTTCTCTCTCATACTGTCATTCATACCCAGATTTGTCAGTTTATCTGCTTCCTCATTTCCTTTTATACCAGAGTGACCCGGGATCCAGGCCAGATATATGTCTGTATTTTGATTTATTAGTTTAATAAGTTTCTTAGTGTTAAGTGTGATGTGGATTGCACTTTGAGAGTCTGTGCATATGATATTTTCAATATTTTTTTGAAGGCAGATTCGGAGTCCTTCATTGATTGCCACTGTTTCGGCAACACATATATTGACATTATCAGTAGTCTTTCTGAGTACCTCATCTTAATTTCTGGAATATAAATTCCAAAGCCGACTCTTTCCCATAAAACAGATGCATCAGTGTAAACTAAGGTAAATCTCTTTTTTTAATCTGCAGTTTTTTCTAAAAATGTCATTTTATTGTTATGTTCATATCATATCTTATCTGGTCTTCATAATCTCTCTCATAACAAGGTAAGCATTCTTCTTTGTACATATTTTTTTCTTTTTATTAGGAGTGTTAAATTTTTCTCCATTGTACCTTTATTTTATGTTTTCTTCTGATATTCTTTTAGAGCTAGTGGACTATCTTTAATGCTTGCAGCTCTTATGATTAAATTCTGACTCAATATTCTTCTTGTCTCCAAATTCACAGACGACGATTCAGCCAAAAGTGCATGCATCCTGACACTATTCTCAAACCTTGATTATATGTTGTTTAATTTTTCCAAGCTACTTTTAGATGTTGGTTCTATTATGTATGCTCCAAAATCTAGATGGCTTCTAACCAGCCCATTAAAAGCCAGGTTCAGAGTCTTGGGGTCCGACCCCCACCAAGTTCCACAGATTATTACATTTATCCATTTTTTTTGCCTTAATGACAGTTGTTTATCTCTTCGTCCCATCTTAAATTTTTCTGTAAAATTGTCCTCAAATATTTTCCTTTATCTTTATATGGAATTTTTACATCTTTAATTCTTATTTCATTTTTTTTAAATTTTATTAACAGTTTCAAACTTGGTACCCGTGGGTTTTTTGGGATGCTAAACCCGAACATGGACATCTTTTTACTGTGGCCGTTAGAAGGCGCTTTACACTACACTTTTTTCTCAGTGTAGTTTTTTACATTTTTTTGATAAAAGAAAGTAATTTCCTAAACTATTTCAAGCTAAAGAGGTACCCTGTTAAACTCTGCTGAAGTTAGCCGTTTTCGAGATATTTCGGTTTTTAGTGCTCAATATCACACCAGACAATTCAAATTATGTATTTTCAAAAAGAAATTGTTACATCTTAGAATGAAATTTGTTCAGTGAATTTTTTGGGCCCAATGTATTATTCTAAAATACTGCTAACCTAATATTTTACATTTTTTGGTTTTTAATTATTTTCATTCAAAATAATTTGATAATTCTGATCAAACATTAAAAACCGAAAAATCTAGAGAACAGCTTACTTTAGCGGATTGTAACAAGAGTACCTTTTTTGCTTTGAAATGCCTAAGAAATTATTTTTTTAACAAAAAAAGTAACAAACTACACTAAGAAAAAAGTTATGGTAATTTTAAATAATCAGAAGTTAAGTGTGTAAGTGTCCATTCCAGGAATCAATTGAAGGCCTTGGTGCAAAAACCGGCCACATGCTAAAATTCAAATTTGTGGGAAATGAAAAAAAAACTGTCTGAATTTGAAAACAAACTTGCAAGTGTCCCAAATTTTGGTTGTAATAGATATTATTGGTATTTGTCATAATATGGCCCAGTATAAACTTGATATTTGGTAAAAATGACACCAAAAATTATTTTTGAAAATTAGGACTTGTCTGAACCTATAAGTGCACTTGGCCGGTTACTGCACCCAGGTCTTTAATTCTGAACATAAACCATTTAAAACTGTTCATATTAAAAAAATTCGATTTTTATTTTTTAACACCTTGTAACGAAGCAATTTTGGACCCTACTTTATATGAACTTTTATCTTTATTTACGGCCTTAGAATATGCGTTTAAAATATTGATGTCTAATTTCATTAACACTTTTTTTTTGGTATACATAAACGCCAATAGAAAGAAAATTTGTCTTTGATGCATGTATGTACTGTACTACACAAAAAAGGAAGGAAAGATATATGTGACAATTATAGAGGTATATCTGTGACTAGTACGCTAAGCAGAATATACGGTAAAATAATAAGAAATAAAGTGGAGAGCGAATATAATACATGGAGGCAGAAGAACAAGCTGGTTTCAGGGCGGGTAGATCGACTTCAGATCATCTCTTTTGTATAACCCAAGTTATTGAAAAGAAAATGGCATACAGACAAGAGCTGCATTTGCTTTACGTCGATTTGCAGAAGGCATATGATAGTATACCACTAAATCTACTTTGGAAAGCGTTGGAAAACACAAACATAAGCGTACAACTAATTAAGGCCATCAAAGAGTTATACCGCAATAGTAAGGCAAAAGTTAAAATAAAAGCAAAACTAACCAAAGGCTTTCAAGTAAATAAAGGTCTTACACAAGGTTGCTGTATCTCGCCTACGCTCTTCAAGATATACTTGGAACAAGTCCTTAAAGTATGGAAGAGAAAATGGCAAAACATGGGAATTCCGTTGGACGAAACCACCTTGTACACTTTATGTTTCGCCGATGATCAGATAGTAGTGGCTCAGGATTATGACGACCTCGAATATATGACCCAAAAACTAATAAAAGAGTACAATAAGTGGGGACTAGAGGTTAATCTCAATAAGACAGAGTATATGTGTATCGGCGGAATGAAACAGGATGTTATCTTAAATACCGGGCAGCGAATTCAGTCCTGTGATGAGTATAAATAGTTAGGTCTAAAAATTACAGCTGACGGAACACTAGACAAAGCTATAAAAGATCGAAACGTACAAGGAAGAAAAGCAATAACTTTATTAAATGGAATAATTTGGGACCAAAGTATATCAAAACATAACAAAAAGCTTATATATAACACCATTGTAAAAAGTATTATTACATACAGCTCAGAAGTATGGCCAATCAAGGATAGAACAGAAAAAATGCTTTCCACTACGGAGATGGACTATTGGAGAAGAGCAGCAGGGAAATCAAAAAGAGAAAGAGTTACAAATCAAAGAATAAGAGAAATTATGACAGTGGGTGAACATACTTTAGTGGATAATATAAGAACAAAACAACTAGTGTGGTACGGACATGTACAAAGAATGAATGATGAAAGACTACCTAAACAAATACTACAATGGAAAACAACTGGCCGAAGAAAACGAGGACGGCCAAGGAGAAGCTGGCCTTGACAGTGAAATAAGAATAAGAGGCCTAGATGATGAGTTATGGGCAAACAGAAACGAGTAGAGATTGGGTATCGGAAGACGTAGAATGTTGTGAAACCGATAAATATATATGTACTGTACTAAATGTACTATGTTGTAAGTTAGTAAATGTTAATGTTAGTTATAAGTTTTTATTTTATTAAAGAAGCTAAGCTTCTCTGTGATTTTAGTGTTAAAAAAAGAATGATACATTTTAAAGTGTGCTTGATATACTTACTGATTTTAGTATTTAAGAAAGAAAAAATGACATTTTAAACAATGTTTTAGGGCAATTTTAAAGAATATTTTTTTATTTTTATTTATATATGTTTTTTTTGTAAATGACTGGTGAATAAATTTCTATTCTATTCTTAAACAAAAATTGTTCTATGACTTTTAACTTAAAGTCAAAAATAACAAAGTTATTAACCACTTTCATAAGCATAGGGCATATGGGATTTGGTTCTTAAATCTATCTAAAGCTGTGTGCCTTTGTTTACAAAATTGTTAATATCTTTTTTATTTTTGCCTCTAGTAGAAAAATTCAAGGACAACTTTCGTTTAAAATCAGATGTTCTATCGATTGGAGGTATTGTATACACAATAAAAAAAATCTTTATTTACTTTTTACTACTCACATAACCGGGTGGGCCAAAAAACAGGACAATTTTTTTTTCTTTATAGCTTTTTTATATTTTTTTGTCCGCCGTCTCTAATTCCAAAAAGCCGCATTCTTGCCATGCACAACAATGTATGAATTAGCAAAATCGGTTCAGTGGTTCTAAAACAAAAAAATGGCGGAAAATTTTGATAAAGATCTTTAAAGAGCAATGCATTCTCACCATGATTTTGTTTTATTTCGCTAATCGGTTCAGTAATAACGAATTTATAAGGAAATGATGTAGACAGGATTTGCAATGCAATCGTAGAATCTGTAAAACAATGGTTGAAACAAAAATAGATTTTTTGAGAACCACCATACCGATTTTACTAATTTGTACGTCGTTGTGTGAGGGACAAGAAAAAAAACTAAAACATTTTCGGAAAATAAGAATAAACGCGCCATTTCGAAGAATCAAGTATGATTCCGTCCGCCATCTTAAATTTTAAGATGGCGATAAATTTTGATCATGATCTTTGAAAAGCAATCAATTCTCACTAGAATGCTTTTTATTTCATTAAAATTGGTTTCGTAGTAATGAAGTTATTAGGAAATAAATGCAGACATGATTGGCAAGGCAATCATATAATATGCAAAACAATGGCAGAAACAAAATATTTTTTTTTAGAACCATTAAACCAATTTTGCTGGACCGTGGCTTGATGCGCGTGGCAAGAACGCAGCTTTGTTACTGATTTGAATAAATAATGAAAACATGTTCACAACACAAGAATAAACGAGCATCTTTGAAGGGTACATTCTAATTTTGTCTGCCATCTTGGATTTTCAGATGGCTGACAAAAAAATATATTTGGTCAAAACTATGATTATTTCTCTGTTAAGTGCCGTTTGTCCCATTAAAATTGATGGCATAGTTCAAAAGTTCTAATAAAAAAAAAATTGTCCAGTTTTTTTTGCCCACCTGGTATACTCAGGCCAGCCACCCACTGCAGTGGATTATTTTTTATTTTTTATGACCAATTTTGCCAAATTTTATGATAGATTTTCTTACACAATAAAAATACAATGCATACCCCAATGGGTGTAAATCCTGTCAAGAAACAGTTTGGTTTAACCAAATATATAATAACATTTACCTAAATAATAAAACATTTTAAAATAATAAATTAAACAATTAATGCAAGGAAAGGAAAATTAACTTTTCTATTTTGTTTTTAAAAATCACCTAGCCTTATATCCCTTATCACAAAACAAATCAAATAGATGATGATAATATGACCTTTCAATACCTTTTTCTAAAAAAATTATGACTTTTTATCACGGATCACCTAACAAACAGATAAATAAGCCGGCTGGCGGTCTTTGATCTCGGAGAATTCAACGATGGCTGAGCATTGGGAATCAAACTCAGAGCCGGACTAAAAAAAATTTATCATAAAATATGAATGTTTCAGATTGTTGATGCGAAATAGTAGTTTAACTAACTTGATTGCTGGCCAAACTCCGCTATCGCGTCGTTTGGCCATCTGCAATCGCGTGCGGAAAAGATGCACTTTCCGCACTAGTTAGGTAAACTACTATTTCGCATCAACAATCTGAACTAGTGCGGAAAGTGCATCTTTTCCGCACGCGATTGCAGATGGCCAAACGACGCGATAGCGGAGTTTGGCCAGCAATCAAGTGCGGAAAAGACACTTTACGCACGAGTTAGGTACATTATTTTTTCTATAAGCGTGAGGAAAAAACTAAAAATTAATCAGAAAATTATTTATATTCAAAACATTTTAATCAAATCAATTATTATTATTAACATTAATATTAGAGGTGCAGTTTGTAGCGTGCTGTAAGTTGATAGCAGAGGCAAGTGTTTTCTCAAATGAAGTGGCAGATTTGAAACTT
The DNA here is from genome assembly GCA_963576565.1 of Aspidapion aeneum. Taxonomy (NCBI): domain Eukaryota; kingdom Metazoa; phylum Arthropoda; class Insecta; order Coleoptera; family Brentidae; genus Aspidapion; species Aspidapion aeneum. Next base: position 74,277,485 of record OY755041.1, on the reverse strand, counting down.
GGGTTTTGGTTCTCCACTGCGTTCTCCAAGTTTTCGGAAACATCTGTTGCAACTGTGGTCATGCATTTGGGTCTGGATTGAGGCACTTTGGAAGGTTGTATGGTAGAAGAAAGTTGCTGACTAGTTGAAGGACCAGGGTGGCTGAACTTCAAAATTTTATTCGAAATATTTTTTTGGAATCCAGTTGAACTGTCAAGGTACCCTTCTGCGACACTTGAAGATTTCCATCCACCGAGTCGTTTGATATTGGTTATTCCTTCGCCTGAATCTGCCAACATTGTTGCGGCAGAACGTCGGAAGCTGTGGCCCGTGTATAATTCTGGATTTGAAAGCTTCAGATAGCATGCGATATCTGATGGCATTTTACCGAATGTATTAATTCCAATGCATTGTACCGTACATGCTCCTTTTTTGTAGTTTACGAAGAACCGTCTATGTGGGGTCTCTGGTTTCCTTAAGTTGACATATTTTCGGATCAATTGGAGAAGTTTTCCATTCTCGGCTTCTTCTGAAATAGCAAATTCTAAATGTATGGTTTTTTGAGTCAGGAATTTTTATAATGATCATATTTCCTTTTTCTTCAATGTCATCTAGGCACATTTTTGCTAGTTCTTCACGGCGACATGCGCCCGCCAAACCAAAAATCGTGGCAACTCTCATATGCAAATAAACTAGGTCAGGAGCTTCGCTTAAAAACTTGAAAATTTCTTCTTTTGTGAAGATTTTTGCCTTCTTGGGTCTGAATCCAACGTTTTGTTTTTTCAAGTAGGCCGTAACTTTAAAAAAATTGCTTAAGTCAACGTTTTTTCTGAGTTTTATTACACTTTTGAGCATAGAATACCTCGACCAAAGGGTATTCGGTTTGCACGTTTTGGAAATTTCGGAGAAATATGCCAAAAAAACAGCTTCTTGAAGGGATTTGATGCCTTTAGCGTGGCACCATCTCTTAAACAAACTATATTCCTTCTCATACCTGTGACGAGATTTTGAAGGAAGCAGGTCCAAATTAGCGATTCTAGCGGCTTCTAGAACTGACTGGGGTAGATCTTCGTCCGAAGAATCCATTGAAAATCTGATTTTTTTGTTTGAAAAATTCAAAAGACGCTTGTATCTGCAAAATTGGCTTTGTTTTGACAGTTTGTTTGTACTTTGTTGCTATGGTGATTTAAGATGCCAAATCTAAAACCACTAGTGTTCATTGTTGTTTGACATTGACAATGACGATATTTATACCGGGGAGGTTAAAAACTTATAATTTGAACCTATTTTACTGAAAACTTTATTTTATCGAAAATATTGAAAATATAGCAGAATTTTAGTCAATTTGAATATTTTTAGGATATTTCGTGTGGTAGGAAAGATACAAATGTATTTTGAACGGTCTAAATGTTATAGAACACCTCAAAATCGTAACAAATTTACTTTTCCGCACTAGTGCGGAAAAGTGGCAGGGCGGAAAAGTGGCACTTTCCACACTAAAATGCGTGCGGAAAAGTGGACTTTTCCGCACGCTTATAGAAAAAAATATTTTTACTGCCAGAAACAATAAAAACATTAAAATAGTTTTGTACTGCTAAAAATGGGAGCTAAAATTAATTTTAGACTCTCGGGCGCGTAAAAAAATTATATGTTGTTCTCTGTAGGGGACTATGGAAATAATGTGTTTTATAGAATGAGAGATAGGGGAAGCACACAAAGAGGTCGTCTTCTTCGACCAGAATACGTTAGCATGTTGTCGTTTCCAGCATACAGCCAAACACAAAAAGAAAAAAATTGATTGCTTTTTTTGTTTTATTGGGATAACATTTATTAAGTTTCAAGAGGAGTAAAATTGTGAATTTTAAATATAAGAAGTTTGACATTGTAGAGTAATTTCTTAATTTACTGGAATCAGATTATTTATTAGTTTTTTCCAAAAATTGAAACTTTAAGGAGATACTGGGTGACCAAATAATCTTTTATTAGCACAAAATTGCTTCATGGTAAATTAATATTTTAACTTTTAATAAAATCTGTGTGTAAAGTGTAAGTGTAAATACTAGCATAATAAAAAATGATAACAAAACGAATTTGTGTCAAAAACTCTTGACCAAATATTATACAATAGTTTATTATACAGGGTGTGATTTAAATGATGCATGCAACTTTAAGGGGTTGTGGAAATGGTAAAAACAAAGATTTTTTTCGCATTACATTTTGTTAGACGTCTTTCTTTACAGGGTGTTAACTTAGTATTTTTTTTTTGATTTTTTGTTTGTTTCTTAAAAATTATAAGAGACCATTAAAATTCTGTGGAATTATGCATTACCAAAACGGTAATAATTAAGTTTTTTTAAATAATTTGCTTGCCAAAATGTTAAATTTTGATAGGAAGGATCTTTTTTAAATCGAAGCAACCTACAATTTTAGATATTTGTTTTTTTATTTTAAAAATATTCACAGCGTTTTGAGATATAATGCATTAATAACAGAAATAATGATTTTATCAGAGCATCGACGCGTTAAATAATTTTAAATTCAGTAAGGAACAAGGGATCTTATATAAATCTTATATGATGTTCTAAAAGCTTACGTCAAAATTAGACATTTTCTAAAGAATGTTGGAGCTTTAACCTAAAAATTTTTGAGGTGCATAAAAACATCAAATTTTTGTATTATTTATATTGTAATACCTACTAAACTCAAACAAACTCTTGTGATAGTATTTTTAAAAAACCGAAAAAAAGTCCCTTCGATTTCAAGGGGTGTTTAAGATTTTAGCAGTAAAATTTATACTACATGCAGTTTTAAGCTATTGAAAACACACATCATGAAATGAACCAAAAATATTAAAAATTTGTTGGTGTTTTTGAATACCTAATAAACAAAAATGAAAAATTAACTTAACTTTTGCCAAACCTACCATTTTTTTAGGCATTAACATTTTTGTTGGTGCACTTTGTTGATTTAATATTGGCCGCAGCCGATTTGCCGCGGGCCGATTCGCCGCGGGGACTATTCGCCGCGGAAAATATTTGCCACCGGCCGATACACCGCGGGGACAATTCGCCGCTAGATTTTTTGTTTCATGCCAGTGGCAATTGTTTAAACAGTTTTATTTAGCTTGACTTCATATAATATATTTCTTTGTTCGATTTTCGCTTTTTTTAAACTTTTCCAACAATTTTTTTTTAAATTTTAAACTTTGCAGTGATTAAGGTCACTCAATACAGCTTTTTACTCAAATTAAAAAAAATATCAAATAGCAGATCCAAAATGGTGGATTTTCAAATTTATTAAACCATATGCATCAAATTCGAAACTTCAAGGTGTTTCAGGTCGGTTCCCATTTTGATTTTTTTTAGGTTAAAAATTAAAAATAATTTAAAATTTAATAAAGTTTCTACTTTGATGCATATCGGTTTATAAATAGCAAAAACCGCCATTCTACATTCGCCATTTTATTTATATTTTCCAATTAAAAAAATGCTGGAATGAATAGTTACCACCAAATACCTAGTTAGAAAGTTTGAAAACATTATTTTTATAAAAAAATATTATATGAAGTCAAGGTAAATAAAACAATTGTAATATCATGAAACCAAAATCTCGCGACGAATTGTTCCCGCGGCAAATTGTCCCCGCGGCAATTTGATTGGCGGCGAATTGTCCCCGCGGCAAAACTGCCTGCGGCCGATCAGCCGCGGTGAATCGGCAGCGGCGAATTGTCCCCTACCCTTTTAATTTGTGAACCTGTGCTTAATTTAAGGATCAAAATACCAATCTACAAATTTCCCTTTTCTACAACTGAGCTTACGCCGCTGTATTATACAAAACACCAAAAACTTTCTAAACAAAGCATAGTTTATATGTTGCTTTTTAGGATCTAATGAAGGCGCATTTTCAGATTTGAGAAAATATAACAAATCCTGCAAAAGCATAAAAAAAATAAAAAAACAAAATCAAAGGAGTTGCAGATCTGTATATCCTTAAGAACTCTTTGTACTTAAATCATTTACAGATTCATCTCATAAGACGTTTAATTATTGGACATTCTGTACAGGATATGGCAAAAGTTTTTAAAAAATCGAAAGATAAAAGAATGTATAAGCTTACCTTATAGGCTCCTGCGGAAATCGAAAATAACTTCGATTAAGGGTATATCGTCACGTGAATTTACAGTCTCTTACGACACAAACCGTTACCATTGTTTAAAATCAATCATCACATTATATCAAACACAAAAATCACATCTACACACCACTAACGCTCAACACGTACTAAAAGTTTAAAAAAATATTAAAATACAGAATGAGCCCCTGGAGTGGTTGACCCCAACATGGCAGGCTGCATGAAAGATGCGCGTAGCACCTCCCACCACCTGAGTTCCCTATCTGTTTGTTAGGTGATCCGTGTTTTTATGACCTTTCTAAATTAAATTTTATGACTTTCCAAGAGAAAAATTTTATTTACTATCCAATGGGGTTAGTAGAGACAGGAGTCAGTGACTGTTTTTCATATTGCGAAAACTAATAGAGATAATAATTTTTAATATACAAACTTGAATGTCCCCAGAGATATAATTTGGCATATGAACATTTTAACTTTTTTGATTCCTTCTGTTTTTTTCTGTATTTTTTTTTTGCTTGTCCCTTGTTACTCAACAATGGGGTTATTGGAAACAAGCAAGTAATTTGTGTGTCTAAACCACCTATCGGTTTTCAGTTTAATTTTTTGTGTAGGTACTGTTCTTTGGTCTTTATTATTATTTGTTTATTTTATGCCTCTCATAATCCTATTTTTTGTGTTACAAAAATTGTCAGTAATCAGCTAATCATAAAGTTGTGTCAACTTCCAGTTAGCAAGTTCACTAAAATGTCCAAGGACTCTAAACATATCAATGTGTGTTTAAGAAATGGTGAAACTTTATTTGCTAAGGATTTAGAGAAAAACTTGGAAAAAATATAACTTATTTCTGGTTTGTCATCTCTATTTAGACTGTAGTTTCTAATAACCCTATTTGACAGTACATACTTTTAAAGAAACTAATGAATAGGTATTCCTGCATTTTGGCCAAGCATCTTTTAAATTGTTAATGTATTAGGATTTAGCTAGGCTATTTTCTAAATTCATTTTAATACTTTTTATGACCCTTTGACAGGGCTATCATAATGGGTGGAGCTGAATTTGATTAAAAGATTGCTTTGACATGTCATAGGTTTTTGATGCACCTATTCAAGTGTCAAGCACTCCAATACCATAATGACTTGGTAAAATATAACTTTATAAATTATCATCAATTTTAATTTATTCTTTTGCATTTGAAAGCTTGATAAGGTTTACAAATTAGTTAGGTATTACTTTATTTTGAGATATAGTACCAAGGTTTGTTTGCTTGACTTTGCAGTATCTGGGTGAGATGGGGGAAGACAATTTTGGGATTTTTCATTAGAAATAGGTTTAACTGACTCTCAAGTAACTGAAAACAAAAATTCAAAACTTTCTGAGATATTGCCATTCAAGTCTGGTTCAAAGTTTTAAGGCTAAAAATATCTCAAAAACCATTAAACCAAACAAATCTAAATTTCGGTTTTCTTTTTGAACAAGATGGGCTTTACTATAGCTCTTAAAGTAGGGGAGAGGTACCCTGCAAACTTATTGATTCATTATTTTTACAATTATTACTTTGTTTTGGTGAAAATTATTTTTTTTGGGCTCATTCGCTGCACCATTTAAGTGAGGAAAAAGCGGCAGGGGGTGCATATTGCCCACATTGCTCCAGGCAACCACTAGCTTAGCCTGAAATTTTATAACCAACATGATTTTTTAAACTTTTTATGGCATTTTAAAACCACTTTACAATTTTTATGATAATAATAAATTAAAAATCTAATTTTAGGTTATGTACTCAGGATGTTTTCTCCAAAAGGCTTTAGTTCTAAATTTACAAACTTAAATTATGTCCGGGATATGTAACACAGGTTGGTGACCTTTTGATAAGAATATTCTTTCCAGAAAAGAAAAAGAGCACATGGTGCAATGCCAGGAAACAAGCCATAGAAAATGCCAACAAACTAAAAATTGATTAAAAATAATTAAAAATCTTCTTAGCATATTCAAGACACTTACCTTTTATTTATTTGAGCCGTTCTTGTGGAAAAAGTATAAAACTGCCGGTAAAAATCACGAACACCCAACACGAGCTCGAAAAATTTTCCAGAAGAATTCTCAGATTTCTGACGTTTGCGCAAATCGATTTTGATTATTGGGCTTTAAGAACAAGGCAGCTTTCAAAGAAGCACGTTTTTTTTTATTAGCCATTTGCACAAAAATTTTTAGATGAAACACTTTCTCACGTCGGCTTATCTTAAGTTTTAACGTAAGTATTAACTCCACTTAAGCCTGCTGTCCATGGAGCTTATGATCCGTGTGGATTTTTTCTCAGGTTTTGAGTGGCTGAAATATTTAATCAACCATCAGAGCACAAGGAAAGCTAAATCCGCGCGAATAATATGCTCCATGGACACCCAGCCTTAAGTTATAAATTTACTATCTGATGTTTCACTTATCTTATTCTGAACTTAAGTTGCAAAATCTCTGACAACGCTGCTAAAATCATATTTAAAACGTCAATCAACGAAGTTTTTGACGGAAAACAGCTGATATTTTTCTGGAATTTCTTTTATATATAATTTAAATATATTTTTTAAACAACTTGTAGTCTGTTATTCTTGAGATCATGGACTCATGAATACCACAAAAGTGTCCAATTAAGCATAAAAGTGACTTCCTATAACAACTTGTGAGGGCAACAATGTTGCTACTGATAAAAAAATTAAATAAAAGAAACACCCAACTACTTATAATTTACTTGTACCTACTAGTCGCAGTTGGGTACTAAATTGATAGGTATTTCTATTATGTATATGGTTCAACTTTTAGTTTTGATGCCCAAAGCGCACTTACGAAATTAAACAGTTTTGTATTTTCATGATTTAGGTTATTGTGTAATTTTGTACCCGCAACTGCTAGACTAGTAGATACAAGTAGATTTAGAAGTTCGGTGTTTTTTTCGTTAATTTTCGTTTTGTTTTCAACTTTTAGGTTCTTTTAGCCTTATAGAAAGCACTATGCATTTACGTACGATTCATTTAATTCATTTAGCATTACCTGAAAAGTTCGTGTAGATTTTCTACGGACGAACAGTGATACCCTCAACTTTTTTTTAGTGAAGGTGGGGGAGGGAAGAGAGAGGGGGAGGGGAAGGGGAAGGGGAAAACTGATAAAATTTCGTTAGAAAAAAATCTTAACGCGTGTGCGTATTGAATTCTTGAAATAGCCCTATATTTGATAAAATTATGCGAATATGGTTTTTGAAGTGGATGGGGCGCGGCGTAATGACAGGAGGGAAGACGGGTAGGATCAGAAATTACTACAAAGTATAATAACAGCAATTAAGAGGACATTTGCAATGGGTGATCAAAGGAATTTCATTAAAATCCCCTGAAATTTGAATGCCTTAAAGCCTACATCATGTGACGAAATAACGTCTGACGACCGCCATGTTGATTTCTGTTTAGAAAAATATAGTCGAAATCGGTTCAGCGCAGCGGTTCAAACCTTGTGGTTGCTTTTGAGTTAAAATTCGCTTCAAAGTGTGTCCCAAAGAATTCAATTTCGAATTGAACACACAGGCACGGGACAAAAAATTGCAATACTAGGGTAGCACGGATGGGATGACTTAGAAAACCTAAAAAAAAGAGAAGCTAATTTTGACTTTTAGGGGCTGAGACCACCACCCTAGCTCTCCCTGATAAAGAGACAAAAAAACGAGAGGTACCTCGGAGGTACCTATAAAATGCTAGACTGAAGAACTTATTATATTATTATTATTAATTATAACCCCGATTCAAAAAACGCATCACGTGATGGCCCATGGATTTGCACCGGTTTTAAATGCAGTGTCACCTGATGCGTTTTTTGAATCGGGGTGGGTATGCATTGGTGGAAAACAGGGTATAAGGAATTAAAGTAATCAAAACAAATTATTGCCGCAATATGTCAATGATTATAAATTCCAACTTATTAAGCTTTTCAGGATGAAAATGAAATATTTTCTACAAAAACTTTCAATGGGTACTCCAAGGGGTGAACCAATCTTGCAGGTGTGCCTGGCAGGTCCTAACTACCTGCCGGGCCCAAAAAGGTCTTGGCAGGAGCTAGAATATAGAACGGTTTTGCAAAAGCAGGTTTACAAAATTTTAATATCGGTTTACCCTCTAGGGGGTATTTACTATACAAATGCTATAAAAAATACTGATTCTATCATACAACAAAAACAACTTTTTATTGTGAATAGGTATCATGTTAAAAAAAAATGCAATAGGGCTGTCTAACAAAACATATGATCAAATCCAAGATGTCTTCCATGGGACAAACAAACCGATTTCCCATAAGCCGTAATGTTGACAAAAACGTAAATTTTACAAAAACGACAAGAGCTTTAGTCTCAAAAATTAATCAGTTTTAAGAATAGATCCTTTGTGCATATGAGAAAAATGCGTTTTTCTTAAAAATATTAAACTAAAGCGAGAAAATCTGAAATAAAAGGGACCATGTTTTCTTCAAAAAAGTAGGTTATGTTTTTGTTTATTTTGTTTTTTTTTAAACTTTTTTTCTAGTTTTTTCACTTATTTTGAATTATTACATTGGCGCACCAAGGGGGCGGGGGGCTAGGGGGGGCCGGACCCCCCCAAACCACATATTTTTTTAGATATTTTCCATATATTTCATGAGTAAACAGAAAAAATAGCATAAAGTACATCATGAGACCTCTGGGGCCCCCCAAAGGTTTTTGAAGTTTTTTGACCAATGAATCAATGAACTATCAGCCCAAGGTAGGGGAAAGTAGTTCTATTCAAAGAGCTCACTTCAAGGCTCACTTAACAGAGACGAAATTGAAATAGACTAAACTTTTCTCATCAGATTCAGGTTTTCTATTAGGATCTTTTGTTGTACTTGACTAAACCTTTTGCTAAGTAATAGGCCTTCTATAGCATTAAACTGTGAAAAATATTTCACTATGATTTTTAGGTTTAGACAAAGTTTAATCACGGATCATCTTAACAAAGGTGATCCGTGGTTTAATTGTTTTAACCCTCCAGTAGTAAAATGAAAAAGAGGCACAACTTATAGGTAGGTCAGTCCAACAGATCAATATGCACATATAAGTTCCAACCAAGGTTGGTCAAGCAAACTTCTAATAAGTACTTTACAAAATATGTTTATTTAAAAAAATATACCTAAACATTATATAAAAAAAAACTTGCAAAATTAAAATACAGTTTTTTCTTGTCATTGGCCTCACACACCGTACATCACCATATGATTTTCCATGAACTATAATACATAGGGCTTAAGTACGGTCAAATTCATCAGCTCACAACAGTAAGTACTGTTCAAATTTTACAACAGTACAATATTCGCTGTTGTATTACTACTGTTACTATTACTTTTATTACTGTTTTTTTGAAACAATATTTGCTCAATTATGTATCTAAAAGTTTATGCAAATAAACATATACTCTACTCTACAATTGGGCGTAACAGCATATGACCCATTAGGAGTATTAGAACCCAAATTTTTTTGAGAGAAATTGAAAAAAATATCTGAGACAACTTATTTCTTTTTCTTGTGGTCATCAAAGTCAACAAAGATTACTTTTTTATCCATCTATTATTAATGATGGCAAAAAAATTTTTTTTGCTAATAAGCTCAGTACAGTACCGGAGAAATTTCACAACAGGACTTGTAGTAGGTCCAGTCAGATACTATACAAATTTTACGGTGTACAAGTTTTAGGTGTCAAAAAGCATGGAAATAAAGGAAAATTTGCACCAAAATAGTTTAAGATAAAAAGAGGTTTGAGTTAGGGAGACTGTCAAACTCACCAGTTTATTCTAAACTGTTTTGAGGTCTGTAAAATAAATATTTATTAAAGAAAAAGAAACTTTGATGATACAGGACTTCACTCGACACTATACAGGACGCTACACTACCAAAAGTTTATTTAAGGTTCTGTAGGATGGTGTACAAATTTGGTTCAGCTCAGTATTCACACTTTAACCTCATATTGTTTTCCTTTTCTTTCTTCTCGGGACCCTTTTTTCAACCATCATTTTTAAAAATTTTCAACCGTTTTGAAACAATGGATGAATGGATATTCAGGAGAGACCCAGTCATGATCATTGCTGTATTGTATTGCCTAGAATAGTAAAAAAATCATAGTGAAATATTTCTAACAGTTTAACACAATTCTATGTTACACTTCTGCAAAAGGTCCACTCAAGCACAAAAAAAGATCCCAATAGAAAATGTTGCCAAAATGGCAGTTGCACATTTATCCAAAACAAACCTGACAAAAAACTTTCGAATATTTCAATTTATCCTCTGTTAAGTCAGGTAATAGAGCACTTATCCACTTTCTTTTCCCTTCTTTGAGCTGATACCTAGTTCATTTAAATCAAGATGATTTTTTAAGGTCAAAATACTTGGCATTCCATCAAAACTAACATTATCAAGCTCTCCCCAGCTGCCACAATTCATAACAGCACAGAAACTAATAATAATGATTCAAACTGAGTAAAAAACTGGAAAAAAAGTTAAAAAAAAACAAAAGTAAATAAAAACATAACCTGACTTTTGAACAAAACATGGTCCCTTTTATTTGAGATTTACTGGCTTCAATTGATTTTTTTAAGAAAAACGCATTTTTCCCATGTGTACAAAGGTTCAATACTTAAAACAGCATCTTTGTTGTAAGTTAAATCGTTTCACTTTTTTTAAAAATTACGTTTTTGTTAACATTGCGGCTTATGGGAAAACGCTTTGTTTGTCCCATGGCGACCATCTTGGATCGAAAAACAGCTGATCGTGACAGTTCGTTAGACAAGCTAATTAATAAAAACAGAGATAAATAAGGTAAACACAATCTTTGAGGTTAGAGTTTAACTTTAAGTTCTCAAATTTTACCACTTACGCTATGGTCCAAAATTTGATTCTTAAGTCGAACTTAGCCCTTAAGCCGAAGTGAGAAAGGTTCCATACTTATTTACCTAATCTGTGGGTTCCATTTTTATGGAGACTTCCTAATGTAGCTTTCAACTAATTGTGATTTCACTATTTCTCGTTTGTTTTGGTTCATTGTCATCTCCTCCAGTCCCTTGGTGTTCTGTGGCCTCATTTTAAAATGTCAGTTGACATCAAGGTAAGCTTAATTTTTCTTTTATCCTCTTGACTTTTTGTAATCTTAAAAAGTTTTAAAGATTTTTCAATTAACATCGAAAGAACTCCTGTTTTTCTTTTTTATATCCTTAATATTTTTGGGTTTTTAATAAATAAAATCATAGTTTAATGGAATCCACCAAGTTCAATATTTTATAAGCTTCTTTGCTTAGCGCCGGTTTCTCTCTAGAGGGTTAGCCCTGACCCGTGGGTTAAAAAAAGAGATGACTGCATATTAGATACTTACCAGGCTAAAAATAAAGCTATCAAAAATACCCACGGGTCAGGGCTAACCCTCTATTGAGAAACCGGCCCCTACATTATTAATACTACTACAATAGATTTTTATAATTTTAATTTTTTTAATTTATTTTTTTAAAATTAACACGCCATATTAAACTCTAATTTTTGAAATCTACCCCCACTCTTTATTTGCCTTGTGTATGGTGGATTTTGTTCATTTTTATCAAGACCCAGCCTGGGTACCAAATTTCATTCAAATCGGGCAAGTGGTTCTTGAGTTATGCGCGTTGGTCGTTACAGACAGACGGCGCGCGACAAAAATGTTTTAAAATCATCTGAAATGCAAAGATATATAAAAATTTGTGATATCGGAGCAACTTGTTTATTTCTCGAAAAAATTATCATATCACATATTTAATTTCCTGCTAATAATTTCAAAAAAATTAATGTGTAATCCTTTAAGTATAGCTTTCAAAAAGTTCAGTAAAAACTAATTTTACTCACACAAATATTGGGAAGAATATCCCCAGTTTTTTAAATATTCATCAATACCACTTCAGTTCAGTGCCAGAACCAATAATTTTTATGTGGAGGTTTATATATGACTAAAATGCTACAAAAATAGACTTTTGCTTTTTTTAAGCAATTTTGTGTAGGTATTTTTTTTTTCAAACTGTTAGTATTTATTTATTTATTTTTACAAATGAGGTTTGGTTAGGTGAGGTTGTCACCTCAACTTTGCCCACAGGTAGTGATGTAAATGGAAATATTTCCATTGAAAATATTTCCATGGAAATGGAAATATTGGAAATTTCCAAACGGGTCTTGGGAAAATTGAAAATATTATCATTCATATTTTGTAACCCTATAAGCATGAAACATAGAACAATTTTTATTTCCGATACTATTGAAGAGGAAGTAGACTGGCAAGACATTGTGATCAAGATGGAGGATAATGAAGGTCAACAAATTTTATCATCTGAAAATTTAGGAAAAATACTGTGTAATTCTTGCAAAAGAGAAGTGAAAAACTGAACTAAAATGTAAACAATGTGCTAAGCAATTTCATCCAGCATGTCTGGTAAGGTTAAAGGGCGCAAAAACCCTGGGATTGGGTATTGTTTTGTGTCCAGGCTGCGCGCCAAAATCAGCTGACAATGGCGTTTGTAAAGATGAGTTGAGTTGAGAAAATGAGTTGTTAAATAAATTGGTGCTTACACTAATGGACAATAATGGGCTTCTACATGCAAAAGTGCTTGAAATGGAGGTGAAAATGGATGATTTATCCGAGAAAATCAGCATTTTGGAGAAAAGTGAGGTTAGATTGAATCTAAACAACAAACCACCCCGGTCCCCGACCGCACCTCGTCCTCTCATGCCAGCGCCTGTCTCATCTATGGCCGAATGGCCAGGCGCGCAAAATGCGGTAATGTCACAATGGAAAACATCTGATTCTAACCTCAATTTTAATCAAAACCAAAATATAGGCAAAAAAATACAAATTCAAAAACAACATAAAAAAAAAGAGTGGATATGCTCCTTTGCAAACTAATTTGGAGTCTACCACTGAAGTTACTCTTAACCAGGCTTCCAAGGCAATCAATGAAGCAGTTGTTCAAACTTTACAACCATTTATGGGACAAGTAATGCATGATATGGATGGCCCTGGTTCGTCAGGTAATAGTAATAAAAAGCCTGCGCCCTCAGATCAACTTTTTCAAGGTGTATCTGGGAAAAAGTGGATCTTTCTGGGTAGAGTCAGAGAGAATGCCACAACAAAGATTGTTGAAGGTTACATAAAGCAGAAAGCTGATATAATTGAATCTAAAAAATCTTTGAACACTGTTTTACAAAACGAATAACAAACTTTCTTGAAAACAATAAAATCTTAAAAAACTTTCAAAATGGTTTTCGAAAAGGAAAATCAACAATAACAGCTATCTTTGACTGTGTAGAATTTATATATGAAGCTCTTAAACAAAAAATTGTAGGACTTTTCTATGATCTCAGCAAAGCATTTGACACGATCAGTCATAGCCAACTACAAAATAAGCTAAATAGAATTGGGATTAGGAGAGTTTCATATGAGTGGGTAGGATCTTTTTTGAGGCGGAGAACCCAAAAAGTAGTGATTGATGGTGTGGAGTCGGATATGGGGTTGATGGACCAGGGTGTGCCACAGGGATCAATACTTTCTCCAATACTATTTATAATATTTATTAATGACATTGATGAAACATGTGGCACCCCTGACCTGTCGGCCGTGTATGCCGATGACACAAACTTCTTCATTGCTGAGGAAACATTAGAATATCTAATACAAAATAGCAATCAGACATCAATTGAATTTGGTGACTATTGCAGAGATAATGAACTCATCATGAGTAAGGAAAAATCCTGCTGTATGCAATTCCTGCCAAGAAATTCACCATCAGACTGTAGCCTTCTGATAAAGATTGATGGGAAGTGCATGGAGAATGTATTGTCATTTAAACTACTGGGCCTACACATAGACCCTAAACTAACATTGGAGGCACATATTAATTATGTCTGCTCAAAACTTAGCTCTGTCTGCTACCAATTCAGGTCAGTTAGAGGCACAGTGGATGAAACAGTACTCAGGGTTATGTACTTTGGGCTTGTGCAGTCTGTCCTGCAGTATGGATTGATGTTCTGGGGATCATCAGCCCATTTTGAAAGAGCATTTGTAAAACAAAAGAAAATAGTGAGGAGTATGGCGGGAGTATCTCAGTCTACAAGCTGTTTAACTTTATTTAAAAAATACAAAATCCTTAATTTACCATGCCTTTACATCTATCAACTGGTCTTATTTGTAAAAAACAATAAAACAAAACTTATAAAAAACAGCAGCATTCATAATTATGAAACAAAAAGTAGACATGATGCACACTTACCATACTCCAGACTCAGCATTAGCCAGAACTCACCAATGTTTATTGGAATAAAATGCTTTAATAAAATACAAAATCTTTTTAAAAATAACTCTAAAAAAATTGAAAATTCCCTTAAGGAATACTTGATAGAGAAATGTTTCTACACAGTAGAAAAATTTTTAAACTCTTAGCAAAAAAAAAAAAAAAATAATGGAAATATAAACAGCTTCGATTTCTAGCTCTGCAACCTAGCCTAAATGCATTATTGTGGAAAAATTTATTGTGTTTTTGTAAATATATGTTATGTAAAAACGTTTTTATACACTAAATGTACTTTGTAGTGCTCTTCTATATTTGACTAGTCTGATAAGTTATAAATTGTAACTTTTAGATGAATAAATGCTTTTTGATTTGATTGATTTGATTTAATGCATTGTTGATTCATGAACTTCCATCCAAAGCAAAATCGAAATCCTTTAAAATCGAAAACATCAAAAACAAAATTTTCAGTTGTCTCAACTTCCTACAAACCTAAGGGAGCTTTAACATTTTATTACCAAAATGTTAGAGGAATAAGAACTAAAATCAATAATCTTATGTGCAATGTACTTGTCGAAGACTATGATGTGATATTGCTGACAGAAACCTTTCTGGATTGTTCCATTTTGTCTAGTGAGCTGGATTTAAAAGGCTATCAGGTCTACAGGTGTGACAGGTCAATAAAAACTAGTACATGTAAATCTCAGGGGGGTGTACTGATAGCAGTCAAGAGTTGTCTTTCATCTAGAATATTAACGGCACCAATTGAAAATGTTGAACATCTTTTTATTTCAATTACCATTGAATCACAACAAATTTTGGTTGGTAATGCTTACATACCAGGAACATCACCTCTAGATATATATGAGAATTTCTGTCTTTCTTTAATCCATCAAATAGAAAATCATAATTTTACCAACATTTTCATTTGGGGTGACTTTAATCATCCGAATATAAAATGGGAGAAAACTTTAGAAGGATCGGTGCCTGTAGGTTCACTTTCCAAGGAAGTGACATGTATGGCTGATTGTGCAGCATATTTATCTTTATTCCAAATGATAGATATTCCTAATGTATATGGAAATTTTCTTGATCTCATGTTTTGTGATAACTGTGATGTAAAAGTCAATATACGTAACAATCCTATGTTAAAGTTAGATGCTCCGCATCCTCCATTTGAATGTTCATTTGTCATGACAGAAAAGCTGTCAAATCTTTCTTGTGAATATTTATATCTTAACTTTAAGTGTGCTAACTTTAAAGAAATAAATTTTTATCTTTTCTGTGTCAATTGGGACTCAGTTTTTGAGTGCACAGATGTGAATACCATAGTAGGTGATCCGTGATTTAAACCTTCAAAATTTCCAAGATGGATGCCAAACAACTTAAAAAATTTAATTGTTGAAAAAAAGATTGCACACAAAAAATATAAATCTACACAATCTCAAGATGACTATAATAATTTTGCTATTTTAAGAGCAGACTGCTATAACATCTCTCAGTCGTCTTATAAAAGTTTTATTAAAGATTTAGAAAACCAGCTACAAGATAAACGTTCCTTTTGGAACTTTGTCAATTCTAAGAAATATTGTGAAATGAAACACTGTCTTCCTCTAATTGCTTTAATGTAGATAAACCGGTTTCGGCCTATTAAGCCATCTTCAGTATCCTAAAGCCAAAAATAGACAATCCTGCTATAGA
This sequence comes from Aspidapion aeneum, assembly GCA_963576565.1. Taxonomy (NCBI): domain Eukaryota; kingdom Metazoa; phylum Arthropoda; class Insecta; order Coleoptera; family Brentidae; genus Aspidapion; species Aspidapion aeneum. The sequence goes on along the minus strand of OY755041.1, from coordinate 74,261,345 downwards.
AAACTTTATAGTTCAGCCCAGCCCTAATATCAAAAACTTACCGAAAAAAATATTAAAACAGACTATACATTCCACCGTCAAGAATTCGTCCTTCAAACAGGTTAAAAAAAATTTATTTGCCTGAATTGTTATCTTTTTAGATTTGTTGTAAAAATTACGTTTTAATTATGATGGTTCTTGTTGTTTATGCTGTCCTCTTAATTAAGTACATTTTTATGTGTTAAAGCGCCATCTTGATGAATGAAGTGATAAAGTGTGATAAAAAGTTTTACTCCAACTGTGTGACTTATTCTAACTTTTACTTGTAATTTTATTTTTGAAATGACATGACTATTAGCTCACACTACTACTATAAGTAGTGTGAGCTATGGTGATCCTAATTTTTTCGAGAAAAAAAAAGTTGCTCCGATTTCAAATTTTTTTATATATCTTTGCGTTTCAGATGATTTTGAAACTTTTTTGTTTTGCTGTCTGTCTGTCTGTCTGTCTGTCTGTATGTCTGTCTGTAACGACCAACCCGCATAACTCAAAAACCGCTTGTCCGATTTTAATGAAATTTGGTACCTAAGTTGGGTCTTGGGCCGTGATGGTCCCATTTAAAAATAAACAAAATCCACCGAACGCAAGCCAAATAAAAGGGTGGGGGTAGATTCCAAAAATTGGAGTTTATGTGAAAATATGGCGTGTGTGATATCAAACGAAAGGTATTAAGTCTGGAGTTAAAAAAAAAATGTTTAGTTTATTTTTAAAAAAAGGGTGGGGGTAGATGTCAAAAATTAGAGTTTAAGTGAAAATATGGCGTGTGTGATATCAAACGAAAGGTAATTGAGTCTGGAGTTAAACAAAATACATTTTAGTTTTTTTCAAAAGGGTGGGGGTAGATTAAAAAAATTTGAGTTTAAGTCAAAACATGGCTTGTGTGGTATCAAACGAAAGGTAATTGAGTCTGGAGTTGAATAAAATATATTTCAGTTTTTGATTATATTAGCTCACACTATAACTATAGTACCTAGTGTGAGCTTAGGTGCCCATAGATTGGCAGAGTATTTTTTAATGTGACACTATTAGTTAGTCCTACTTTTTTATTTGTAACTGCTATATGCGTTAATAAAGATTTTGATTTTGATTAAGTGTGATGCTGATGACAGCCATGAAGATATATATACATATATATATGCCTCTTGCTCGAATAGTGAAAGTGTAGTGTGTCAAGAACGAGATTATTGTACAAATTTAACCTTATTTCTGTTTATTTGTTTGAAGAATAACTTCCTGATTTGTGTTTATGTCTAAGGCTTCTGCATTTTCCAGTGTTTTGTTATGATTTGTATAAATAAATATTCCCTATTTTCTTATTTTTTTAATATTTCATATATTCCCAATATTTCCATATATTTTCAATGTTTCAGGAAATATTTCCAAAAATATATTTCTGGATATTTTACAACACTACCCACAGGTAACTGGGGAGGAGTAATAAAAACAGCTCATAGAAAGGTTTTTTTAAGCCTGGACCATTCCTTACTCATTTATAGTGACAGAAAATAAAAAATATCTAAGACTATAGGGCTGTCTAACAAAACATGATCAAATCCAAGATGTCTTCCATAGGACAAACAAACCGATTTCCCATAAGCCGTAATGTTAACAAAAACGTAAATTTTACAAAAACGACAAGAGCTTTAGTCTCAAAAATTAATCAGTTTTAACAACAGATCCTTTGTGCATATGGGAAAAATGCGTTTTTCTTAAAAATATTAAACTAAAGCGAGAAAATCTGAAATAAAAGGGACCATGTTTTCTTCAAAAAAGTAGGTTATGTTTTTGTTTATTTTGTTTTTTTTAAAACTTTTTTTCTAGTTTTTTCACTTATTTTGAATTATTACATGGGCGCACCAAGGGGGCGGGGGGCTAGGGGCCCAGACCCCCCCAAACTACATATTTTTTTAGATATTTTCCATATATTTCATGAATAAACAGAAAAAATAGCATAAAGTACAACATCATGAGACCTCTGGGGGCCCCCCAAAGGTATCGGGCCCCCAAAGGTTTTTGAAGTTTTTTGGCCAATGAATCAATGAACTATCAGCCCAAGGTAGGGGAAAGTAGTTCTATTCAAAGAGCTCACTTCAAGGCTCACTTAACAGAGACGAAATTGAAATAGACTAAACTTGTCTCATCAGATTCAGGTTTTCTATTAGGATCTTTTGTTGTTCTTGACTAAACCTTTTGCTAAGTAATAGGCCTTCTATAGCGTTAAACTGAAAAATATTTCACTATGATTTTTAGGTTTAGACAAAGTTTAATTGTTTTAACCCTCCAGTAGTGACATGAAAAAGAGGTACAACTTATAGGTAGGTCACATATGAGTTCCAACCGAGGTTGGTCAAGCAAACTTCTAATAAGTACTTTACAAAATATGTTTATTTAAAAAAATATAAGTAAACATATAAAAAAAAAACTTGCAAAATTAAAATACAGTTTTTCCTTGTCATTGGCCTCACACACTGTACATCACCATATGATTTTCCATGAACTATAATACATAGGGCTTAAGTACAGTCAAACTATTACTTTTATTACTGTTTTTTTTGTAACAATATTTGCTCAATTATGTATCTAAAAGTTTATGCAAATAAATATATACTCTACTCTACAATTGGGCGTAACAGCATATGAGTATGAGTATTAAAACCCAAGTTTTCTTGAGAGAAATTGAAAAAAATATCTGAGAGAACTTATTTGTTTTTCTTGTGGTCATCAAAGTCAACATCTATTATTAATGATGCCATAAAAAAATTTTTTTGGTAATAAGCTCAGAACAGTACCATAGAAATTTCACAACAGGACTTGTAGTAGGTCCAGTCAGATACTATACAAATTTTATGGTCTACAAGTTTTAGGTGTCAAAAAGCATGGAAATAAAGGAAAATTTGCACCAAAATAGTTTAAGATAAAAAGAGGTTTGAGTTAGGGAGATTGTCAAATTCACCAGTTTATTCTAAACTGTTTTGAGGTCTGTAAAATAAATATATATTAAAGAAAAAGAAACTTTGATGATACAGGACTTCACTCGACACTATACAGGAGGCTACACTACCAAAAGTTTATTTAAGAGTTCTGTAGGATGGTGTACAAATTTGGTTCAGCTCATTATTCACACTTTAACCTCATATTGTTTTCCTTTTCTTTCTTCTCTGGACCCTTTTTTCAACCATCATTTTAAAAATTTTTCAACCGTTTTGAAACAATAATCCATTCAGGAGAGACCCAGTCATGATCATTGCTGTATTCTAGTTTTGAAAGTTGCTTCCTAGAATAGTAAAAAAATCATAGTGAAATATTTCTTACAGTTTAACACAATTCTATGTTACACTTCTGCAAAAGGTCCACTCAAGCATAAAAAAAGATCCCAATAGAAAATGTTGCCAAAATGGCAGTTACACATTTATCCAACACAAACCTGACAAAAAACTTTCGAATATTTCAATTTATCCTCTGTTAAGTCAGGTAATAGAGCACTTATCCACTTTCTTTTCCCTTCTTTGAGCTGATACCTAGCTCATTTAAATCAAGATGATTTTTCAGGTCAAAATAATTGGCATTCCATCAAAACTAACATTATCAAGCTCTCCCCAGCTGCCACAATTCATAACAGCACAGAAACTAATAATAATGATTCAAACTGAGTAAAAAACTGGGAAAAAAGTAAAAAAAAAAAAAAAGTAAATAAAAACATAACCTGACTTTTGAACAAAACATGGTCCCTTTTATTTGAGATTTACTGGCTTCAATTGATTTTTTTTAAGAAAAACGCATTTTTCCCATGTGTACAAAGGTTCAATACTTAAAACAGCATCTTTGTTGTAAATTAAATCGTTTCACTTTTTTTAAAAATTACGTTTTTGTTAACATTGCGGCTTATGGGAAAACGCTTTGTTTGTCCTATGGCGACCATCTTGGATCGAAAAACAGCTGATCGTGACAGTTCGTTAGACAAGATAATTGCCGTTTTCAAGCGAATAACTAGTATTTACCAAAGTCGTTTAAGCGGCCTTGAAGAGTGACGTCACGAATGAGCCCTTTGTAGGTCATCGTGTATTACCGGTAATTACCACACTTTTGAGGAAGGTTATTGGGTTTTCTAACCTCACAATTATTTGTTTTGTTTCTTTTTGCGTGCATTTTTGCAATGAGTGGAATTTATCGTGTGTGCCTCAATTGAGAAGGAAAATTTTGATACACGAAATATTTAAACAAAAACAAGTATCATTGTACTCCTCTAACCACTGTTTATTATATTAAAACTTTATTTTTCCAAATTAAACTAAACTTCTTTAAAAAAACGCAAAAAGCAACAACAAACAATAACCGGTTATAAAAAAAGGTATTCAAACGGTGTTTCTGTGGTAATAGGCTAAGGGCCCCACGAGACAATATTTTCGCATTTATGGGCGTTATACGATGAAATACCGTAAATTGTGAACTTTTTGTCAATATTTTACTAAAAATTAAATAAAATTAAAATATAATTAAACTAAATATAAAAAAATTAGGATATAATATTGATTTTTCAGCAAACGTCAAAAAAGGTGTCATTTTAGCAATAGTTTCAAAACGAGGTTTTACCTCGTTTCAAAACATGACATATACCATTTTCAAGCGAATTACTAGTTATTACCTTAGAAAAAGAAGGGTGGGTAGAAGACTCGTGTAACCTGCGCGAACGGTAAGATTACGTGAACCGCCATTTTTATTTTACCACTCACAGTTGATGGTAAACAAAACAATTATTAAAATTTTTCATATTAGTCAATTTATGAAACAAAAGCTTTTTTTGTGGCTTGAATAGGAATGCGCTCCTTTAGAGATTCGTGAGAGTATTTGCACAACACTACACAAGGAACAGAAAATAATTTTTTTTTTACAAAGATGTAAATTGAATTTATACCTAGCCAAGTATCTATCAAGTTTATAAATGGTGGTTGTGGCTTAAATAGAAAATGCGAATGTAAATATAAAGGTGCATTTATAAAAAAGAACTGAACTTATCCAAATACCAAGGAGGGAAACCTGACCCACGATTTGCACATGCACTACCAGTAATGCTCAGAAATTTGTTCACGTATTGCGATAATATCATCATGGGTGAACCAAGCCTAAGGATTTTAAGATATTTTCCACATATTTCATGAAAATAGCATAAAATATAACATAATGGTGTCTCAGGCCCCACAAGACAACTTCCTGGGTGTGCTACTAATATCAAGCCAAATTATATTGGTAATGTCAGAAGCTGTTTCCTCCTTGCCAAATCCATAACAGTATAATCAAGCACCTGCCATGATTTATTTAAATTTGATGAAATTATTTCAGATTCTGGGTATCGGTAAAAAAAAACTCTCTTTTTAGTTTCATTACAATTCAGTTTATTTAACGATCAGACATATTATTTTCTATACATAGTACTTCTCCATAGAATCATTCATGTCTTAAATCCGTGGCATTTGTTGTAATTTAAAAAATATTCCTGACCATTAAAATTGTAAATATATTTTAGATCCTGGGTATCGGTCATTGTTGTTTGCTTGTTTTACTTTGGTTACAGTTTAAAGTTCAAAATTTCTTTATTCAGAAGAACCTATCAAAAGTTTACAATACAGAACTATAAATAAACTAAAGTAGGTTAAACAAATTGAAGTCAGTTCAAATTACATCATATTTAAAATTGTTAAAATCACAAAAAAAAACCATTCAAATCACAAAAATACAATTATAAAAAAAACAAGATTTGGTTTTTATATACTGTCGCTGTCAAAGTACAACAAGACAAAAAAAAGCATTAAATCTTATATTAGAACTTATTTTCTAAGTACTCCTCAATACTGTAGGGTTCTATTTTTAAAATAAGATCAAATATATTCATTTTATATTCCATCATGCTGTTTTTTGGTTTTATGTTTTCAGGCAATTTGTTGAAAAATTTCATGTCTGCATATGTGGGAAGTTTTTCTGTTAAAGTTAGTCTATGTCTTGGTAACTGATAGTTTGTATGTCTAGTGTTGTGTGAGTTGTCACTCAAAAACTCTATAAATTTATCTTTATGTCTGAAAAGAAACATTAGAGACTCATACACATACAGTCCAGGAGCAGTCAAAATATTGAGATCTCTGAATTTAGTCCAATGTGACTAAGACCAAGTAGCAACATATCTCTTTATTCAACCATCAGCAAATACAATTTTTCTCTGTACATTGCACTTTCCATAGAACCATCCAGCTCAGGGGCTTAAAGCATGTTGAGCAGAGAAGAATGTTGTCTGCTGATGGTTGAATAAACTGAAAAATAACCAAACTAAAAAAAGAGTTTCTTTACTGTTACCAAGGGTCTAAAATATATTTACAATTTCAATGATCAGGAATATTTTTTAAATTTAAATTTGATATGATAAAGAATTTCTCACACCAAAGGGGAATTAACTACCATCCTTTTGTACATGTATTATACATTATTTTTTAAAAATGTAATAATGTGTAAATTTACCCCCACTACCGTCAATCAACTAAAAACATAAGAAAAACTTTTAAAAAATGATAACTAATGCATAATATTAAATTCAAATATTGATTAATTTCAAGTAATGGATATTGTTGCAAGCCAAATTTGGACATGTATTGCCAAAGTGAATTCTCCCTTGTCTTACCAAAAGTATTTCAAAATTGTGTATCAAGTATCCCAGTGTAGAAACCATCCCCAGTCTCCCCTACTGACTCAATGGGAAAAAATATATGTAGAAAAATGAAGTTTTTTTATGTTTGCACAGGCAGTTTTGTGAATATTAGCATAAAAACATATACAATAGCATCATCACTCACTTTTTAAATTTACAATATCACTCTTAATAATATAAATAGTACATAGTTAAAATTAACATTAAAAGTTTCTCACAATTCATATTAAAACATTAAGATATATATAAAATATATTTTTTTTGGTTTCTTTATTATAAACAAATTCAGCCACTTTGTCAAAGCAATCATTAAATGTCTTCTTGAACCACCCATTTATGGATCTGTTTAGCATGTGTTCGGTGGTCCTGCTTCAACCCATTTTAAGTAGAATTTTTTTGCTTTATAGACATCATAAGGAGGTAAAAGCTCATCTGTCACCACTTGCTGAGAACATTATTGATGTTGAGGTTCTGGCCCTGTCTCTGCCCCGGGATCATCTGTTACATTTTCTGGGGGAACATTTTCTATTGTTTTAGAGCTCATCAAAACACAAATTGATAAACTTAAAATTAATATCCACTCTAGCCCTTTTCATGTTCTCAGCATTTCCCTTAGACAGTTCTGGGTTCCATGTTCCATGTAGGTACTGCTTTACTACTGTAACCCTGAAACAAATGAATTTTTTATAGTTTTTTTTTAAGGGGCTGATCAATAGCAAAAATTTTGGACTGGTACTGACATTAAGGACCAAATGCATATGAAGGGTACATGGGAAAAAGGGGCTCATGAATGTTTATTCTTTTTTACAGGAGAGCAATTTCTAGGTTTTTTTAAGCACCTTCTTTCCTTGTACACCTTAATTTTAATTAAGAATATATCTGCAATGAGCACTTTATTTCTAGTTTCTGGAGTTTGGGGTAATAGAACCTAAAAATTTTACACAATGTAACAATATCCCAATTTTTGATAAAATGTTGATAAGCCCCTTTTTCTTGTGTACCCTTCATATAGGTGTTGGTTCTGCCAAGTCTTGCTAAGTCCTGCCATGTCCTGCAAAGTCTTGCCAGCTCCTTATCATTTATATTTGTTACTACACTAGTGCCTAGAGTTTCTTTCCAGTAGTACTCACCCAAAGTTTGTCATATTTATTTATTTCTACTTGTGAAAAGAAACAATTTGCTTTTCGAGCCTTCTGTAAACATTGCACTCTGTAACTACACAGAAAGTCATTTTTTACCTTTACCATAAAGCTATTTTTTTTCTTGTATAGTAAAATCACTAAAAAACACAACTGAACACTCCAAAAATATTTATGGAGCCAAAAAAATACAGGAAATACAAAGGAAAAAAAAATAGGTTATGGGCATTCTACCCTAGAAAAAGGCTGCTTGACATTTGGTTAGTTGAGAAGGATCATAAATTGGTTGCGCGGTTGACAAGCGGAGAAAAGATGGCACACGTCAGTCCATTCCTTGAAATTTGACAGATAAGGGCTGCGCAGTCGTTCAAAGCGTCTTCTACCCACCCTTCAATTTCATTGGTTATTACTAGTATTTACTAGAGGCCCTCGATATATTTGACAATTGTTTTACACCAGAGGTGGGCAACTCTCGTTGACAGTTATTAGGAAATTTTGTTTTAGATAAAAAATAATTGGTATCTGCAGGTTGGCATTATACATCAATAAGTTATTGTCAAATTTTAAAGTTGTCACTTCCGCATCAATGTGTTGAAATTTGCAACTTTTTCTTTAAAAAAAAATAAAAATAATTTAAAATCGCGAAAATGGTATGTGTAATCAATAACTGCGGAAGAAAAAAAGAAAACGGCTTTTGCTTATTCCCATTTCCTAAAGAAAAAGATAAGCTGGATATATGGAAGAGAAACTGCAATATCCAAACATGACGGTTTCGGAAAATTCCTTAGTTTGTGAGGTAAGTTTATGCAAAATAGAAGAGAAGGGAGTAGATTAGGATAAAATATCAGCCGGAACAAGATACTTATAATACCTAAAATGGATAACTGTTATGTATAATTATGCGTAAAGCTAGCTCTTCAACTATAAACAAATTTTTACTTCCTTAGGTACTTTTGAGGCTATCAACAGTAAATTTTGTAAAGTATTGGAGTAAATACCATAAGACATTTTCCTTTTTTGTAGTGGGGAGACAAAAAGGTTATATAAACATAGCTCCGCGAACCCTTAGTTTTAGAGATATAGGGTGTTAAAGTTTATTTTTTGTTTTTTGTATATAGCTTGTGCATTTTTTGAGATATTTAGCTCACATTAGGCATGTATATTTAGCTATAGGCACTATACTATTTACACTATTAGACTTGCCAAATAATAGTAAAAATCAAAGAGTGGTACTTTTTCATCCCCCTACCTTTTTTGTCATGCGCTACTGGTAAATTCTAATATTCAAAATAAGTACTCCGTTCTGTTCTGTCTGAAAACTTTTTGGTTTCCTGCAGTTTCTTCGTACCTGCTACCGATACTGAGCAAAAAAATAAATCACAGTTTGCTAAACGACTGTTATAAAAAATTTAACAAATCACAAAAAACTGTTTTTATATTTTTTCTCCATAAAGGTATCAGATAAAAAAAACCAGGAATAAAAAGTTTCATAACAATTATAAAGTTTTTTGTATTACAGAACCCACCAGAGGCGCATCAAAAAAATTCAGGGGCAGGGAAAATTTAAATGCCGTGTAGCTCCGTGACTAAGCGTTTGTGTACCTATGTTATTTGGTAAACTTTTCACGTCCTTGCAATGCAACTATAGGTAAATTTAGTGGGAATAAGGACAATGTTATGTTATATGAACTTTTGTCTTGAAATTTAACAATAAAATTATGTTAATAAATTTTGAAACACCCTGCACTTTTTTATTTATGGAGTCATTAAAAGTTTTCCGTCCGTAATGTTTTGTAGTGGGGCTGGCAATCGATGCAGACTAACATGTGTTTTTTTTTCGAATAAATTAATTAAAGGAAGACAATAATTTTTACCTATTTATTGGAGGTATTTTTACAAAACTTACATAATCTTTTTTTTTTCCTTTCATTGGGTTTTTTACGATTTTTTATAGTAAAAAAAAAAGGTAATGCAGTTGAAAAGCTCATTTCTGAAAATTTCATGTTTAAATTAAAATAAAGTATTTTTTTGATATTTTAACTAAACAAACTAAAAATAACAATATTTAAATTATTACCTATACAGGGTGGCGACTTTAAATATGGAATACTGCCTCTAGCGGTTTAATGTTAGGATTTTTAGAAAAAGAAAACACGTCAACTGAGTTTTTTTACGCAACAAATTTTTGGTTGGACCCCCGGAAGAAAGGGGTCTACTCACATCCAACTTTTTTTTTCAGATGAAATAACACTGTCTGTGGTACCTAGTTCTAAAGCTTATGAAAAATGGAAAACGGAATAATAATATTTTTTGATTTACATCTACTAAAATGTTTAAGAGAAAAATATAATTTTTACTTGTAATACGTTATTTGAAAGCTTATGAAACGAGAAAGACAACGAAATATTAGCTCACATATACTATACTATAGTAGTGTGAGCTATGGTGATCCTAATTTTTTCGATAAAAAAAAAGTTGCTCCGATTTCAAAATTTTTTATATATATTTGCGTTTCGGATGATTTTGAAACTTTTTTGTTGCGCCGTCTGTCTGTCTATCTGTCTGTCTGTCTGTCTGTCTGTCGGTCTGTCTGTCTGTCTGTCTGTCTGTCTGTCTGTCTGTCTGCCTGTCTGTCTGTCTGCCTGTCTGTCTGTCTGTCTGTCTGTCTGTCTGTCTGTCTGTCTGTCTGTATGTCTGTCTGTCTGTCTGTCTGTCTGTCTGTCTGTCTGTCTGTCTGTCTGTCTGTATGTCTGTCTGTAACGACCAACGCGCATAACTCAAAAACTGCTTGCCCGATTTTAATGAACTTTGGTGCCTAGGCTGGGTCTTGGGTCGAGATCGTCCCATTTAAAAATGAACAAAATCCACCGAACACAAACCAAATAAAAGGGTGGGGGTAGATTTAAAAAATTAGAGTTTATGTGAAAATATGGCGTGTCTGATATCAAATGGAAGGTAATTGACTCTGGAGTTAAACAAGATACATTTTAGGTGATTTAAAAGAAAGAGTGGGGTAGATTTCAAAAATTAGAGTTTAAGTTAAAATATGGCGTGTGTGATATCAAACGATAGGTAAATTGAGTCTGGAGTTAAACAAAATATATTTTACATTTTTTAATGGGTGGGGGAGTGGGGTTAGATTTCGAAAATTAGAGTTTAAGTCAAAACATGGCTTGTGTGATATCAAACAAAAGGTAATTGAGTCTGGAGTTGAATAAAACATATTTTACATTCAAGTTATATTAGCTTACACCTACACTATAAATATAGTACCTAGTGTGAGCTTAGGTGCCCATAAATTGGCAGAGTATTTTTTTTTAATATACATTAATAAAAAAGTTGTAAAAAATTGACTGAAAAATATGTTGTTTTTTCAAAAAATCAAAAGTCAAAAAATTATAAAATACATTTTGTTGACGAATGTTAAAAAAAATTTATTCCCTTGTTTTTATTTTTTTAGAAGCTTCGAGCGAGGTACCGCAGGGTGGGGTCTTTCTATCTGAAAAAAATAAAGTTGGATGTGAAGAGACCCCTTTCCGGAGGTCAGACCAAAGATTGTTTTTATCTTTAACAAAGCCCAAAAAAACTCAGTTGACGTGTTATTTGTTTTTTTCCAAAATTCCAACATTAAGCCACTAGACAAATTCCAATTTTTTATTTTTATTTAAACGGAATTTTTTTTCCAATAAAATAAAAACTACAGTCGAACCTCTATAACTCGAACCTGAAGGGACAACCAAAACAGTTCGAGTTATGGAGAGTTCGAGTTACAGAAACTCGAGTTAAAGAGATTTAAATACGTGTAAAAAGTGCAGGGACCACTTTAAAGGTTCGAGTTATAGAGAGGTTCGAGTTATAGAGGTTCGAGTTAGAGAGGTTCGACTGTATATTTAACTGTCAAACCAGATTTTTACCTTCCTAGCCCGCCTAGCAATGGCTAGAGAAGCTATTATTTTCGATGCAAATTTTTTTTTGAGATAACGCCGAAATGTGTTATTTGGGTGTATTTTGACCTATCTTCGCAATATTGTCGTGATGTCTGTCTGTATGTTTAACACGATAGCTTCTAAACCGCTAAACCGATTTTCAAAAAATTTTCAGGTAATATAGTGTTTGACACTCTAACGAGCTGGTTAGATTTTGGTCAGATTCCATTAATGCTAATGACAGTTTTTTAACAATTAAAATTTTAGCTCACACTACTACTATACTATAGTAGTGTGAGCTATGGTGATCCTAATTTTTTCGAGAAAAAAAAAGTTGCTCCGATTTCAATTTTTTTTTTATATATCTTTGCGTTTCAGATGATTTTGAAACTTTTTTGTTGCGCCGTCTGTCTGTCTGTCTGTCTGTCTGTCTGTTTGTCTGTCTGTCTGTGTGTCTGTATGTCTGTCTGTAACGACCAACGCGCATAACTCAAAAACGGCTTGCCCGATTTTAATGAAATTTGGTACCCAGGCTGGGTTTTGGGTCGAGATGGTCCCATTTAAAAATGAACAAAATCCACCGAACACAAGCCAAATAAAAGGGTGGGGGTAAATTTCAAAAATTAGAGTTTATGTAAAAATATAGCGTGTGTGATATCAAACGAAAGGTAATTGAGTGTGGAGTTAAACAAAATACATTTTAGTTTATTTAAAAAAAAAGGGTGGGGGTAAATTTCAAAAATTAGTGTTTAAGTGGAAATATGGCGTGTGTGATATCAAACGAAAGGTAATTGAGTCTGGAGTTAAACAAAATACATTTTAGTTTTTAAAAAAAGGGTGGGGGTAGATTTGAAAAATTAGAGTTTAAGTCAAAACATGGCTTGTGTGGTATCAAACGAAAGGTAATTGAGTCTGGAGTTCAATAAAATATACTTCAGTTTTTAGTTATACTAGCTTTTACGTAGATACACAATAACTATAGTATCCAGTGTGAGCTTAGGTGCCCATAGATTGGCAGAGTATTTTTAAATGTCTAACTTTTTAACGTAGTATTGTATCAATATGCTGTTTTCCGAATATAGTAGACTACATTTTGCTCAATAACTTCGTAAGAGCTTTAGTTTCTGAGATAGTTACAAGGTTGATATAATCAATAGTGCTAATAGGCTAGCTAGGAAAGTATCAAATCCGTCATGGATCCATTTATTTTTTATAATTTTTAGTTTTTGAGACCTTACACAAAGTTGTTCTTACGAAATAATAAAGTTTTTATTTGAGGTTTGAAACTTTTGCAAATATGTGTATCATCTTAATTTTGTTTTTTTTTATTATTTTTCGTTTCTCATGTTTTTAAAATATTTTTAAAAAACAGATATTAAAAATTTATTAAGAAAACAGTTATCAAAACAAATAACAAAAAAAAATAAAAAATAAAATATTAGGTTTAATAGAAGATTTTAAACCACTTAAAAACTTGTGTTCTATCTGTATGGCGGAAGAAATCTGGCTTGACAGTAGAGTTTTGTTTAAAAAAACTTACGCCAAAATAAAATATTAAAAAATAAAGAAGATTTAAACCCCCTCTCAAATGGCAAACGTTTGAAAAAGCTTATGTAGTTCGAAAACGGCAAGACCTTGTCTTAAAATTCTAGCCTTGCAAAGGTGGTCAGTTTTTTCGTGTCTTTATTTTTATACAGTGGAACTTTTTTAGGTTCATTTTGAAGAATCCTCTTTTGAAGCTTCGCTTACTCTAAAGCTGCTCCAACCCTTTACAATTTGGCACATTACCGTGAAAACCCAGTAATCTGATCTGTACAAGTATTAGAAGAAAATTTGGTTGCTGCAAAGAAAAAAATGGAAGACCAGAGTCACCAAAATGAAAAACAAATTTTGCAAATTAAAGAATTAAAACATCAGCTAAAGAAGGAACATTCTGTGCTTAAGAAGGTGACGGGTATATTTAATAAAGATCAGATCGAAGTAATAATTGGTCCGAAAAAAATAAAGGGATTCAGGTTGTGGCACCGCTGGTTACAGATATCTCCTTAAGCTAAATCTTCTGTTTCATACAAAATTGAGCATTTGCCTTTTCAACCTGGCATTTTAGATGAAATTTTTAATTTTCCTCAAATCAAAATTCAAAGTCTATGTGAAATTGAGAGAGATTGTTCTTTGCAATTTGATGCCTGTGCCAATACCCCAAGCAAGGATTTATGTCAAGGATCTTCAAAAATTTTGGGCTATGATTCTCTGTTTGAACAAGCGGTCTTGGCAAACCATGTGTTAGTTTTTTTGCTTCGGAGTGTTAAAACTTATTGGAAACAAATTGTCGCTTGCCATTTTATTGGTAACCCTTGTGAAGGACCATCTGTGGCCAAAATTATTTTGGATATTCTTAATAAATCAAACCAAATCGGTCTTAATGTTTTAAGTATCACGTCAGACATGGGGCCCGATAACGTTGCGGTATGAAAACTTTCAGGAATAAAGGCAAAAAAGACAGTTTTTCAAAATTTTATAACCGATCCCGATAACTCAGAAAAAAAAAGTATTTTTTACTGCAGATATTTCTCACCTTTTAAAAAACATTGGGACTATTAAGTGAATAATAAAACTGTATTTTATATTATTTAGTCAAAGAATATAATTTACCAAAGCTTGACACATACTTTTCAAATTTAACTCAGTTTAATAAAATGAAAGTATCAAGAGCATTCTATATTTTAAATCATAATAGCTCTGCCCATAGTTTTTTAGGTGAGTGTAAAATAATTGATAAAAATTTGAAAACAACTGCAAAAAACAAATGGTTTACAATTATAAGTTCAAGGGACGAGTCTTTGGCACTAAGTAAACTAAATATGATAAATTATAGCCAAACTATTGATTTTTTAAGGGAAATAATACTACTTTGTAAAACTATGAAAATTGGGGAAAAGGGTATTTGGAAACCAGTGCAAACTGGAGTAATTCTATCAACACAAACAATTTTATACCTTCAAGAAAATCTGTTAAACAAATATACATACCTACCTCAAAACATCGCCATTTATGCAGGATGTGTTGGAGAATGTTTTTGGGCAAATGTGCAGAACAGTGCCGACAAATCTTTAAAAATTTAATCATTTTTTAATACTTGGACGTGGTTCCCGCCAACGGAAGCTATGCCAATCAAAACGATCCAAATTTTTTGAGTTTAGATTCTGTTATGACAAATTTTTGCCGAAAAAAGGAGTAGAAATCGAACCTCTTTTGGCGGCCTTACCGCAAAATTGGAATAAGAATGTTCCTCTATTGGACAATATTCATCAAAATTTACTGTACAATTCATATTTTAAAACATATTAAAAAAAGCAATAAATGTAAAGGATGCCATGACTTTATTTTGAGCAATAATGTTCAGAAACCCTTTTCAAAACTAGTTACATTAAAACAATATAAAACAAATTCTCTGAATTTTCCTTCACCTTTGGTATTTAAACTTTTTGTCAGAATCGAACAAATATTTTTAAATAATTTAAAACACATTCCTTCAAAAAATTTTAACTTTTTGGGTTTACTTAAATTTTTAGTTTTTAAAGATCACGAAGTTAAAGAAATTCGCTTCCTCATTGTCATGATCTTAAAACGAAAATTGTTAACTCATTTTGTAGATATAGAATCAGGATTTATTTAGCGAAAGCTAAAAAAATGATTAGGAGGGATACAGCACTTCAAAGTGAGTTTGCAAATAGCAGCAAAAGCGCAAAAATAAGTGTAGCTTTTAAACTAATTTAATTTGTTTCGTTTTTAGGATCTAGTTTTTAACCCTAGAATCGTATGATTATGTGTATATATATGGGTTTGTTTGTTTTTAAGATCTAGTTTTTAACCCTAGAATCGTATAAATATGTGTATGTATGTGTGTGTATTAAAGCCTAACGTATGACATAAATCGGTTTAGTAATTTTGAAGGTAATAAGCTTTCTTTAAGGAACTCTGGAATTGTTATGGGGTATTTCTTTATCTAATCTAGATAAAAAAGTTTTGATGTTTTTTATGTATGTATATATAGTATAAGTATTTTTTATAACGATGATTCTACCAAAAGTAGACCGTTAAATATCATTTTTTGGGTGGGTTTTTAAAACTTAGCCAGTAATTGTATTTTCTTAAATTTTTTTAGGTAACTAGTTAGGTCGTAGTGTATCTCTTATTGACTAAAAAGTTCTAACAGCAAATTATTTTGGGAAAAGGAGGCAGCACTGGTGCACCACTAGTGCAGTTTTCGTATTCTTTTGAGAAATCTAGTGCAATATTTTGTATTCTTTTGAGCAACTGGACAAGCCCAGTGTTACACTAGCGCGCTTTCATATTCTTTTGAAACTGAACTGGGGCTATTTGTTGACAGCACCCAAACAGTGTCAGTGAACCACGAGTGACGCACTAACTTTTTTCAAAATTCGCTATATATGTAAATAATTCTCCATAGAGATATCATCTGATAAGTACCTAAATAAATAATTGGTTAGTTTGCAGTTTATGTTAGTGGAATATGCATTTTTACCCCATAGCACCTTTTTGTAGAATCATTTATACAAATACGTTCTAGCATAAATACATGTTCAAAGAATCGAAAATTGAAGCCCTCATAGCTGGCTTTGAAAACAATAGCAAATTTAAATTCGTGGATGAGAATTTTCAAGTGCGCATGCGTGAGTTTTGTCATGTAAACACACAGCTGCTATGTGAGTGGAGGCCATCTTGAAATTTTGCCGTGTTTTTTATTTGTCGTGTAAAATTATGTTTTTTTTCTGTGAAAAATGGGAAATATTTCACGTAAAAAGTGCGGTTTGTGGAAAAATGTCCGGAAGAAGTAAGGGAGTGCCATTCCATAGGTAACTACGTGGTTTTTTCTTTATAATTTGTTGATAAAGTTAAGAGTGGTTTATAGATGCCATTAAACAGTCTTCATTGTGTCCACAATAAATCTGCACAATTAGTTTTAGAAAAACTACAAAATTAATCCAAAATTTGATAAATTTTCACCCAATCAACTAGTTTTTATAAAAAAATAATAGACATAACCCTAAATATTTGATAATTGTCAAATAATGTAGTGACGTAACGGAGTATGTTCCAAAACCACCAAAACTAACGCATGCGCAGTAACCGATATCCTGTCTAGCCGAAAAAGGAATATTAAGAATTAAATAGGGGTTCTGGCTTCAAGAATTGCGTGTGAGAATGCATGGGTATGCCCCATATTTATGCTATAACGTATTTGCATTTATAAACCAAAGCTACGTGTCCACTGCACTAAAGGAACATGTTTCTGTTGCCTGCTTCCAAAAATGTTTGAGAACTTAATAATTTATTTTTATTAATTGTAGGTAGTTTTTAGTACTAGAGCTATGTGAATGTAAATATATCTAGTTTTATATTATTTTACTTTGACCGTTATCCGATTAAAAACAAAATATCTACTTCATCTAAAAATGTTTAACTGGAAAACTACCTAAGCTAAATAACTGTTATATTCGCCATTTATAATAATAATTTTAGTATCATAAGTTATAAGGAAAATGCCAGTATGTAGCAAAGCTGCATTTATTTAAACAATTAACTTAATAAATTTAAATATATCATATGTACAGTAGACTCTCGATTATCCGACTCTCGATAATCCGATCGCTGGATTATCCGAGTTGCGTAATACATCGGTTGAAACCATATTAACCGAGCGACGCCATATTGTTCGGGTAATTTTATGGAGAATCATAAAATTGCCAAAGCAACAGAAACTGACTGAACTTATTTAATTTTGTATTTTCGACACTTTTGGGACTAAAGTGGTCACTTAAGTCCCTTGTTTTAGGGATTAAAGTGATCCTCTTAATCTCTGTGGAGCAAAAACATACTTTTAATCCCTAAGAAGTAAAAATCCACTGTTAGTCGCTAATTCAATTACTTCTATTCCCTAGGGATTTAAAACAAAGTAATTTTTGTAGGTTAACATTTTATAATATTTTACATCTATAGAATATCGTTGAATGCAATTAGTACGGAGTGTTTCAAAATACCGTTTTATTATATCCCTTTTTGTTTATTTTTTCTATGCTAAAATCCATAAAATAGTATATGAACCTTGTGACTAAAATGCCTCAGTCGGGCTACAAACTTTCCGCCTCGGGATTAAAAGTATCACTTTAGTCCCTAGGCTTATAATGTACTATTATTTTTAGACGTTCTTTTTTGTTTGTAAAATAAATCAAATATTGGTATTCATTATTAAAAAGTATTAAAAAAAATGGCACCAGCAAGCACGCACAGCCATCAATAATAGCTAGTCGTTCCGGGGGTTGAGAAGCTTTATTATATAAAAAAATGCAATTTTCTTTCTAAATCTAAAAAACGGGTTTCACTAGCCACTGTGGCTCATAATTTTTATCAATTTTTTTAATATCTCAAAAATATCGACTCATACTTTGAAAACCTTGTTTTGCTAGGTGCTGCGGTTCACGAATTTAATGGCCTTATCCATAGTTAACGAGATATTTTTGTACCAAGCTTGGTTAAAATCGGTTTATTGGTTTTTGAGTTATCGTGTCCCAGACAGATGGACAGACAGACACCATCACAAAATTTGGTAGATGGGACTTTTTTGAACCATTTGAATGAAAGAAAAAGTTTGTTGTGGCGATCCCAATCGCTTCCATATCGACCTAAGGTATGGATGGTAATATAAGTATATAGAAAACAAAATAGATAAATACGGATTAAATATTATATATATTATAGCCCACATTAGCTCGCATAATCGAGAGTCTACTTTAATTATGAAGGTACCTTGTTGGTATGATTTTTTATATTTATGTAAGTAAATCAGGCACACCTTAAATGGGATTTTAAAAAATCAACAAATTTGAGATTTTGGTATTTTGTAGATCTCGATATCCTGATCAAAAGTATGGCCATCAAAGATATAATTCAATTATTTTTATCAATTTTTGGTATTCCTCCTTCCTTTCCTACTTAAATACATTTAGCTTAAAAAGTATTTCAATAAAAAATAAATAAAAAAGTTTTTTGTTTTTCTGAATTAAAAATCAATAAATTTTCGGAGCCAAAAATACAAGTAAAACCAAACATTTCTTTACACAATTGGACACGAAAATTTTTAAAATATTTTCTTTAAACAACTACCATATAATGTTTACCTCATGGTACATCTGACCCTCGGAACGGAAATTAAAAAAATATGTTTTTACACAATATGTACTTACTTCCCCAAAGACAAATTTTTATGAATTCTTATGATTTTATGACCGGTGGCCACGCTAACATTGTGATATAGTTTCTATTTATTTTACTGCATTTTTGTAAAAACATCTGTTTATGTCCGTTTCGAAGGTTAGATACCATAAGCCTGCCTCCCTTTGTTTAAAACGATCAGTGATTGGGGAGGTTAAGCTTCCTACAGACCTCAACATTTCGACAAAAAACAAACACATCAACGAGCCGAACGGACTAGTTTGGCCGGGACAAACGCGTTTGTAAACAATTCGGCGAACGGTTCGTGGAATTGACTCCGTCCAAACTGGCGTTTGGTTTGCCGTTCGGCTCGTTGCTCTGTTCCTTAAAATAATAAAATTATAATAAAACCAAACCGTAAACTGAATTTACCTAAACCTAACTAGGCAATTCCTCACCGTTTTAAACCAATGGAGTAAGACTTTTTTTAATAGTAGGTTTCTCTATTTATTCGTCACTTTATGGTGGCACCGATAAACTATGCAAACATTATTCTTTCACACTTTTGTGTGAGCCGAAAATAACGTGGAAACAGGGCTCACAACATTTAATTTAATCAAATATACAAAAAAAAGAGAGCCAAAATGATATCCTGTTTTAAAATTGTTAGGTATGTATATGTATAAGTATCTAAAATACTCTGCCAATCTATGGGCACCTAAGCTCACACTAAGTACTGTAGTTATAGTGTACGTGTGAGCTAATATAACTAAAAACTGAAATATATTTTATTCAACTCCAGACTCAATTACCTTTCGTTTGATACCACACAAGCCATGTTTTGCCTTAAAAACTAAAATGTATTTTGTTTAACTCCAGACTCATTTACCTTTTGTTTGATATCATACACGCCATATTTTCACTTAAACTCTAATTTTTGACATCTACCCCAACCCTTTTTTTTTAAATAACTTAAAATTCATTTTGTTTAACTCCAGACTTAATTACCTTTCGTTTGATATCACACACGCCATATTTTCACATAAACTCATTTTTTAAATCTACCCCCACCCTTTTATGTGACTTGCGTTCGGTGGATTTCGTTCATTTTTAATGGGACCACCACGGCCCAAGACTCAGCCTAGGTACCAAATTTCATTTAAATCGGACAAGCGGTTTTTGAGTTATGCGGGTTGGTCGTTACAGACAGACAGCAAGACAAAAAAGTTTTAAAATCATCTGAAACGCAAAGATATATAAAAATTTTTTAAGTCGGAGCAACTTTTTTTTTCTCGAAAAAATTAGGATCACCATAGCTCACACTACTATAGTATAGTAGTAGTGTGAGCTAAAATTCAATACTTTATGCGTAACAGCATCCCAAAAACTAGCACTATTTTATTGAAAAAAAAACAGTCCCCTGTATTTGGTTTCTCTAAGTACACCTTTACCCCCGGTATTTGTTTTAGAGAAAAACACCTTTACCCCCGGTATAGTGGGTTTTGAGTGTTTTGTTTTTGTTATTGGAATTTGAAGTCTCGTCTAACCTAAAATATTAAAAACGTTGAAAAAAATCCAGGGAAATAACACAGACAAAGATAGGTATAGCTAGCTATTTCACAAAATCGGTTTTACATGTAAAACTGGATTTTGCAAGAAAAAGAGGGCAATATAAGTTGCCGACCTCTGGTGTAAAACAATTGTCAAATATATCGAGGGCCTCTAGTATTTACCAAAGGCGTTTAAGCGGCCTTGGTAAATACTACTCCTTGAAGAGTGACGTCACAAATAAGCCCTTTGTACGTCATCGTTTATTACCGGTAATTACCACACTTTTGAGGAAGGTTATTGGGTTTTCGAACCTCACAATCATTTGTTTTGTTTCTTTTTGCGTGAGTTTTTGCAATAAGTGGAATTTATCGTGTGTGCGTCAATTGTGAAGAAAAAATGTAGAAAGAGATAGCCTCCTCTATATTGTGTTGGCAAAATTTTCATCAACCCTTGGCTTCCTCTAATTTTTTCCATGTACACTTTGATCCACGAAATATTATTTTTAAAAAAACAGTATCATTGTACTCCTCTAACCACTGTTTATTATATTTAAGCTTTTTTTCCAACTTAAACTAAACATCTTTAAAAAAACGCAAAAAGCAACAACAAACAATAACCGGTTATAAAAAAAGGGCCTAAACAGCTGATTTTAAATGTCAACCAAGGGATAACCAGAGGTAATTACTAGTTATTCGCTTGAAAACGGATATAGCTTACGTCAATTGGGTAACTTCAAAGGCATCCACAAACGCTACGTCACGTTTCGGCAAAAATGAAATGGTGGTGCGGTTCATGTTTTGTTTTTTGAATTATTGTTTTCACTGATTTATGACATGTGATGGAGCACATAGTATTCGAAAAAAATTATAAGAAACGGAATTCTTCTTTAAAATGAAGACAAGGATATTCTTTGTCAGGTCAAAAACACGATAGCCACGAACAAAGTAATGACGTCACCAAATATTGATGACGTATTTATTGAACCACTGTTTCGAAACTTTTTGCACGAGAATTCGTCTCTGGTTTTTGGTACAATCTCAATCCGAAGACAAACATAAGTTAGGGAATTAGGTCAGGTCAATACATTCAATTGCAAATCCGGCGCTGAGTGTTCTTGGCGTCGAATAGTCTTGGCGCGCCAAATTATCCTGCGCCGAATTGTCCTACACCCGACATAATCATGTTGTTGAGTCCATATGAGGAACTGCCTTTTTGATTCCCCGGCAATTAAAATAAATATTTTTTTGGACATTTACATAAAAACTAGTTCTAATAATTAAAGAAACGTGCTGTGTGGAGCAAAAATAGAAAAAATACATATGTTCAAATACTTTTTTTCTAAATGGAGCAGAAGACCTTTTTTATCATTACCGTCCCGTTCCCCAGCTGTGAAACCAATGTTTCCAAAATATTTTTCTAAAACACTATTTGTCGACTAAAACTTTTCCTATTGGTTGAGAGAAAAAAAAAGAAACACACTGTCAAACGCTATTCGTTTCCCTAGGTTATGCATCATTACCGTCCCCTCTTCCTTGAAGGCATTTTTCTTGTACTAGATGTACTCAATGTTTTTGGTTAGAAACAGGTGGGGGAAATCAGTACCTCTTTGTATAGGAAGAAAAGTAGAGTTTTTTTATTCTTTTAAATCTATTTGCGGTATTTTTTACAATTTGGATTAATAATTTTATGATGAATGTAACACCATTGTAGAGCCACAATAGACCACTTGAGTCGCAGTGGAGGGGCGACAGTCGCACCACTCATAATCAAACCTAACCTAACCTAACACCATTGTATGAAAAATATGATTATATTTTTTTACACATACACTACCAACTGAAGCAATGATAAAGCAAATTGCTTAAATTTATTTTTTGTAACTTTACAAAGAAACCTAAAGTGGTATTTTTTTATGTATTAGGATGAAATCAATCTGATCTATGGATAAGAACTTGCATGGATGGATGCATTATTAGAGTACGAAATGGATAAGTTGCTAACACTGATTGTCCTGTGGTGTCTCTCACTGCTCGCAATGTGTTTTCAAGTAAAATATAGTTGTCAGCAACGCGCAGTGCCTTACAGTGTTGCTATTTTTTAAACCCTGCACTAAAATATTGAAAGTAACGTTTCTTTTTTTATAAGGGTTTTGGTAACCTAATAATAGGAAATATTTAGCCTACTGAAAAAAAGTCTTGGTACCTACCAGTTAAATTGACTTATGCTTTTTGGAAAGAAGTAACTAAATATTATAAATCTAAATGTTTTTAATTTATAACTCTTATAAAACCTTTATAAGCATTATATGTAATTTAGCAAAGTATTTTAGACTTGTTTTTAATGTCTTTAAAGCCCATTATAAAGTTGATTTTATGGTTTTATAATGGCTGCTAAAAGATTGGTAGGTTGCTAACACTAATTATCGTGTGGTGTCTCTCCAAAATAACATTTCTTGTTTTATAAAGGTTGCGGCCTAATTATAGCAAATCTTTAGCCTACTGAGAAAATGTCGTTTTACTAGTAAAATGGACTTACGCTTTTGCAAGGAACAAAATATTAAAATGCAAATGTTTTTTAATTTATAACTTTAGATACAACTTGTATAAAACCTTCTTTAATGCCTTTAAAGTCTATTATAAAACTAATTTTAGGGGTTTATAATGGCTGCTAAAAGGTTTTTATAGTAGGGCCAATTCAGATGTAAAGTAAATAAAAATAAGATGTCTATTTTATTTGAAATAAATATGTATGTATAATAATCTTAAGATTTATTTGAACGTGGATTTAAAAGTAATTTTAATTAAATAAATTAAGTGATATTCCAGAAATAATTAATTCCCAAAATTCTTTAAATTTCAATATTTTATTTAAATTTCCGTCAAATGTAGCAAAAATAACTTTTAGAACCGTTTTTGTCTAAACTGATATTAATAGTAGAAAGATTTTGCATAAGAAGTATTTCTACAGGGTTATTAAGCCTGGATCTTGTATGGGAAAAAGCCGTGTGTTCGCGTATAGACAGACAGAAAAAAAACGGGCATAGGCCGATGTTGCCATTACAGTTTAAAAGTGGTAAGTGTAGGTTTACTCATACGGTTTTACCATATTAAGCCTTCGAAAAGCGGACATTTCAGTAACACCTACAGGGCATACGTGTGGGACGAGGTAAAGAAAAAGTGTCTAAAAGGAGAAGTTTACCGCTCCCTTTACCTTCCTAGTAGTGCTGCCAGTATCATGCCTGCACCTATTGTTGCCAAATCAGGGCGAGCGCGGACAGACGCATTTGCTTACCTTTCTGTACGTTCCTACCACGCCTATCTAGCTTACAACAAGTATTAGCGGCGGTACATTATAGATCGAAGCAGGTGTTAATTTTTGGAAAAATTGGAAAATTTCAAGTAGGTAGGGGAAAATGGGAAAAACCGTCAAAAAGTGCCTTTCTATGTAGTTCCTTTAGTTAACCATAAGTTTGCAGGTAATTATTCTATAAAGTTTGATCCGTTAAAACTAAACTAAAAACTTAAAGCTTATTTCCAATTGAATCACTCATTATTTATTACCAAAAGATTTTTTTAATTGCTAATGTTAGGTACCTAGTTATTTGCAAGCTGAGTAGTGGCACATATTAAATATAAACTTATGTGTTAATTCCTAAATATTTATGTTGCAAAACCGAACAATGTAAATTTAAAGTTTATTAGTCTTTATTCTTTAAAAAAGAAGTTTTATTGCAACTTTTAAAAAATATGTTTTCAATCAAATTTTAGAACACCTTGTTTGCCTTGTTTCAAGCGTATTTTTGGCTCGGCCTGTCCGAATACGACAAAGGTCATGCATCAGAAATGTGGTTAAAACTCTGTGCCACTATATTTATTTTAAAAAATGTTACAGGATTATTGATTTTCAATCAATACTAAATAAGCAGCGAATTTTAGTAGGTATTTTAAGTAATTTTATACGTATTTTGTGGCATCCCTGTACATATTCAGGAAAAAGCGTCCAGCGGAAAATTGTTGATCTTAGTGTTAAAAATGACACCTAGACATCTCAATTTTATAGTTTTTCTGTACCTATATATGAGTTAAACATTATAAAAAACAGCCTTTTTTATGTTAGATTTATGCCACTTTCCGTATCAAACAACTGAAATTTGATTAATTAAAGCTCTATCAAGGGTTGACAGAGTAAAATTTTTTAAAGATTACCTCGGGCGCCTGAAAAGCTAGCTGCGGCTCGGATGGTCCGGTTTCGTAAAAAACCGAAAAAACGAGGATATTGCTATATTTTAAAGATAATTTTTAGTGACCAGCAGAGGGCGCCACCTCATGACAAAAGCGGCAATTTTTGATCTTGTAAGCGTTTCACAATATTTTTTTATTTTTTGCATTTTTTTAATTTTTTTATTTAGATTGAATCAAATAATTATTTCCTATAAATAAGCATAATTTCATTTCAGTTTTTTTTAAAGTAAAAAATAATTTTAGCCCTGGACCAAAGTCATTTTAAATGACAAAGAAATGTTTTTAAAAAAATCTTTAGCCGTCTTCGAGAAAAGCGTGTATTTCCAAACCCTTACATTAAAAATGTCGTTAGAAGTATGACTTCTGCCGCACTAACCCTTATGTGGTTTTTAATTAAAAAGAAATTTTCCTTGTAAATGTCATTTTAAAATTAAAAACACGAAACTAAGTAACTCAGCACATTACTTGACTGATCAAACTCTCACAAGGAAATAATAAAGAATACCTAATCGATGAAGTTTAACGTTATACGCAGTCGGGCTGTGCAGTCCAGTAAAGGCATTATTTTTCAATCAATAGGAGTATAGAATTGGCAGCATTGCGCAATATATTTCTTTTTATTTGGCCTTCACAAATTTTCTGTTTGTCTACTCGAACACACGGTTTTTTCCCATGCAAGATCTAGGCTAGGAATAAGTATGAAACCACGCAGGTTGTCCAACCTAAAACTATGCTTGCAATTTTTATTAATTGGTTGCTCTACTTGGTCATAGTTTGTGCACTACCTTCAGTGACATTTCCGTTTCGAGTGATAGAGTAAAACCAGAATAGGTTTGGGGCATTCCTGTTAAGCGAATTTTTGAATAATATTTTTTTGATTAGTTTTAATTATGACTCCATCTTTGTCATTTTTTCCTACTACTTTTTTTTATCTCACAAATCTCGTCGCATTGGAAGGCTAAAATTCACCCTTAATGCCAAGCAACAAGTGCAACCAACCACATTTTGGTTTTGGTTTACTCTACGTTTTATATCTAATTAATCAGTTCATTCTGTTTTCTATTAAATAATTAGTAATTATATGTATGTGATGAATGTAACACCAATGTATGAAAAACATGATTATTTTTCTTACACATGCACTACCAACTGAACCAATATTAATTACTTTAAAAAAATTCTTACTGTTTCCTATAATTTACACAAAGAACTAAAATAGTTTTTACTATTCATTTTAGGACAGTCTCAATCTGACCTAAAAGTGACTGAGGGGACCTGAGAAGAACTAATAATGGCAGGTAGCTAATAATAGTTATTAAATTTAAATAGCAGTGGCGACTGCGGCTATGAAAAATTGTGAAGAGCTCCTTAAGCAAAAGAATTTTGACTTATTTGTATTACCTTGTTATAACTTTTGTACAGAAATTCGATTTTTCGGTTCCTTAGGGACACAAACTTTAATAGAACATGTCCCTAATTTTCAGCTCTCCAAATGGGGTTTTCAACAAATTACACACTAAGTCATTAATTGGGCTCATTTTTTCAACGACACATAAGAAAATACTATTTACAATTAAATGAACTTAATTAAGGAAAATTTTCCGATCATACAACAAACACCGCAATGGGGTTTCCAACAAATTACACACTAAGTCAATAATTAGGTTAATTTTTTCAACGACACAAGAAAATATGTATTGTCGGCTGGAGTTAACGGCGCACATAGGAGAATAGCATGTCACAAGTATTTTTGTCTTCTAGAGGTCTTATTTAAAATAGTGAATTTTTTTTTTCTCAATGCTTATTAAAATGCAGTTCTAGCCTTTACCCGGGTTTGTAGCTCATCAAAATCTGTCTGTTTTCTATTCGATAACCAATAATTATATTTATGTGATAAATGTAACACCATTGTATGAAAACATGATTATTTTCCTTACACATGCACTACCAACTGAACCAATATTAATTACATAAAACAAATCTTACTGTTTCTTATAGTGTACACAAGCAACTAAAATAGTTTTTACTATTCATTTTAGGACAGTCTCAATCTAACCTACAAGTGACTGAGGGGACCTGAGAAGAATAATGGTAGGTAGCTTATAATAATTATCCAATTTAAGTAGCAGTGGCGACTAGTGGCTATGAAGAATTGTGAATCGCTACTTAAGCAAAACAATATTGACTTATTTGTATTACCTTGTTATAGCTTTTGTACAAAAATTCGATTTTTCGGTTCTTTAGGGACACAAACTTTAATAGAACATGTCCCTAATTTTCATCTCTCGAAATGGGGTTTTCAACAAATTACACACTAAGTCATTAATTGGGCTCATTTTTTCAACGAATCATAAGAAAATACTATTTACAATTAAATGAACTAAATTAAGGAAAATTTTCCGATCATACAGCAAACACCGCAACAGACAACGGTGAAAAGCAAAGGCACTTGACGGAATTAGCTCTTCACTTGCTCTTGCCTTCGATTGATATTCTGTTGACGAACGCACGGCGCGGCATGGCAACCGCCACATTTAAGCGTGTTTTTATGGTCGGGTGGAGTTAACGGCGCACGCAGGAAAATTTTGGAGAATAGCTGGTTGCAAGTATTTTTATATTGTAGAAGTCTTTGATTTAAAATAGTTAAAGAAATTTTTTTGTCAATGATTTTTTATTAGAAATGCATCTCTAACTTTTACCCGGGTTTGTAGCTTTTCAAAATCTGTCTGTTGTATATTAGATAATCAATAATTATATGTATGTGATGAATGAAACACCATTGTATGAAAAACATGATTATTTTTCTTACACATGCACTACCAACTGAACCAATATTAATTACATAAAACAAATCTTACTCTTTCTTATAATGTACACAAATAACTAAAATAGTATTTACTATTCATTTTAGGACAGTCTCAATCTGACCTACAAGTGACTGAGGGGACCTGAGAAG
This sequence comes from Aspidapion aeneum, assembly GCA_963576565.1. Classification (NCBI taxonomy): domain Eukaryota; kingdom Metazoa; phylum Arthropoda; class Insecta; order Coleoptera; family Brentidae; genus Aspidapion; species Aspidapion aeneum. The sequence continues at coordinate 74,233,569 of OY755041.1, read as the reverse complement.
AATAATGGTAGATAGCTTATAATAATTATCCAATTTAAGTAGCAGTGGCGACTCGCGGCTATGAAAAATTGTGAATAGCTACTTAAGCAAAACAATATTAACTTATTCTATATTATAAATCCTTGTTATAGCTTTTGTACAGAAATTCGATTTTTCGGTTCTTTAGGGACACAAACTTTAATAGAACATGTCCCTAATTTTCATCTCTCCAAATGAGGTTTCCAACAAATCACACACTTACTCATTAATTGGGTTCATTTTTTCAACGACACATAAGAAAATACTATTGACAATTAAATGAACTAAATAAAGGAACATTTTCCGATCATACAGCAAACACCGCAACAGACAACGGTGAAAAGCAAAGGCACTTGACGGGATTAGCTCTTCACTTGCTCTTGTCTTCGATTGATATTCTTTTGAGAAACGCACGGCGCGGCATGGCAAGCGCCACATTTAAGCGTGTTTTTATGGTCGGGTGAAGTTAACGGCGCACGCAGGAAAATTTTGGAGAATAGCTGGTGGCAAGTATTTTTGTCTTGTAGAAGTCTTTGATTTAAAATAGTTAAAGAATTTTTTTTGTCAATGATTTTTTATTAGAAATGCATCTCTAGCTTTTACCTGGGTTTGTAGCTTTTCAAAATCTGTCTGTTGTATATTAGATAATCAATAGTTATATGTATGTGATGAATGTAACACCATTGTATGAAAAACATGATTATTTTTCTTACACATGCACTACCAACTGAACCTATATTAATTACATAAAACAAATCTGACTGTTTCTTATAATTTACACAAAGAACTAAAATAGTTTTTACTATTAATTTTAGGACAGTCTCAATCTGACCTACGAGTGACTGAGTGGACCTGGGTCATTTTAGAGAAGAATATTGGTAGGTAGCTAATAATAATTATCCGATTTAAATAGCAGTTAAATGGTTACTTAACCCAAATATTCAATATTTACTAATTTGTATTACCTTGTTTAAGCTTTTTTACAAAAATTTGATTCTTCAGTCTTTTAGGGAGACAAAACTTTAATAGAACGTGTACCTAATTCTCGTGTGTCCAATCTTCTCAAATACATTTTACAGGCGGTTTTACATGCTGTCGAGAGGCTGACGTCACGTAACCATGGCAACAGTGAAAAGCAAAGGTACTCTTGCCTTCGATGTTTATGTTACAGTTCTGTGACACGTTTAAAAAGTGTTTGTATTGTCGGATGGAGTTAACTGCGGCTCTATTAGTCAGGGCTCAATTAATTTTATTAATTTTTACATAATTATTATTTAGATACTTGAAATAAAGAGCTAATAGCAGATAAAAGGTAGAAATTTCGGACTTTTGGACCATTCTCTTTATTTATTTTAAAACACGACGTTTCGGTTCGAAAGTATCTCTAAACGTTTTCAAGTGTCAACTAAACCAGTCTACAGGCTACTACTTATACTACTTGGTATGCAGTTAGGTGTAATGGTTCAGCTCTTTTTAGCTCACACATATACTATACTATAGTAGTGTGAGCTATGGTGATCCTAATTTTTTCGAGAAAAAAGAAGTTGCTCCGATTTCAAAATTTTTTATATATCTTTGCGTTTCAGATGATTTTGAAACTTTTTTGTTGCGCCGTCTGTCTGTCTGTCTGTAACGACCAACGCGCATAACTCAAAAACCGCTTGGCCGATTTCAATGAAATTTGGTACCTAGGCTGGGTCTTGGGTCGAGATGGTCCCATTTAAAAATGAACAAAATCCACCGAACACAAACCAAATAAAAGGGTGGGGATAGATTTCAAAAATGAGAGTTTATGTGAAAATATGGCGTGTGTGATATCAAACGAAAGGTAATTGAGTCTGGAGTTAAACAAAATACATTTTAATTTATTTTAAATAAAGGGTGGGGGTATATTTTAAAAATTAGAGTTTAAGTGAAAATATGGCGTGTGTGAAATCAAACGAAAGGTAATTGAGTCCGGAGTTTAACAAAATACATTTTAGTTTTTGTTTTTTTTTAAGGGTTGGAGTGGATTTCAAAAATTTGAGTTTAAGTCAAAACATGGCTTGTGTAGTATCAAACAAATGGTAATTTAGTGTGGAGTTGAATAAAATATATTTCAGTTTTTAGTTATATTAGCTCACACGTACACTATAACTATAGTACCTAGTGTGAGCTTAGGGGCCCATATATTGGCAGAGTATTTTAATCGTAACATGTTGGTTTTCAATAGGAAGTGGTTTTTTGATGTTTGGTAAAAGCTTCTTTTTTTATTATAAATGCAACGAAAGTTTATTGAAACTTTGCCATTGCGACCCCTTATGCAAAACTTTAGCTTTAGAACATTGACTATCCCCCAATTAGGTATTTTTTGGTGTTCCGTTACTCTAACCTGAAGGCGGCGTTTCGTTTCCACTAAATATGATTTACGTCACTCCCACGGGATTTGGTAAATGCGTTCCTTTTATTTAAGGAAACGCGACGGGGATCATGGATATCGAGATATACGTCAAAAGGATCGAAGAAGTTCGGGAGAAAGGGGATTACAAACCACTACTAAAAGATCCAACAACAAGCATATAATGAGTCATCTACAGGACGTTAAAGAAATATGCTGACAATATTCCGGACGCCGTTAGATCTCGCCTGACTCCACACCACAATAAGGCACCACATTTTTATGGACTACCGAAGATCCACAAGAAGGATATACCACTGCGACCAATTACCAGCTCCAGCGACTCCTCGACCAGCACTTTGTCGAAGTTTTTGTTGGATATAATTCAACCATTACAGGGTAAGTCAGAATCTTTGTTAAAAACTTCGAACGTTTTGTTGAGATTTTTAAAAGGATCGAATTGGATCCCGACAATAAATTCGTAAGTGTGATGTAGAAAGTCTACACCAACTAACTGACTTCACTAGAGAACAATGCAATCGGTGGAGGGGGCAATGGACCTGTTGGAGCTCTTTCTCCATAACTCTTACTTTCAAGTGAAAGATAATTTTACGCGCAAACTTATGGACTTTCAATGGGTTCGTCTCTTTCGCCAGTGGTAGCAAACATCTATGTGGAGTGGTTCGAAGACCATGTGATCAACACTACAAGCGTCGAGTCAAAACTATGACTACGATACATGGACGACACACTTATTATATTGGCAAAAAATGATGAAGATTTGCAGTTTTCTACATTATCTTAACGGTATTCGATCAACCATCAAATGCACGATGGAAATTGAAAAAACGAATAGACATATATTCATACTACTGTCAGAAACGAGTATAATATAGTAGACGGTGAATTTACATTAGGCCAATAGCATACTATAAAATTCACGCACTGGGCACCTTTGAACGCAGCCGGTGACGACCGGTGAGGGCGCTGATTTCCCTATTCGTTTTGTAATAGGTAACCACATGAACTGGAATGCTAGCTCTGTCTTTTTTTTCTTATGCAATAATTTACATAGGAAAAAAGAGAGAGGAAGCGTTTTTGCCTCCATAGTGCAGTGTTGCCGATATTTCATTTAATTTAAAATCATTTGGAAAAATCTTTCAGTCACTGCTTTCAGTATACATGCAACCTTTGTCAGGGGTGGACGCGTCTTGCCCAGTGGAGGGCATAGATATGTAGGTAAGCAAAAGTAGACATATTTTCTGACTTCCAAGAGTTAAGGCCAGAAACACATATACAGTCCTTAAACCTGTTGCTAAAAATTTTCGGAAAACATGGGATATTTCAGGAAAACCCCGGAAAACGTCTGGAAAATTTGGGAAATGTTCAGAAACATACATTTTCATAAAACTTGCGAAATGTTTGCAAAAACTTGGAAAATGTTCAAGAAACTCGAGAAAACTTTCAAAAAACTTTAGAAATGCTCGAAAAAACTGGGAAATTTTCGAAAAACTCGGAAAATCTTCAAAAAACTTCGGACAATTTTCAGAAAACTTTAGAAATATTCGAAAAACCTCCGCAAATGCTCGGAAAAACTAGAAAAATTTTCGGAAATCTCGGAAAATGTTCAGAAAAACTAGGAAACTTTTTGGAAAACTGGAAAAATGTTGGGAAAAACACAGAAAATTTTCGGAAAATGTTTAGAAAAACTCAAAGAATTTTCAGAAAACTTTGAAAATGTTCGAAAAATCTCGGGAAATGCTCGGAAAAACTAGGAACATTTTCGGAAATCTGGAAAAGTGTTCAGAAAAACTAAGAACATTTTTCGAAAACTGAAAATGTTCGAAAATCTCAGCAAAGAAAACTTGTGAAAAGTTTAGAAAAACTCTGATAAAAAAAAAATTTGTACAAAGGCACAAACTTACTCAGTTTAAGACAACTCTATTATAAATATTCTGCCCTCTATCTAGGTCAAAATAATCTGCTGTTTCCAGAAATCCAACATATTCCTAACACAAGATTTGTTGTGGAAAATAGAGTAAGACTACCAAGAAAACAAAAAACAATTGGTCAAAGCTGCTATACATACATTGGAAAAGAACTCTTTAACCTGCTACCATCTGAACTCAAACAAAATGTCAAAAATTTAAAAAAAAAAAAATAAATTGCACTTGGTTACTTCAAAATTATCCAAAATTATATAAATAGATACCTAACTAGAAACTGGTCTTCAAGAATATTTCATGACTTTTTTTTTTAGTTTCATATATTATTTGTTTGTTTTTTAATTGTAGTAGTATACCTACTTTGCATTTATTTATTTCTACTTTTATTTATAAAAAAAATTTTAAACTTTTTTTTAGTCTGAAAAACAACACTAAACCAAATATTCAGAAAAAACTTTTTCCTGAATCCATCAAGTTTGTCACAATTATTATTATTTTTGTTATTTTTTTAACTTTATTAAATTCCGGTAAATGGGCTTAATTACATTGCAATGTATATTTCATGATATATTTACTTACTTAAGGCTATGATGTATAAAACTCATTTCTATGTAAAAAATGTGGTAAATAAATATATTGAAATTGAATTGAATTGACATTGAAAATTGACTCCAAAAATGTTTGAAAAACTCGGAAATATTGGAATAAACTTTGAAAATGTTTTCGGAAAACTCAGGAATTGTTCGAAAACACTCGGAAAAAAACTCGAAAAATTTCTATACTCGTGAAATGTTCGGAAAACGTTTGGAAAACTCTAGTCTAGACATTTTTATGAGTGAGGGAATTGTCACTCAATTTATTTTCATCAATCTTTAAAAAAAAAAACAAATGGCGGAATTCCCCATTTATCAACCAGTATGTATTAAACACGGAAACTGAAACTTACAAAAATAAACATGGCGGATGCAAAATTTTTCATAAGTATTTATTAATTGATTTGATTCAAACTTGCTACTTTGTGGTGCTTAAGATCACTCAATACAATTTTTAAACTAATTTAAAACATAATTCATTTGTCAACCGATATCTGTATCAAATTTAAAACTTTGGGGTATATAACGTGGCTGATTTTAATTTAGGATTTTAGAAATTAAGTTGGAACAGGTAAGTGGAGTGGAGCCAAACATCAAACTCAAAAATAGGTAAACAGTTTTAAGTTTAACGGTTTCATTAGCTGTATAAAAAACTAGAAAATTTTAAGTACACAAACGTGACTTTTAACAGACTAAGGTAAAAGCGTGGGGTGCATAAAAAATAGGGTCAAACGATTGTTTAATCAAATAAGAATGACTTGTCTAAAATATTTCAAATGCGCAGTTTAAATTTACGTCTGTTATAAACCTGGTTTGTGTTTCCTGACCTAGCACTTTTCATCTCTGATTTTAATTTTTTATCCCTGATTTATCACTTTTGATCCCAGGGATAAACAGTGACACTTTTATCTCTTGTGTTTTTATCCCTAAACAACAAAAAATAATTTGGACAGGCCCTTGAAAGGAGGCCCAGTTTCATTCTTTTTTTTTTTAATAAGTGGACCCTTTTTGTGGCTTCTAGTTAGTAAGGTCAGAATTGAGTAACTTTATTATTCATATGGTAAGGTTACAAAAAAAAATTGTCTATTACATACATAATAAAAAGAGAGTGACAAATTTCACATGACCGTGAATGTTGTGAACGAGGCGCCAGCCGACTGAAACAACACGCGAGTGTAAGAAAGTTACTCTCTATCGAGTTGTCTGTCTATCATTCATCGCCAGTTATTGTATAGAGTAGTTTATTCATGACCTTATTGGCTGATTAAATTTTATCTTTGTTTTAGCTCACACATATACTATACTATAGTAGTGTGAGCTATGGTGATCCTAATTTTTTCAAGAAAAAAAAAAGTTGCTCCGATTTCAAAATTTTTTTAATATCTTGTCTGTCTGTCTGTCTGTATGTCTGTCTGTCTGTATGTCTGTCTGTAACGACCAACGCGCATATCTCAAAAACCGCTCGCCCGATTTCAATGAAATTTGGTACCTAGCCTGGATCTTGGGTCGAGATGATCCCATTTAAAAATGAACAAAATCCACCGAACACAAGCCAAGTAAAAGGGTGGGGGTAGATTTCAAAAATTAGAGTTTATGTGAAAATATGGCGTGTGTGATATTAAACGAAAGGTAGTTAAGTGTGGAGTTAAACAAAATAAATTTTAGTTAAAAGAAAGGGTGGGGGTAGATTTCCAAAATTAGAGTTTACGTGAAAATATGGCGTGTGTGATATCAAACCAAAGGTAATTGAGTCTGGAGTTGAACAAAATACATTTTAATTTTTGTTTTTTTTAGGGGGGGGGGGGCAGGTTTCAAAAATTCGAGTTTAAGTCAAAACATGGCTTGTGTGGTATCAAACGAGAGGTAATTTAGTCTGGAGTTGAATAACATATATTACAGTTTTTAGTTATATTAGCTCACACGTACACTATAACTATAGTACCTAGTGTGAGCTTTGGGGCCCATATATTGGCAGAGTATTTTTTATGAGTATTTTAAATTTTGCTGTTAACTAATTTAACCTTTTGACATTTGTAAATGCTATATTCATGACCTTATTGGCTGATTAAATTTTATCTTTGTTTCTTTTTATGAGTATTTTAAATTTTGCTGTTAACTAATTTAATCTTTTGACATTTGTAAATGCTATATGCGTTAATAAAAATTTTAAAGTTTGTGTAAGCTATTTTACCTACGAACACTGTTAAACTATACTAGTTTTTGTAAAAATTGGTCTTAAATTTTGCACAAATCAAATGAAACTGCTTTTCCGCACATGTGTGGAAAGATAGTTTGCAACACATGTGCGGAAAACATGGTGGCAGTTAGCGCCATTGTACATCTTTTCCATACATGTGCGAAAAGTACTTTTTAATGTGCAGAAAATTTTTTGTCCATAGGTGAAATCTAACGTTTTCTGAGGATGAAAATGGTGTGAAATCCATCATTTTCATGTGTAGTGGTAGGAAAAAAATATTGCATATGAAGTACTTCTTATAAAAATAATTAACAAACAAAAGGTTAATTTAATTACTTTGCGCTTTTTTGTATCTTACATTATATTTAGTTCTCTATGATCAAATAAACGTTCGCTTAAATGTTTGTGTCGCTCTAGACGCTTTTAATGTAAACTATATTATACTCGTTTCTGGTAAAAGCAACACACTTGTTATGGATAGACATAAGACTCGTTCGAACATTTTACGAAAGGAAACCACCCCCCCCCCCCCCCCCAACCCTAGCAGGGAGGTGTTCCCCCCCTTAAACGTGCTTTTTGACGGTTTTTTGCTAATAACTCGAAAACGGTCAACTTTTCTAAAAATATTCTAAAGATCATTTTGCAAGCGGATAATTAATTATCATTTTGCAATCGGATAATTACTTTACGTTACTAATTCCTACTTTGTAGTCCTCCCTGCTTCCACCCATCGCCCCTTCTGTCATTCCCCCATACCCTCTTCAAAAACCATATTCGCATAATTTTATCAAATATAGGGCGATTTCAAAAATTCTTTCTGTACATGCTATAAGATTTTTTTCCAACAACATGTTACTAGGTTGCAAAAATCTTTATTTTACTATTATAGACCAGCTTTAAAAGAGTGTAATTTTTTAAAATATATTTGGTGATAGCAAGGAAGCATCTAAAGTTGAATATTTTTTAGTTTTATAAAAAAATATCCTTATAGTGGTCGAGCAAATTCAAAGATTTTGGCTGCTTAAATTCAAAACCATTTTTTAAACTATTTGGCCAAAATTGAAAAGCGATTTTTTGGTTTGCGGTTAAATTTGGGTCCCCTGAAATATCTCTTACCAATATCGTCGTGATGTCTGCCTGTGTGTGTGCGTATGCCTCTCCGTCACACGATAGCTCCTAAACCACTAAACCGATGTTCATAAAAGTTTCAGGTAAAATAGTGTTCGACACTCACGAGTTGATTAGATTATGATTAAATTACATTAATGCTAATGACAATTAAATTTTTTTATTAAATAAACACTTAAGTAGTCGCTACGGTGTAAAAAGTGCGCCACTCGATCTAAAAACCATCCAACGTCTTATTTACCCTTTCTTCTTGGGCATATATTATGGAAATCAAAGATATTTTTGACTATTTATTGTTTTTTAGAAATTATAAGTCTATGTATACCGGGTGCGCCAAAAAAAACCGGACAATTTTTTTTTCAACATAACTTTTGAAGTATATCATCGATTTTAATGAGACAAACTGCACTTGGCAGAGAATTATTCAGAGTTTTATCTAAATATCTTTTTCGGTCCGCCATATCAAAATCCAAGATGGCGGTCGAAATTAAATTGCACCCTTCAAAGATGCTCGTTTATTCATGTATTGTCCGGTTTTTTTTGGCCCACCCGGTATATATATATATATATATATAGACAATTATTTATATGTCCAAAACGTAAACGCCCGCCGTAGCCGAAAGAAACGAGTCAGTGCAGGCGCTGTAGGTAGTTGAGTATGCAAAATATGACGACCGCAGTTTGACAATGACAAAAGGTCGCAGATTAACGATCTGATGTTTCCAAGCCAGGTTTTGGTCAAATTTTTTTTATCCCCCTTCTCTTATAGTCGTGTTCGAATTTCTAAAAATTTAACAAAATTGACGCCTTAAAGCCACAATGACAGAGAAATTATTAATCAAAAATGTGTAAAATCCAATCTAAATATAAAACTTTATTAGTTTGTTAGCTGCAAAAAACCCCAAAAACCCCTCAAAACCTGAGATTTTGATGTTTTCTTCAAATTTTCTGAAAAACTAAGCTTCTTAGGGAAAAATATGTAATTACCTTTATTATAGACAATAAAATTTGCTTTTCAACGGTGTATTACTCAGTGAGGTACGACCAATGACAAAGTCTTCAGCGGCGTCCGTTAATTGAAGTGATATAAAAATATGAAAAAAAAAACTAACAAAAATTGTGTGCTATAGTCAATTGTAGACAATGAAATTTCCTTCAAAACGATGTATAAGAAGGTAAGATTACTTTTATCTAAACAATTTAGGGTCGTCCGTAAATTACATCAAGTCCGTAAATTACATCAATTTTGAAAAATCACTAAACTAAGCTTAGAAAATAAAATTATCCGATTTTTCAAAAAAACTAAGCTTTTTATAAGAAATATGCTTGACAGCTGATTTGTAGAAAATAAAATTTCCTTTTAAATGATATATAACTTGGTAAGATTAATTTCATTTTTCAAACTTCAGGGGCGTTTGTAAATAAAATAAATTTTTAAAAATTAACAAATGAAGCACCACAATATACCCGCCATCTGCATTGATAGTCTTTGCACCCCTTGTACCTCCCCACCTTTCCTTCCATCCCTCCTCCACAAAAAAAAAGATGAAACTCTCCCCGAAAAAAGATTCTAGGTACGGCTCTAGCAGCAAAGGTGATCCTACTACTCACCTTTTCTCCACATCCTGCGCCATAATTTTGTAGGTACGGTTAGATATGTGAGGGGGGATGGCCTACTACCGCCACTGATTCAAATTTTAAGAATCTTAAAAAAAATCCATCCAAATGAACCAAAATTAATTTGTTTGGTGATTTTTAAACATTGATTTAATTTACGGACGTCTCCAATGTTTTAAAAATTAATTTTTTCTTACCTTGTTATACATCGTTGAAAAGGAAATTTTTTTCCACAATCAAGTATAAGAGACATTTTTTGATAAAGAGCTCGGTTTTTTGGAAAATCGGGTGAAACATGTTGCAAAAATGTTTTTATTTATTTATTTTGTTTATGACCCCCATTTACGAACATAATTTTATTTTCTACAATAAATTTTAGAACACTTTTTCTTATTGAGCTTAGTTTGTAAGAAAATTGAATAAAACCTGTAACAAAATTAATTTGTTTGGTGATTTGTAAAAATTGATTTTATTTACGGACGGCTGTGAAGTTTTATTGTGAAGATAAACCTTACCTTGTGGTACGGCGTTTAAAAGGATTTTTTATTGTCTATAATCGACTATAAGGCACAATTTTTGATAGAGGGCTTGGTTTTTAAGATAATGGGGCAGAACTTGTGACAAACATGTGGTTTTTTAATTTTTTTCACATTTTCTCAAAAAACGGACGCCGCTGGAGAGTTTGCTGTTAATCTGATTGCACTAAACTTATACACTATTAAAAAGGGAATTTCATTTTCTACAATAAAGTGTGGAATATGTTTTTTCCTAAAAAGTTTTTGAGAAAATTGGATAAAACTTGTAAAACAAGGCCCTAAATTGTTATAAATAAAACTAATCTTGCCCTGTTACACATCGTGTAAAAGGAAATTTTATTGTCTACAAGCGACTATAGGACACAATTTTTAATAGAGAGCTTGCTTTTCAATAAAATCGGGGAAAACAGGTAATATGCATGTTTCTTTTTTTAAATTTTTTTGCATTACCTCAATAAACGGACGCCGCTGGAGAGTTTGTCTTTGTTCGTACCCCACTGACTTGTATATCGTTGAAAAGGAAATTTTATTGTCTACAATAAAGACAATTACATATTTTTCACTAAGAAGCTTAGTTTTTGAGAAAATTTGAAGAAAACCTAAAAATTTTAGGTTTTGGGGGGTATGGGGGTTTTTGCAGCTAAAATTTAAAAAGCTACTATAATTTTATTTTTAGCTTAGGTTTTTAATATTTTTGATTCATTTCTGTCATTGCGGCTTTAGGGCATCAACATAGTTAAATTTTCAGAAATTCGAACACGACTATAAGAGGAGGGTGGATAAAAAAAATTGGACCAAAACCTGGCTTGGCAACATCCAGATCCTTGACCCACTGTCAAAGTGCGTTCTTATTTTGCACACTCAACTACCTACAGCGCCTGCACTAAGTAGAATTTAACTAGTTTCTGGTCTAAGCATATTATAATAAATAGGCAGTCGCTCGAAAAGGAATAATATTTGATTAAATTAAGCCGTATACCTATCAAATTCTAAATACCTCATTCATAATAGAGTTCGAGCAAACCCACGGGGCCGGCCGAGAGGCTCTCTCTCTTTAAGGTGCCCGTCTTATCCCTATTTCTGAGATAAATTGCAAAATTGCAGTGTTGGAAATTATCCATATGATGCTTTTTCAACCAGGTCATCCAGGGAGAAACTGGTAGCATTAGAGGAATTTTTGTTTTTTCTAGTAAATTCTTCATCGAATTTGGGGGTGCTGACTTTTTTTCTTTTTTTGAAATTTGCCTTATTTTGGGTTTTATCAAACATTTTAGAAATTAATTTTTTTGAAATTTGGCAACGATGCGTGTTTGTACTCCCCTATTTTCTCCTCCACAGCTTTATTCTAAAATATGTACATTTTTCTATGGGTTTTTCGCATTTTGCCATCGTTTTACACCATATTTTCAAAATCGGACAAAAGTGAGCACCCCGAAATTCTTTTGTTTATCTAACACAACAAAAAAATAAGTTATACTTGGTTTCTATCATATGGCTTGATCGCCCAAATTTTCAAATTGCATGGGTTTTTTTGTAAATTTATTTTGATCACGTGATCGTCGATTCACGGACTGCGAAAAAGGAAGATGAGAGAGACAGACGTGGTCTGTCGTGCAAAGCAGAAACCTAGTGAGTCAAAAACTAGTGTTTTGGGAAATAGAGTTTGAAGTTTATTTAACTACATACTAACCATAGTTTAATTAACTACATAGTAACTACATTCAACTTCCTTGTTTTTTAAGATAGCCACATTCTAGAAAAACTCTCTGGTGCCGTTTTTTACGGTTATTTCAATGATATAAAAATCTCATTTTCGAGTAAGTCGAGTTACTAGGTTTTTGCTTTGCACGCCAGCGGTACTTTCTGATAGAAATCTGTAATTTTTTCTTAATTCTTAATTTAGTTTTGACATCAATTACACAGCGGCGCTGTTACACTAGGACAGCAGTTTTTGACTTTTCCAGTAGAAACAAATATTTCTAACCTAAGAAAAATAAAACACTAAATAAAAATTGATTTAAACGAAAAGTACAGGCTGCTTTCTTTTTTACAAACGCAAATACTGGTACCTGTGAATAAAAAATTCTACGAACCACAATATAGCTGGCAAAACGCGGTTTTCAAATTTAGATTGAGAAAGTACATTCCCGAAGTAGTACCAAAGTTTGTCACAATTTTTGAGAAAATAACATAGTACATATACCTCAAAAGCGACAGCAGCTAGTTGTTTTCACAAATAAATTGAAAATTTCATTTTCAACAAAAATAAATTTACCTCAACACCCAGAAGAATCTTTCCCTATGGATAGCTGTACATGCCTCCTGGCGAAAATTTGTTTTTTAAATAAGACAATTTGTAGTATTACCAGAGACAATATAAGAAAGAAAATAAAAAATTGTTAGAAGTCAGGGTGCAACCATAACAGAGATGTGGGGACATGCATTTTTGTAAACGATAAGGTAAAGTTTTGACCAATGGTATGTTTACTGCCTTCAATAAGAATCTTCTTTTTTATGCTATTATTGGAGACAACATATAAGGAATAAAATAAAAAACTATAACTTAAAACCTGTATAAAAAAATCTACTTTACCCAGTGACTCCTATCCCTCGATAACCAGGTCTTAGATCAATAAACAATGCCCCCACATAGTAAACAAAGATACCAGGAAATGATGTAACTCTATATTCATAAAAATTCTTCTATACCTATTAGGGACATTTTGAAACACTTTGACAATTGTTATCGTTATAGTTGTTGTCTAGGTATCACAACTTAGGTTGAATTACTTTATTTGCCTGACTATTTTTGCACTTACCTTTAGTAGAATCTTCTTTAATTAAAGAATAATACTTTTAAGCTAATTTTTCTTTAAAAAAATACCAAAATGCACAAACTTAGAATTTGACTGTGGTTAATAAGCACTTCATTATAATTATTGGGATTTTTATTGTTACTTAGTAGTTATTTACTTTTTTATCACATTTACGTCTAACAACTGACCTCAAAGTGTGTAAAGTTTGGTAGTTTTTTTAATAAAAATAAGCTTAAAAGTATTATTTTTTAATTGAGGAGGATTCTACCAATAGTAAGTGTAAAAATGGCCAGGAAGACAAAGCCAAATTAGTCAGGTTGTGAAACCTTAAAAATAACTATAACAATAACAGTTGTCAAAATTTTTAGAGTTTTAAAATGTCCTTATTATCTCTGTCTTTCCAACTAAAAATATAATGGGTAGATGTAAACTCCAGTTCAAAAAAATTGAGACAACATTTACGGACAGTTTGATGAGTCCGACATTTAAATGTTAATTGTAATGTTACATTTGTCAATAAAAAGTGACTCAATTATTTTGCATTGGAGTTTTATGTACCTATGAGAACTTTCTTGGTGTGTTCATTGAACATTTTTTAAAACAACCTGTTCTACATTTATAGGTCGTTTTTGACAAAGCATGTCAAAAGTTATCAGGTAGGATATTTCAGTTCAAACCACATTTTAGGTTAATTTAGATCAAGTTTGGATCAGGGTGTTTATTCTTGATTGTCTGTACCGTGAGGTGAGCGCTCACCTTGTGGATTCATTTCCCTGTGTAATAAGGTGGTGAAATCATTTCAAGTTCACCGAAAGTGAACTTTTCACTCACCTCACCTCACAGAAAGTAGAGAATAACCATCCAGATCTGATAAAACTCACCCTGCTTCAATTTGTTTTTTTTTTAAACAAGGCAAAAACAGATTTTATTGTTTGCAGAGGAGTTTTGTCTTTCTCTCAGAATGTAAGTATCAACAACCAATAAAAACATTTTTATTAAAAAAAGAAAACCCGAGAGAAAACCATATTCTTACCTACTGCATATTTATGTTTTCTTGGAACATAGATTTGTTCAAAAATATTATCTTTTAACTAAAACACTTTCTTTAAACACAAAAATATTTACAATCATTTTGGCCTCCTAAAAGAAAAACAGGAAGCTAATATTTTTTTAAGAAAATGTCAATTTTTTTTTAAAATAAAAAAAGTTTTTAAACAATTTCTAATTGAAGAAAATATTTTGGGACAATTTCCTTCCCCTCCTTCAAACAAATTTTAGAAACTTTATAGTAGTACATAATTTGACATAGGTGCAGAGGTGCACTATAAAAGAAGCTCAGAAAAATTACTTTTACATTTATTTATTGTTTAAAAATATTTATTATTCTATTGCTACAAATAACAAATATATTGCTGCCGATTTATTGTTTTTTTTTTAAATAAATTAATAAAATAGAAAACTTCTTAACAGGAGCTTGAAAAAAAATTATTAAAAAATATCTCTGAAAATACACTCTACTACAGTTTTAAAAAACAACCAATTATTTTTTATTTAGCAAAACTATTTTCTAACATTTAAATTTACAGCCTACTCAGTTATTATTATTATAAATTTACATTCTATATTCTTATAAATAAACTCTAAAATAGTTCTATAATCAAATTCAAAATAATTGAGACACTTTTTATTGACTGTTTGACAGATGTGGCATTATTAATAATCTTTAAATGTCAGACTCGTCAAACTGTTAGTAAATGTTGTCTCAATTTTTTTGAATTGGAGTATATAGAGCATACACCTCAGAGTAATAACATATAAAGAGAAGTAGTAGCCCCGGTTCCGGCGGTCATTCATTCATTTGTTGGTAAACAATGTAGCTTTTCCGCTGTTGCCGCCTCCTCTGCCTCTGTAAAATGTTATAAATAATAAGTAAGGTTCAACTTCTTACGTTACCAAAATATATAGTGCTTTGACTTGGTTAGGCTATTCAAACAGTGCGATAAAATGTCATGCGCTTATTAGCCCGCTTCGCGTCGTTTTATGCTGTGTATTTCTTATTACAATCTTTGATAAAAACTCATTTAGACAACATAATTTATGAACGGCCCCTTTTCCCATAATTTTTTCAGGACGTGGCAACAGGTGTATGACATCATATTACGGATTGCGTGTTAGCCGGGCCGGGTTTCGTTTTGAGCTACTTGGACTATATCCCTAGGTAAAAAGGGAATCCTTTTTCCGATTGTAGAGGACGATTAACTATTAGTCATTGTTCCAACAGTTTTAACCGGTATTAAGGATATTCTATTTTATTATTTTAAAATGCGGCTTTTCTGTTTGGAGAGTTGAAGCACTATTAACCATCCAAACGAAAATTTCATAGGATTGTTTTAATCTTCTCTAAGTATTTAGTAGTTTTGTAGTTTTTCTGTGTGATACCACACCTTAAGGAAAACAAGCGTCTTGGAATTAAATAAATGGATCCATGACGGATCTGATACCTTCCTAGCCCATTAGCACACTCCACGTTATATCAACCTTGAAAACAGTTTTTTGTAAATATTTGCGAAATGAAAGCTCCTACGAACTTTTCGGTTATAACATAATTTTTATTTTTAAAACTTTTTACCTGTCAAAAAACTGTCATTAGCATTCACGAATTTTGACTAAAATCTAATCAGCTCGTTGCAGTATCGAGTACTATTTTACCTGAAAATTTCATGTAAATCGGAAAATTTCATGTAAATCGGTTAAGCGGTTTAGGAGCTATCGCGTTACGGACAGATATACATACATACACACACAACACAGACAGACATCACGACGATATTGCTAGGGTAGGTCAAAATACACCCAAATAACACATTTTCGGTGTTATTAAATTTTTTTTGTCGAAAACAACACCAAAGGGTAAAAAGGGGGCGGGCCGACTGCACACCAAGTAGTATAAGTAGTAGCCTTTAGACTGGATTGTTTAGTTTACACTTGAAAACGGTTAGATATACTTACTTACTGAAACGTCCTGTTTAAAATAAACCAACACAAAAACATTTCATGTAAAAAAGAGCCAAGTACGCGAAAATGGCATCCCGTAAAAAGAATTGAGATAAAAGTAAGGCCAAGTTCTCCAATACAAATTTCATAATGAAATATTTTTACTAGTTGGAAATGTTTTTCTAAACTTTGCTATTACAGACAAACTTCTTTATGTTCAATTTAGCACTGTGCCTGAGTCATTTACAGCCGTAATAGCCAAGTTTAGAAAAACATTTCCAAACTAGTTTCTTACTTTCATTTTGAAATTTGTAGATATTGGAGAACTTGACTTTACTTTTATCTCAATTCTTTTTACGGAATGCCGCGTACTTGGTTATTTTTACATGAAATGTTTTTGTTATGATTTCACTTCTTTTTGAAAGGAATTGGATAATATTTAATTTTTAAAATAGTAAATTATGCGGAATATTGTTCAAAACTTTTGCAATGCCTTACTTTAAATTTTGAGGTCTTTTAATTTTTTCCCATGGTTTTATCATAGCTGCTATCAGCCTTCCAAAGCTCAGCTCTCTAGCGTTTTTGAAAGTGGACAATGTTACTTTTGCATAACTTTACATGTATAGGGGAGGGAAGTAAATTAAAATTTTCGTGTTTTTAAATTTTTTCCTATAGTTTTATCATAGTTCCTATCAGTCTTCCAATGCTCAGCTCTCTAGCGTTTTTGGAAGTGGGTAATGTTAATTTTACATAACTTGACATTTATAGGGGAGGAAAGTAAATTAAATATTTTGGGGTTTTTAAATTTTTTCCCATGGTTTTATCATAGTTTCTATCAGCCTTCCAAAGCTCAGCTCTCTAGCGTTGCTGGAAGTGGGCAGTGTTACTTTTATATAAATTTACATTTATAGGAGAGGGAAGTAAATTAAAATATTGGTGTTTTAAAATTTTTTCCTATAGTTTTATCATAGTGTCTTTTAGTCTTAAAAAGCTCAGCTCTCTAGCGTTTCTGGAAGTGGGCAGTGTTACTTTTACATAACTTTACATTTATATGGGAGGGAAGTAAATTAGAATTTTGGGGGGTTTTTTCCTATAGTTTTATCATAGTTCCTATCAGGCTGCCAAAGCTCAGCTCTCTAGCATTTCTAGAAGTGGGTTTACTTTTAAATAATTTTACATGTATAGGGGAGGAGAGTAAATTAGAATTTTGGGGCTTTTTGATTTTTTCCAGGGGTTTGGTCATAATTTCTATTAGTCTGCCAAATTTCAGCTCTGTAGCATGTCTGGAAGTACAGTAGAATTTTGATGATCTATACATGAGTGAGTGAGTCAGTGAGAGACTGGCAATTTCGACGTTTTTTGAAAACTACTTTACTACTTTATATAAGTCCATGAAACTTGGAGGGTTTGTTAACTCTATGATTCGTAGCTCTTTCCGAGGTAGAGTTTTAGATAGGTCAAATATGGGCTGAAATGTTTCAAGAAAAGATGGTACGGCAGCGCGAACTTGGCGAGGCACTGCCGTGCCCTCAGAAAAAGACAATGGAAGTCCAAAGTTTTATTTCTACTCAATCATTGTCTACGAGTTTCAAACAAAAGATTATTTTTCCACTTATATAATGGCAACAAGTTTAATTAGGTGGGTCCTCAAGTCGTGAACGGTTAGCCCAGATATTCCTAAGCTCTAAAGTCGACACTGACAGTAACATGTGTTTGTATTAAATGCAGTGTTGTCTTGGCCGTCGGACTCGGTATATTGAATTTTTGGTGTTTTTTTCTGTGTGCTGAGTTTTATTTTTGTAAAAAAGAACTTAGTTGGACGTAAAAATAAACAAGAAGTGCTATGTTTCTGAAAATATTGTGAAAATTTAGCCCAGTGTGGTTTTTTCGAGATGATTCCAGTGACGCAGCTATGTTGCCATCGCCGGGGATTCTGCAAATTCTAAGTTTTCAGGAATGACCGCCACGAATAGGGAAAATTTACACGGGGCCGCGGTTGACTTCTTCATTTTATATTATTATTACTCTAAGGCATACACACACAAACAGTTAGGTTAGGTTAAATTTTTTATATTATAAAAAACAAATGTTTTTTGAAAAAAAAAAACCTATTCTTTATAGAAAACTAATTTTCAATAATATAAGTAACATTCAAAACAAATTTTCTTACAAAAGGTTTAAACATAATAATATAATATATGGTCGTTGGTTTACTGAAAACTGATTTGTGTTCAAAATAAAATTTTACAGAAAAGACAAAAAAGGTCTATGATGCCAATTATAAGCTGTCTGGATCCTTTTTTATCCTTGCTTCAATTAACGTTATTATTACATTTTTTTGCAAAGAATTTTATATAGGATATCCATTATGACTAGGGCTAATTGATTATGCAAAAAACTTATTTTTGAAACAAATGTCACATATCAGGTTTTATCGAACCAACGACGATGTACTAGTAGCTCCTGTAATTTGTTGTGGAAATTTTAAACTGTTGATTTTGAGTACCTGATTTCTTATGGAGTGTGAACTTGTATTGCACTTAGTAAATCCTAATAGTCAACCACCATCATTATTTCTGAAAAAAGAAATTTATCATGAACATAAAAAGCACATTATACATGAAATTATAAAACTAGCACTTTTTGCAAAGCAATTCATCAAATTGTAGAGAAAAAATCCCCAAGATAATAATAATAATACAGATGTATTTCGCTGCAATACAGATGAATTTCGCTACACAAAAATATTTTCACGGAGATTAGGGGTTTTTTTATTTATAATCTATATTTCGATATATGTTTAGCAATTTCGGTTAGTACAGTAATTTGCTTAAAGCAATAAAAAATAATAATATTAAATGTATCTTTTAATATACAGGCCGTTTCAACAAAAACTTAACAGAGGCCTTTTGGGGTACTTCAAAAATCCACGAACACGTGGATTTTGTTTGCAAGGGGACCCGTTTTGCCTATCATGCATTCCCTCCGAGAGGTATGCTTTACTAATATATTTTGGATATGAAAAGTGGGTCTACAATACCTTGTTTTGAAGGTCGTTTGAATATCTCTACAACCATGTAAAAATTTTGAAAAGATTTTGATTTTATATTTTTTGGATTTAATATGAATAAATATGAAAATTTGAAGGCAAATATGTCAAAAACTAATCAATAGATTTTAAAATGTTTACATTGTTGTAAAGATATTTAAGAAACCTTCAAAATAAGGTATCACTAGGGGCAAAGCATACCCCGTAGAGGACATGCATGCTACAAAAATTTCGAGATAGCTAAAAAGTGTCCCCCTTGGAAACAATATCGACGGTTCCAAGGGTTTTTTCAAATTCTATCAAGAAATATCTGAAAAGGTCTTTTTGTTGAAACACCCTGTATATGGTTACATGGAGGGTTAACTAAAAGCAGATATTCCTTTCTAATGCGGAGGATTTTGACTTTGCAGAGCTAGGTGTAATAGTATGTCAACTCGATTTTTTGCAAGAAGAACTAAGTTTGTTAGGGTCTAATAATGTCAAAAATATAATTTAGATAAAATTTATAAATGTTCTAAAAACTCACACAAGCATAGATGACAAAGCAAAATTATCATTCCAGCTTCCCTTATTTTTGTCTACTCTCTTTGTTCCTTCAGTATAAAGATGAAAATCCAATGTAACATAGCAATGTTCATCCCCAACTGGATTTTTCCTAAAATAAGAAAACATAATAATTTTACTACATTTTTATGCAACTTACGATGGTTTCTAGTTTTTAGTTTGATAGCTATTGTTTTAATTTAAAGGTTTTTTTTATTCTTAATAGCTTTAAATATATTTTTGTTTCTAAAACTTATTAAAAGGTCACATCAAAAGATATGTATGCTTTGGATTTATAAATAACAGGTCATTTCATACCAAATTAACCAGCCTCCAGTATTCATCAACTCCGATTTTAATGATTTTTGGTACAGTTATACTAAACCATTAATAAACTGAAAAATCAAAAATTTCAGATTTTTTTGACAAGCAGTTCTTTTAAATATTTTTTTAAATTGCAAGTTTGACCTGACAAAAAAAAATATCTCAAATAAAAAATAGAAGTCAGGGTGCAAGCATAACAGAGATGTGGGGGACATGCATTTTTTAAAATATGTGATAAGGTAAAGTTTTGACCAATTGTACGTTTATTGCATATAACAAGAATCTTCCTTTTTTATGCTATTATTGGAGACAACATAAGAAATAAAAAAATAATAAAAAATCATAACTCAAAACCTGTATAAAAAAAAATCTACTTTACCCAGTGACTCCTATCCCTCAGCCAGCTTTTAGATTAATAAACAATGCCACAATATAATAAACAAAGAAAAAATTCTATACCTATTAGGGACATTTTGAAACTATAACAGGGGCCTGTGTATGACAGTGGTACTGTCACCTCAAGTGGCCAAGGCTTAAATGTTGTAAGCTACCAACTTAGGCTACAACTTATATCAATTATAAAAAGATTAAATGTTACTATATGTTTCCTAGCTTAATGTCTATATGAGAGCACATATTTTCTGAAACATTCCTCAATATTTCAGAATGTTTCTTCAATTTTAACGGATCACAACACCTGGTCGCAAATATTTTATATTTTGGGGTGTTATTGCGACAATTTCTTGCAGGAATTTTCCTGTATCAAACAGGCACAGATTGTCTGGTCTGATTGGCTGGGAATCACTCACCAATGAAAAAGTAGAAATGACAGGAATAAACAAGTTTGCACAGTGACTGACGGGGGGAGGGGGAGGGATGAAAAAAAGGGGGGATTTTTATTTTAGCTTTAATTTAACTACATCGAATTAATATTCAAAATATAACTTTTTCCTACAGCACATACACATATTATGTATGCATGATAATATGAATTTCAAACAATTTTGTTCAGATTTTTTGTTACTTTTATTTGGTTTTTATTTTTTTAACCATGAACCTATAATTTCTCCATTTTGAAATTTGGCACATATTTTCCTAAAGCCTTGATAAAAAAAAACTTTTTTTTTGAAAAAAATCAAAAATAACTTTTTTGAAAAAAATCAAAAAATGTTTTTAAAAAATTAAAAAAAAAACATGAAAATATACTAGGTCATGTGACACATAGTTGGAAAGGTATTTAAATTGTCTTTACAAAGAGCTATATCTTATTAATCTGCGGTAAGTGGTCCTCAAGATATTTTAATTTTTGTGAAGCTGTGTTAGACCAAAATGGGTCAATTTTTTGATTTTTGAAAATTAATTTAAAAAAAACTACCAATCAGAAAAAAAAATATTTTGGAATTTTGATCCCACCCATATAGAGAATATGTGTACCAAATTTTATCAAAATCGGTGAAATGGTCTGCCAAACCTCTGGTTAATTTGATATGAAATTACCCTATTTTCTCACATTGGTATCTCAAAAAATACCCCAAAAAAAGAAACAAAATTTACACAAAAACAAAATTTTCATAAATAAAAAAGTTATAGACCCCCTCCCAAAATGCAGACTTATATATAGTAAGCCATATTAAAATATGGTTTTCACCTTTCAGCTTCGCTTGAAATTTGAGCATCGTAAAGGTGGGACAGTTTTTTTCTATCCCCCCTAGAAATACCCTAAACCCCCCAAAAACATCGAAGTTGGGACACCCTGTACAGGGTGTTTCATTACATTTCTACCGTCCAATTTTTCCAGAATTTTTGTCCTAAAGGAAAAAATTAAAAAGAGATCTGCAAATGTTTTCCTTTTTGTTTACAGTATGATATTTATTTTGGCAGTTTCCATATACAAGTGGCAGGTAAAAGTAACTTTTTTTTAAAGGAAACACCCTATATATTTTTACATTCATATTATAAATAGGGCTTAAAATCTTCTTTCTAAAATAATAACATACTTTATAGCTGTGAACAATAGTTTATGAGATATAAGCACTTCTTTTTTAATAATAAAAAAAAGTACCACTCGGCACCCCTGGTATATACCACTCTTTTAAGTTATATGTGACAGGTTGTGAGAAAATCAAAACAATTTTGACGGTCAAATGTCATTTTTAGATGTTATAGACATCATATATGCCCATTAAAATCAGTAAAAGGTGAAATTATACAAGGAGTGCTACCATATTTTTTTAATAATTGTAAAAATTTTAAATGGTTATGTCTTGTATAAAGTATGTTATAGTTTTATAAAGAAGATTTTAGGCCTTATTCATACCTGTAAAAATATATATGGTGTTTCCTTTAAAAACACATCACTTTTATCTCCCCCCCACATATGGTAAATTTTAAAATAAATGTCATACTGTAACCAAAAAGGAAAACATTTTCTAAACACTTTTTAATTTGACTAGTAGATTTAGTACTTACTCGTTTTGTAACTTCCGACTTCTTCTGTTATAGCGTTCCAAACTCCTAAACATCTTTGTACCCCAATTTTGTGGACGCCCAGGGGTCATTTTGCTCCCAGGTTCAAGTTCACGGCGCACAAATCAAATCAAGTTCACGGCGCACAAATCAAAACAGTGACTTATAAAGTTCACCAAAAACACTATTTCTCACAAATATTTATTGAAATTTTCAAAAATGTTAAAAAACATTTAAAACTGTTTAAAAAGATCAAAATTTTTTAAAAAATTGACATAACCTGTCTAATCAAAGAAGGCCAACAAAAAAATAATCACAAGCTAAATAGTAACGCCGCCCGTGTTATTTTTTTTCGTTGGCCACAGTATGAATCGAAATTTGGTCTCTAGATGACGCCCATCGAACAATAACGGACAAAATTGATGGGGGAATATTTGAGTGAGACAAATTTTAAAGTCGGTAAAGGACAAAAACTATTATAGGCAACCAAGCCAGGGGAATCTCTTTATCCCTCCGTTAATTTTTTGGCTGTTCCAAAATTTCCGTAGATTGTGACTCTGGCCTTAATGCACCTCATTTAAAAGAGCGGAAGAATTGCCAAGCGCTCCGGGTTGTTTACGTGAAGTCACTAAATGTCCACGTCTTGAAAAAGGAATCTATAAGCGGGGGAAAGTAGGATGATTGTAAAGTAGATTGGTATAATTGTCTTTGGTATGGCAACACCGCCGACTCTTTCAGCGGAGTCAATTCACAATGAATATTTACAGCGTCGTGTATGGCCATCTTGTATGAGATTTCGGTAAATGGGGCCATTTTGGATTGGTTGTCTATTTTATTAGTTTATGCTACTGTATATAGGAAACCTACACACACGGGACTGTACCTAAATTTGGCAAGATGCATAAAAATGGCAACTTTAACAAGAAGATCATAATTAGACTTGTTTCTATATAAATTCGATATTGAGGATTTCAAAAAATATATCTTCAAGATCCTGACACAAATAACCTTGAAAATACACGATTTATTAAAAAAAAAAAGACGATTATTGACATTTTACTTTAAAAAATCACATCAATTCGAGGTTTTTTAGCAGCAATATGGTATACAGTGGGGTGACCACAATAAAAAGCACCACACATCCGTTAATGTAGACTTTTCAATATCCCCTCGTAGCTAACAAACTAAGAGATTTATCAAGAATTAGTTTCGATATTCGAAGACGTTTCGAAAATCGAACCCAGGACATGTGCCTACCTGTTTTTAATCTATCTCTGCTAGAAATGCCTTAACCCCCAAATACATCGAATTTAAGTATTTTTCATGTTTTATCTCCCAAAATGTATTAAATTCTTTTTAATGATGAATATCCCATGCACCACTCCTACATCTTTGCGGAGAAACAAGGATACCTTTTCCTGATGGCTCCTGCATATAATCAATATTTACCTCTAAAAGACTTAATTTTAATTTTTTTAATATTTTTTACAGGTGCGATGAAAAATTGGTGGCAATGACGATATTTTTGCCATGGTGAGTTATTTATTTATTTATTTGTTTATTATAAACTAAGGTTATGCTAATATATGTACCGTCGCACGGTGATCATTTAAAAAAAAATAGCATCGACTATATACCACAATTTTAATTTGGTTAGGTTTTAGAAATATAGTTCAAAATACTTTTTTGACAGTTTAAATACATATAATGAAGATTTGTTATTGTTATATAAATAAAATTATGTTACATCGTTAAATAAAATTATTTTCGATTCATGTGGGACTTTGTCCAAATAGTCCAGAGAGAAAGACTAGAAGCGATAAAAGAAAATGTCTAATCTAAAAGCACGAAATTTGGAGCAAATAATAAGAACAATATTTTATTTAATCTGACTCGAAGTTCTTCATCAGGGACTCTGTGGCGGCCATTCTTCTGAAATGAGAGCCGTTAAATCATTTTTTCTTAAAACAATCACAACAATTACGTTCTATAATCAAATCGAGGCTAATTGCGGAAAAATGGGCAATATGCGTCGCAGCCGGGTACGATGCAGGCACCAAATTGGAAACAAAAACATTGTGCTGTAGTATTTTCAAACTTTGAACCAAAATATTTTTACGAATAACGGGGCGGTTGTGGGTTGATTTTAGGTAGTGCTAGGTCACTAATTACTTAACACTAGCTCACTTAACTTAACTCAAACCTTATTCGCGGTTATTTGTACCGCGCTGATCAATTCGAACAAATAACATCGTTATATTTTGAAATCGTCGGAAGTCTTGGCTTGACTCGAGAAAGGTAAAGACATTGTTGATTAGAGTAAGCTCTATAGAAAGCGAAGCATGACATTGATTTTCTATTTTTTGATTATTATATTTGACAAACATGTCAAATATAATAACCAAAAAATCCTCCTCGGGTGGAAAAACAAAAGATCGAAACTACAAAACATCGAAACCACAAAAGATCGAAAATACAGAAGATCGAAAAACAAAAGGTGGAAAAGGCAAAATATGGAAAATACAATAGATCGAAAGACAAAAGATCGAAAATACAAAAGTCGAAAGTACAAAAGATCGAAAGGCAAAAGATCGAAAAAAAAATCGCATGTAAATAAGATCGAAATACACAAAATGGTGCGTATCATGTCTGCTTAGGTATATTTACATAAACAGATTAGGCAAGGTCAGGTAAGATAAAATAATTTTACCTTTAAATAAACCGATGGCTTGCCATACTTAACACAAATCATATAGTTCGACTGAGGGATCATTTTTTCAAACATATTTTTCGGATCGGTTTTGTTCGGTTTGGTTGTACACCCTGATCCCGGGAAACACGTCAGGAAAGATTTTGTTTGAAAAAATATGTTAGAAAGAGATCTCTTAGGAGAACCGGTTCGATTCGATTCGGTTACACTCCCTCTAGGAATCCGGAGAAAAAATCAGGAAAGTTTTTTTTTTGAAAAAATATTAGAAAGTCGAACTATGTAATAGCGATATTTTGAAATGCGCTTTTTTAATCTTTTGATCTTTTATTTTTCGATCTTTTTCCTTTTCGATCTGTTGTTTTTCGATCTTTTGTAGTTTCGATGTTTCAATCTTTTCTGGTTTCGATTTTTTGTCTTTTCGACCTTTTGGATTTCGATCTTTTGTATTCAATTTTGTCTTTCGACCTTTGTTCCGCCACCCGTTTTCCTCGTTTTTATTTTAAGATGTTGTTTTTACACAGTTTGAAGATACCTAAACTATATTTATGTATTTAGAAATAAAAAGTTAGAATAAGAACTATCTTGAAACTGTATTATTATTAAAAAGATCTTTAGACTGTGTTTTAACCACATCTTTAAAATAAGAACGAGCCGCCAATGCCAAACTAGGGCTATCAAAACGGACGGGCCACGATCCTCCACTTTGTTGACGTCACATCGGGGGCTCATTTTTTCTCAACACAGCTGATTGTCTTTAGAATATTGAAGTTGGAACGACGGTTCATGAATTTGATTTTTTTTTTAAAATAAAGCCGTGTTTGAAATTGTTTTTACTATATTCTTGCAGAACAATTATTTTAAATGTATTCGCTTCGTTAGCTCACACTAAAATTAAATTTAAAGCAGAAGCGAATGTGACAAACACAGATGACAAAGTCAAATTCATGTCAAATATAACGGAAGCAATGCTAAATCTTGCAGATTTTAACCTTTTAATTATCTTGCATCCTTACAAAAGTTTGATGAAATATCGGGATGGTGTCTGAGAATATTTCACTGAAATTTCGCGGAAATCTGTAGTGCCATTTTGAAAATATCATAAAAAAACCTCTGACCTCCCACAAGACCCAATGTAAAAGTCAGCCCCCGGAGAGCAGTTGATTTTTTCAGGGTCGTGGCTTGTATTTTTTTGTTGGCCTTGGCCAAACCGAAAAAAACATGTCAAAAATGATAACCAAAAAAAAAAGAAAATCAGTGTCAGGCCAAGTCAGGCTTGGCTTCATATAAAGCTTGCTACAAGTGTCCTTAAGTCGGCTGGTGGTTTTATCTGACAGATGATCCTGTGGCAGTTAAATAGTGACCAAGCGGTGCTAGGCCACAAATATTTTCGATTTAGAATGTACACCTCACATTCAAGTTCTTTAAAAATCTTCCAACGTTAAAAATGAAGCTAATAATGTTTTTTTTATAAGAAATTTTCTTCTAAATACAAATATAAGTTTTATGTATTACTTATACTCCTTTGTTTGTCCTGTTTTTGGATTTTAACTAAATAACATTATTCTGCTAGTTAACGCTTAAGGAGTTTGCATTAAAAAAAGTTTTATTACATAACAATACCGTCAAGATATCAAAGCACATATTTTTATCTTTTAACACTATTAATTAACTATTAGCTTAATTAATTAAAGTAACATTAAAATGCTTGTTTCGAAATTTCTAAAGAAATGTTAAGAAATAAAACATGCTA
This sequence comes from Aspidapion aeneum, assembly GCA_963576565.1. Classification (NCBI taxonomy): domain Eukaryota; kingdom Metazoa; phylum Arthropoda; class Insecta; order Coleoptera; family Brentidae; genus Aspidapion; species Aspidapion aeneum. The sequence goes on along the minus strand of OY755041.1, from coordinate 74,206,505 downwards.
AATAAAGATAGTTTTTGGAAAACTTGTTTCAGCGACTTTTGAAACGCATCCAAAAAAGATCTCAGTAATACCAAAAATGTATATTTGGCAGGCTGCCAAAATTATAATGATGAATATCCCATGCACCACTCCTAAATTTCTGAGGAGAAACAAGGATACCTTTGCCTGAAAGTTCTTGAATTTAATCAATAATTTTCTTTTTTTAAGACCTACTTTTAATTGTTTGTATATTTTTTATCCAGATGCATGGAAAAATTTTTGATACCAGTAGGATGATGAAGAGATTTTGGCTTGGTAAGTATTTTTTTTTTAATCAAAAACTAAGATAACTTCCTATTTTGGATACATCGCACCCGCGGTATATATGTTAAACAGTTCTCACTCCGTTAAAGTATCTTGATTTACTTTTGTGGCTAAAAATTGAATTTTAAAAAAAGTATTATTGAGTTTATTAGTTTCAATAAATATTTACCTACTAGAATTCGACCCAGTTTTGCATGATGACTGCATAGTTCACATGAACCCAAAATGATTAAGAATTAACCATTTTGTCTTTCGCTCCTATCTGATAATAACTAAATTTATTAGAATAATGTTTATTTTTTATATTTTGCATAAGAAATTTAATATTTTTTTTTACAGAACATAATGCTGATTGTGAAGATTACAGATAGTACAAATCACCGTTCAGCGCCTGATATTACTACCACAGCTATTACTGACTAAACGGTGAAGAAAGTTTGAATTCATTTTCTCCTGCCCCTTTATATTACTACTACTATCAGTCCCCCACCTTTAATCACGTCAATACTTAAGTAAGGTAAGTTTCCGATTTCTGTTTTATAACCGTTCTACATGGTAAAGTTTTTGCACCATCTTCAAGGTTCATCCTTTTTTTGTCCTGTGTTTGTATTTTAACTAAATAGCATTATTCTGCTAGCGTTAATTGAAGAGTCTGCATTAAAAAAAGTTGAATTACATAACAATAAAGACCGCCAAGATACCAAAGCACATATTTTTATCTTTTAAAACTATTAATTAACTATTACCTTAATTAATTAAATTAATATTCAAATTTGTTTGTTTTTAAATTTCTAAAGAATTTTGAAGAATGTTAATAAAACATACTAAGTAGAGATAGTTTTTAAAAACTTGTTTCATAGACGTTTGTAACCAATCCAAAAAAGATCTCAGTAATACCAAAAATTTATATTTGGCAGGCTGCCAAAATTATAATGATGAATATCCCATGCACCACTCCTAAATTGCTGAGGAGAAACAAGGATACCTTTGCCTGAAAGTTCTTGAATTTAATCAATAGTTTTCTTTTTTTAAGACCTATTTTTAATTGGTTGCATATTTTTTTTTCCAAATGCATGGAAAAATTTTTGTTAGCAGTACGACGATGAAGATATTTTGGTTTGGTGAGATTTTTTTTTAATCAAAAAGTAAGATAACAGTCTATTTTGGATAAAAACAGTTCTCACATCCTCCGTTTAAGTATCTTTTGATTTACTTTTGTTGCTAAAAATTTACTTTAATATTGGTCTCGTAAAGAAAAAACCGATCTTTAATTTTGATTGATTTTGACACCTAACCACAACCATCTTCGTGGACACTCAAAAAACTTTGAAAAAGAAAATTGCAAAACTGTCTAGACGAAACTTTCTAAGCAACAGGGTTGTTTATTCGTAAATCTCATTGGAAGAGCAAACAGTGACAGCACCAAGTGTTAATGCGTTTAAATATAGACATATAACTTAAAAACAGTGCAATAAGAATGATACACTACGGTGCATAGACACATTAAACCTACCTAACATAAGAACAGAACTAAATGCAACAATAGCTTCGTCGGTTTTACCGCCTGCTATTAGAAATTACCGGAGAGCGAGAACTTTGTTTTTATGGAGGCCAATATTCATTGATTGCAACATGTTTATGTTAATGACCTCTCAATTCATTATTTCTATGCGATATTTGTATTCTTTCTCACTACCAGATTGTTCAGCCCGTCAAAAAATTATTATTGTGGTAATTAGTTTCAATAAACAAATACTAGAATTTGTCCTATTTTTGCATGATGACTGCATAGTTCACATGAACCCAAAATGATTAAGAATTAACCATTTTGTCTTTCGCTCCTATCTGATATTATTTAACATGACTATTTTTATATTTTATCTTTTGCAAAGCAAATTGAAGTGTATTTTTTTTACAGAACATAGTGGCTGATTGGAGTGAAGATTAAAGAAATAAGTAGAAATGTTCCTTCTGCTCCTGATATTACTACTACTGCTATTACTGATTAAACGATGCAGAAAGTTTAAATTTATTTTCTTCTGTTTCTTGATATTACTACTACTACTAGCAGTTGCCACCTTTAATGAAGCCAATATTTAAGTAAGGTAAGAATATAATGCAATTTTTTTTAAAAAGGTTTTTTTGATTTTTGTTTTACACAGTAAAGTGTTTTGACCAAGATATTCAGATTATATTTTTTGCATTTTTGCCATATATGTTGTACCTATAAGCATAAATCAGTAATCTGTATTCCTCCTATTCTCCCGTGCGCGTGCGTGTAATTTGGAGAAAACGGACAGCTGTGTTGACGTCATGTTTTCTGTTTGTTTACATATTGTATAAGTTCTTAAAAAAATAGAAAAGCCGAGAAACAGTATGAAATTACCTTTGACATGTAAAAAAGTTAATAGTACCTACCAAAAAGTGGAGCGAGAATACTCTTGCCTGTCCCCGACAATAAACCTCACACAAGTATATTAAGAAAAACTACATTGTAATCCGCAATTTGATAAAGTTTCCAAATCAACTATATTTACAAAAATAATGGATATAACCTCTGGTATTTTTAACAATTTCAAAATCTACGGAGCAACCAGATTTGCGTCCCACTACTCTGAGCAGAATTACCGAATGTTTCAGATCTACCTCCCCTAGATTTAGATGGAATAAACGAACGAAGCTACAATATAGATACAATATAGATATCAACTGGCAACATGGCCTCGTACGAAGAAAGTGAAATCGAGTTAAATAAGCTTAGAAAAGTTGACTTAATTCGTATATTAATTAATAAAAAGTTACCAAGTGATGTTACACTTAGTGAAAAAGTGATAAAAAGTATCGGTTTGTATGAAAACCTAGAAAAAACCGATCCAGTTGAAGATAGCGTCTCCGGATTGCCGCCCAACACTGCAATTGAGGTTATGGCCTTAAAATGTGACTTAAAAGTTGCTAAAAGCGAGGTAAGTGCCTCAAAACGATTAATAACCGAGTTAGAACGCACTATAAGTAATCAGCAAGAGATAATTGATCTGCTGAAAGAAAATAGCAACATTAGAAATGGTAATTCCGAAAATAAATCCAAATGCGATGTTGCCGGTAGTTTAAGAATTCCGGAACAGAAGATATCCGAAAAGGCGAAGCAGATGTCTGAGAGGCCTACATCTGAATCTGACAGGAAGCTTTCAGCGGTGCAAAAAACGTCTGATCAGGACGTACTTAAAGGCCCTAAGGAAGCCACTAGAAAACAAATAATCTGGGGAGACAGCGATGACTCAAACAGCCAAAAGTCATTCGCTGCAGCAGCTAGAAGAGCGTGGATTTACGTGGGCAAGTGTAGTCAAAATACACAACCTGCGCAGATTTCCGACTACCTGGAAAATAAATTTAGTGGGCATCATTTTGTGGTCGAGAAGTTAAATGCGCATGCGGACGCCAGAAGTGTGTCATTCAAGGTAGGAGCTGACATAGGCCTACTGAAGGAGATCAACAAACCCTCAACGTGGCCAAAAGGTATCGCGGTCAAGAAATTTAAGTTTTTTCGAAAACATAACCGAAGTGGGAGGTTCGACCAAGAATAAAATTTTTTCACAAATTAAACTCTGCGCAGTTAATGTACAGGGACTTCTTGACAAGATTGACAGGTTCGAAGTTTTTTCAGACGAATTTTATCCAGACATATATTGCATAACCGAGCACTGGTGTAAGGGCGACAGTATTCAAACAGTTGCTTTCAAAGACTATGAGATAAAAAGTAGTTTCTTGCGTCAAAATTATGATCGAGGTGGGTCAATGATCCTAACCAAAAAAAATTTACCATTTCGGGCTACAAGCATAAATTGTGTCTCGTTTTGTGAAGAACTACATTTTGAGTGCTGCGCAGTAAAGATAGAACTACAAAAAACAAGCTATTGCGTTATCTGCATATACAGATCTTCATCAAATGGAGACATTAATGTATTTCTACATAAGTTACCTGAACTTATAAGGTTCTGCAGTAGGTTCTCTCAAAATATGTGGCTGTGTGGAGATTTTAATATCGATTACTTAGTTGAAAGTGTCAGTAAGAAAACCTATTTAGATATACTGGAAAGTTTTGGATTTAGAATAAATACAAATGAACCAACAAGAATATTTACTAATAAAAACAATGTAAGAACCGAAACACAGATTGACTATATTGCCACAAATGTACCTCGGGATGAGAGAATGACAGATACAATAGAGCCTCTTTTGGGAGATCACCAAGCCCTTTTTCACGTTTATGACATAGAACCACATTCGTTTACTTCAAGTACAATAATAGAAACTTATCGAAACTTTTCACAGTTTAACCTAGAGGTTCTTAAGTATACTTTGTTGAACACCAACTTCGAGCAGATTTATAATAGTTATGATGTAGATGAAATCTATCGGTCTATAATAGAAAAAATTACAACAGCAATAGAGAAATCATGTCCGCTTGAAACTAGAACAAAATCAAATCAAGAAAGAATCAAAAAACGTTGGGTTACACCAGATATAATGAAAAGTGGCAACAATCTTCGAAATTTATTCTGGTCGTCAAAAAACACGACGAGTGCAGAAATTCAAGTTCAGTATAGAAATGAAAAAAGGATACATAAACAACTGGTGAGAAACACAAAAAAGCAATTTAATAGTAATATTATAGAAAAAAGTGATAACAAACAAAAATCAATATGGTCTTTGGTTAATGAAAACACAGGTTGTAGAAAAACTAAAAACAAAGTGACTCATATAGAAATAAACGGAACTCAGATTATTAAACCGACAGAGATTGCAAATTCTTTTGCAACCTTCTATGAGATCAATGTAAAAGAAAAGCTTTACGAAAAGTTTGGTGACCAAAGATCTATACAGTGTACAAAAACAGAATCTCCCTGTGGGACTGAATTTAAAATCCAACCAGTATCGGAATATGATGTTATCAAAGTTATAGATAAACTAAAAAACAAAAAAAGTGTTGGGACTGATAACATATCAATTCAAGTAATTAAGAAGACCAAAAGTTCATTGGCTTCTCCTATATGTCATTTGGCTAACTTGTGTTTCGAAAGTGGAAAGTTTCCTAGTGAACTAAAATGTGGGGTAGTAATACCTATTTTCAAAAAAGATAATCCTAGTCTAGTTGATAACTATAGACCAGTTACAATTTTAAATGTTATGTCTAAAATCTTAGAGCGATTACTTTATGACCAAATAATGTCTTTTTTGAATGAACATAAAATATTAAGCCATTGTCAACACGGTTTTCGCCAAGGAAGGTCGACGGAGAGCGCGGCGGCGTCTTTTGTCGAATCGGTCTATCAAAAAGTAGATCAAGGCTATTACGTTGCCGGGCTCTTCTTCGATCTTTCAAAGGCATTTGACACGCTTAATATTGAGTTTTTACTTGAGAAACTCAATTCGTATGGCTTTAACGGTTCCTCTCTGGAAATTTTGAAGTCTTTTCTGCAGCATAGAAAATTTATTGTGAGGATAGATGGTAAGTTTTCTGATCTTAAAGATCTTGATTTGGGCGTTCCACAGGGCTCGGTGCTGGGCCCGCTGTTGTTTTTGATTTATGTAAATGAATTACTAGATAATCTGTCGATTAAATATGTTATATTATTCGCGGACGATACCACAATAGTGGTCGCTGCACGGAGTCCTGATGAACTAATAGCATTGGTAAACCTAACATTAAGAGAATTTGATGCATGGTGTACAAAAAACCAGCTTATTTTGAACTTAAATAAAACAGATTGTGTCCAGTTCAGGTGTTCTAACAGCAAACCCAAAATTGACCTACCTTCTATTAAAAGCAGTGAAAGTACTAAACTTCTTGGTGTCTACCTGGATCAATTCCTTAAATGGGATATACATGTAGATAACGTTTGCAAAAAAATCAATTCCGGATATTATGCAATATACAGACTTAAGCATATGTTTGAACAAAAATCGTTGTTGGATATATATTACGCATTAATTTACTCCCATCTGTCTTACAATATTATTCTGTGGGGCAACACATCCACAAGTCACCGAGTATTTGTATCACAAAAAAGGGTGATAAGATTAATTTTTAATTTAAATCACAGAGAGACTTGTAGGCCGATTTTTATTGCGAAAGGCATTTTATCTTTTCCATGCATTTATATTTATAGACTTTTATTACACACAAAAAGAAATGCGTACACTTATTCTACCAATGCTCATTTTCATACGTACAATACCAGGTCTGCGAATTGTTTTGTTTTGGATTTACATAATTTGTCCAAATACGAAAACTGTCCTTCTTATATTGGCAAAAAACTTTACAATAATTTGCCCGAACAAATGAAAACTTTATCAGATGTAAATTTTAAAAAAGAGATAAAAAATTTTCTTTTAAAAAACTGTTTTTATTCTGTTCAGGAATTCTTAAACTACAAATTTTAAATTTTAATTATTTGTGTTGTTTTGTTTTGTCTTTTATCCTATTTCAATTTTTAATTTTTTAATGTGTATTGTATTGACATTAATTTTTAGTATTTTAGTATCTTTTACAATAACTATTTTTTATTAATTACTACTGCAGCACGTTAGGTGTATGTGCACATTGACAATGTACATCCGTTTTTGTAAATGGCCAACGTACAAATAAAGATTTCTATTTCTATTCTATTCCATAGGAGTATGTGCCAAAACAACTAAAAGTAACGCATCGGAATACCCAAAGTTCTGTCTACCTGAAACAGGACCATTAAGAATTAGGGGGGCTTAGTTTCAAGTGTCGTGTATAAGAATAAATGGGAATGGCATATATGTATACTGGCTAACGGCTTTCTTCTAAAACTGCAAAATAACGGTGTACCAATATACATATCCTTAAGTTATTACAGTCATTCCTGGGAGGGAGAACTTTTATGGTTAAAGTAGACCGTTTACGATCCCGGTTAAAGCAAATAAGAGCGGGAGTGCCGCGAGGCTCACCGCTGTCGCCACACTTATATGCGTGGTATACCTGTGACGTCTTCAAACACTGAAAAACTATGTGTATGCGGATGACACTTTGACAACGTATATGTCGTCACAAGTTCAGAGGCACATTGTAGAAATTGAAACCTGGTATAAAAGGTGGAAAATTAAGATCAACCAAGACAAGACGTCTTTACATGGAAAGGGGGCAATCCGCGAACAGAGGTTGCTATGGGTGGTCGAAGGTCGAAGCCTGGCAAAGAAGGAACATAAAATACCTGGGGTTAGTTTTCAACAAGAAACTAATCTGGAACGAACAGGTATCGGCTATACCCCTTGTTAAATGCCAGGAGCACTCTACACCGGAGAGTAAAATTACCAATAACAGCAAAGTGTGTAAAACTCAAATGGTAAGGCTACAAAGCTTCCAAAACAGCGTTGTAAGACAAATAGCGGGAACCCCTTGTTTTGTGCGTAACGTACTAATTAAGAGGGAACTCAACATTGAGGATATCTTGGAAACGGTCCAGGAGTAGAAGGACCGTTTCACGAGACGAGACGAGGGGCATCAAAACTCCGTGGTACAAGATGCGTTCCGGTACCGGCCTGGAGACAGGCCAGGGACCTAGAAAATGTCCCTGGATGTCTAACAAAGGCTCCAAATTGATATAATAAAGCTCAGGTAAATCCACATGGAAAAGTACAGACTAGAAATGAAAGAGGTACATAACTATCTTGCACAAGCTTTATATGGTCATGTATGTAATTTGGGCATGCTATCCGGAACTTGGTTGGTTGACCCGATGTAAAAGTATTAGGAGGTCAACCTAGAAAGTATGTGGTGCAAACGATTTATGTTTGAGATTAAAACACGTTTGTAATCACATGCTTCTATAAAACCAATCAAGAACGGATAGTCGGGGTTCAGTTCAGTGAGTACGCTAAGTAACTAAGTTCTCAATAGTTAAGTAGAGAAGCAGTAAAGAGATTCTGATCGAGAGCTGAACCCGACCTACACTTGAATAATATTTGTATCAGACAACTGGGCCAGACAGTAGTGATTAGTGAGTAAGTATCTTTGTACTTAGTATTAATAAACCCTTAAACTATCTCACGATCCTCTTTATGTGTGCGCAACAAGTACACAAACAGTCACGACAACCCCCTCGTGACAATATCTTAGTAGTAGTATGTATACTAGAAGGTATTTGATTTGATGCACCAACTTCTTCAAGGTCACAGTTGCATTTTACATAATAAAAAAAAATTTCGTCAGACCTCATTGTGAACTTATTGGTCGAAAAACTTAACCGTGTAAAACGGATACGAAAACTTATTTAAAATGATGATCGCATAGTTCAGATGATTTTTTGTGATTATAACTATATCATCTTGTCTTTCGCTCCTATCTGATTAATTTTTTAACCATATTGTTAGGTATATTTATTGATTTAGTGCAAAATTATTATTTTTTATTTTAATTCTATTTTCAGCTTTGCATGCGGAATGGAACCATTACTTCTTACCTGTAAAATAGTCGAAACCACTGAAAGGTAGAAATAAATAAAAAAAAAACTTTTTTTTTTCGAAATATTTTTTTCAGATTTTAATGATGATCGCATATTTCAGATGATTTTTTGTGATTACAAACTATATCATCTTGTCTTTCGCTCCTATCTGATATATTTTCTAAAATGTATTCTTATATTTAATAATTTTTGCAGAATTTTAATATTGTTTTCTTTTCATTCACATAGTGGAACTTAATGTCTTTTTGAAATAAACTTGATAGTTATAAAAATTATTTGCGCATGCGAATTAAAGTGTTACTAAAATTATTAGCCTTAAGTTTAATTAGGTAGTCGGTTTAGTTGTTTGTTATAATTTAGAGATACAGGTCCCATCATATAACTTGGAAAAAAAGGAATTGTGCTTTAATGCAAATTAAATTATACATTTACATTAATGTAAAATAAATAATAAAAAAGTATTATGTTTTATTTAAAAATCAGCGAGACAATTTCTCTGAATTTGCCTTAAGCCTTAACACCTTGACTGCGGACATCCCTTTTGAGGCATATGGCAAGCCTTGTTCAAGAACAAGCTTTCAGTATGGTTCTTGGGCCTTGTTGACCGTGGAGTGAGGACAAAATTTCAACATCAAATCATTCATTCATTGGTTGCAAAAGACGCACAGACCTTATTTTTTTTGTCTAAATTGCTAAATGCAACGAGACGTTACTTAGTGCAGATTAAGACTCCCGGGCGCAAATTGCTTTATAATGTAATAAGTATAAAAAAATAAAAAACTACTAAGCAACCGTTATATTTTTTATCACGTTGCGTTGGTGCGGCATTAACCTAGAAAGCATATGAGATAAAATCATTTTAACATCAACTTTTAAGCTATTTGGTTAAAGCATGTAAAAAATCATATTTTTTTATTGAGTCGCAAAAGGAAAAAAATTATGTATAAAAATCATCGTTAGGTTATCTTATTTATAGCCACATACTCTTTTGCGTGAGATCCTAGTTTGTGGGTTCAAGTCCCATCTTTGTACACTGTCGGAAATTTTTTTTTAGTTTTAAGAATATATTTTTGGTGAGACACGGACATTAATTAGTTTGTTTTTTTGGTAAATGAAATGATTCAGGTTTAACAGTGGCGTATGCCGGAGGGAAGGGGGTTGGAGGCCTAATCTTTCCAAAACCATTAAATAACTTCTCCTAAAGATTGAATTTTTCTGAAAGAAGAAATAAATGGTTTTCCAGGATTTTGCTTTTACTCAAGCCCCCTCTCCCAACCCCCTTGGAAAATTTCTGCATACGCCACTGGGCATTAAAAAAACTAAGTACAAAACTAACGCATGGTAAAAGCCCATGTGATGCGTTTGGAGGTACTGTGAAACGATTTGTTTTACATTAAAATCTCAAACAAACAACAACTGGACACCATTCTTTCACTCCTCTGGATGATTTAACTCATAGATCCTAAATTTACTTCAAGCTCAGAAAAAAAAATTTGTTCGGTTTCTGAAATTATAGAACTCAACTTCTTTTCCGATTTTTTAAATATGACAGTAGGTAACTACTAAAAAAGTAAATAAACTTTAAAAAAATTAGTGTAGTGATCTTATGAAGAGAGTTTTGATCATAATTTATTGAACAGTGCTCATATAAATAAACGTTGCCTTCTGATAAACCTTAATTAACAGTGTTGCTGTCTAGGTTTCCAATCTGTGCAAAGATAATTCTGGCAGGCGATTTTAACATTGATTACAATGACAGAAATTCGAGGGACACTAATTCTCTAATTAACTTACTAAACTGTTTTAATCTTCAGGTTTTTGTTAACGAGCCGACTCGCGTAACTAACCACTCCTCGAAAACCATCGATTACATTGCAGTAATATTGAGGAGAATGATCTTAAGTGTGAAGTACTACCTACGGGTATTTCCGATCATGAAAGTATATTTTCAGTAATAAAGATCAATGACGACGCATCAAAAAAGGACACAAAAACAACGAGAATCATGGGTGCGGCGAACTTTCGCACCTTCCGAGAGTTGGCAGAAAATATCGACTGGTTCAGCATGCGAGATACTAATGATCCCGTTCGGCACTTTCAGAAAACAGTTGAGTTGGCATTTACACGAAGTTTCCCGCTTCGCAAAATTAAGATTAAAAAGAAAAAGTTATGGGTTACTCGAGGCTTAAAAATTTCTTCAAAGAATCTTCGGTGCTTACACACAATCAAAAAGTTCACTAACTCAGAGTGGTTTGACCATTATTATAACACGTATAGAAAGCTATATAAAAAACTAATAAGAACCGCTAAAAAACTTTATTATCATCGGAGAGTTGAGCAGGCAAATAACTCGGTGCGGGAGTATTGGAGAATAATCAATGAACTGAGAGGGAAACATTCTAAAAATACATCTTTGAGCATCAACCCAACCGAGCTCAACAACTTTTATTGCACGGTTGCCAGTAAACTAACAACCACTTTAAGATCCCAAAGAGACGCTCTCGGCTTTTTACCGCCACTTACTCCTTCCGAACCATTTGTGCTCACTCCAACAAACGCGCTTGAGGTGAAGCAGGTTATTAAAAGTATCAAGAAGCAGAACTCTTGTGGAACAGATAATTTATCTTCAAAGCTGTTTAAGAACCTCCCTGATGTGGCACTTGCTTCTCTTGCAGAAGGGATTAATGAATCATTTAGTGCGGGAGTATTTCCCGACTGCTTAAAACTCGCTATAATCATACCTGTTTTTAAGGGTGGTGAACATGAAGATCCCTCAAACTATCGCCCAATTTCCATATTAACAACTCTCAAAGATAATTGAAAAAATAGTAAAGATCAGACTACTTTCATACCTGGAAAAAAACAACATCCTTATACCGGAGCAATTTGGTTTCAGAGAGCAGAGAGGTACGAGTGATGCAATCTTTGCATTCTTGGAAAGATTGTTTCTTTCTTTAAATGATGGGGAGGTGGCTGCGGCAGTGTTCTGTGATTTCTCGAAGGCATTTGATTGCGTGGATCATGGAATACTGCTGCGGAAACTAAACCATTATGGTATAGGAGGCAGGGAGTTGGATTGGTTTCGGTCTTACCTTTCTGGGAGAAGCCAATTTGTAAGAATCTCAAACCAGAGAGATTCAGACACGTCAGACCTGACACATGGCGTTCCGCAAGGTTCTGTCCTGGGACCTGTTCTCTTCCTCCTGTATGTTAATGATCTTTGCTGATGACACCACGATTCTTTGGAAGCATAGTTCATCGGAGGCTCTCCAGACAATCATTGAGGCTGATTTAAAAAAGATCAAAGAGTGGTGCGATGCTAATCGATTGGTTTTTAATATTTCAAAAACAAATATCCTATCCTTTAAGTGTTCTTTGACCAATATAGCATTAGATAATAAGACTCTGGAGGAAAAATCGGTTACAAAATTCCTTGGTATGTACATTGATACAAAATTGAAATTCGATACGCATATTCAGGAGCTAAATAGGCGATTATCAAGAGGTTGCTATATTGTGAGGAGTATCAGTGAGGAACTAGGAAAAAACACGGCAAAAATAACTTACCATGCCCTGGTAGAATCCCATATAAGGTATGGTATTGCGTTCTGGGGCTTTTCAACTCAAGCTGCAGTTCAATCTGTTTTCGTGCTGCAAAAAAGAGCAGTCCGGTATATATGCCGAGCAGAATGCAGACAAAGTTGCAAACCACTGTTTCTTCAAGAAAAATTGTTAACAGTTCCATGCATATTTATTTTAGAAACAGCCTGCCTTATTTTTAAAAAGTTTGAAGGATCTACTAGGGACACACACTATCATCTTAGAAGCAATGATCTTCCATTGCCCATCCCCAAATCAACACTAACCAGAAACTCAGTCATTTACGAAAGTGTTAAGATTTTTAATAAGCTTCCAGAAGAAATAAAAAACATTGCAGTTCACAAAAACTTTCGGAAAGATCTTAAAAATTTTCTGGTTAGTAAGGCATTTTATTCGCTGCAAGAGTTCTACAGTTCCGAATAGTTCCTTAATTTATTAATTTATTTCCTTCGCTTTATAATTTTATAAATTCCTTGTATTGTTTTTATGTATTTGCTCTATCTTTTATTATGGAACATATTTATTTTTATTTTACCTAAAATTACTTATTTTTATTTTAGACTATACCAAATAGGTATGCATAATCGGTTTACTTTTTTATTTTTTATTTTATTTTAATACTTAGTACCTGACTTTCGCCTGCTAGAATATTTATTGCGCTTATTGTGTTGTTTATTATTTATTACCATATTTTGATTTTTATTTATTATGGGTATTTATAATTGTTTTAATTTTATTTAACAATTTTTTTATTTTATTTTTGTTATTTTGTAATTTTTGTTTTGTTTCCTTTCTGGTTTTACCATCGTTTATCTTTGTTATTGATATTTACATAGTTAATTATCATTTTATTATTTATAAGGTTAACTAGAACTATTTTAAGCATTTTTTTTTTAAATATTTACCTTGGCTAAAAAAAAATAGATAGGTTGATTCTTGCTTTGTCAATGGATTTTGTAAATTTCTGACAATAAAGCTTATTTTGAATTGAATTGAATTGCATTAATTTGCAGGGGCGGATCTAGAAACTTTATTTTGGGGGAAAATATCATAATAAATATTTCACAAAACTATTTTGCATAGTGATCAGGAGGTGTATTCGATGTGTCAAAACTGAGTAAAGTTTCAGATATGGGGGGGGGACACCCCCCCCCCCCCCGTAGATCCACGCCTGTAATTTGTGATGCAATTTAACATCACTAAAAATATTAAAATAACAAGAAAATGTGTAGTGACCTTAAGGAATACAGACGCAGATTTTTTATTCTTGTTTTTAAAAGTATATGATACAGTGATAAATTTACCCTACTTGATTACCACCAGCACCCCGATAGACAGGGTCATTTTTGAGGCTGAAGTTGAGGGATTTCCCAGACATTCTTAACTTCTTCGTGGTTCGGTTCGGTTCGGCTCCAAGGTAACGTCTACTTTTTAAATATGTTTTATACAAGGAAGATATAGTCCTTGAGTATAGCTTTCCAACACTGTATCAATTAAGAAAACATTAAATTTATACCCCCAAAAAAATATGAAAACTTCGAAAATTTCTGCGTTTTTTAGATATTCTCTAAATTGCTCTAAGTAAGCCAGTATAAAAGATTTTGCTAAACATCACATTTTTTTGAAAACTACTTTTATGCATGTTTTTAAAATTATAGGTTAATTTTTTTTAGGTGCTGTTTACTATGAGCCTAATTTTTTTCTTTAAAGTCCCATTTTGCCCGCTTTTAGACTTTTTTAATGCGTGTACAACAGACTAATTGGATTAAAAAATCTAAAATTGTGCACAAGTGGTTAAGCATAAGCTGTTTCATTTAGTAAGCATGATTAAAGAAAAAAATTAAATGTCACGGCAGCACTTTTTTTGTAAATTGGATGACTTGTCGTGGAATTGCTCATTAGAGCTTACTTCAAAATAAAATCGAATAGTGTTTAATCATTTCGTTACTTTATAAAGCAACGTTGGCATCATTCAACAAATTTTCTACATTTTTATAACTGCAATTTGACGCGATTTTCAACGGTTTTCACATTCTTTTTTGCGTGGCCGCGAAAAATTGCAACGTTTGTGGTGTCCCGTCAAAACGTAACCCGGATAAGTAGGTCTGATCAAATATACAGATCACGATGTATCCTATGTGTATGTGTCAGTGTATATTTTACCTACAAACAACCAACAATACTTGTTTATTGGCCCATTTTTGCTCCTAGTATAATAATACACCTTAGACGTAAATTTAAACAAAACTAATTAATATTACGAAAATTTCAAATATTTTTAAAAGTTTTCAGTGATATTCCCAAGTAATAAAACTTTTCCAAATTTTCTAAAAAATATTCAATAAAAAAAATAAATGTCAAAACTAATATATTTACAAATATTAAAACTAGATATATATATACAGGGTGTCCCATAACTTAGGGGCCATAGGCCAACAGGTGATGGAGGAGGTCATGTCTGATAAAAAAGTTCCTATAATGCATGGGTCAAAACTCTTTCTTTGTCGAGATACTCTCTCGAGATCAAAGTTGGCGGTTTTTTAAACTTTTTTGATAATAACTTTAAAAAAAAACACAGTAAATATATGAAATTGGGGAAACTCGTGTATCAAAACAAGAGCAATAAATTGAAAGAAAAATTATTTAAAAAAGAATTAGTCGTTAAATTTTTTTTCGAAAAAACAATCTTTTTGATATTAACTTTTATGAATGCCATATTAAACGCCATGTTTTTTTTTTATATTTTTTATTAATAAAAACAAGTCTCTAGCGAGACATAATAAAAAAATATTATTGATATTGTTTAAAAGAATAAGTAAGCAAAAATTATCTTTGAAAAAATTATTTTTTATACATTTTTCGAGGTTACTTTGACAGCCTGTATTTCCTCAACTTGTAATTTTATTGACAAAAGGAATACCACATTTTTGAATCACAATTCGCTAAGTATTTAGCTGGCTGTGACAATTTTTCTCTCTCTCTTCGTTTGAAGAAAACGTTTTTCAACAAAATTCCGTTGGAAAAAAACGTTTTCGAACAAACTTCAGTTCGAATAAAATGTTGTCGAACAAATTTTCTCGACCGTGCTGTGCGCTGTTTTACTGCGTGCGCTTTTTTCAGTGTGTCGTTTTTCCTGTGCGACTATTTCCTTTTCGGTTATTTACGGTCAACATTTCACCATTACCCACCCCCCACACTTTTGTTCCAGAACTCCCGTTGCGTACATAGATCTTTAGGAGAGATACGAAAACACCTGATAGAATTCCTAATATTTAATAGTTGGCTAACACATGATGCGTCATGAGACGTCCCTAGTCCTTAAATTACGTAACGCAAATATTCAGGATTTTGATCCCCCCTCGTAACGTATTTTCAAGAAAAAACATTAAAAATACATTGAGTGTAACGCAAGGCCAAACCCCCCTCCCCCCCTAGAGCGTTACGTAATTTTAGGTCAGGCTCTTAGCTGACACTGCAAAGCGAGTGAGATGGCATAGTGGTGATATTTTATATACTGGGTATCATTCGGCAACAGTGTAAGCGTCGACAGGAAGTGCTTTACCAAAAGCCTTTGTTTATTTACAAAGTTAAACACATTTTCGTTTTTTTACCATTTTAAATAAATCTACATTTTTAGTTCAATTTTTTATTTAAACATGCAGGTCATCTTGACAAATTAGGTTTTAAAAACATAAACTAACCTTCTCAAGTTTACCATTTTACTTATACAAATTATTTAGCTTCATAAAACAACGCGATATATAAAATTTTATATTTTATCATTTGTCACGAACGATAACAATTTTCTTATTATAAAAAGAAAAGATTTATCTTAATAAACCAGATTCTACATCACTACAGACACTACATCTACTTAAGTTTACTGTACCATAAGCCTTATTCCTGATTGGTCATTGCAGGGTGTGAAGCTGCTCCCTGGCAGTAAACTTGTAACTTTTATTCTTATTGTCCCACTGCTTAACCAAGCTGAGTTAAGCAAGCACAGCTTGCACAGTCTTAGAGCAAAATTATTTAAGAAAAGCCGGACCTGTCCCTCACCCCCTCCGATTTTCTTGATTTTTTGTGGGAATATTACCTACCTGGTGAATAGACAAAAGCCAAAATATTGGCTTTCAAAAAATTTATTGGCTAGGATATAGCCATTTTTCTGTTTTTCATAAATTTTTGACATGACTTTGGGTATTTTCTACAAATTCTGAAGTTTTTTGCAGTAAAATGTTGAAAATTGGTACACTGATGTTGAAGTGATCAGAGAACAAGAATGTGGTCAATAATTTGAACTAGGACAAATTTCCACAAAAATGGTGGCCAAAACCCCTAAAATTTACAGAAAAATACCCATTTCTTGGGGAAACGTTGAAATTTTTTTTTATTTTAATTTTTTGAATGCGTCTTACAGAAAAAGAATCAGCAAATCTAATGAGCCCGTACTCATATTTTTCGGATTAATCGTTTAGGAAATACATGGTTTCAAAATTGGAAGTTGTTTTTGTAGGCGGTAAATATTGAGATTTTTGACCGAATAAGACAATCTTCGACTTATGGATCTATTTTGTGTGAGCGAGACATGTAGCTACCTAAAAAAAAGTAAAAAAATGCAAACCCGTCAACGCGCTGGGTGATTTAGCTATATTAGGCCAGTCATTAAAGCGAAAAAAAGACACCTAGCTTGCAAAAAGTGGTAGTTACGATTTTGACATTTTATGTTCACATTGGAGTTCTAAAAGAAAATTTAAGTTTTCGACTTTGGTGGGGCGGTTCCCCCCACCACTAATAAAGTTTTTTGTTAGACGAATGGTTTTCGAGTTATGACGCTAAACATTTATCCGCCTTTTTGGATTTTAAACAGTTTTTTTATTTAGTCTCTTTAACTTGAAAACTGCTTATTTTTGGGAAAATCTGCTATAACATAAAATAAAGACCAACTAATAGCCTATAGACTAACTCTCTGATACCCGGAAAAAACGTACACTGTTAAAAAGCCCAATCAAATGCCTCGGAAAGAAATGAAAAACCTAAGACGAACCAAGCAAAGAAACAGGAATATGATTTTTGGTACAAGGAATGAGTCGAAAAGTCAATGAAATAGTACATGAGTGCAGCAGAATGAAGGTAGACCTTGCTGTACTGACAGAAACGAAACGAAGAAGAAAGGAAAAGGATCTGAAAACCTAGGACAATATGACCATTTCTATAGCGGAGTGGCAAAAGAAAAACATGCTCAACAAGGAGTATCTATTTTGGTCAACAAAAGATTTAGAAAATTTATCACTAACTGGGAAGCAGTAAATGAACGGCTAATAAGAATGAATATAACAATAAAAGGGATGAGACTTACGATTTTTGGAATCTATGCGTATAATGACGATGCAAATGTAGCCGTGAAAGACAATTTTTTTTGAAGAAATCTATAATGAAATATCAGCAGTAAGTCACATCTAGAGAAATCGTAATATTGGGAGATTTAAATAGTAGAACAGGTAACAGAGTAAATGATATGACAGTTGGCCAATATGGAGAAGATGTTGTCAATGATAATGGAAACCGGTTAATTACAGTATGTGAGCAATTAGACCTAAAAATCCAAAACGGTTTTTTCCAACATAAGGAAGTACACAAATATACCTGGACCAAACCCTCACAAAACCTGAAATCCGTCATTGATTATCTTATCACTAAACAAAAGACAAAACTAAAAATTCAAGATGTCAGAACAAAGCGTGGATCAACATGCGGAAGTGATCACTATTTTCTGGAGACCAAAATTCTCTTTCCTTAACAAGGCCGAAGCCTGCATCAACAACATCTTGATGAGACAGTGAATGAGGAAATTGATCACTGTCAATATAATCTACTAAGCTTAGAACATGACAGCGTAAAAAACTTATACAAAAAGAGACTGAACGAAAAACTTAATTCAAGTTCAGGTGAAACCCCAGATGAGGAATACGAAAGTATCACATTAAGCATCCATCAAGCTGCAAAAGAAGTGGAAGAAACCCCTAAAAGAACAAAACCATACTGGTGAGATGCTGAGATTGAAAGTGAAATAGAGGAAAAAAGGAAATTATATCACACCTACTTATCCCAAAAGACAGATAGAAGCAGAGAAGAATACCAAATTGCGCAATCAAAGGTGAGAAGAATGATTAGTGATAAGAAAATAGATTCTTACTTAGGAGGTAGGAGAAGTACCGAAAGCTGGAAAACTATAAGATCGATCAAAAAAGAAACATGCAGAGATATTATTTCACCAATACCAGACAAAAAATGGGATGAGCATTTTAAAAAACTTTTAACTGAAGATAGAGCAGAATTCAAGGAAGACGAAAGAGACAATATCATTAGAACGATGGGATCTCCAGTACCCCTCTCAATCCCTGAGGTCAAAAACGTGTGCACAACCTTAAAAAGCGGTAAGTCTGCCGGACCCGGAAATACCCCAGCTGAACTTATTAAATATGGCACTGAAGAACTGTTTTGGATATTACGGAATCTTTTTCAAAAATATTTAAATGGAGCTGTAGTACCAACTGAGTGGAAAACGTCATATATATCCACAATACACAAAAAAGGAAGGAAAGATATATGTGACAATTATAGAGGTATTTCTGTAACTAGTACGCTAAGCAGAATATATGGCAAAATAATAAGAAATAAAGTGGAAAGCGAATATAAAGATATGGAGGCAGAAGAACAAGCCGGTTTCAGAGCGGGTAGATCGACTTCAGATCATCTCTTTTGTATAACCCAAGTTATTGAAAAGAAAATGGCATACGGACAAGAGCTGCATCTGCTTTACGTAGATTTGCAGAAGGCATATGATAGTATACCACTAAACCTACTTTGGAAAGCGTTGGAAAACACAAACATAAGCGTACAACTAATTAAGGCCATCAAAGAGTTATACCGCAATAGTAAGGCAAAAGTTAAAATAAAAGCAAAACTAACTAAAGGCTTTCAAGTAAATAAAGGTCTTAAACAAGGTTGCTGTATCTCGCCTACACTCTTCAAGATATATTTGGAACAAGTCTGGAAGAGAAAATGCCAAAACATGGGAATTCAGTTGGATGAAACCACCTTGTATACTTTATGTTTCGCCGATGATAAGATAGTGGTGGCTCAGGATTATGACGACCTCGAATATATGACATGAAAACTAAGAGAAGAGTACAATAAGTGGGGACTAGAGGTTAATATCAATAAGACAGAGTATATGTGTATTGGTGTAATGAAACAGGATCTAATCTTAAATACTGGGCAGCGAATTCAGTCCTGTGATGAGTATAAATACTTAGGTCCAAAATTACAGCTGACGGAACACTAGACAAAGCTATAAAAGATAGAAACGTACAAGGAAGAAAAGCAATAACTTTATTAAATGGAATAATTTGGGACCAAGGTATATCAAAACATAACAAAAAGCTTATATATAACACCATTGTAAAAAGTATTATTACATACGGCTCAGAAGTATGGCCAATCAAAGATAGAATAGAAAAAATGCTTTCCGCTACGGAGATGGACTATTGGAGAAGAGCAGCGGGGAAATCAAAAAGAGAAAGAGTTACAAATCAAAGAATAAGAGAAATTATGACAGTGGGTGAACGTACTTTAGTGGATGATATAAGAACAAAACAACTGGTGTGGTACGGACATGTACAAAGAATGGATGATGGAAGACTACCTAAACAAATATTACAATGGAAACCAACTGGCCGAAGAAAACGAGGAAGGCCGAGGAAAAGCTGGAGAGAAGGAATAGACAGTGAAATAAGAATAAGAGGCCTAGATGATGAATTATGGGCAAACAGAAACGAGTGGAGATTGGGTATCGGAAGACGTAGATCGTTGTGAAACCGATAAATATATATATATATATATATATATATATATATATATATATATATATATATATAATAGCCTATATAATAGCCTATAAAATGGCCTATGGATGCCAATTAAGTGCTAACCGTGGACTTGGCCCAGTTAGGTGATACATAGTTTAAAAGATAATTTAATTTTCGACAATAAAGTTTATTACATACTTTCTGTAAAATGCTTACCTTTTTAGAAAATTACATAAAACTGAATAATTTCGGTTTATTTTGCACATACTATGGAAATACATAGGAAACGGGTGTACTACTAACACTTCAGGGTTCGTATCTCAGCAAGGGTGCTACCCAGATGAACTCAGTGATATATTATTTTATATGCTATTAGTTGGTCTTTATTTTACGTTATTACAGATTTTCTCAAAAATAAGCAGTTTCGAAGTTAAAGGCCATTAAAAAATTGGTCAAAATCCAAAGTAGAGGCGAAATGTTTAGCATCATAACTCAAAAACCATTCGTCTGACAAAAAATGTAGGGAATTTTAACATCTTCAACTTTTGTTCAAAACTAGATTCGCTACTTCTTTATCTGTAAGACGCATTTAAAAAATTAAAAAAAAAAAATTTTTTTTCAACGTTTCCCCAAGAAATGGGTATTTTTCTGTAAATTTTAGGGGTTTTGGCCACCATTTTTGTGGAAATTTGTCCTAGGTCAAATTATTGACCACATTCTTGTTCTCTGATCACTTCTACATCAATGTATCAATTTTTATGAATTACAGAAAATACCCAAAATCATCTCAAACATTTATGAAAAACAGAAAAATGGCTATATCCTAGCCAATAACTTTTTTTGAAAGCCAATATTTTGGCTTTTGTCTATTCTCCAGGTAGGTAATATTCCCACAAAAAATCAAGAAATTCGGAGGGGGTGAGGGACAGGTCCGGCTTTTCTTAAATAATTTTGCTCTTAAACTAAAGCTTGTTAAGTATTTGTGTTCAGATGTTCAACAAAGACAACTTTTTCTCTATTTTAGTTGTATTAGAAGTTTAAAGTATGCCATCTGCCCCATAGGGGTTGGTTTGTAATATAAAGGTTATTATTTTTTATATCTTTCACCTTTTTTAGTTTTTAGACACAAAAAAAATACACAAAAATATACTTTATGACTACTGAATCCCTTAGGAAACGTCCTTAATTTACGTAACGCAAAAATTCAGGATTTTTGACCCACCCCTTCCTCGTAACGCATTTTCAAGAAAAAAACATTAAAAAATATTGAGTGTAACGTATGTCCAAACGTACGTTACGTAATTTAAGGATAGGCAGGGCGGTCACCATTTGTTTTTTGCGTTAAGTTTAGTTTTTCTATTTTTTTCTCAAAGGAGGCCAGGGGCGAACCGAAAGCAGAGGGGCGGGGGAGGCGTTTACCCCCCTGGCCCCTATACGACACGCCACTGAGGATAGGCCCTTATAAATTATTTAAATCGCTAAAACCACTATGATTCCAGACATCAATTTCATTAGCAAAAAGTAAACAAGGCCAACACAAAAGTTTATTTTTTTCACACAAAAGGCTACTCGTACTGCTTATACTTATCGGCAATAAAATATCGTGTGCAAGTTTTAATTTTCGTTGTTTTCTTTCACTTCTGGCTTGGGCCTACCCCGATTTACCATATTTGTCATCACAATAAAAATTTGGGAAGAACTTGTTTATCAAAAAGCACATTATACAATCACATAACTGTATAATTTTAACGGCCATTGCAATATCCTTCGCCAAAACTGAAGCGAAATAATGTACGTAATCGAACAGACTGCTTTTTTCAAGGCGAAAAGGCGCGAACTGAATTCTCGCATTGGGTTTGCAAACATTGACTTCCCACTATGTTTTACATAACGAGAAAAGCAATTGTATTGACCGCGTAGAGCGCGAGGAACCAGCGGATGTCGTGAAAGCGACGCTGCTCTCGGGTCAATCAATTAGGACCGACAGTCAATTAATTCCTATTTGTTTTGGCATACAACAGAGACAACTGCTTATATGGTTGTCCTTTATATTGGTATACGACATAAGACGCCGGTTTTCTAGTACATAGGTACGCGTAAAAGATATTGCTTCTGATACAGTCTTCCCACTCCTACAGGACTGGCGCTAATAACGTCAAGTTTTATTTGAACTATTAACAATTTATTTTTATTATGTCTGATTTCTTAAGGGAAGCAATGCCTTCCTTGCTTAGATTTCTTAAGGGAAGCAAAGCCTTCCTTGCTTACATGGACCGGACGCCCCTGGTTGGGTATACACTTATATAGGTAGGTACCTAACAGCATAAATCCTACAGGCTACATCTCAGATGCGACCCCTGAAGCAAAGACGAATTAATGTTCCTAGCTCGAGCAAAGAGGTTACCGCACATGGTTTTTTAGCTCACACATATACTATACTATAGTAGTGTGAGCTATGGTGATCCTAATTTTTTCGAGAAAAAAAAAAGTTGCTCCGATTTCAAAAAATTTTATATATCTTTGCGTTTCAGATGATTTTGAAACTTTTTTGTTGCGCCGTCTGTCTGTCTGTATGTCTGTCTGTCTGTCTGTAACGACCAACGCGCATAACTCAAAAACCGCTTGGCCGATTTTAATGAAATTTGGTACCTAGGCTGGGTCTTGGCTCGAGATGGTCCCATTTAAAAATGAACAAAATCCACCGAACACAAACCAAATAAAAGGGTGGGGGTAGATTTCAAAAATTAGAGTTTATGTGAAAATATGGCGAGTGTGATATCAAACGAAAGTTAATTGAGTCTGCTGTTGAACAAAATACATTTTAATTTATTTAAAAAAAAGGGTGGGGGTATATTTTAAAAATTAGAGTTTAAGTGAAAATATGGCGTGTGTATGTAATATCAAACGAAAGGTAATTGAGTCCGGAGTTTAACAAAATACATTTTAGTTTTTGTTTTTTTAAGGGTGGGGGTAGATTTCAAAAATTTGAGTTTAAGTCAAAACATGGCTTGTGTGGTATCAAACAAAAGGTAATTTAGTCCGGAGTTGAATAAAATATATTTCAGTTTTTAGTTATATTAGCTCACACGTACACTATAACTATAGTACCTAGTGTGAGCTTAGGGGCCCATATATTGGCAGAGTATTTGATTGGTTTTGCAACATAAACCCTCCCACGTGACCACATGACTGGACGAATTGACACAAATTCAAGGTTATGACGGCTATGACTATGATTTTTTGTAAACTTAAGTTGATTGGGTAAAATGTATCAAATTGCGAATTAATAATTGCAGTTTTCTTTAAATTGTAGGGGTTTATTGTAGAGGCTTCGCAGAAATTGCTTAAAAAAATTTGTTTCAATTTTTTGTTCAAACGGACAATTGTTTGAAAACATTTTCTTTTAAAGTCATTTTCTTCGAAAAGAAAATAGTTTGAAAATATTTTCTTCAAACGGGTTCGAAAACATTTTCTTTAAAATAGTTTACTTCAATATCAAATGAAATTTTTTGAAAAAAAAATCTTAAATTAGGTACCTAGTTTCCTATCCTCTTGTCAATTGATCGCAAACGTATCCTAAACTATCTAGGCACGTCCTTTAATTTTGTCCTAAAAAAATTCTTGAATGGACAGGTTAGGATGTTAGGATACGTCTGCGATCAATTGGCAAAGAGAGTGTATTAAGTTCGGTCGAAAAAATTTTTGAAATTGATTTTGTCATAGTTTTAAAAATTTGTAAAATCCGCCAAGAAAATAAATGATTTTTTGTTTTCCTAAAAAATAATAAATTTGGCCGCGCCCCCCACCCCCCAAATATTTCTAAATTTCAAATTTAAAGTAAGGGGCTGTAATAGTTATAAAATGCATCTTATGTGTCTAAGGAACACAAACACTAAAAAAAATCACAATTATTATAATATTTGACCGCGCCCCTGAGGACTTTCCCCTAGTATACAGGTTTTCGCTTGGAAAAGAGATGATATATCATTATTATCTATCTATCTATCTATAAATAATAAATAAATAAATAAATAAAAAGGACTTTATTTTATACTTAGCGAAATTAAGCGTGAAGCTTCTGTTAACTGTCTATCTATTTAGCCGTCTTCGATCCATCTTTGGATATAGGCCTCCCCCAATATCTTCCACTCTTCCCTGTCTGTCGCCGTGTTCAGCCATCTAGCTCCCGCATGTTTGTTCAAATCGTTCGCTCATCTCATTTGTGGTCTTCCCCTATTTCTTTTATTTTCCCAATGTCTCCAGTTTACAATACATATGTTATTATGACCGGCAAATTTCCATTCTAATTTTGCTACTTCTCCTCTGGCATCCCTTACTTTTGTTTTATTTCTTATCCATTCATTCCTTTTTTTTATATGTTAGCTTTACATGTAACATTTGTCTTTCCATTGATCTTTGGGTTTTTGTTACTTTATCCATGTTTGATTTTGTAAGTGTCCAGTTCTGGGATCCATAGGTAAGGACAGGAAGGATACATTGGTTATACACTTTCGTTTGGAGTTACTGAGGATATTTTTTAATATGTAGCTTAATTTACCGAATGCTGCTCAGGCCAATCTTACTCGTCTCTTGATTTCCGCTGTTTGGTTTTCTTTTTTTAGTTCGGTTCGGTTAATAATTTGTCCCAGGTATATATACTCCTCTACTTGTTTTATTTTCTCTTGGTTTATTCTGATCGTGATATTTTCATCTGTGTTTGTTATGATTTTAGTTCTTCCAGCATTTTTATCAGTTCTTCTTTCTTATCTGTTATTAAGGCGATATCATCAGCATTTCTTATGGCGGTTTTACACCAAACCGACTAGTTGAGTTGCTGTTTTATTGCTGTTTTAAAAAAACAAAAACTCAACTGTTTTTAACGATAAAACTGTTCAAACTAAAAAGACAAAAATTAGTTGCTGTCGAGTTTTTGTTTTCAGTCGTTTTACATCAGAGAAACAGTTGCAGTTTTGTTTAGTTCAATTCAGAAAATAGATCGGTGTTGGTGTTCATATTTATTAAAAGAACTTAACATGGTTAGTGACGAGGAACGCTTTTTTTTCTCGTGTGCGGTTGGCTATTGGTACATGATTTAGAAAAAAAAGAAAACGTTTGACACGCAGGTATTGGGTGAGATCCTTATTAAATAGAAGGAAATATGATGGTGCTACAAAGATGTTAATGGATTTACAAAAGGACGACATAGGGTTAAATGGCAAATTACGTTCTTCTTTTCACAACTTTTTGAGAATGTCAAGCCACGAGTTTGAAAAGTACACCTCTCGCGAGCTCGCGGCAAGTCAACTTGATAAATACAGCCGTTTACACCAAGCCGAATGAGTTGCAAAAACGCAGCAACTATTTGATGTTTCCGACATCGGTTGGGAAACGAAAAACAAAACAGCAACTGTTGAGTTGCCGAAAAATCTTCAAAAAATCTGCAAAAAGTTGCGATTTTGTTTTTTTTCAACTCCGTTTACTTCGATGCCCATTTCTTCCCAATCTAAGTTTTTAAAAACATCTTCTAGGGCCTGGTTAAATAATTTAGGGGATATTGTATCACCCTGGCTGACACCTCTTCTTATGCAGATGGCTTGGTTCCTTCGTGGATTTTGATTGATGTTGTTGCTTCGCTATATATATTGGCTATTAAATCTGTGTATCTGTGATCGATTCTGCTATTAAAAATTTTAAAAAACTGCCCCTTTTACCCCCCAGGGGCGCGGCTAGAAATAATTTTAAAAATTAAAAAAAATATACGTTAGCGTTTTTGACCCATTACACAACTTTTTTTAACTATGACAAATCAATTTTCAAAAAAAAAATTTTTTTAGGCCTTTTTCGACCCAACTTAGTACGTATACACCAAACTGCTCCGCGACCGCGATGTACGTGCGCCGCTCGCGCGCTGCTCACTCCGTCCTGTTTTCATGTTTTCAAGTTGCACGCGCGCCGTTTGCAAACCGTTTACCGAAAACTTTCTTCGGTTCGTCTTTGTGTGTTCTCAGATCCTTTGAGATGGCATCGGCAGTTTGTTCTTGTATTATTATTTGGTTTAATAATAAAAAGCATTTAGATATTTTAAAGCTGTATATTCGGGATTCATCAAAATGTAAACACTGCGTATACAACCGAGCCTACGTGACTAAAGTAACTCCCTGTGTACACACAAACACCAACTAAAGTCGGCCAACTATATGTGTGCACGGCTTACACCACCAACTTAACATAGACCAATAAACACATATAATACATCTCTTCCCTTAAGTTTACAAATCCAACCTTTCAACTGGCTTAACAGTACGACCTGATCTGGTTTTTATTTTAAGAAGCACAGGTTCTGTTTGGGGTTCAAAACTCTGATTAGGCTCAACTAACATTTCAACATCAGGCTTTGAAGTCCCTACATATTTAAATATATTGTTATCAACATTTTCATAATAGTCACTTTTCCTAACCTGAAAATGATTTGAAGACCTTTTTAAATCTGTTCGGTTTCTCCTTAAAATTTCATCAGATTGTGTTTTAACATTCTACGATCTAGGATGCTCACTCTTGCTTATGACCTGACCAGATTCCCAACAATTTTTAGGATGATTATAAACCTTGACATTTTGACCAGGGTTTATTTCTGGTAAAGGCTTTGCATTTTTATTAAAATAAAACTCATTTCTACTAAGCCTATCATTTAACTTTTCTTTAACATTTTCACAAAGTTTTGGCTTTAAAAGGTCTGCTGAAGTAGGCACGTTAGTTTTGCAAATCCTACTCATCATTAATTGAGACGGTGAATAATTAATAAATTTTAAAGGTGTGTTACGATATTGAAGTAATGCTTCAAATATGTCTTTTCCTTCCTCGCGACATTTTTTAACAATGTTTTTTCCAATTCCGACACCTTTTTCAGCCAAATCATTTGATTGCGGATAATTTGGACTTCTAGGCACTATTTTGAAGTTCCAATCTTTAGCAAATTGTTGCATTGAAAAACTATTAAATGGAATACTGTCTGAGATCATCACATCAGGACATCCAAACTTTGAAAAAATGCATTTTAACTTAAGTTTTACTTCAGAAGCAGATTTATTTTTTAGAGAAGCAAGCTATAGCCAATTTGAGTAAGCATCATAGACTACAAGATAAATATCATTTGCATAAGAAAAAATATCAGCACCAATTCTTTCCCAAGGTCTGTTTGGAATTTCATATGACATTAAAGGCTGCTTTGTATTTTTTCTTGCAAACTTTTCACAAATTTCACATTTGCGAATAAAATCATCGATATCTTGAGCCATTAATGGCCAATAAAATATTTGCCTTGCTCGCAATTTAACTTTATCCATACCAATATGGCCTTCATGTAGTTTTTGAATCATAAGAATTCGACAATTTTGTGGAACTAATAATTTGTTTCCAAAAAATAAAAGGTCATCACAAATTAAAAGATCGTCTTTAATTTTAAAGTATTGGCGCAACTGCAAAGGAATTTTTTTTTTCTCTGGCCAACCAAAATCAATGTATTTTATTAATGTTAGTCCACGGTTAGAAAAACGTTAAAGGCAATGGACTGTAAATATTTTAATTAATGAAATCGCGAACCAACATAAATATTGATATGAAATTACGAAATAATCAAAACGTCCATAGGTAAAATATTGGTGGCACACAACGGTAATCAGAACAAATGCACTCACCAGTTTTGCAGCCAAATTCTCCGCTTCTAAGGGGCCCCCGAATGGATCTAATGATGTCACCACGTAGCTGAAGGGTTGAAGTTTCTAGTTCTATGCTTCAGTACACAAAATTCGAGCACTTTCAGGTGTAGATATTTGAAATAGTTGGAGAACGAAATTAACACGCCATTTTCTCTAGGCGATTGACAAGGATCTCTCTGGTTGTTGGTGCGCATGTCCAAATACGCGGAATGCGCTTTGTCCTTCATACAGTTGTGTGTTTTTAAAAATATATATAAACAACCGCGAAATTTAGCGGGAGCTAACTGCCCTCCAAAACACACAATTTTAGAATCTCAACCGGACAGATATAGATATAAGAAAAAGAATCGACCGATAAATATAAATGAATGAAAATAGATAAGTATCGTAAGTTTATTTAGAGATAACGAAATCCCGAAAAAAGGCAAAACAAACAAACAAAAAATTCAAAAAAAATAAAAAATATAAAAACCTATTGTAATACCCGGTAAAAGGTAGAAAATTAAAATTACTTTTAATTTGGCAAGAGGCACAGTTTTACAACTGGCCGCTTATAAACACCGGTAACCGTTTGTACCGTCGCAACACGCACCTGACCGTCCCCGCCGGGATGCAGTTCGATGACCCGACCGACCGGCCATTTCAAAGGCGATTGAATGTGATCACTTGTTATGAGAACCAAATCATTTAATTTGATATTTGGGGACGAATCAGCCCACTTGTGTCGCTGTTGTAGCGTATGCAAATACTCTATAGAATACCGTTTCCAAAAATCATTATGTAGTTTTTGGATTAGTTGCCATCTCGAGAGCCGATTTAGGGGAACCTCGGACAAATCTGACTCCGGAATTTCTGAATTAAGGGGTTCAAGTGTCAAAAAATGCCCGGGGGTAAGAGGTTGAAGATCGTGTGAGTCTGAAGAGGCAGGAGAAAAAGGGCGACTATTAAGTACGGCTTCTATGCGACAGGTAAGGGTGGACATCTCCATGATAGACAACTTCTGGTCGCCGACAACTCGTACAAAGTGAGTTTTAAAACTTTTGACGCCAGCTTCTGCCAGGCCATTGAAATGTGGACTGAGAGGAGGTCCCAGATGCCAACGAATAGAAAGTCTGGTGGCAGCACTTCTTGCGTAATCCAGTAATTGGTTACGAAACCCTATAAAATTACTGCCTTGATCTGACCAGCATTGCGTCACGCTTCCGCGTCTGGAAATGAATCGATGGAATGCACCTACGAACCCTTCGGTGGACAGTTCCATGGTTAATTCCAAATGCACGCAATGTGTGGCCGTACAGACAAACACACAGACATATGATTTGAAAGCTTTACAACCACGGTAACGATGAGGAATCACAAAGAAAGGTCCACAAAAGTCGATAGCTACACTCGAAAAAGGTTTAAGTTGATTGATTCGATGAGCGGGAAGTGAACTCATTATGGGCGGTCTATAGGGTTTAGGGTTGATTCTACAACATTGCAAGCACTTGGATATGGTTCTTTGAATTGCCCGTCTGGCAGATAATATCCAAAATTGCTGTAAAAGCAGATTATGTAATGTTTTAAACCCAGGATGAAGATATTGTCGATGAGCGGACTCGATAAGAAGAGCAGTTAAACGATGGTCACTCGAAAGTAAGACGGGGTGTTTTGCAGAATAAGTCAAAAGGTCAGATTTTTGTAATCTGCCACCGACTCTAATGATATTATTTCATCAAGAAAAGGTGAAAGTTTTCGCAAAGGTTTCGGTATTGGTTTATCCTTAGATAACGCGGAAAAAAGCTCAGAAAAACAAGAACCTTGCACGCGTTTGATAAGAAGGTGTAACGCACTTTGCATCTCACCGGTGGTAGGAAAAACAATATTCTCAAAAATAACTTTTTGGTCCGGCGGCTTAATGGGTTTTTGATAGGAATGGTTTTGAAAAAGGTTAACTATTCGAAGGACATAACAAATGATACGTTGAATTTTTGATATAGAGGAATATTTGATAAGAAGCTGATCTAAGAAGTTGACATCAATTATCGCATTGCAACAGACTTTTGGCTTTTCCTCCAGATTAATATCTCCGAAATCAATCGGCATTTTTGATTTATGAAAATCGGGGGTTTTTGATAGGAATTTTCGGGAGACCACAAAAACGACGGTGCGTTCCACCACATGTCATGTGACATGAGCTGTGAAGGGGTGGCCCCTCGTGACGCAATATCGGCTGCATTCAAAGCAGAAGGAATGTAGCGCCACGAGTTTGAGGGAATGATTTCTTGGATTATACTGACTCGATTTCCAACAAAGGTTTGCCAGCGATTAGGAGGGGATGAAAGCCAGTGCAATACGACTTGCGAATCGCAGAAAGTAACGATATTTGTAAAAGTTATTTTTCCTTCATAGCTAGATAAAACGAAGTCAATTAATTCGCTTAAAAGAAATGCGCCTAGGAGTTCTAGCCTAGCCAAAGTTTGTGACTTTATAGGCGCGACCCTAGATTTTGCAGATATGAGAGAAACAGATATATTGTTTTCCTCTTCTACACGAAAATATACGACGCCTGCGTAGCCTCGAATTGAAGCGTCACAGAAGCCGATGATTTGACAGGTATTGGTTTTTGACAGTTTGATTTGTCGGGGTAATTGAAAATTGGAAAGAAGCGGGAATTCAGAACGAAGTTTGTTCCAAGAGTCGATGATAGAAGAATCTGGTTCTTCGTCCCAGCCTATTTGCGATATCCACAACTGTTGCAAAATAAATTTTGCTTGTAGCAACAAGGGACAAAGAAAACCTAAGGGATCGAAGATTGTTCCTATGATAGATAAAATAGAACGTTTGGTTGGGGGTTTGTCCTTCATTCGGCATTGATAAGAAAAAATGTCGTTTTTTGGATGCCATTGAAGTCCTAAAACTTTGATAAAGTGGGGTTCCTCCTTGTCGAAAGAGAGAGGCATTTGACGATCGGACTCTGGCAATGTTGCCAATAACTCAGGACAATTGCTTGCCCATTTTTTAAGTTCAAATCCTCCCGACTTCAACAAATCATTGAGTTCTGTTTGAAGGGAGAGAGCTTCAGAAAGCGAAGGGCTAGTTCCCAAGATATCGTCGATATAGATTGACGTTTTTAGAACAGTACTAGCCATAGGGAAACGTTCCTTTTCTCTCTCTGCCAGCTCATTTAAGGTACGCATGGCTAGAAAAGGTGAGCATGTCATGCCAAAAGTGACAGTAGAAAGTTCCCACACTGAAAGTGGGTCCTGTCGAGAAAACCTCCACAATATCCTTTGATAAGAACGGTGATAAGGATTGATAAGGACTTGACGGAACATCTGTTTGATATCAGCAATGTAGGCAATAGGATTAAGACGAAACGTAAGGAGTAAAGAAGCAATATCCTTTTGAAGTTTCGGTCCAGATAACAATGTGTCATTGAGACTAATATTTTTTGGGGTGACTGCCGAACAATCCCAGACTACCCTTAATTTTGTACTTAAGCTTTCCGGCTTTAGTACGCAATGATGTGCTAAAAAACACGACACGTCGACCTTTGGTTGACTAGATAAAACTAAACTCATATGATTAGAATCGATATAGTCTTGCATGAAACTTGAATAGGCAGTGTACAGATCAGGACTTTTGATTAATCTATTTTCTAGAAGTAAAAATCTACGATAAGCTTGCGGACAAGTATTTCCTAGGTCAGGGTTTATTTCGTCTTTAAACGGAAGATCTACCATGAATCTACCGCTCGGTTGCCGTACTACACTAGCAGTAAAAATTGATTCTGCCTGTTTTTCTTCCTTTGATAAGATTTGTTTTTTAGGCAAATGTTCGATTTCCCAAAACCTAGGGAGAATGACCTCTAAAGGAGGTGAATGACTCGTTAAAAAACAACTGGTTCGTTCCGTAAGACTACCTACTTCGTCAACCTTTCCCATGACGACCCAGCCAAAGATAGTTTCAAGGGCTGAAGGCTGCCCTACCTGTCCAAGAACCCTGCCCTCCTTGAATATCTGTGCGAATAGCTCGCAACCAATAACCAGGTCCACAGGTCTAGATTTGAAATAAGATGGGTCGGCAAGTTTAAGGTTTTGCAAGTGTTTCCACTGATTATCGTTCAAAGAGCATGTAGGCATATTGGAACATAGTCGTGGAACAACAATTGCTTCGAAATTAAGTAAAGGAGTGACTTGTCCTTGTGGCTTAATGTGACATTGAACGAGCCCTTTGGAAGTGAAAGAAGACATCTGATTTAATCCGAATATTTCAGTGGTGTAACTTCGCCTAGGAAGTTTAAGACGCTGAATACACTTTTCACTGATGAATCCTGTCTGTGATCCAGAATCAAGCAGTGCCCTTACAGGTTGAAAATTTCCGCAACCGTCCATAACATCTATTATGGCGGTGCATAAAAGAAAGGTACCTGAAGGTCCTGAGGCATTTAATGACACAGGAAGATTATTGACAGGTGGTGTGTGAATGACAGGACTAGTATCTTGGCTTCCAGACTCTTGATTAGTTTCTAAGATATGAGTTAAAGTGTGGTGCCTTTTACTATTGCAAGTCCTGCATGAATATTTTGATTTGCACGTATCTACATCATGCAAGGGATGAAAACACGCTAGACATAATTTTTTCTGTTTGACGAAAGATAGGCGATCGATAGGTGAGAGATCAAGAAATGTTTGACATTTCGAAAGCACGTGACCTTGATTACACCGGAAACATTTTATTCCCGTACTTGAATTAGTTGAGGTGCCAGCCAGTCCTATAAAAGGCGAATTGGATGATTTATAGGTAGGCTTTTGCCCAAACTGATTTCGCATAGAATTTGAATTTTGATAGGTAGGCTTTTGCCCAGACTGATTTTGCATAGAATTTGATTTTTGATATATAGGTACCTTTTTGGGTGCTGTTGATTGAGGAAGTGATTCCAAAACTTTACATCTTTTTTCTAGAAATTGAAAAAGTGACTGAAAAGTGGGAATTTCGGTATTAGTATTGGCGTGACTCATTTAGAAATTTGAACGCGTTGGAATATCCAATTTTTCTAATAAAATGAAAAAAATAATAAAGTCCCAACTGTCAACGTCAAAGCTAAGTGATTTTAAAATATCTAGGGATTCAGAAAAGGTGTCAATTAAATTACGCAATTCTTTAGCTGACTCGTTTTTTAAGGTGGAGTTCATAATTGAGCTTAAAGCATCATTTGCGAGGTCTCGCTTGTTTTGATATCTATTGACTAATTTGTCATAAGCAATTTTATAATTTTGATCAGATAAGCTAATCCCTGATATCAATTTTAAAGGCTCATCCTCGAGATATGAAAATAAATATTGAAGTTTTCGAACGTTACTTAGACTTTGATTTTGATCTATAATTTTTTTAAAAAGATCGAAAAAGCTTGGCCATAATTTTTTATCACCTCGGAATATGGGAATACCTAACTCTTTGAGTTTTGGAGTTTCAGATTCGTTTTGTCGAACATATGATCCCGAAAAGGATGGGGCCTCAACCGGAAATATTTTAGAGTAAACCCCCTTACACGCATAAAAATATTTACGAGCTTCTGAAAGGATCGCATCCTGTGTTTTAAACTCCTCATCGTCCGAGTCGTCTATCAACATAATGACGTCATTATGTGCCAGCATGCATTTATCGAAGGTTTCATCCAAATCGGAATACCTCACTTGAAACTCGTTTCTCGCTCTTTCATCCTTTTCCGCGGTCTGTGACAACACATAACACTCGGTGATCGCAGATAAAAAACCCTTGCGTTTTTGTACGGCTTTTTTGACAGACATGATTTTACCTTTGGAATGACGAAATTGTCGGTAAATATACAATTAACGCTAAATTAATGCTTCTGAAATAGAAAAATGACGAATTGTCGAAAATATGCACTAATTTATCGCAATTGATGAAAATTGTTTTAAATATCGAAATGATATGGTACACCACTGAACGTTTGTTTTGTTTGTTTTGATTCCTACTCGCTTTGTTTACTGAATGACCACGCGCTAGACCCCCCTGCGCCGCACCACACCGACGACTTTCTCGACTCGACGTTTCAAATACGATGCGGCCTTGAACCGCCCTGTTATTATTCGACTTGCAAATAATTATTAATACCGTCGTATGGATTTATTATTCAAAATAATTCGGTCAAAGGAGCACTTTATGTTAGTCCACGGTTAGAAAAACGCTAAATGCAATGGACTGAATAAAATTTTAATTAATGAAAGCGCGAACCAACATAAATATAGATATGAAATTACGAAATAATCAAAACGTCCATAGGTAAAATATTGGTGGCACACAACGGTAATCAGAACAAATGCACTCACCAGTTTTGCAGCCAAATTCTCCGCTTCTAAGGGGCCCCCGAATGGATCTAATGATGTCACCACGTAGCTGAAGGGTTGAAGTTTCTAGTTCTATGCTTCAGTACACAAAATTCGAGCACTTTCAGGTGTAGATATTTGAAATAGTTGGAGAACGAAATTAACACGCCATTTTCTCTAGGCGATTGACAAGGATCTCTCTGGTTGTTGGTGCGCATGTCCAAATACGCGGAATGCGCTTTGTCCTTCATACAATTGTGTGTTTTTAAAAATATATATAAACAACCGCGAAATTTAGCGGGAGCTAACAATTAATGTTATCAAATTTAAATCTTTTTGCGTGTTTACCTTTAAAAATGATTTTATTTCATCTAAGATTGCCAAATAGTTTACTAGCGAGTGAATAGCAAACTCTAATTCTGGATCGTCAACATCAGGAGTGGTTAAATAAGCCCTTGACAATGTGTCTGCTATAAACAAATATTTACCAGGCTTATATGTTACATCAAGATCATATTTTAGCAATCTTAAGCGTAAACGCTGTAATCTTGGTGTAACAAATATAAGTCTTTTTTGAAAATAGAAACAAGAGATTTGTGATCACTATTTACGCGAACTTTTTGTACGCCATAAATAAAGTAATGAAACTTTTGACATGCAAAATCAATTGCCAACATTTCTTTTTCAATTTGGGCGTATTTAACCTCACTTTTTGTCAAACTGCGGGAAGAAAAGGCTATGGGATGCCCATTTTGTAATAAGCATGCCCAAAGACCATCTTTAGACGCGTCTGTTTCTATTTCGATATCCATAGATGGATCGAAAAATGACAGGACAGGAGCAGTAGCAAGTAAGTGTTTTAATTGAGTTAGAGCATTAGCATGTTCTTCAGTCCAAACCCAGTCAACATCTGATCTAGTTAAGTGACGTAAAGGTGCAGAAATTTGGGATAAATTTTCCAACATATTTAGCCATACCCAATAATCTTAAAATGTCACTTTTTTGTTCTGGTTTGGGCATATCAATAATTGCCTTTACATAAGACTCACAAGGCTCAACTCCTTGTTCTGAAAAAACTTGCCCCATAAATTTAACTTGTCGAGATTTGAACTGTATTTTGGATTTGTTAAATTTAATATTAAACTTTTTAGCTCTTTCTAGCACTAAACGTAAATTTCTATCATGCTCCTGTTCTGTGGAACCAGTAATAATTATGTCGTCAAAATAAATTCCAACACCATCTATGTCACCAAAAAGTTCATAATTTTTCTTTTGGAACACTTCTGGAGCAGATTTTATGCTGAATGGTAATCTCTGAAAACAGAATCTTCCAAAAGGCGTTCCAAAACTACAATATTGTGAACTTTCATCAGTAATTTTGACCTGAAAATAGCCGTCTTTCATATCTAATACCGTAAAAAAGAACTTTCCTGATAACTTACTAGCTATTTCTTCAACAGTAGGAATAAGAAAGTGTTCTCTAGCTATAGCATCATTTAAATATTTTGGATCTAGACATAATCTTAGATCTTTGTTTTTCTTTTCGACTATAACCAAAGGGTTAAGCCATTCAGTCGGTTTTTCTACTTTAGCTATGATTCCATCTTCTTCCAACTGTTCAAGTTTAACTTTTACCCTAGAATGCAATGTTTGAGGAATTCTTCTAATAGGCTGAATATGAGGAACAGCATCCTTTTTTTAAATAATTTTGTGCGGATTAGGAAATTCGCCAAGGCCTTCAAAAACCATTGGGTAACTATCAATGACATCATTTAGAGATTTAAAATTGCTCGCGGCCAAAAAGTCTACTCTCTTAATCAAATTTAGCTCATTACAAGCCTGAAGACCCAATAAAGGTAATTGACCCTTGCCATTAACAACAACAAATCGAATTTTAGCTATTTTATGCTTAACTTTGCATTCTAACGTAACTTCACCCATCGGTTTAATTCTAAAATCACTATCACCATAAGCTACCAACGTGATATTCGATTTTTTTAGTTTATTTTTAGCCCCTTCATTTAAACAATCAGAAGGCAAAACACTCACCTCAGATCCAGTATCAAGCTTAAACTGAATAATCTCACCTTCAACATCCACATTTTTTTGCCACATTTTGTCCTCACTCGACTGCTTCTCAATCAGCTTCTTTTCTACAGCATGGACAAAAAACTCATCATCACTGCTCTCGTCATCTGACTCATGCACTTCATGCACTTTTTTCTGCTTGCTGCCATTGTATGTACTTGCCTCCTTTTTCTGCTTGCCATCACTGTATGTAGTTGTCTCTTTTTTCTGCTTGCTGCCACTGTATGTACTTGCCTCCTTTTTCTGCTTGCCATCACTGTATGTACTTTGCATCTTGCCTTGTTGACACATTGATGCATAGTGATGCAATTTTGAACATAGCCTGCATTTTTGCCCGTACGCAGGACACATGCCCTTTTTATGCATTAATCCACAGTACATACAAGAATTTTTCTCATTATTTCATCAGTTTCTGCCAAATTTCCCATTTTTTCTTATTGCATGTATTCCGGCCTGGTGCTCTTGTTCAACCACTGTAACTTGAGATTTGCTCACCTCCACGGCTCGACAAAATGATATTGCTTTGGCTAATGTTAAATCTGACTCCCTAAGAAGCTTTTCACGTACTTCTTTACTTTGGATACCTATTACAATACGGTCCCTAACCATATCATCTTGGTCTTTATAATTTGTTGTCTTAATACCCTTGCGTAACTCTGTTAGAAAGGAATCAAAAGACTGACCTTCTTTTTGCACAATTCCATTAAATAGGTACCTTTCAAAAATTACGTTTTTCTTGGGAGCACAGTAATTTTCAAATTCTTGCATAACATCAGTTAAAGTGTTCTTTTTTGCGTCATCGAAACTGTTGAACAGATCAAGACCATCATTTCCAACTATGTTTAGAAAAACAGCAACTTTTTTTGTATCATCTTTCTTGTCCAGTTCCGTTGCAACTAAGAAGTTCTTGAATTTTTGGCTAAAAAGCCTCCAGTTTTCAGCAATGTTGCCATCCAAACTCAGCTCTTCCGGCGGTTTAAACATTGACATCAAAGAATCTGCCATTTTTTTACCAACTTGGTTTTTTGCCGTATGACTAAACTCTTAAGAAAAATTTTTCAAATTTTTTTTTTGCCACTATGCCACTGTCCTAATAACCTACGTTATAGGTACTCACTATGCCAACGTATAACACAGTTTTACACAAGCCAAAAGTCGCATTAACTTCACGCCGATCCCGAAAATATAACCGAATCTATCAACCTGACACCATGTATTATTATTTGGTTTAATAATAAAAAGCATTTAGATATTTTAAAGCTGTATATTCGGGATTCATCAAAATGTAAACACTGCGTATACAACCGAGCCTACGTGACTAAAGTAACTCCCTGTGTACACACTAGAGGCGCCACTGAACGACACAGCGTGTAACAAACACCAACTAAAGTCGGCCAACTATATGCGTGCACGGCTTACACCACCAACTTAACATAGACCAATAAACACATGTAATACAGTTCTCGAATTTTCATTTCAATGCGAGTTTGCTGTTTTTCCGTGGATCGTAGAAAGTTCGTTGAAAAAAATGTGGCAAGCGGCGTACATACGGCGCGCGAGCGTCGCACACGGGGAGCGGTTTGATGTATACGCACTTTTAGGAAAATTTTGCGTTTGAAAAGAATGTTTTTTAACAATTTTCCGTTTGAAGGACATGGTTTCGAATAATTTTGATTTAAGCTGTCCTTTGCCTTCAAAACACACGCATGCGTATTTGCAAATTTTCTTCCGCAAGTTGGAATTCTCAAATTTCGATTTTTTTTTGCTAGTATTTATGCTGTTAGGTACATGACTATCCCTTACCTTAGATATACCTAAATATGATATGGCTGTAAAAGTAAAATAAATAAACCACTTTTTTTATAAATAAACTAACTGCTTCTTTAATAAATAAATTAAATTATTCTACTTTAAACGCATTAAGCGGTTAGTGTCACATTTTGGTGATAAATCGTCACGTCCACAACTTTCATCTTTGGTCGTAAAAATTCTTCTAAAGTTTCCTCCTTCGGGAATCTGTCAAATAGATAGTTCATTGGACGCGAATCGGGGTAAGGTTCACCCTGGAATTAATCAAAATATTTAAGTTATTAAGAATAATGATTTAGGCTTAGAGTAATAATAATATATATTACTCTGAGGATTTAGGTAACTTTAATTTGTCAAGTGGCTTATAGCTTAGGTTTTCTTTAAAGGGTTTTATTTTTAAAATTATTTAATTTTTATTGTATTATACAGGGTGTAATTTAAATCCTGCCCCAAACCTTACGGGTTAGTAGGAAGAGTCAAAAGCAGCAGAAAAATTGTTAATGGAACCTCGGTGTGTGTTTTAAAAATTTAGAAAATGCTTCAAAACTATGACCCAAAAATCTGTCCTTTTTTCAAGAAATATATTTTTTAATTAAATGTTATGTAAAATTACTTATTACTTTTTACTATTTTTAGGGGCCTTAGGGAAAATTAATTTCAATTTTTTTTTAATTAAAATTTTAAAAAAATTAACAAATAAATACTCTATATTGCAGAGGTTACTTGGCCACACGGTATCTCCTAAACATTGAATTACACAATTATTTGCTGTATGGCAGGGGTTAACCGACTTGGTTATAGCTTGGTTAGGATTCTGACATACATGCTAATGGTTGTGCGCATTTGGCCGCGCGCAATTGGTTGCGCGCTAATGGTTTGATTGCACGCATTTGTCAGCGGGCAATTGTAGCACGCTTATATCACGGATCACCTTGTGCTTATATGACTTGGTAGTCGGAAGAAAAGTATTTAATTCAAATTTGTCCCTAAATCCAAGAACTAAAGTGAAATCTAGCATTAAAAAAATATTTAGGAGATATAGGTGGTTTTTGGCCAAAATTGCGTTATAGTAGGATATTTTATAAATAAATTATATAGTCTAAATTATACGCATTTGTAATGACGTCACCAGGTGAGAAAAAAACTTATGGCGTAGATATTTTTGCCAATCAATGTTTTTTGATTGACTGACCGATACTTCACTATTTAAATCATTGAGTTGTATAACGCCCTGAAAGGGCGTTAGAGACGGAAAGACAAGGCATCTTTTATTGACCCTATCCAATTTGGTTCCTATGGGCGGGTATTTCTTTTACAATAAAAACAGAGATAGACATTATTGAACATGTGAAACGGACAAAGATAGGGTGATTTTGCATGCTAATAATACCCTAGATAATATATGGGTACTTTTATCTCTTTCACACTGACGGCATAAGTGCGACAGAAAAGCAGCTGGCTACCTTTAATCCACCTGCCGTATTTTGAGTTATTCTACCTGCTAGTCGGTTTATACAGGAAAAACTGATAGACAATGTTGTCTAAGTACGGAAATGATTTTTTTGAATTTTGTGCGGAAATATTACAAAAAGAAATCTTAAAACGTTTAAAAACAAGTTTAGAAGTAACTATTTGAGTTTAAACATGGTCCAAAATTGTTTTTTGAGAAAAAGAAGAAAAAAAATCCATAAAAAAACAACATTTCATGGGTAAGTCGTCTTGACGGATAGTTTTTGCTAAAACACGAGAAAGTTCAGTAGCGTCACGATAGATAGTTTTTTCTGCGACCGTGCGATTTTACCCTCACACATTTTGATTCAGAAAGTGTCACTTCCCCGCACTTTTTTTGCATTGCATGAAAATTAACAAAAAGTATTTGATTTTCTTAAAAATGATTTTTTTTTAAATGCTTACATACCGATTTTTATCCAGTTGTTTTTGTTTTTTCGAACCAAACTTTTGACATGTCACGGTCGAGTTTCATACATCTTGATGAATTGTTACACACACTGATCTGTTTTTATAAATTTCGATAAATGTAATGTTTTTTGCGGACTTTACAGTAATTTTAAGTTAAATTTTGGTCTTTCATCGCGAAAGTATATATTTATTATTATATGACCACCGCGACCGGTCTACAGGCCGGTATCATATGTGTATGTCCTTCTAATGTCATTTGACCATCATGCTGTCTTACTTAATAAGGTCACTTAGTTTAATTAATAATTTTGTCCTACATAATATAAAAGAAGAATAGAAACCAACAAAAAATTTGTGACACTTCGATTACCGATTTTCTTTGATTGCGATGGATTAGGGTGACCAGATTACGGTTTATTGGGGTGCCCAGAGTGCGGAAAAAAAGATTTTGAAAAATTTCCCTAAAAAAATTTAAAGACCAGACACTCACGCGCCACTCAATGTTTATGGTCGCATACACTAATCCTAACTCGATTTCCGACGATTATGGACAATGGTTACCCCCTGGACATAAACCTAACAACTTTTACTATATTTATTAACAACTAGGTAGGTTAGGTTTGATTAGGTTGGGTTAGGTTAGGTTGGGTTAGGTTGGGTTAGCTTGGATTAGGTTGGGTTAGGTGGGTTAGGTTGGTTCAGTTTGATTATGTTCGGTTAGGTTCCGCTAGGATTGTTTAGGTTAGGTTTAGCTATATTCGGGTAGTTTCGGTTTAGTTTAACCAAATCGAACCGAACCAAACCGAATCTGACGGTTGGGTTTGGTTTGGTTTGGTTGGTTCGACTCGGTTCGGTGGTTCGGGTAGGTTTGGTTCAGTTTGATTATGTTTGGTTAGGTTCGGCTAGGTTTAATTTGTTTTGGTTAGGTTCAGCCAGATTCGGTCTGGTTTGGTTTGGTTCGTTTCGAATCGGTTTGGTTAGGTTTAGTTTTCTTCGGCTAGGTTTGGTTCAGTTTGATTATGTTTGGTTAGGTTCCGCTAGGTTCAGTTTGTTTCGGTTAGGTTTAGCTAAATTCAGTTAGGTACGGTTTAGTTTAACCAAATCGAACCGAACCAAACTGAACCGTTAGATTCGGTTTGATTTGGTTCATTTCGATACGGATCGGTTCAGTTTGGTTTTGTTCCGTTAGACCTTCGATAAATTTAAAAAAAGTAAATAATTAATAATTTTTAGTGTTTTAAGGAATAAAAATTGATATAATGTTCAATTAAACTAATTTTTAATTGTAAAAATGTAGGAATCATAATTTTCTTGATTTTGCTTTGAATTTCAGGTTTTTTTAAAAATTGCATTTTCATAAAAGGACCAAAAAAACTGACCCGATTTCGATCAGTGACCTTAGTTATTTCAAGTTTTTGTTAACAGCTGATAGACGTCAGGGACCGTTTTGTTTCCGTTTGAAATGAAGAAAATGCTTCTTTTGTAGCAATTTGTATGGGTTTTAATGGGGTTTTAAGAATTTTTCAATTTCAATTTTTTTAACAAAATCAACGATTTTCCGCAATTTTTTTTTTAGAAATCACTATAAAATGGTCTAAAATTATCATTTTTCAAAAAACTTCGTAGTTTTAAGAAAGGTGGTAAAACGTACCAGACCCCTGAAATGTGTTGCAGTCTAGGACAACTGGGCGCCGCCAACTCGGCGCCACCAACTGGGCGGCAGACCAACTGGGCGCCGGGCCAACTGGACGCCGAGCCAACTGGGCGCCGGGCTAAAATATTTTTTCTTGATAAAATGTGCAGATGAAAAACAAACTTAAAAAAATTAAAATGGCGGATCCAAAATGGCGGACTTTCTTATTTATGCATCGATATGTATCAAATATGGAACTTGGCGGTGTTTCAAGTCGCAGAACACTACACCTACCAAATTTCAACACTCGACTTAATAGATGTTGAAATTTTTGTATAAATAACATATTTAT
This sequence comes from Aspidapion aeneum, assembly GCA_963576565.1. Classification (NCBI taxonomy): domain Eukaryota; kingdom Metazoa; phylum Arthropoda; class Insecta; order Coleoptera; family Brentidae; genus Aspidapion; species Aspidapion aeneum. Next base: position 74,164,393 of record OY755041.1, on the reverse strand, counting down.
TTTGTTTTTTATCTGCACATTTTATCGAAAAAAAAAATAGTCCGGCGCTGAGTTGGCCCGGCGCCCATTAGGCCCGGCGTGGCGCCCTGTTGGCGGCGCCGAGTTGGCCCGGCGCCCATTTGTCCCATTCCGGATTGAAATTTTTAGTTCCGAAATTTCATCTGACTCGAGCATAACTTGTAGTCCATCCAAGAAGAGAAGAGTTGAAGAAGACCCTTGTTCAAAGAAAGAAAATATTTTACCTGGAAGCTACAACATTTGTAAAGTTCTAAGATGAAAACAATAATTTTAATACATCCACTGCACTTCTTTTTACTATTTTTTTTACTGAAGAGAATTTTGTAAACACAGTAGACACAAGTAAGTATTCATGAATTATTTATTATTCAAACAGAAAATTGTTGATAAAAAAATTCTAGTGGAATTCAAAATTTTTATTTTGCGCCGCCACTGCCCTTTTTTTATCCAAGACAAGCAAATAGAATATTTTTGCGATGTTGCATGTGTCCAGACTTATCAAACCGAAATTCTATTTTCATCCCTATCTTGCTCATTAAATTCTTACTTGTATTTGGTCAATTGCGATAAAAGCTTGATATAATGGCAATTTTGGCCCATGCCGGGTCTACCCGTAGGGTATAGAAGTCAATGATTTAAATCATAGACACTACTTTTTTTAAAAAGTTTATTGTCACCGCTGTTTATAATATACTAAATAAAGATAAACAAAAATGACGTCATTACAAATGGGTATAATTTGAACTATAGCTTGTTTAAGATGTTGGTCGCGTGCAATTGGTTGTGCGCTATTTACACAATGGTTGGCGTGTGATGCAAACATTCAGAAATAAAGGTACGAAAAATACACAGATACCAAATTTACATAGATATAGTTTTTGTCAACTATACGCTGATGATTTGACGTAACGAATACAAGAATAAAATAATATTCATGCGTAAAAGTATAACCAATCAGGACATTTTATCTTAAGGACCGCAAAAAGGATCGACTTATACCCATTGATAAAGCTATTTCAAATATGTTTGCATTCTGCATACGTACGATATGGAAATAATATGCATATATCTTTGAAAGCAACCAATCAGGTCTTTTTTGCTTAAAGACCCCAAGGCCCTCATTATTTGCATCATGAATGGGCAGTTACCGTGGGTATTGGAATATGATGTATATGGCTAATGGTTGCATGCATTTGTCAGCAGGAAATTCTAGCGCGCGCATAGGACTTGCGCGCCGGTAGTTGAAAGAAAAGTATTTAAGTGAAATTTGTCCCTAAATCCAAGGACTAAAGTAAAATCTAGCATTAAAAAAATATTTAGGAGATGTTTTTGGTAAAAAAACAGGATCAATACACATCCTTCTTATTTTCTGCAATCCCAATGTAATTTGTTTTTAATAAAAATACTCACATATAGGCCACAATAAGAGTGGGCTCGTTTAAAACCATTGTTAGGGTGTGTTTCAGTAGCTAAAGGCATGGGAGTGCCTGTTAGGATGTCATCTTCAGTATTCGACAGCATTACAAATAGTTGAAAATCTATGCCAGCTTCACTACCCTTTGGTACCAACAAGTTTTGGGGCCAACCGCTACCCTGGAAATTAAACCTGCATAGAGCTTCTGTGTCGTTATCAGCTGGTCTAAAAATTTTAAATTAATCGATAGGTATAATAAATCTTGGAAAACATTTTTAAAGTAATTAAAGTATTGGAATTAATTGATGCAACCCCTTGGATTTTATACTCGTACAGTGAGGAGGAATGACTATATACCCCCTGCTTTATTGCAATTCTTTCATCTAGAAATCGTGATAAGGTATGCAATTGAAAAGTATATGAAAAGGATAGCCAGTCAGCAACGCTTCCGCTGCCTGCGTTTTCCTTGGCTACTCGTCGTTTGCGTATACGTTGTCTCACGCACTCATTATTTTTCAAATAAAGAATTGAATTAAAACACCCTGTATTTACTTTCGCTATTGGATAGAACTGGTTAATAGAGTTATTAAGGTTTTTTTACTTTCTAGAAGTTTCCAAAAATGAGAAATTTACCCTGTTTAGATTGACGGGGTGTTCATTATTTTTGGGGGGTTTCAGACTCCCACCAGACTTGATTTTTAAGAGATGATTAATGGTGAAAATCGCATCTTGATATAGCAAACCTTTTTTAAGTATTTAAAAATTTTGAAAGGTTAACTTTTTTATTTATTTTACTTAAAAAAAAACACATATAAAAAATATAACTATTAAATTGAATTCTACCTGTCACTTATAATTTTTAGATCTTAAATATAGTTGGTATTTTTTTATGAAATGACCTTCTTTTTATTGGATTTTTGAAATCAACATAAATTTTCCTTTGAAATTACGTATCACAATCAATGATTTATTTTTCTACTTCATTAATTGAATTGTTTTAAAATACTTTAAGCCCAGTCAAAAAATTTAAATATGAACCATGAAATAAAGACAAAAACAAAGAAATATAAAAGAATACAAAAAAACTTTAACAAATAAAGGAGTCATTGAATAAAGAAATTACAATTTTTTTAAATATTTCAAAAACTAAAGGTGCAACAATATCAAGCCAGACTAAAAATCGCAAAGGTTAGGGGCTTGTCCTTAAATTACGTAACACAAATATTTAGGGTTTTTGACAACACCCGCGGAACGCATTTTCAAGAAAAACACATTAACTGTAACGAAGGTTTAACCTCCCCTCCCCCTCAGCGTCATGTTATTTTAGCATCGACCCTTGGCATAACTCTTGTAAAAACTTTTACCTACCTGCGTGCGGTAAAGTAATTACTTTACCCCACACTGTGCGGTAAAGTTACTTTACCGCACGCGCGCTACTTAGAAACCTTAGCAACGCATCAATAAGACAGCTTCAATATTTGTTTACATTACAATTTCATCTAATTTGACATGTTTATTTGCAAATTACATTCAATTTTTTGAAACGGCTTGACCGACCGTCGCGTGCGGTAAAGTATCACTTTCTGCATTTGTTAGGTAAATAACTATTTCATACGAGCTTGCGGAAATAGTTATTTACCTAATAAGTGTGAAAAGTGATACGGGTGGTAAAGGCACTTGCCGCATGTGTTAGGTACAATATTTTATCTATGAGTACCTTTTATTTTCAAAAAATTAAACGTAATTTATAAATAAATATGTCAAATTAGACGAAATTAAAATGTAAACAAATATTGAAGATGTCTTATTGACGCGTTGCTAAGGTTTCTAAGTGGTGCGTGTGTGGTAAGTAATTACTTTACCGCACGCAAGTAGGTAAATAGGTTTTCGCGCAGAAAACGTTAAATTTTACCCTTGCGCAGAAATATTTCCGCACGTGTCGAAAAATACCTTACCGCACTTGTATCGAAAACTGTACGATGACGATAACTGTCACCAAACTTTTCCGTAAATGTAGTACTTCTCCACACATGTACGGCAAAGCAGTTTCATTTGATTTGTGTAAAATTAAAGACCAATTGTTACAAAAATTAGTATAGTTCATCCGTGTTTGTAGAAAAATTAGCGTACACAACTCGATAGAAAGTAACTTTCTTACACTCGCGTGTTGTTTGACTCGGCTAGCGCCTTGTTCACACGATTTACGTTCGTGTAAAATTTGGCACTTTCTTCTCTTGTTATGTAATATACTATAATCGCACGGCGTGCGCGAAAATTGTTTTACCTACTCGCGTGCGGTAAAGTAATTACTTTACCGCACACTGTGCGGTAAAGCTACTTTACCGCACGCGCACCACTTAGATACCTTAGCAACGCATCAATAAGACAGCTTCAATATTTGTTTACGTTTCAATTCCATCTAATTTGACATGTTTATTTATAAATTACATTACAAAAAAAGGTACTCATAGGTAAAATATTGTACCTAACACATGCGGAAAGTGTCTTTACCACCCTTGACGGCTTGACCGAACTCCGCTCCGCGTCCTTCGGCCAACTGCCGTCGCGTGCGGTAAAGTATCACTTTCCGCATTTGTTAGGTAAATAACTATAACGCTGCAACAACAAAACTTTCAGTCATAAAATTGGTTACAAAATTATAAAAAATACGACATTAGTCAGCGGTTGCTCTGGCTAAATGACCTAATCCAATTCACATTCTTTAAAAAACGCAATGTTTAACCCCAACCCCCCCCCCCCCCCCCCCCCCCCCGAAGCGTTACGAACCGAACCGAACCGAACCCCCCCCCCCGCAGCGTTACGTTATTTAGCGATGGTCTCTAGGTATAAATCTTGTATAAATTATATCCATTATGTAAAATGTTAGGCTGGAGCGTCAAAAAACTTTCATAGTCATAAAATTTGAAAAAATTGGTTATAAAATTATAAAAAGTGCCATCAGCGGTCGCCTTGACTATATAGCATCGGCGAAAAAAAATAAATGACCTAATCTAATTCTCATGTTTCTACAATAGTGGATTAATTTACCTCTTAAATTGGAGATCCCTAAATGTTTGATGGAATGGAATCGTAACTGAAGACTCAGTTGAGTAGCGGGTAATACTATTGACACCATCAAGGATTTACCTCGATGATTGACACCCTGGTTTAAGTTGACAATGAACTTGTCTAATTCGAAGAACGTCCATTTTTGTTCTGCCAACGGCCAAGTCTGTCCAGATTCGTTAAATTTTGGAGACATGAATATTTTACAAGTGGCTTGACGTGATGAATTGCTTGTTACCTAAAAAAAATTGTCAAAAAAGGACTTACTTATCTTTACATTTGGTTCAGTTCAGCCGGATGTAGGACAGCGGGCAGAGGCTAAGCATTTCTTGATATGTGGCACCCCTTTTGGTAATTTTTTCACAAAATTTACTTTATTTAAAAAAAAATCTCATATTGCATTTTATTTGCTGGTGGAGCTAAATTTCTAAGCTTGCGCTTACTAAAAACAGCAAAGAAAACCATGCTGGTTTTTCTGCTTCCTTGGCCTCTCTTTCCCGAAAATCCTGGATTTGTTACTGGCCTGGTTAGGACTTAGAACAAAGATTTTAGATTATAATATGACTTAGAAGACCGAATTAAATTTGCAAAGCTGACAATGGTTGATAGATGAGAGTATAAAGTTGACAGATGGCATATGACTAACAACAGATAATGAATAAAGGTTAGCAGATAACTGGTAATAGTTTAAAGTTGACAGATGCTTGACATTTATATCAGTTTACAGTTGACATAGAGTGCAGTTCACAGTAACAAATAAACGTTGAACTGACAGTTGATATATTATATTAACGATGACGAAAACGGTTGCTGTGGTAGCTTACCTAAAAAACTAGTTTGGTTACAAATTTCCAAACTAAATAATTTCAATACTAAAAACTCAGAAATACGATAAAAATGTATTGACCGAAAGAGACCGATTTTTCTAAACCACTGTGGCAGTTTTATTGTAGATTGGCGGTTCTACGGAGGGTGTAAAGGAGGCAATTACCCCCCCCCCCTCCTCCAGAACCCAAAAATATATATAAAGTATAATGGCTGAATTTTTTTTAAATTATTTTTGACTTGCTTTATCAGAAAAACACTCAAGAAAGAAATCGCCTGTGGAAAAAAGTGCACACAGAAAAAAGCGCACAGAGGAAAAACTTAACTAATAATAACTCCAAAAAATTAAACACAAAAAGTAGTCTTTACATCTTGATGCACTCAATCCAAATACAGGGTTTGTTTTGCCCTGACACCCCCAAAATTTTGAATAGTTGCAAAAAACTTGATCAAAGTGCAATATTACACGGTGAAGTTGCGAAAATGGTACATTTTCAAAGCCATTAATTAAATTTGTTTTAATAACTTTTTCTTTTCCAACAAACTTAAATGCTTATTACAGGGAAACTATTTAGCTCAAACAAAGATATAAAAAAAGAAATAAGAATTATATAAATAAATACAGTCGAACCTGTATAACTCAAACTCAAAGGGACAACCAAAACAGTTCGAGTTATAGAAATTCGAATTAAATAGGTTAAAATACATATAAAAAGTGCAGGGACTACTTAAAAGGTTCGAGTTATAGAGAGGTTCGAGTTATAGAGGTTCGAGTTAGGGAGGTTCGACTGTACATTCAACAGTCAAAAAAATCATATACAGTCGATCATCTCCAACTCGAACTTCTAAAACTCGAACCTTTTAAGTGGTCCCTGCACATTTTTCAATTTTTATATGTATTTTAGAAGAAGAAGTGCAAAGTGGGTTTCGCGCAGGCAGATCTTGTAGTGATAATGTTTTTTGTCTTTAACAAGTAATTGAGAAAAGGAGCGCCAGAAATATAGAGACTCATGTTACCTTTGTGGACCTACAAAAAGCAGATGATACCGTTCCAGTAGAAAAAGAGCAAACTAATATCAATCATACATACAAAAAAGCGATAAAAGAACTATACAAAGGGTCAAAATCTAAAATTAAAATTGGAAATCGACTTTCAAAAGAATTCCTGGTAACAAAAGGCTTAAGACAGGGATGTTGTATCTCTCCAACTCTTTTTAAAATATATATCGCAGTAGCTCTAAAAAACTGGAAACGTAAAGTGCACGGCATGGGAATACAACTTAACGACCGATTTACCATATACACACTACAGTTTGCTGAAGACCAAGTAATTGTGGCTAATGATAAAGAAGACATGGAGTATATGATAAGAAAGTTAACAGAAGAATACCAAAAGTGGGGATTAACAGTGAACGTGGACAAGACACAGTACCTACTTATGTATTGGAAACAAATCCAGTGAGTTAGTACTAGAAAATGGACAAACAATAGCTCCATGCGTATGTATACTTGGGTGTCACATTTGATAAGAGAGGAACAGACTGTAAAGAATTGGAAAAAAGAATAGTAAAAGCAAAAAAGTTATTGGATGTCTTAACAGTATTTTATGGAGCAGAGAGATAAAAAAGAATTAAAATTTAACATATATGAAACAATGGTCAAAAGCACGCTGTTGTATGGAATAGAGACTTGTCGCGTAACAGAAAAATACAAAACAAAAATGGAAAGTGTCGAAATGGATGCAATAAGAAGATCAATGAGAATATCTAGAATAGATCACATAAGAAATGAGATCATAAAAGAAAGAATGGGAATTGAGGGAAGCATAACGGATGACATCACTAAAAGGCAACTGATATGGTACGGCCATGTACAACGGATGAACGACGAAAGATTACCAAAGCAGGTCCTAGAATGGCAACCAATAGGGCGCAGAAAAAGAGGGCCTCCTAAACTAGAATGGCAACAGTCAATCCAAAGATCAATGGGTCAAAAGAATCTGACAGAGGATGATTGTCAGGATCGAAGGAGGTGGAGAATAGGCGTCGGACAACGTAGAAAAACGTTCTAAACCGACATAGTAGTAGTATTTTAACCTCTTTAACTCGAATTTCAATAACTGAAATCTCTCTATAAGTCGAACCGTATTCCCAGTCCCGCCAACGTCAAGATCTCTCTAAGACGAAATTGATTAAAGCTGAAATTGACCGTCCAATCGCTAGGGTGCGTTTTGAATATGGACAAGCGTTAGCCGCTATTGTGTAATCTGTTGGGATTCCCCTGGGTAGCTATTCTGTGTCTTGAACGATGTGACCATCCACATCACACGCTAGCAAATAGCAAACTCTGAGAGGTCGCATATGGTGCGAAATGACTTGTCTCGACCAATGGCATAGTCGCCCGCTCTTTAGGGTTAGTGAATGTTACGCGTTTAAAGTGAAATCTCTTCTCCTGCCCCGTACCGACTGAACGATTCTCGCTCAGATCGTCGGAGAGGCTTGCGCACTTGCGGTCTTTTCGCATAACACGTGACGGCTCGGATTTAATTTAAAGCTTGCCATTGGCTAAAGCATTTTTCTAAGCAAGGTAAAATAATACATAAATACTATTAGAGTCTTGTAGTAGAAAGCTTTTCTAACTAGCAAGATGTCGGCACCACGAAAGCTTAGAGCCACAACAAATAATGACTTCTCTGTTATATTTGAAATACGAAAAAAATTGAGTCCAACTGCGCAAATAATACATGTCCAAATTTAATAATTAATTATTTTTTAAGGTTTTCAGTATGTATACAATTATTTTAAGTTAGTTTTGTACTTTTCAACTGTTTTAATGCAATAAAAAAATTTATTGGAATATATGATTTTTTTCTTTTACTCGAACTCTCAATAACTCGAACTGTTTTGGTTTCCTTTTAAGTTTGAGTTATAGAGGTTCGACCGTAGTATATAAGGCAAATGTTATATTCTTTTTTTTATTATTTTTCCAAAAAATATCCGTTGTAATATAATATCCGATTTTCGTAAATATTCTATGTGATTTTTCCAAGACAAGTTTTGATCTATAAAGATTCCTAAAAATTTTGTGCATTTAGTATATTTTATATAAGGTCCAATCCAATCCAACTTAATTGATTCAAATTGATATCTAATTTAACTTCTATCATTAAAAAAGAGAGGATTTGTCAAAATTAATTGTTAATTTGTTTGATTTATAAACTTTAGAATTTTCATATCTTGCAAAATGTTTAATTTTATTTGACAGAAACTGTGTCGAAATTTAATTTACTTTAAAGAGCTTCTTTATAAGGCAACGATGACATCATTAAAAAAAATTATATTTTTTTATTGCGATTTTCGCATTTTTTTGTGTCTGCGCGAAAAATTGCAACGTTTTGATAATATGAGGACCCCGGATAAGTAGTTTTGATCAAATATACAGATCACTTTTTTATTTTATGTACCGGTATAAACGGTACCTATGACCTTAGGTTAAGAAAAAAAATATCTTACTCTAGGCCTACGCCACTGGGATAATTTTGGGAAAAATATTCATGAACGCATGTGTTCATAGTTGAAGCATGGTGTAGCGCTTGAATACTTAAATCAAACTTACTTGTATGTTGTACCTAAAGTTGGTATGATTAAGATAGGTCGAATTAACCAACACTACACGTGGCTCCACAAAATCTATTCCTCTTGTGAGATTCAATACAGCGTTTTGCCAGAAGGTAAGCACCTGGTTAGTACCTCTCGACAAAACAACTTCGACACTATTTACAGTTACTCCTGGGTTGCTCAGTTCATTGCTAGTATAACTATTGTTTTTTGGTAGTCCTGAAAAATCAAGTAAGTACAGAAATACTTACTTCAGAGATTATTGAATTTGGGTATATCTAAATTTTTTGCTTTCAGTAGTGTACGACTAGCTTTCAATATAGCCTCTGTTTTTTATTGTAATTTCATTACCCTTACAAAGTTTATGATCTTTTGTAAATACAAATATTAATACAAAATAAATTATGCAAAAAAAATAAAAAACATAATGATTGTGATTCCTAATTTTAAGGCATATTTTACAGTGATTTCGAAAATCAAAATAAAGTTATTTATAAAAATACAATAAAAAAGCAATTTACATGAAAATAAAAGTTTCTTAAAAAAAGAAATAGTAGACCCCCTCTTAAAATGCAAACTTTAAACAAGGCTTTCACCATGTACCTTCTCTTCAAGATGAGTGTCGCTCAAAGGGGCCGCCGGCAAGGGCGGATCCAGAGGTGCTTCTGGGGGGGGGGGGGCACTTTAGGTAACATTCTCTGTTGGTAAAAAACGGTATATATTTTTTTACGCAGCATTTTATTGAATTAGTCAGTGGTTGTAATTTCAATGATAATAACAATAGACACAGCAAAAATTTTGAATTTTTATTAGCAAAAACATTACTTTTTACTAATTTTTTGTGTATTCAAAAAATTCTCGGGGGGGACAAGTGCCCCCCCCTGGATCCGCCACTGGCCGCCGGTCTCTTTATCTCGCCTGAGATTACCTTAAACCCCCACAAAAGTGTGCAATTTAAATTAAGTTATAAATTGTCAATTTTTTAGATAAACTATCTGCAGGGAGGGACTAAAGTGTAACATTTTATCCTGAGGCGAAAAGTTTCTGGCCGGACCGAAGGGAGGGATACAATTTGTCGAGGGATAGAAAGACACTTTAGTCCAGAAGTTTATATATAATATTTCGCACTTCTGTATTATTTTTTATAAACAGTATCGCAGAACAAAATCAAGAAAATCAGTTCACTCTATCAAAAACAAAAAGTCAAAGTAATGTCGGACTACATTCGAAAAGTGCGCGAAAGATTTGGTTGCCAAGCGATTTGTGGTGTAACAAATGCAAGGCGTAAACAATAGTTATTTAAACAACAAGGTTTAAAAACGACTCTTTGCACACGATCGAGACAGTTTGGTAGACCGAGCCGAAGGCGAGGTCTACAAGTCGAGGGAGTATGCAAAGAGGTTTTCAAACGAGTTTTTTGCAATATTTTTTATACGACTGCTAATAAAGAAAGAAAAATCAAATTTTAATTTAACTTGTTTTTATTTCCGACATTTTTACAACAAAACTTTAAAAATTCAACAATTTTTTGACGTATCTAATCAACAAAACATACGAGCAGTGACGGTTGCTACGGAACTAAGCCAACTTATATTGATGGGTGACAACAACAAAAATCACAATGACGGGAGACCCGTATGCAGAAATGACATAGGTGTGCGAAAAAATGACAAAAGCGTGTGCAAAACGTTTTGCACACAGCGTGCGTAAAATGCCATTTTCAGATCGTGTTCTCCGTGCGCAAAACCCCCTTTTACAAAACAGTCGTATAAAAAGTTTAGTAGACAACTAATTTATTTTGTATAAATCGTTAAATTGTGCCACTAAACCTAAAAATGGACATTGAGTCTGCTGCTGAAATAGTATATATATATTAATAATGTGTTATATTTTAATATTACATTGTTTTTAATAAAAAATTTTAAACACTTTATTATGTCACCTTTTACTTTGGTCCCTCAGAAGGGTTAGGTTTGATTCTGTCCGCCATCTTCAATTTTATGATATCGGACAAAAAATATGTCTGCTCAGAATGCTGATCGTTTTTTGCACTTTATTTAATGTAAATCGATGAAATAGTTCAAAAGTTATAACACAAAACATTTTGAGCGGGTTTTTTTAGACACCTGATATATAGTTTACAAGTCTAGGAGCTGCGCATTAAGTACATATAGGACCTATCTATGTCTTACCGAATAAATACTACTAGAGACTTATTGGAAGTGAAATAAGGTCTAGTCGTAATAATGCTAACAGTATATTGACATCTACGCTTGCGCACTTGCGCCGTAAAATAAGACTGACCTTAAGAAAGCTTGTTCTAGACTTTATTAGTGCAAAATAAAAGTAAAAGACTTATTGGAAGTGAAATAAGGTCTGGCACGAATAATGCTAGCATTATATTGACATCTACGATTGCGCACTTGCGCCGTAAAATAAGGTCGACTTGACTAAAGCTTTTGCTAGACTTTATTAGAACACGAATAAAGTTATGCACTTATTTGTGTAACTTGGCCATACGGTCGGAGAGCGGGCATGCGAGGAAAACTTTGCGCTGTTGCCAATGCTACCTGTGAGTATGGAATTATAGGATTGAAATATTTTAGGCGGGTTTTTAAAATTATATCTACCCTGTTCTCCTTTTGAGAGGTCGACATCTTCGTCTCTGAAATTACGTAACGCTTTTTAACGTTGCTATTTGTTATAGAAATGTGCTTTTTGTACTACTGCATGGGCGCACCCAGGGTGGGGGGGAGGGACCGGGGCCCGGGCCCCCCAAGCCTTAGATTTTTTTTATATATTTTCGACCCAAGAGGCCTCGGGCCCCCTCAAGACATATTCCTGGGTGCGCCACTGCTACTGTAATGTTTGTTGGCAATAAAAGATATTCTATTCTATTCAAGGGGTGAAGGGGATGTGTGTTAGTGGAGTATATTTCAAAACGTATATTTCGTTAAATGTTTCTTACGAGTTTAGAATCATTTAAATTAAAAGTTAAATATATCTAGACTTAAGAAATATTTATGCTTAAAATACAACATTAGTATGTACTGCCGATTCGGCCACACTTTTTAAGTACTTACACGTATATACTGGGTGTCCCATAACTTAGGGGCCATAGTGCAGCAGGTAATAGACGAGATTATTTCCGATAAAAAAGTTATATAACATGGGGGGTCAACACACATGGGAGTGGAGGGGAGAAGGGTTTTGCAAAAAAAGAAAATCTGTCCCAGCCAACTAAATGCCCAGCTAATTGTGATTCAAACTCTCTTTTTTTGGATAAAATTACAAGTTGGGGAGAGACAGGCTGTCCAAATAACCTCGAAAAATTTATAAAAAATAATAATTAAAATTTTTTAAAAATGTTTGCTTACTGATTCTTTTAAAAAATATCAATAATATTTTATTATTATGTCTCCCTAGAGACGTCATTTTCTTAACAAAAAATATCAAAAAAAACATTGCGTTTAATGTGGCATTTATAAAACTTTATACCAAAAAAATGTTTTTTCTAAAAAAAATTGACCGCATAATTTTTTTAAAAATATTTTTATTTAAAATTATTGCTTTTGTTCTACTACACGACTTTACTTAATTTCATATTTTTTCTGCGTTTTTTTAAAAAGTTATTACCAAAAACAAGTAAAAAAATTGACAACTTTGATGCTCTGTATCTCGACAAAGAATGAGTTCTGACCCATGCATTATATGAACTTTTCTATCAGACATGACCTCCTCTATCACCTGTTGGCATATGGCCCCTAAGTTATAAGACACCCTGTATAGTAATTTTGCGCCGAAACCTGGAGATTAAAATGTATTATTAAATTGGCAATCAGTGCTATATCTTGAAATCCCTTGCAACCCGTTATACCACCCCAAGCACTGTTGCGATTTGTACAGAGAAATTCTCGCTCGACCTCCTCGTTTCTACTTTGTAATTTAGGGATTGCAAAGGGTTTTAATAGATGGCGCTAATAGTCAAGCCGTAAATAGTTTACCTCTAGCTTTCGGCGTAAATTAACTTTATATACTAGTTGCAAAAAGTTAGCAAAGAGTGTAGCGTGACGGGACATACCTACTAATCTTATGTGACTTATCTATGCAACTATTAAAACAATTTTTTTAAAAACATTATTCCAAAAATATATTTTTTTAATTACGTTCACTGTCCTCCTTTTGGAAGATCGAAATTGGTGTAAACCTAACCTTGGCCGATTAATCGAAAACGTATTTTAACCTGTTCAGGCACGTCCAGGTTAGGACACGGTTTCGATCAAATGACCAAGGTTAGGTCAACACCAATTTGGCCGTCCCAAATCAAATTGAGGACAGGAGAGCTATAATTTTATTTTATTCAATAAATTCCAAAAAAAATTGGCAACGTCGCGGTGCCGTGTCCATAGACGCTCTTCTCGTTTCTTACGACGGTTTCTTGAAGTTTGTCAGCTGAGCTGTACCTTTTTTCAACTAACCATTTATCAGTCCATGTTTTTGGTGTTCTCTGTTTGTTTTCTTTGAGGGTGCGATCATGATTAACGCCGTGTGCACAAAATACAGTCAGCATCTTTTTATTTAAGACAATGACAGTTTTACTTTTAATAGGGCTGTCTAACAAAACATGATCCAATCAAAGATGTCTTCCATAGGACATACAAACGGATTTTCCATAAGCCGTAATGTTAACAGAAACGTAAATTTTACAAAAACGACAAGAGCTTTAGTCTCAAAAATTATTCAGTTTTAAGACGAATTCTTTGTGCATATGGCAAAAATGCGTTTTTCTTAACAATATTAAACTAAAGGGAGTAAATCTGAAATAAAAGGGACCATGTTTTCTTTAAAAAAGTAGGTTATGTTTTTGTTTATTTTGTTTTTTTTTTAACTTTTTTTCTAGTTTTTTTTACTTATTTTAAATTATTACATGGGCGCACCAAGGGGGCGGGGGACTCGGGGCCCGGACCCCCCAAACCACATATTTTCCACATATTTCATGAATAAACAAAAAAAATAGCATAAAGTACGACATCATGAGACCTCTGGGGGCCCCCCAATGATATCGGGCCCCCAAAGGTTTCGGGTCCCCTCAAGACATATTTCTGGGTGCACCACTGATTAATATGCCAAGTTTTTTTGCAGCTGTGAATTGTGGCAGCGGAGGAGGTCATGAGAATGTTAGATTTCATTGAATATGAAGTTTTTTGACCAATGAATCAATGAACTATCAGCCCAAGGTAGGGGAAAGTGGATAAGTAGTTCTATTCGAAGAGCTCACTTCAAGGCTCACTTAACAGAGAAGAAATTGAAATAGACTAAACTTTCTCTAAACATTTGATGCCATAAAAAAATTTTTGCTGAGAACAGTACTGTAGAAATTTCACAACATAGGTCCGGTCGGATGCTATTCAAATTTTACGGTGTACAAGTTATAGAAAAATTCCAGTTTCAGGTGTCAAAAAGCAGGGAAATAATGGAAAATTTGCACCAAAATAGTTTAAGATAAAAAGAGGTTTGAGTTAGGGTGATTGTCAAATTTACCAGTTTATTCTACTAACTGTTTTGAGGTCTGTAAAATAAATATTTATTAAAGAAAAAGAAACTTTGATAATACAGGCCTCCACTGGACACTATACAGGACGCTACACTACCAAGAATTTATTTAAGAGTTCCGTAGGATGGTGTACAAATTTGGTTCAGCTCATTACCCACACTTTAACCTCATATCGTTTTCCTTTTCTTTTTTCTCTGGACCCTTTTTTCAACCATCATTTTTAAAATTTTTCAACTGTTTTGAAACAATAATCCATTCAGGAGGGACCCAGTCAGGATCATTGCTTTATTCTAGTTTTGAAAGTTGCTTGCCTAGAATGGTAAAAAAATCATAGGGAAATATTTCGTACAGTTTAACATTTAACATGTTACACTCCTGCAAAAGATCCACTCGAGCACAAAAAAGATCCCAATAGAAAATGTTGCCAAAATGGCAGTTACATATTTATCCAACACAAAGCTGACAAAAAACTTTCGAATATTTTAATTTTTCCTCTGTTAAGTCAGGTAATAGAGCACTTATGCACTTTCTTTGATCTGATACCTAGTTCATTTAAATCAGGATGATTTTTTAAGGTCAAAATACTTGGCATTCCATCAAAACTAACATTTTTAAAATCTCCATAGCTGCCACAGTTCATAACAGCACAGAAACTAATAATAATAATTCAAACTGAGTAAAAAACTGAAAAAAACAAAAGTGAATAAAAACATAACCTGACTTTTTGAACAAAACATGGTCCCTTTTATTTAAGATTTACTGGCTTTAATTGATTTTTTTAAAGAAAAACGCACTTTTTTTTAAATTACGTTTTTGTTAACATTGCGGCTTATGGGACATCGCTTTGTTTGTCCTATGGCAACCATTGAACAGCTGATCGTGACAGTTCGTTAGACAAGCTAATTTTATACCAACATTATAAATCTATTTAGTTTTGAAATATTTCTGGTTAGGAAATATGTTTATATCATGTCAAAGTCACAAAAGTATAACTGCGTATGGCAAGGACAATATATAATGAGGACGGAACCCGATTATTAGAAGCCAAGTTTTTCACCTAACTTTAATTTGATTAATAATAGTTATCAATATTATATGTCCATATTATGTCCAAACAAATGCAAAAAGGAGCCTCTTTATTGTTACAAAATTTTATGTGATTCTATTACATTTCTTGGTCCCTTCAAAGAATAACATAAATTGAGTTAATTTTTTAAATCTGTGTTATTAGCGGGATACTCATTTCGATTGAATTACGCCAATAAAAAAATACAAAATTGACAAATGACAGACAGAAGACGTCCGGTGAACGCCCGGGGCGTCTGGTTAAAATTCACACGGTAAAGGATCAGGCACACTTCTTATGGGATTTCTGTAATCAATCAAACTTTATGACATTTTGGTATGTTGTAGACTGAACCTTTCTTATCAAAGTTTTTATGGGCCCAACTCAAATTAATGAGCAGTTTTTGAATTACAGGGTGTTCAAGTGATAACGTCCAAGAAGCATAATGGCTCTTTAGACGGGATTTCCAAACATATACGCAATGTTAGTATTTCATATATATACAATTTATCTATTATTTTCAATCTGTACCTTTAAAACATTATCTACAGAGTGTTTAACTAAATATTAGTCGAAAGTGTTAATAAGAAACATGCGTTAGTGTGTTTTAGATTAAATCTTTCGTATCAAAAGTTCTTATGGGCCAACTTAAATGAATGACCAGTTTTTAAAATACAGGGTATTATTGCGGTAATGTACAAGAAGCATTGTAGCTCTTTAGACGGGGTTTCCAAACACTTACGCAATGTTACTATTTCAATTGTTTACGATTCATTTATTATTTTCAATCTGTACCTTTAAAACATTGTCTATAGGGTGCTTGAACAAATATTAGTCAAAAGTTTTAATGAGTAACGAGCATTATAGCTTTTTACAGAGCACGGCACAGATGCACAAAATGCTTAAATATTTTTTAAAAGTATTTCAAAAATGATATTTGCCACACTCTGTAATAAATTTAATACTTACAAGTCAAGAATCATTAAAAAACTAATAAATAATCTATATGTAATAGTAACATTTCGTTTATGTTTGGAAAACTCGTCGTCTAAAGAGCTATTATGTTTCTTAAACATTATCACTTTCAATACTCTGTATTTCAAAACTGGAAATTAATTTATGTTTGGCCCATGAGAACTTCTGATGAGCAAGGTTTGATCTACAGCATACTACAGCTTGTTTCTCATTAAAACATTCGACTAATATTTACTTAAACACCCTGTAGATAATATTTTAAAGGTACAGATTAAAAATAATAAATAAATCGTAAATATATGTTGTAGTAACATTGCGTTTATGTTTGGAAAACCCATCTCAAGAGCTATTATGCTTCTTGGACATTATTACTTTTACACACCCTGTATTTCAAAACTCGTCAATAATTTAAGTAAAGCCCAGGAGAACTTCTGATGAGCAAGGTTTAATATACAACATACTAAAGCTTGTTTCTCATTAAAACTTTCGACTAACACCCTATAAAAAATGTTTTAAAGGAACAGATTTAAAATAGAAAATAAATCGTAAATACATGTAATAGTAACATTGCGTATATGTTTGGAAAACCCGTCTAAAGTGCTATTATGCTTCTTGGACATTTTCACCTTCAACAACAAAAACGGGTCATTAATTTGAGTTGGGCCCATGAGAACTTTTGATCAGAAACGTTCAGTCTACAACATGTCAAAATTTCGTGAAGTTGGACGGATTACAGAAATCCCATAAGAGGCGTGCCTGATTCTTTTAACCCGAATCATGAACGCACTCCGGAGGGGGACAACCGTATTAAAAGCGCGTTCCAATAACTCTTTTTTCCGACCGCTTTTAAGGTCAAGCACTATTGAAATAAAGTCGTTGCCGTATTAATGCTAAACTTATTTTGGACTTTCCAATAAGTCTCTTCAAACCAAGCTTTAACAACAGCACCAATTTGAAGAAAGCCAAAAAGACAAATACCCAAGCTCAACACATAAAATGAATCACAGTGAGACACGACACGTCAGCACAAGAGGCATACATAAACGAATTCGGTTTAGTCCGCACAAGAGGGTTACGATGGCGATAGGGTGGTGCCACAGCACAAACCACGAACGACCGTAAAGACAGTACAAGAATAGAACAGCAACAAGTAGCGTAAAAGTTTAAGGATGGAGATTAAGCATGGACCAGGGAATACTTAAAATCCGTGTGCGGTATTCGATACTTTGGATCAATATTTTGCATTTTGATTGTTTTGCAAAATGGTCAAGCAATGAGCTCGAAAAAATGGACTGCTCAAGGTAGTTAAAAAAATATTTGCAAAACCATTCCTAATATTCCCATATTATAAAAGGAGCCACAAAAAGTAGGGTTAAGAATGTGTGCGACCAAGATGCGACTTCAAAAAGTCTACGTTTTCAAAGTAGAAACAGGAAGGAGAGATTACTTTAAGAGATCGACATTAAAAAAAAGTCAAAGTAGTTGCGGCTTTAAAGTTGATCCAAAAAGTTATTTTGTCTACATTGTTACATCAGATGTTACTATGATGACACAAACTTTTGTGGTAAAAATTAAAGTTATAATGTAGTTGTCGGATACACTTGTTTGGGACTCCAATGAAGCTTAACTTTCCAGTGGTAATTAAGTAGGATATAAAAGTCAGGGCGACTACGAAATAACGACTAAAAAGAAAGTGAAACTTTAGCAACGTCCTATTGTGGTAGAGAAGACTATCAGAATCGACTATAAGGAAACAATCCTAAGAAGTAGTTTAGAGGGTCGTTTTTACGAAACATCTACTATTTCCTGATACTAAATAGTAGTTAGAACTAAAAAGTAACAAATTTTGGTTGGGATCACCACATTTCTACTATAAGAAAGTAGCAAAGCCTTTAGAACATGTAGCCGCTACTATAAATGTTAGTTGGGGGGCACAAGAGCCCAATAGTATGATGTGTTTTTTTTGTGTTGGGTATTAAAAATTGGAGTTTCGAAAGTAGGTAAGGAAAAATGGAGTGTTATATCAGTATGTTGGTAGACGGGTAAAAGAGTATGTATTTTTTGTGTGTTAGGAGGGGGATGGGGCGGGATGGGGGTTTCAAATATTAAGAGGCGTGGTAGCAGGATGCCTCGGTGGCAGGGTGATGATCTAAGTCAAGTCAAGCAACTGTCAAATGTCAGTGTCAAATGCCAGCTGTCAAACGTCTGAAATGTCTGTCAAATTAAATCGGGGCAAATGTCACCAGCCCGATGGCGCAGGCGTGCGTCAGGTAGGTGTTGGATTTTAGTATTTTGATGGTTGGATCTGTTTTACAGCTATGTTGATAGACGGGTAAAAGAGTTTGTATTTTTTGTGTTAGATAATAAGGAGGGGGGGATGCGGGGATGGGGGTTTCAAATATTAAGAGGCTTGTGTTAGGTAATAAGGAGGGGGGATGCGGGGATGGGGGTTTCAAATATTAAGAGGCGTGGTTATGATGTGTTTTTTCGTTAAGCGAGAAGTTGGGTGGTGTGTGTGTGTGTGTGTGTGTTTGTGTGTGTTACAGAGCGAGAGAGATTAGTAGGGGAGCCGCGGGTGAAAAAAAGTAGATGAGCCTCGGTGGCAGGGTGATGATCTAAGTCAAGTCAAGCAACATGTCAGTGTCAAATGCCAGCTGTCAACGTCTGAAATGTCAGTCAAATTAAATGTGTCAAATGTCACCAGCCCGACGGCGCAGGCGTGCTGAATCTGCTGCATTTCAGTCGCAGGATTCCTAAAACTATCAAAATTAAACTTACTGTACTGAACCCTGTATACTGTATGTATATACTATATATAATATTTTTAACAAAATAACCGTATCAGTTCATAATTTGCTAAAATTAAAAAATTCACATAATAAATAAACAACCTGCGGTTTTGCCTCTAGACTGTTATTCTTCTTCATAAAATGTTTTCCGCAGATAGTCTGTTATTTGTTTTTCAAAATTCGATGTGGTAAATATGTTGTTCCAGATAAAAACCCACAAAAACAACACATTTCGGTTTATTATCCATGGGATAATTTTTGGATAGGCGATAAAATGTCTTATTTAAAGAAATCGTGATGCTGAGGTCACCACAGATTACCTCTGATCGTGTTAAAAGGTTAACATAGTAAAAAAAAGTGTCCTTTTTTAAAAAGTTTTTTTTTACATTTTGCGTATTGAATAAAATTTGGTAACAAACCAGTGTGGTAAGTTTTTGTTTCTTTAATAATACTATAGGCAGTTACACTTTTGTGACATTTCCAACCTCTTTATTTATCATATGCATACTGACAGCAACAAAAAATAATCTTAAAAAGGGCATGTCTTTGAGTTGTTTTTATCTGTGCGTTTTTTGTGTCAACCTACAGTCAGCATCTTTTTATCCAGAGACAATGACAATTTTACCTTTAATTTTATACTCATGACATGTTCTGTTCTGATATATTGTAACGTGTCATTTTTACGTTTAAGGCAACGTTACATATTTGTTTATTTAGGTAAATAATCAAGGCTCTTCGACTCGTCTTTCTGTACACAAATTAAGGGTATTTTATAGAGCTAGGTTTCGAGGTTATATAGTGTCCAAAAAGTTACCTTATAAAGGAGACATTCCATCGAATTACTGTGGACACTACGAACATCGCATTATCTGGACATCGTAATTGGAATTTAGGATCACAAGTTTTGGGAAAATCACATAAAAACTTTTGGTTGTTTTGTTTATCCGTAAAATTTCATAATTTTCTTTGACGTTCACGAAGATAAACAGCTGGGGAATGGCGGCGTTGCCGCATCACAAATGGTTTCAGTAACAGGAAGGAAACATTTAGATGAACATTTCATTCCCTTACGTTTATTTTCGAGGATATTGGGACAATCCGAACCTCATAGCTAGTTGTGATGGCACGAAAACATATTTAGGTTCACGGTTTGACCAGTAACAACCGAGGCTCCGCCCACTTTGATATCTTTATTAGTTTGATGGGGGGAGGATAGAGTAAGTACGAGTTATGCACTTTTGTAAATGGGAGATAAACGAGGGATAAAAACCAAGACTAAAAGAATAAACGAAATCGTGTGAGTTAACATCTGAACACTCTTGTGCCGAGTTTAAGCAGTAGTTCAGTGTGTATTTTTAGGTTCAGGTTCAGAAACAACTTTATTAATGTAGAAATGTTTTACAAAAATGGCGTCAAACCATATCAATCTTAGAGAAAACATTTATAAAGAGCAAAGGAAACTTTTGACTAAGACTGTAACTAAAATACAACTAAATTCTACACTCAGTATAGCTTTACTCATATGGGAATTGGTTGAGTGTTCGAATATCCCTGGGTTTGATGCAAGCTCTGATCTCCAGTAATTGATTTTACAGTTGATGGTTTCAATGCTGAGCTTCTTATAGTCCGTCTGGTTATTTTCCTCCTACTTGCTATGTCGGCAGGGGTCCGGTAGGCAAATGTTCGGTCTATGTATGGAGGGTGTCTCGACGTCCTTGTTATAAAAATTCCAACCGTGGAAATAGATCCGACAACACCTCAAGGTGCGTTTTACGTATTTGCAATGTCCCCTTGGTCGGTGCTGCCCCCTATATACCGGTATGGAACTATTGGTGTATTTCCTCATTGGTTAGTTTGAAAACCGCGGGTTTTTTCTTCCAGTCTTGCAACCGAAGTTAGAGATTTTTTTGGCGAAAAAGTTTTTTATAAATAGGTTTGCATCCTTTATTTGAATTTAACCGGGAAAATTAGGTTGGTATTGCGTTTTACTGTCCCCCCACCACATTTACAAAACGGTTGCCGGCCACTTAATTTTTTTGTGTTCTCGACAAAGTGCTTTGTCTCTTCCTAACGAATTTTGGCTGGGTCGACAACAGTTTCTGGGATCGCCTTTGTTTTTGGTTATTGGCACTGCAGCGATTGCAGGAGATATCCCAGAAACTGTAGAAGTGAGTCCATCGTGTTTAGGCGAATCCTGGAGTGACGCTCATACCCTCTGAGGGGGATTTAAGTCGGCCTACGCCATTTGTACGGGAAATAAGAGCAGTGGTAAGTTCGATTTTATTTTTTTCATTTTTTTTTATTATTTGAGGACTCTTCAAGATAATATTTGCCTCCCAAATTGTAATTATTTTTCGTGTGAAATGTACTTTTTTTTTGACAAAAGACGTGGGGAATTGTTGGCGTTTTTATATTTTTCTTTTAACCACGTGTTGGATAAAAACTATATATTGTTTTCTCCTTTGGTTACAGCACCGTCCATTCCATCGACGGGACAGTTGTGCTGGTGGAACGAGGTTCTGTTCCATCGACGAGCCAGTTGTAACCCTGGGAAAGGTACGTTAGGGTTATTTTAGTTCATCTGTTTAAATCTACTTTATTTTATTGAGTCGACATGGGGTTCTCGATTTAAGTTACTCGGTGTAGGGGAACTTCGTGCAAAATTGACGAATTCCAGGAAACTGAAACATTTCATTTCCCACAGGGTTTTATGCTCGGGCAAGAATCAACAACCTTTTGACCACCATGTGCTGCCCTAGCACCATGTGCTAAGCAAGCACGAGGGGAGGCGCGGGCAGAACCAGGACCAGAGTAGCAGTGAGGAATTGCGGAGTACACCACTTCCAGGTTTACAAAATAAAACACACATAAAATAATCAAGGACCAAGGTAGGGGCAAGCTTCAGATATAATCTTTCATATAAATCTTCAATATAATTTATACATAATCTTTTCATATAAATTTTTAATATAATTTAGACGTAATCTTTTCATATATAATTTTTCACAGTATAATTTCAACATTGCTTGTAACGCAAGGTATAGGTGGTAGACGCTTTTTACTCATTGGGCGTCGACCGGTGAGATACCACCATGCCAGAAGTGAGTAGCGCTAAGTGGTATCACCACGTTCCGCTACTGCGCTGGCAGTCCGGTTCCAACAATGAGTAACAGATAGCATGATGGCGCCTCCAGGATCAAAATATTCCGGAGGTAAAATACCCGACCACTCGGATCTCCGGGCGTCGGGTGATCCTGGGGGTCCTTCATGCAAAGATATTAAAAGAAGACCAAAAACTCAACTCAGAATTGATTTTAGCAATATAAGAGGATTAAGTACCAACATGAATTCAGTTCACCAACATCTTGAAGAACAAAGACCTGACATCCTTGTTCTCACCGAAACTAAAATCAGTTCTGCAACACCTATTGTGAACTATCTTTATCCCGGCTATGACCTACACCACCGATTTCGACATAATTTTGGGATTTGTGTGTACATTAAAAATGACCTTTCATGTCATCGAGCGGAGAAGCTAGAACCAGCGAACCTCGATATCATATGGCTGAAATTCACCTCAAAGTCATCGACCAAGTTCATTTGCTGCCTCTACCGACCGCCAAGTAACACCGAGTATCAAAACTTTTTTGCGACATTATCCGAAAACTGTGATAGTATACAGTCTAACTATCCACATGCGGAAATTGTTTTTTAGGCGATTTCGTCCACAATATACCCTGGCTAAAACACCACAACAAAACAGATAATAAAGGCAGGGAAGCAGAAGCTTTTGCCATAAGTTGTGGTCTAACGCAGCTTGTCGATGAACCTACCCGTATCTCAGAAAGGGGTGAATTTGCAGCGCTTTTAGACTTGTTCCTAACTACAAATCCTGACTTGTACACAATTCAAGTAGATCCCCCACTTGGTTCATCCGATCATAAACTTATAAGAACAAAGTGCGAAATGTTCATACCGCCAAGCCAACAATCACTTCCTCGTAAAATGTGGCACTATAAATCGGCAAAATGCAATGTCCTTAAACAGTTTTACCTGGATTTTCCATGGCAAGAGGTTTGCTTTAAAACAGCTGATCCCACTATTTGCTGTAATGAAATAACAAAAGTAATCTTATCTGGACTGGATGCATATATCCCACATACAATAAAACGCAGAGCTAATGCAAAACCTTGGTTCAACAGCCAGTGTCAAACGGCTGTACAGAAAAAACACAGAGCATATAACCTTTGGAAACGACAACAAACCGCTCAAAACCACACAGAAATTATAGAAGCCAGAAATAGTTGCAAAATTACTATTGACGCCGCCAAAGAAACATACAATCAAAGAATAAAAAACAGGTTGCTGAATTGTCCAAGTAGTTCTAGGTCCTTTTGGTCTCTTGCAAAAGCCGTTGGATCAAACTTCACCAAGTCATCCATACCACCACTTCCAGATAAAAATACTCACTTAGCCACAACATCAGAGGAAAAAGCCAATATGCTGGCCAAAATCTTTTCCTCCAACTCAAACCTAACAGTGCCAAATGGAAAAACTCCACCGTTCATTGAAAGGGTTTCCCACAGTATGCCAGAGGTACCCTTTTGTCACAGAGAAATACGAAAATCCCTTAAAAAGTTGGATACAAACAAAGCAATGGGTCCAGATGGCATTCCCGCGATAGTACTCAAAAATTGTGCTAGCGAACTCACCCCAACTTTCGCAAAATTATTCAATTTATCTTATAGGCAAGGAGTATATCCATCATCATGGAAGTCTGCCGCAGTACAACCCATTCCAAAGAAAGGAAAAAAGACAGATCCGTTAAACTATAGACCAATTGCTCTACTTCCGGTGATATCAAAAGTAATGGAAAGAGTTGTGAACAATCACCTAACCAAGTACTTGGAAAAATACAAAATTATCAACGACAAGCAATACGGATTTCGAAAATATAGGTCAACTGGCGATTTACTTACATACGTCACTCACTTATGGCAAAAAGCGATTGAGTTGCGAGGTGAAACAAGAACAATTGCCTTAGATATATCTAAAGCATTTGATAAAGTCTGGCATGAAAATCTGCTCAACAAGCTCAAAGCAACGGGATTGTCGCCGAGACTTTGCACTTGGTTTGAAAGTTACCTTAAGGATAGATCCATTTATGTTGCACTGGATGGCCGGAACTCCAACTCTTACCAAATAAATGCTGGTGTGCCACAGGGAGCAATCCTTTCGCCAACATTTTTTCTGATTTACATAAATGACCTCATAGATAAAACAGTACAGTGATGGCAATGTAGTCTCCTCAGTCATACCACCCACTCAGTGTCTATCCGCACGTGAATTCCATCATCTTAGGCTAACTCAAATATCGCAGATAAATAACGACCTGGAGATAATATAGGACTGGGGCAACAAAAACCTTGTACAGTTCAACGCGCAGAAAACCCAAGCAGCCCTGTTTTCAAAAAAGACCAGCACCGGTGAGCCAAACATCATGCTATCTGGAAGTGCTGTCACATTGCAGAGCCAGTTGAACATCTTAGGAGTCACTGCAGAGACCAACATGTCTTGGCACAGTCACGTGGCAGATATAGCTAAAAGGGCGTCCCAAAAGCTTGGGGTGCTATTTCGTACAAGACATCTGTATACACCAAGCCAACTGCTGACACTCTACAAAGCCCAGATTCGACCAACTATGGAGTACTGCTCACATATATGGAGTGCGGCACCCAAACATACCTTAATGCTTTTGAACACCGTGCAAAAGCGAGCTATCAAGCTGATTAATGACCCCGCACTTACCCGTAGCTTGGATAGTCTCGAACATCGAAGAACTGTGGGCGATCTCTCTCTCTTCTACAGGTATTATCACGGAAAATGCTCTAAAGAGTTGGCACGTATGATCCCCCCGGGAGTAGCACCTACTAGGCGAACACGTCAAACAGACGGTAACCATCAATTTACTGTCAAAATAGAGGCACCAAGAACCTCATTATATCAGAATTCATATCTCTGGAGAACAGCATCGCTGTGGAATAAACTCCCTGCGACAGTTTTCCCTGCAGGTTACAACCTGAACCGTTTCAAAACCAACACACCAACATTTCCGCGCACTTGCCGTTTGTCGAGCGTGATAGGAATCTCCGTGCGAGTGCGCATACCCGTAAAAAAAAAAAAAAAAAAAGGTAACGGTATGACGTCATAACCACAATTTTGCGGCGTATTTACTAAGTTTTCCTTCATTTCATTTATTTAAGACAATTTCTCTGTCAAAGTTAAAGTGCCTCGCTACTTTGGCATTTTAATAGGCCACAATATTTTTGGTTAGGAAATATGTTCATTTTATGCCAAAGTCACAAAAGTCTAACTGCGTATGGCAAGGACTATATCTACCTACCTATCAAGTAAAGATTGAAAAAAATATATAATAAAAGCTATTCAGATCTCAGAGTATTGTTACAAATTTAAGTATTTAAATTTTATAGTTAGAATTTATTTAGGTTTAGTGTAGTATTAGGTTGACGTATTTTATGGTTGTATTCTTAATCTAGGTTTTAGTTGGGTTATCTGTGACAAACTGGTATGCGAAAGTCTAGAAAAGGGCGGGAATGATTGCGAATCGAACAAGGATGGAAGGGTTCTAGAATAGTAGGCAGCCCTCATATATAAGGCCGGACGTCGTGCATCAGTCAGTCAGTCACAGATAACATACTGAGTGGTCGTGAGATTAACACGAAGTTAATAGACCGATTATAGTGGTGAATTATTAGCAAGTTTAAGTGCGTGTTTTTGTACATAATTTGTGAAAATAAATTGACGTATCGTTTTCAACAATTTCGAGTTTTAATTGTCGTTGTGAACCCGTAACAATTGATGTCAGAAGTGAGATTAAAAGAAATAAATAGTGCAAAGACTATCCTTACACAGTACCACCGGCTAGGACAATTAAAAAGAAGAGCAGTAAGTGATTTTGCCAGAATATTCGGAACTGAATAGTGCAAAGACTACCCTTACATATTACCACCGGATAGGACAATTGGACAGAAAAACAGTAAGTGATTTTTCCAGAATATTCGAAGAAGTTCGATATTGTTTTATTCAAAAACTAAAAGAGATATTTAAGAACCGACTTCGACATTAACTTTACAGTCCAAAAATTGATAATTAGAGAGATTTTCTAGAATATTCTATAACATTCTACGACGTTCTATTCTAAAACTAGAAGAGATATACAAATACCGACTTCGACATTAGATTAGTAATTTTAAAAGTAAGAATCAGAAAGAATTTCTAGAACATTCCATCACTTTCTACGACGCTCTATTCGAAAACCAGAAGAAATATCCAAAAAGAGACTTCGACATTAGCTTAGTAATTTCAAAAGTAAGAACTAAAAAGAATTTCTAGAAGATTCCATAACATTCTACGACGTTCTATTCAAAAACTAGAAGAGATAATCAAAAAGTGACTTCTACATTTGCCTAGTAGCAGAAAGAGTAGCATTTACCAGTATATTCCAGAACATTCCATTAGGTTCTATTTAAGAATTGGAAGAGATATTGAAAAACCGACTTCGACATTCGCTTTATAGCCCTAAATTAGACGTTTTAAGTGATTTATCAGGAAGTTGATGCTTACTAGACAAAGATCGGCCAAGATGGAAGATTTAACTAAAATGATGCAGGCTCTAGCAGCTCAAGTAGCTCAAAACCAGGGCGATATGAAACACACCATGGATGACATGAAGCAGACCATGGAACAAAACCAGAACGATATGAGACAGACCATTGCACAAAACCAAAACGATATGAGACGGACATTTGAAGAAAGATTAGATGGTATGCAAGAAAACTTCGACCAAATAAAGAGCAACTCCGGACAGCTGAGAGGAGAATTTAAGGTAGCAACAGAAGGTCTTAAGGAAGAAATAACTCAAAGAATGCAGAATGTAGAAGAAAAGGTGCAAAACAAATTGCAGAATGTTGAAGAAAAAGTGGAGACCAAACTACAGAATGTTAGGGAAGAAGTTTTTCAAACCATGGAAGAAAAATTCCAGGACATGTCAAAGCAGTTTATACAGCTTCAGAAAGAACACAACAAAATAAAAACTCAGGGATATGTTGTGAATTCCAACCAAAACATTAAGCCTCCAAATTTTGATGGTACGTCTTCCTGGTCTACCTACAAACAACAATTTGAAGCTGCCGCCGCTGCAAATAGTTGGAACGATGACGAAAAAGCTAGAGCTTTGTTAGTAGCTCTACGAGAACCTGCTCTTGGACTTTTACGGTCTATTCCAGCGGAACAAAAACAGAGTTACAATGCTTTAGTGGCAGCTTTAGAAAGAAGATATGGAGATGAACATTTACGAAATTTGCATTGGTCAGAATTAAATATTCGCCAACAAAGAGCAGGGGAGTCATTACAAGAGTATGAAGCGGATATCAGGAGGCTGATGTACTTGGCTTACCCAGATATGCCAGAAAATTACAGAGATCACTTTACGGTAGATCGCTTTATTAACGGCTTGCGAGACACGGACTTAGCAAAGTTACTTCGTCGAGAACGCTTCCATAACAGCAGTGAAGTGTTGATTCGAGCCCTTGAAATTGAATCATCAAATAATATCTCCAGGCCAAAAGTAAGAGCTGTTTCAATTCAGGAGGGAGAAGAAATGAGCACTGGAGAGGAGGTCAACTTAAAAACGCTAAACCAACTGTTTCAGTCACTGATAGAGAAGATTGATTCTTTGAAAGAAAGTAGACGATCCCCTCCAAATGTAAAGTGTTTCAGATGCGGACGTACAGTCATATTCAACGCGATTGTCGTGTCCAAATGAGGTCTCGCTCACCATCTACTGGGACAGAGTACCGAAGAAGAGATCAGGAAAACTAAAACTAGTCAACGCAGAGGGGCGGGTGTTGGCTAATGGGAATTTAGCCCCCAAAATTTACTCTATCAAGAGCTTAAAACATACTGCTGACAGTCTTAACATCGACGGACTTATTAATGGAAGAAAAGTTAATATAACAGTAGACACTGGTGCTGCCATATCATTGCTTAAGTTCAAAATTGCAACGAGATATAAAATTCGACCAACAGAAAAGAAAATAACACTTAAGACTGTGACTGGAGAATCCGCCGACGTGTTGGGGCAGACAGATATAGACCTACAGCTGGGAAGATTGAAGATGCGCCACACTGTATTGGTTGCAGAAATAGAAGACGAATTTATTTTGGGAATGGACTTGATAAGTAAACATGGATTTGCGTTTGATAATAAACTTAATACCCTAAGATTTGGGAATGAAGAGTTCATTTTGTCAAATAGTCACTTCAATAAAGAACCAATAAAGGTCGTGGCAGTATGCACAACAAGACTAGTCGGTAACAGTGAGACCATAATTTTTGGGAGGCTGGAAAGTAAAACATCAAGCTGCGTCGGACTCATAAGCCAACAAAACACACCCAACACCTACCTCGTTGCAAAATCACTAGTTAAAACCGATAAAGACATCCCGATTAGAGTCGCCAATATTTTCCCAAATAGTGTCAAAATTAATAAGGGGGAGGTGGTAGCATTATTTGAACCAGTACAGAAAGTAACAAGATGTGAAGAGCTAACTTCCGAGGATACAAGCAAGTTACCAATGGAGGTACTTCAGCAATTTGAGTCAACTTGGCAACATCTCACTCCAGAAGAATATAGTAAAGCGAGAGAGTTTATAGAAGAACAAAGTAATATCTTCGAAACTAGGAGTAGTTCGGGACGCACAAACCTTATTCACCATGCTATCAACACTGGCGATGCCCAACCGATAAGACAACCCCCAAGAAGACTACCAATGGCCAAGCAAGAAGAAGTTCACAATCTCATTAATAAAATGCTCAGCGACGGTGTTATTGAAGAGTCATCAAGTCCTTGGTCATCTCCTGTGGTGTTGGTCACTAAAAAAGATGGAAGTACTAGATTTTGTGTCGACTACAGGAAACTTAACGATGTGACCACTGCCAAGAATAGACGACACATTAACAACGTTGGCAGGATCATATTGGTTTTCTACTCTTGACCTGAAAAGTGGGTATTGGCAAGTAGGAATCTTTGAAAGAGATAAAGAGAAGACTGCATTCTCTGCTGGAAGTGGACTTTATCAGTTTAATGTGATGCCATTTGGCCTGTGCAATGCCCCAGCTACATTTGAAAGACTAATGGAAGTCGTTCTACGAGGCCTTACTTGGAAAACCTGCCTAGTCTATTTGGATGATGTCATAGTAATGGGGAAATCATTTCAAGAACATCTAGATAATTTACGAGAAGTATTCTCAAGAATCAGGAACGCAAATCTTAAATTAAACTCAAAGAAATGTTTTCTGTTCCAAGAAAAAGTTGAGTTCCTGGGTCACGTCGTTTCCCGAGAAGGCATCCATACCGATGAAAAGAAGCTACAAGCAATAAAAGAATGGCCTCAACCTCGTGACAAACATGAATTGAGAAGTTTTTTGGGTCTGTGTACATACTACAGACGATTTGTAGAAGGATTCGCCAAAATAGCGTCTCCGTTACATAGACTTACAGAAGACAAAGCTTCTTACAAATGGAATACCGAATGTGACCAAGCATTTAGAAGACTAAAAGCAGCATTATGTTCTAGTCCGATTCTTGCATATCCCATTCCAAAAGGAAAATTCATATTAGATACTGATGCGAGCAACGATGGCATAGGAGCAGTACTCTCCCAAGTACAAGATGGAGAAGAACGGGTCATCGAATTTTTCAGCAAGAAATTATCCAAACCAGAGAGAAATTATTGTGTTACTAGAAAGGAGCTCCTAGCCATAGTTAAATCCGTAGATCACTTTCATAAATATCTCTACGGACAAGAGTTTCTAATTAGAACGGATCATGCTGCGTTACAGTGGCTCATGAAAATGAAACAACCTGAGGGGCAAGTCGCGAGATGGATAGAAAAGCTACAACAATACCATTATCAAATTAAGCACCGAGCAGGAAGGGTGCATAATAATGCAGATGCATTGTCCAGAAGACCTTGCCCCGAGGATTGTAAACATTGCAGGAAAATTGACCAGAAAGAAGGAATTACCTACGTGCGCCAGATAAAGTTAGAACCAGATGAAAAATGGATGTCGGCTTCGATTAGAACCACACAACTTAATGACAAAGATGTAGGACCTATCTTGCGATTGAAAGAAGAGAACAAGCCACGACCATCATGGCAAGATATCGCAAACCAAGGGGTGATACTCAAATCACTGTGGGCACAATGGGATTCACTGATAGTAGAGGAAAACATCCTTAAACGTGCCTGGGAAAGTGCCGATGGCCTTACTGTGGTTAATCAAGTAGTGGTTCCTAGGAGCATGGTAGACAATATAATGGCCGAATGCCATGGTGGAAAATCAGGCGCGCACCTAGGCATAAATAAAACCATGGACAAAATTCGAAACCGATTTTATTGGGTCAATTACTTTCAAGATGTGAAAAACTGGTGCCGCCGATGTTCGACTTGTGCAGCCAGCCAAGGTCCCAAAACAAGGTCCAGAGGTCAAATGAAACAATATAACGTAGGTCTACCATTCGAACGCATTGCTATTGATGTGGCCGGACCATTTCCAGAAACTATAAAAGGCAACAAATACATCCTTGTTGTCATGGATTACTTTAGCAAATGGCCAGAAGTTTTTGCTTTGCCTAACCAAGAGGCCACTACAGTTGCGGAAGTTCTGGTAAATGATGTTTTCAGCCGATTTGGCATTCCTTTGGAACTACATTCAGATCAAGGAAGAAACTTTGAATCAAAGCTGTTCCAGAATCTCTGTGACCTTTTAGGAATACATAAAACACGGACTACGGCTTTACATCCGCAGTCAGATGGCATGGTTGAAAGATTTAATAAAACAATAGAAGAACATCTGTGCAAAGTTGTTGATGAGCACCAAACAGATTGGGACCAATATATTCCATTGTTTTTGATGGCCTATAGAACCGCCATTCACAATACGACAGGAGCTACTCCATCTAGTATCCTGTTTGGTAGAGAACTGCGTTTACCATTTGATATCATGTTTGGTTCACCTGAAGAAGAACACTTAGAGATTAATGACTATGTCGAACGTTTAAGGCAAAAGCTGCACTATATCCATGAAGTGGTTAGAGAGCGAATAGAAATAGCCAGTGACCGCATGAAAGCGAGATATGACCTGAAAGCAAACTCTTCAGGGTTCAAAGAGAATGATCAAGTCTGGCTATACAATCCTCAACGCAAGAAAGGAAGATCACCTAAGTTGACACCACCATGGGAAGGGCCTTATAAAGTTGTTAAGAGAATTAATGATGTAGTCTACCGAATCCAGAAAAGCCCGAAGTCCAAGATGAAAGTTGTTCATCTAGACAGACTAAAACCTTACCTGGGAAATGTTGATCGAGGCGATCAAACCTGAAGAGGAGGATAGTGTTACAAATTTAAGTATTTAAATTTTATAGTTAGAATTTATTTAGGTTTAGTGTAGTATTAGGTTGACGTATTTTATGGTTGTATTCTTAATCTAGGTTTTAGTTGCGTTATCTGTGACAAACTGGTATGCGAAAGTCTAGAAAAGGGCTGGAATGATTGCGAATCGAACAAGGATGGAAGGGTTCTAGAATAGTAGGCAGCCCTCATATATAAGGCCGGACGTCGTGCATCAGTCAGTCCGTCACAGATAACATACTGAGTGGTCGTGAGATTAACAGGAAGTTAATAGACCGATTATAGTGGTGAATTATTAGCAAGTTTAAGTGCGTGTTTTTGTACATAATTTGTGAAAATAAATTGACGTATCGTTTTCAACAATTGCGAGTTTTAATTGTCGTTGTGAACCCGTAACAGTATAATCAAATATATATATAAATTACCTAACCCTAGTTCGCGCGCCGTAACCATCTTTTCTTGAAACATTTCAGCCGATATTTGACCTACCTAAAACTCTACTTCGGAATGAGCTACGAATCTCAAACTTGGCACAGTCGTAGATCTCCATGAAGTTAACAACCCCTCCAAGTTTCATGGAATTCCATAAAGTAGTAAAGTAGTTACGAAATTTCAAAAAACGTCGAACTCGCCATTCACTCACTTACGCACTCACTCATGTATAGATCATCAATATTCTACTGTACTTCCAGACATGATACAAAGCTGAAATTTAGCAGACTGATAGAAATTATGACAAAACCCCTGAAAAAAACCTCAAAATTTTAATTTACTCCCCTCCCCTATACATTTAAAAATATGTAAAAGATGCATCGCCCACTTCCAGAAATGCTAGTGAGTTGAGCTTCGGCATACTGATAGGAACTATGATAAAACTATAGGAAAAAATTAAAACACCCCAATATTCTAATTTACTTCCTTCCCCTATAAATGTAAAGTTATGTAAAAGTAACACTGCTCATTTCCAGAAACGCTAGAGAGCTGAACTTTTTAAGACTGAAGGACAATATGATAAAAGTATATGAAAAAATTTTAAAACACCAACATTTTAATTAACTTCCCTCTCCTATAAATGTAAATTTATATAAAACTAACATTGCCCACTTCCAGAAACGCTAGAGAGCTGAGCATTGGAATGCTGATAGAAATTATGATAAAACCATGGGAAAAAATTAAAAAACCTCAAAAATGTGAGTAAGGCATCGCAAAGGCAGTCCAATATTTTCATTTACTCTCCTCCCCTATAAAAGTAAAGTTATGTAAATGTAACATTACCCACTTTCATAAACGCTAGAGAGCTGAGCTTTGGAAGACTGATAGGAACTTCGATAAAACCATGGAAAAAATTAAAAAACCTCAAAAATGTGAGTAAGGCATCGCAAAATTTTTTGTATAATATTCCGCATATTTTACTACTTTAAAAATTAAGTATTATCCAATTCCTTTAAAAAAGAAGTGAAATCATAACAAAAACATTTCATGTAAAAATAAGCCAAGTACGCGAAAATGGCATTCCGTAAAAAGAATTGAGATAAAAGTAAAGCCAAGTTCTCCAATACAAATTTTAAAACTTGGCTATTACGGCTGTAAATGACTCTTAGGGCCGGTTTATCAATGGAGGGTTACCCCTCGAGTTAGAGATAGCCCTGGGTTAAAGTTGTCAAAAGTGTTTATCCATCCAAGGTTAAATGCAAACTCGAGGGTTAACCCTAGGCTAACTTGACCCGCGCTCGAACGGCAGGGTAGCGTATTTAGCTCTGGGTTAACGTCAAAATTTCCAATTATTTTGAAGTGTTTTGTTTTTTGTTTTGGTTGATTTTTCTCAAAAGCATAACATTCAACTTGTATACTTCAATTTTAGTGTTAAATAGGATGCTCCGAAAATTTTAAAACACCAGCGGTGATACTTTTTATGGTGTGAGGCTGAGATGACGGAATTCTCCACAGACATGGACATTTTTGCCATGGGAGCAGTCTACCAAGCAAGCCAAAAATAAATATTCTTTTTTCTATGAGCAAGATCATGTTTAATAGAAAAGCACCCAATAAATATCCCACCTGCCAACTAGAGCTGTACCTTATATGTGTAGGTACCGAGTCACAATATAGACCCACTGGCGGTCGCAGCGGAAGGGCTGCAAGGCCCACTCACATATGTCTTCCTCAATATGTGTACCAGTTTTATTATAATTACTAATTTATGTATATAATTTTAAAACTTTTAATATATATTTAAAAATGCAAAATAAAAAGTGAATGTATATTTTACACACTGAGTTTTTTAAATTTTTATTTGGCGGCCCCTGAAAAATGACTATTAAGTTCTTTTGTTATACAACAGCATTTTAGGAATCAGAAATAATCAACAATTAAGTTTATATATATAGTACGTAACATCAAAATAAAATACTTAAATTATTGCAACATGCTAGAGCACTTTTATATTTCAAAAAATATGCTACAGAATAAATAATATATCACATCAAGGTTTTTAAACACTTTTTGGTCACCCAGGAAGCCTCTGCTTGCTCTGCACAGGGGGGTGTCAGTCATTCCGGGATAACATGTTGATGTGTCAGAAACTAGTACCATTATTTCTTGTTGATGTGCCTTATTGATATTTCTTTATTAAAATGTAGAAGTTTGTTTGGTTTCCTTGTAAAGACATGACCTGTAACAAAAATAAAATAGGTGTATTAGTTTAAAAATAAACTTAAAAATGCAGAATTATGAAAGACACATAACTTATTTTATCTCTTAAATTATCTAGCTTTAATAGGTAGATAGGTACCTATAGATGCATTTTTATTTTAGACTATAGTTAGTAGTTGGAAGTAGTAGTGGGTTTATGGGGGTTCTAGGGCACTTTGGGGGGGGGGGGGGGAGGGGGGGGGCAGGGCCTTATTCGACGACCCCTAAAATCAGTCAAATTTACTAAAAACGAGTGAACCGTAGCAAAAATTGAACGAAAAAATCGAGTGAACCGAAGCAATCGATCTCTAAAATCAGTCAAAAATCGAGTGAACCGAAGCAATCGATCTCTAAAATCAGTCAAATTTACTAAAAACGAGTGAACCGTAGCAAAAATTGAACGAAAAAATCGAGTGAAACGAAGCAATCGATCTCTAAAATCAGTCAAAAATCGAGTGAACCGAAGCAATCGATCTCTAAAATCAGTCAAATTTATTAAAAACGAGCGAACCGTAGCAAAAATTGAATGAAAAAATCGAGTGAACCGAAGCAATCGATCTCTAAAATCAGTCACATTTACTAAAAACGAGTGAACCGTAGCAAAAATTGAACGAAAAAATCGAGCAAACCGTAGCTGTCGCGCTATTTGGCGACTTCTAAAATCAGTCAATTTTACGAGAATCGAGCGAACTGAAGCAAAAATTGAAGAAAAAAATCGAGCAAACCGAAGCTGTCGCGTATTCGACGACCTCTAAAATCAGTCAAATTTACAAAAATCGAGCAAACCGAAGGAAAAATTTATTGAAAATGTGTTACTATAGTCAAAATAATAAAAAGTCCTAGCCCAAGTAAACTCTTGTGTTTTTTAGACGATATTGAGAAAAAGCAACGAACCGCGTGTTACCCTTGCATCAAATTAAGCTAACCGCGTGCCACTATAGTTGAAATTATAAAAAAGCATAAAAAACTTATAAACTAACCGCGTGTTAGCATAAATATCAATGTAGAAATGTGACTAACCACGTAGTGAAAAATATAAAAATGGTTAAAAAAAAATAAAAAAAGTAATTTGTTCTTTGAAAAAAAAGGAGGGGAAAAAAATGAAGCAAACAAAATCTTAAATATTTAATTTTTTAAAAGTAAGTACATAAAAATCTTAATCTATTTTTCTAAATTCTAAAGATGGAATTTGTCCAAACGACGTGTTCACATGGCCTTCATAAATCAGGATATATTTGTTCGTTTTAAATTCTTCTCTATAGGGTTCTACTTCAAGCGATATGCGTGTCGGTAGGTAAACATCAAAGCTACAGTTCTCCAAAACAGCAATAATGGAGCGGCCGAACGCAACTTTGATGGATCTCAGATGATTTATAATGTATTCTTTACCAATTTCCAACTCTGATATGCGTTTTGTCTGCCGCAGTTCAAATTTAGCTACAGCGTTTAATCTGGCTAAATCCATTTCGAAATGTAGAATGTGGACTTGGAGCAAACCACTCACCTAAAGTATATCTCTTTTCAAAATCCATGAGTTGTGTGACTTGTCCATTCCAAGCCATTTAACATAAACCTTGTCACCTTTTCGTCTTAATACCTTTTCAACGAGGTAAACATCGGGATATTTGATCAGTTGTAATTCTTCAGTATAAAATCCACCCCTAATTTCGGAATTCTGTTGGTCTTCAAGCAGGTATGTAATGGGATTCGTCTGAATTACTTTTCTAATTCGAAAAACCTCATTGGACCAGTTGGGTGTATAACCCTTTGTAAAGGCCTGTCTCTCTTTGCTGATACGGACATAGTCTCCAACTTTAAATTTTATTGATTTTGGATCTGGAAATTTTATTGGTGGATAGGACGTTCTTAAAATATATTTCTCATTTTTGTTAGACACTTTGCTGGGGGCCACACCCGTTGTCGAATGCACAGTGGTGTTGTACTTGTTTACAATTTCATCCAAAATATTTATCCAGTTGTAGTTGCCTTGCACACTAAATTTTTTCCACATTAAATTCTTTAGCGTGCGATTTACCCTTTCAACAATTGAGGCTTTCATATTGGAAAAAGTGTGATAATGATTGATATTATAATCTTTTATGAGTTTTTGAAAATCTTTATTAAAAAATTCCTTGCCCCTATCCGTATGTAAGTTTTTTAGCGTTGATGGCGCTTCTTCCAAAATGGATTTCATCGCCCGAAATACATCTGCAGAGGTTTTATTTTTCAAAGGACGTGCCCATACAAACTCTCTCTCTCCTATTTGTTCGTTCATATGGAATCATGGAAATCAAATCAGCCTTCCATAAATCATTCAATCCCTTGATGTTAACTTTTCGACGAAAATATTTTTTTCGAGCTGTTTTATGCAGTTCATTTACCACAATTTCTTTCAAAGACATCTTGAAGGCAAGTGAAGAAATTATGATTGTATTGGATACTTAAGTAGTATAGTAGCACTAAAATCAGTGGATGAAGTTGCTGCTTCTCTCTCAAACGAAATTTTATCATTTTGTTTCAATTTTATATCTTCCACATTTGTTGAATCATAATATTTTACATTTTCGAGCTTGTCTTCAACGACCATAATCGTGGTATTGGGGTGAAATTTTGCAAATTCAATTTGTGCTTCTCTCAAGGGCCTGGTATAATAAACACTTTTTAACGAAAATATAAAAAATTTATTTTCTTGCTCCATATGTTTTCCCACAAAATCTAGCGGTAAATACCCATAAAATGTTTTATTTTCTTGCTTCAAATTAGATATTTTTTGTTCCATATTTTGTACTTTAAATGCAATGTCATCTTTAAATTTTTTATACTTTGTGTGAGTTGGATCTCTTTTGACGATACACTATTTTGTAAATTTTCTTGTAGTTTAGTAATTTTTTTCATCTTGATTGTTGACAATTATTTCAAACTCGGAAAGTTTTTTGATTGTTTGTTTATTACTATCTTTACAAGCAGTTTTCAATTGCGAATGTTTATCTCTAATCTCATCTGTGCTTACAGTCAAAAGTGATTTTACAGGTTTTAAATCATCTTGAAATGTTTTTAACTTTTCACTTAAAGCGCTAACATCTTGATCTATTTTATACTTTGCAATTTCCAGTTTTTCATCAAAGTTGCCATCATATAATTTAAGACTCGCCCTCCATAATGTATCATACTGTATCTCCAAGTTTTTAACTTGTTCGATGTAGCCACTAATCGATTTATTTAATTTTGTTATTGTTTCGTTGTTGTGTGCAATCTGATCTTTAATTTTACGTTCGAGATAATCGATTGTTGGAAATTTTTCATGAAAATTTTTCTCAAGTTGATCTTGTTGTGCTTTTAATTTTATTTTAACAGTCTTTAAAAATTTTGAATTTAAAGACTCCTCATCAATTTTTGGTATATTTTCAAGCTGGGTTTTTAACATGAAAATATCACGTTCTAGTTCACCATATTTTTTTTGCACATCTGGACTTGTTTCTGAAACGTTTCTAATTGAAATTTCATTTACTTTTTGACTTAGTTTATTAACATTTTCCATTAAACCTGAGCTTGTTTCAAGACATTTTTTAATTTGTTGATTAAAACTTTCAATATGTAATTGATTTTGATCGTTAATAATTTCTTGAAACTGTTTTTTAATACTGGTTTCTAAATTTTTTAGGGCACCAGTTGAAATTTTGTCGAGATCTGAAAGCTGTGTTTTTAATGTAGCAAGTTCGGTTTCGAATTGATTTATTTTATCCTTTTCCAAACCATCGTTTGATAAAACCTGCTTGCATTTCAAACCAAGTTCATCCACAACTTGTTGTAAATCAGAATTTGTTTGCAAATTTTTTTAAACTTTGTCATCTAGCTCTTTAAATTCCAAATGCTTCGTGTTCTTGGTAGTTGCAATTTGTTGAATATCACCATTAATTTTGTCTTGAAAATTTTTAAAACTACTTTTAAGAGTATTAAATTTTGAAAGGAAAACTGTAAAATTTTGTCCATAACTCTCTAATTCCGTTTTGTTTCCATTTTGAAAATTTTTAAGCTCACTTTCAAGAACATTTACTTCTCTTTTTAATAAAGTTATATCATTAGTAACATTATTTTGTTGACCAACAAGGTTTTGAAGGGATACTATTTTTTCAAAGTTCACATTGATTCGATTTTTGAAATCATCCACAATTTTATTCTGGTCTTTAAAAGTAGTATTTATTATATCTGCTTTAAGCTTTTTCTCCCTTTCCAACAAGTTGTCTTCTTTAACACAATTTTGTTGCACATTGCCCAACTTTTCATCGGTTAATTTAATTTTTTTTCGAATTTCTGACATTTCATAGTCGTTTGACACCATTCGTCTCTTTAAACCTTCAAAGTCAGAGCTTTGCGGTTGAAGTGTTTTCGAAACATTTGACAAAACTCTATTTTCCAAATCGCTCTGACTAATGTTGTATTGAATATTTTTACCTTTTCTCGAAACATGTCTCCAGAACTTGTCCACCGTCATGGTTGTAAAAAAACTAAATAAACTTATCTACCTGTATACATCTCTATTTATACAAAAATTTTACCCTCTCTAAGCTCTTCTAATATTAATTGTATTTCATTTGTGTGACCATCATTCCCGGCTGTTTGTGACGCTATCAAAAGTTTCAATCTTTCCACAATTTCATTTGGATCATCATAATATACATAGTCTATTTTATTGTTCGACAAGAGCATAGATCCACCTTTTTTCTGTAAAGTACTTGAAGTAGATTGTGCTCTAGGTCTTAAAGTTCTCGGAGGAAGTGGTTTATTAAAAGAAGCAAGTCTTTCCCGATTTTGTGGGGGAAGAATTTTCTTATTAATCAAATATGGTCTAATTATTTGATTCCATTTCGAAACTTTTGTACCTTGAATCTGATCCTGGGGGTCATAATTTCTACGGTAGGCATTGGATCTTGATAAAATATCCATATATTGATCTAAATCATCTTTCCTATAAGCCGCTGGCTCTTTTTTAAACAACAACTCATATAAACTAACAGTACCGGGGTAGGTTAAACCATTGACTGAAACATTTTTACCTTTAAAGTTTAGCTCAGATTTACCAATAAGAAACTTCTCATTCTCAACATCGTGATAGATTCCATAGGTATAATCGTGAACATCTTTAGTATCTCTCATTTGTTCGTCAATATACTTTCTGGTCAGCGGATCAAAATCTTTCAAGTACTCATCGTAAACAGGAAGTCTTGTTAAGTTTAATCTACTTTCATTTATTTCGTTAAGTGTTCTATCAATTTCTTTACTGGTATCACCATTGTTTTGAGCATCATTATCGTCGCTAACAAAAGTATCTTCTAAAAAACTGGGTATTGTAGGTGTCAACATTGGTTGAAATTTATACAAATTACTTCGAGCGGTAGAATTTAAGTCAATTGGACGATATGTAGTGTAGAGGAATCTCGAGTTGGGGTTTTTGGTTCCGATTTAATTGACATTTCATTTTTCACTTTTGATAAAAATTCTTCAAGAGGTTTAGTTATTGGTTTCAACTGCTTCTCTCGTTTAAACTCTGATTCAACGAGATCGGATTTTAAGGCTTGAAGTTTCTTTTTTATTGCCTTGCGGGTTTTAACAAGCTCCAAAGCTTTTCGTCTGTCCATCTTTGTTTTTAAATCAGTAATGATCAAAAGTTTGCAACTATCGATCGGTATCGACCGTTTTTAATATCGCTATCTTTGTCAACAACTAAAAAGCTATATTTGTCCTTCCAAAACAACGAACAAAGTTCTTTAAATGTTTGAAAAGACAAGTCTGTGCTCACATGGTCCTGATAAATGTGCTTTAAATTGGTAAGGTCTTGTTGAAAGATAACTAGTAAGCTTAGATTATCTCTGATAAGCTGCTTTGGTATATTGGAGTAAGTCTGAGTTAAATAAAAGCAGTCTGTATTTTTATGTCTCGAGAAGTAAAAATAATCGCGAATAATGCTTTGGCCACCACATACCATATCATCGAAAATAACTACAGAATTATCCTTAATTTTGTTTGGTGGAATAATGTTGTCTTCACTGTCATTCTCAAAATATCCAATTCCTTTAATGGGTTTTAAAAGATTTCTTAAATACTCATACTTGGGTTGATTTAAGGTTTTTGAATTAACATAAACATTTTCAAACCTTAATCCATTTAAATCTTCAAGTAAACTTATCATTACATTTGTTTTTCCCCCACCACTTGGTGCTACAATGACACAGCGTTTACAGCTACCTGGGAATAGTCTACCATGTTTTCGAAATTCCTCACTCGTATTATCGTAATTTTTCACTGGTAGAGTAAATTTTTGTTTTACAATTCGCATTGCGCAACCTTTTAAAAGCAACTAAATAATTTAGCATAAAGTATGCTTATATAAGAATTTTAGAACCAAATGCCCACAGTTGTAGGAGTTCCTTCCAAATTGGTGTTGTGTATGATTATAATGAATTTTGTTTAAACTACCATCAGTTTTGAAATACTTTTCAACTTCCAAGGGTGGTCTTAGGTTACCGTATGAATCAAAGTAGTAAATATCTGTTTTATTTTTATAAAACCCAACCCAATGACTACCTGTGTTCTTCTTGCTATCCAAATTGATTATAGCGCTTTCATGTTCTTTAATTTCCTTTGGTAATTCATCGCGCATAAACACTCCTCGGAAGTATGGAATGTGTTTTCCAAATTTTTCTAAATCAATGTTGGTCAAAGGTCTGTGAGGTAGTTTCTTTAGCAGTTTTTTGAATACGGTTTTCGATCAAACCACAACCAATCTTGTAAGGTTTCAAGTACAGATCTTTTCCGATAGCCACTTCTTCCATGGCTCTATTATGTCTTTTCTCCTCTTCCAATTTTTCTTTTGCTGCTTTGGCGTCATTGACAGCTTTCGCGATTCCTGCAGCACCACCGCTTAAAGCACCAAGAGCTGAGAGACTAGCAAATAGAGGTATCAATGGTATGAAGCCTCCTGTTTTAGGAATCGGAATAGTCCTTTGCTTCGGAAAACAACTTTTTTTCCGTTTAGCGAACGCAAAGCACTTTTAGCAGCTGTTTGTAAATTTTTAAATCTTTTTCCAACAATACTTTTGCGAGCTTGTTTTATCGCGTTGCTCAACGAGATCTTTACCACCAATTCGTGAAGGTTTATTTTTCTTGATCTTTTTGTTTTGTTGTCGATTTCTCTTTAAACCCATTCCAAACTTACTTTTGACTTTCATAATTCCTGTAACTCCTGCAGCAGCCAATTTTTCACCAAAGCTAGCGTCGGATGCTGTTATTCGTTGTGCTGCTTTTGATGCAAGAATCTTATCAGCCTGGGGTCTGCTTGGTAGATCTGACTTTTGTGAGTAGGCAATGTCGTGTTCTTTGCACGCCTCGTCCAAAGGATTAATACCCTTATCTTTACGTGCTAATCTTTTCTTTAGCTTTGTTCCAGGACCACAGTAATTATATTTGGTAAATGTACTTCAAAAGGTAGTTTATTAACTAAGGTATTTACCAAACCACGACCACCCTTCTTTTGTGTTTTATGTTTTTTCCCAGCTGAGACACCACGACAACGACGATCTTTCTTGTCACAAGTCATTGTTAATACTAAAGTCATTATCGTTGGTTTGAACTTATATATATATATATATATACTCAGCCGCGACACGCTTACAATCAGTCTTTAGACATGTCTTTTATAATAACTTTGTCTGGGAATTCACCCACTTTAAAAGCCAATTTTAATCCTCCACTTGATTTGCATGATGCTGAGTACGAAGTAAGTCTTATTAATTTTGAAACGTTTAACGCTATTCCAAACATTGATAAGAGAAACAACAAATTTACTGTTGGAAAGCAAACAATAGAAATTCCTTCTGGAGCATATGAACTGCCGGATATCGAAGAATATTTAAAGACACAACTGCAACAGCATGGGATTACTTTATCTCTAATACCAAATGTCAACACTTTGCGTTGTCATATGAAATGCAGTGAAAATATCGAATTTACCAGTGAAACAATTGGTAGTATTTTAGGATTTGAAGATGGATCGTACGAAGGCAATAAATTGCATACTTCGCAAAAGACTACAGAGATTATTAGAGTTAATTCAATATTGATAAATTGTAACATTGCAAATGGATCATATTTCAATGGAGAGCCCACTCATACAATATATGTATTTTTCCCTTTAGCACCAGTCGGATATAAAATTGTTGAAGCACCCCAGAATCTCATCTACTTCCCAGTCAACGTAAAAACGTTAAGTAACATAACCGTATGGGTTAGGGACCAAAACAATGAATTGATCAATTTTAGTGGAGAGACTATCACCCTCAGATTGCATATAAAAAGGCAGTGGACGCCATTATAAAATCATTATTTAAACTGTCGCGTAATAGAAAGCATGGTGCTAAAGTATTTAAGTCAAAACAGTTTTAACTCCCACCAACATACCCACGCAAAAAAATCGTATAAAAGAAAGAAAAAAACCAATTCATTAGTTAGTCTTACACCGGCTTCAAAACAGTTAACAAATACCAACCGCGCTTTCCTGAGATCACTTGGTTTAAAACTAAGGAGACAATGAATTTTTTAAATGTGACAGATAAAATTATTGAGGATAACTCGGTCATAAGATACGAGACCTATTCCTACGATCCATTTTCACCCAACAAATTAAACAACATTGACGAAATTAAAATTGTTATACCAGATGTTGAAGCCTACACTTTGCCATGTGAGAGTTATCTATACATTGAAGGACAGCTAACCAATGATGGAAAATTTTCG
This sequence comes from Aspidapion aeneum, assembly GCA_963576565.1. Taxonomy (NCBI): domain Eukaryota; kingdom Metazoa; phylum Arthropoda; class Insecta; order Coleoptera; family Brentidae; genus Aspidapion; species Aspidapion aeneum. The sequence continues at coordinate 74,121,094 of OY755041.1, read as the reverse complement.
GAAAACATGAAATTTAGCAACAACCCAATTGCGTTTATGTTTAAAGAAATAAGATACGACTTGAATGATGTCACTGTCGATTTTGTAAGAGATGTGGGTACTACCACCTTGCTTAAAGGATATTGTTCGCTAAGCAATGGCGAAAGCAAAAAACTGCGAAATGCAGGTTGGTTCCCAAACATTAAATTCAATGAAGCCAGCATATCCATTGAGAAATTTGCTTGGATTTTTTGAAGATTATAGAAAAATTATCTTAAATTCAAAGCAACAGTTAACTTTGATACGATCCAATTCAGATAACAATTGTATAAAAAATGATATTGCTGGTGAAAAAGTAAAAATTTTACTAACAACCATGCGATGGATGATGCCACATGTAACAACAAATATCCCCACCGAACTGACATTATCAAAGATTGTAAACAAAGGTACAGAGATCCCAATTAATTTTCGACGATGGGAACTGGTAGAGTAACCCGAACTTATGCAAACAACTCGACACAATTGGCAAATAAAAACATCTGTAAAGGCAGAAGCTGCCCGACACGTAATAATTGGATTTCAAACTAATAGAGAAGATCAAACAGGAGCAGGAAATATTCATGTTTACTTGAATGGAGAGAGATATCCCTATAACGAGATCTTTTTGGATATTGATAAAAACCAGTTTGCATCGGCGTATGAAATGTATTCAAAATTTCAAAGTTCCTACTACGGAGTCCCTATCACTGATCCGCTATTTTCACCTTTAGAATACTTGGAGCTGGCGCCATTGCTGTATATTGATACAACCTTTCAGAGGGATACTGTGCAATCTTCCAACATTACCATGAGAATAACCTTTGAAACTCACAAAGACGTTCCAGCAAAAACAACCGCATTCTGTCTCGTGATATATGATAAAATGTTTTCCTACAACCCACTGACAAAAACTGTCAGACAGGTATAATTTTTTATATATAAGAGCAACAGTCGCAACAGTTTTTAGTGTTTACAATGCCATCACATAGTGTACGGCAAAAGTTGCAACAAGAGAGATATCATCGTCGTCTGGAAAAGCATTTAAACAATTTGCAACAGTTAAAAAAGATTTTGGAAATGTATGAAATTAAGCAGCAAGTTTTTAAATAGTTTAATCTGTTAAAACTAACAAAGGAATTTACAGACTGCAGACAAAAAACAAAAATTATAAATAAAATATATATATTTTTTTTTAATAAGCAAACTTTAATAGCGTCTGCGCACTGAATCACGCCCTCATTTTTATGACCTATATAAGGAGGAATCACTCCACGCCAGATTCATAATTAACCAGTAACAGTGAATAAGAAGATGTATTACAGTGACTCCAGTTGTACATACCAGTTTTGGTAGTGATTACTCTTCCGGATACCATTCCGGACCTGGCTTTGAAAATGATGTTGACAACAATACTTGGAACGCCCCCCAACTAATTTGTGAAAGCATACTTCGGTTGAATGATGGGTATAATATGCTTAGTACTGGACTACACGTTTCGCTGCTTGAAGAATTTACTCCAATTATTAAACTCGAGAATAGTGTTGATAAGAAATGGGTGTGCATAAACCCGCAAGAGTTGCCCGAGTTGATTAAAATTTTAAGAGATATTTACGAAAACTACTTTTTAAAAGGTCAACGCATACAATCTGAATGGAAATTTACTAAATTTTCCATATTACCTGATATTTTGGGAGAAGTGAAAGTTGTTAGATTTGCAAGAAATAATAAAAACATCATCTTGTTTCAAAATGACTTGGAAGAATTTTTATATTTGGAATCTTTTTTGCAGGACAAAATCCAAACACTTGTTAGAATAAACTTTAATGGTTTTTATAATCGATTTGTTAAAGTTGCGAGTACTCTGTGTTTTGATGAACATTATTCACATGTTTTCTTTGTTTTAAATAGTTTAGCAAAGTTAGTTGATAGTTTAGAAATATGTATTATAAAAGAGCTTTTATTTATTAACTCACAAAAAGTTGTAAATGATACTTTATATATTCGGAGCATTAATAAACATTTGCAATAAAAACAATGTTTTTTTTATTTATTAATCCCTTTATTATAGGTTTAAAATAAAAAATTACATTCTGTACAATTCCTTCCTTTAAACACTACATCCTTTAAATAACAGAAATTAAAATAAACAAATAAAAAAAAATGAGATACCCTACACCACTAAAAAGAAGACACATAAAAATAGTACAATTCAAATTTTTTCTACAAACTAAAAAAAATACATTAATTTAATCACTGATCAATGTCATAGTGTCCCCAAGGTAGCGTGCATGTCGTGTTCGGTATTAGGAATCTTTTATTATCGTGATGTGACAGGACGACTTTATTAATAATCTCTGTATAAACGACATGCATATCAGATCTAAAAGTGTTCATCTTTCGAAATATCATACCTTGTCTCTCTCTCACAACATTTATGTAATCCAGTTCTGTTAGGTTCTTGTTAATGACATATTTCTTAACACCTTTTGACTTTTTGGTTTCTTTCGAAAGAGATTTCACGTAATATGCCTTAGCACCGGTTCCTATGAACGTTTGAATTGGATCTCCAGCAAGTTCATCCTTCATTCTCCCCAATATAGAGAGATTTTTCGTTATATTATATTGGTTATTCTCATTATAGTTGGATGTATCAAAGTTTTGGGGATTTTCTTTGATAAATTTATAAAAATCGTCAGTAAAAACCTTAATTATTTGAGAATCTGTGTCGCAGTACATCATTGTCGCATTCGATCCAAATTCCTTCTTTATAACGTTATAGAAAAACTCATACATCACCGTTTTAGAAAGATCTAGAATACAGAAACCCAAATATATGGGTTTGTTATAGCAAATTTTTAATTTTTCCATCTGGATAGCAACAAGGTTTTCGGTAAAGATTGAGGAACTTTTTTAATTTGGTCTGCTCAATAAGGATCTTGCACCTTCCCTTCTTAAATAACTGTTCCAACTTGTTACAAGTTTGATGTCATTATATTTGTCTACATTTTCCATTGTTTTTCCAAAGACGGCATTGTTAAATAATTTGTATAAATCACGTTCAAAATTGCTCGGTATTTGTATCGATGTATTCTTTCAACCACTCTGATTGTTGAAACTCGATTATTCTGTAAATTTTGGTAATCTTTACACCATTTTGAACCGCCTGTTTTAAATTCCTGTAATGTATGATGTATTTGTTTTTATCATATAGATTTAAAATTAGTTTGGGAATTTTGGATTTTGATCCAGGTGGTATTATGTTCTCAGCTAAAAAGGGAAAATCGGCATGTTTGTCATGCAATTCTCTGGGATAGCATATATCCACTTCCAGAACATAACCTAATTCGTTGTTATCTGGTATATCGAGCACATTAAAACTTGAAGTTTCTTGTTCTTTTAACCATCTAAATCCTCCTGTTGGAAGAGTTTGAGACATGCTATGCCCGTATAGATTCGTTGCATCAAGATACATTATGTGGGAGGAGAGTTTATTTGGATCATATTCGGGTAGGTATTTGTTATTTGCATAGTGTAATCTCTCACTACACTGACTAATTCCACCCCTTATTCCTTTTTTAAAGAAATGGAGCATGTCGATGTCTGTAAGCAGCTCCAATTCGACTTTAGTCATTTTCAACATGCAGTCAAATGATAAGGATGGAAGAGTAAAGAATTGAGCAGGATCAAGCCTGTATGTATTTATCGATTTGCTCCTAAATTCTTCAAAAACATCGGTTAGTAACAAACAATCATTTAATAAATATAAGTCGGCATATTCACCCAAATTCTGACAGTTAAACACCTCCTACACTTTCTTTGCTCGCTCGTAATCATCATCAGATATATGTTCTTCTCTTAGATGATCATAAAATTGATCTTTTGTTGGCAGGTTTTTGTCCTCCAATTTATTTAGGTCTGTTAAATAACTGTAGGGAAAGACACCCTTTTGCCGCATTAAATCAAATTTTTCTTGGGTGTCAAAGTGTTTTCGTGTCTCTAAAAACATACTCGTATCCAATCCCTTGCTAAGAGTATCCAGCGAGCCTGCCAAAAATTTAAAGCTGTTTAGAAATCGCATTTTTAAATATTTGTTTACCATATTTCCCTCTGAGTCTTTATAACTGTCTACATAGAGTGATTTGGTGAATGAAATGTAATTTTCCTTGTTTTTCGCTATCACATCAATATTGTCTTCGTGGCAACACAGCTCCTTGATAAACATGTGACAGTCATAACCGCTTAGATTGTGGAAAAATATTGGTACGAATGATGGTATCTTATGTTGTAAGTTGCATATTGAGTGTGTGGCAAGATAGCGCTTTTTCCCTGTTATGTGACAATGATCAGTCACAATCTTTTCTTCTGCTGTAAAAGGTTCATCACAAATGCCACACGTTTTTGCTGATTGTTTTAAAAACTTTTCTTGTGTGGTCAAAGGTGTCATTGGAGTGATGTCTTTTAAGTATTTATTATACAGCTCTCTTAGGTCACACTCGAGCTTTTTATAAATTCTTGGGCGGCATCTGGTCCACGATATAGCTCAAATTTTGAAAGTGAATCGTCAAATGAACACTTTATTATATATGCAAATGCATATGGTTTATGTATAATATTTTTAGTTGTATATGATCTGTTGGGATCTGGTTCACAAACTTCCATTGGTTGCACAGTCTGCATAGACCAAGAATGGTATTTTTAATTGTTTTTCATAGCTATTAAACTTTAAAATATTTTCCTTAATCAATCTACCATATTTATCTTTCTTCCATTCAGTGGAAGGTGTTTTAACATAAACCTGGCCACAATCCTGTTGCTGATGACGTAGCAAATGTTGTGGAGTATAAAAGTGAATCAAACAACCATCACAAAAATAAAGTTTTGTATTGTATGATGTAATCTGACTTCTTACCAAACGTGAAAGGTCTTTTATCCAACAGTAGTGGGTTTTAACACCTTCAAATAGTAACAGCAAGTTGATATGCTTCTGAAGTCGGCGTCCAGAATAATGGAGTGGTCCCACAACTTCATATTTATTATTTTCGGATTGTTGCTCCAATCCATATACATTTATCGATATATCATTTAAAGTTTCAAATTTAGATATATCTTTTACTTGAACCGGCATTTCGATACCTGTAAAGTCCAGAACTGATGAATAATGGGGATATGATGTGGTTCTCTTGGAGCTTTCCTGAGCTGGATACAAAGCTGATGTGACTGCCCATGCAAAACAAGCATTATCGGTATTTTGAACATTCACTACAGCCTTTTTCTTTTCTATACTTTTCGGTAACTTGATATATGAGTTACCTTTGAGAGGTGTATACCTATTTATGTTGACTTCCAGGTGAAAAATCCTGTGCAAGGCCCAACCTGATCCACTCCCCTGGAATTCTGTACTTTGAGCCAGCATTTGATCCACAAACTTTTCATAAACAACAGACAGGTCCGAGCCTTCACATACTATCAGATTGGAAGTATTGAATGATTTTATTGAGCATATTTCTTTGATTGGATGCAAAAACTCTGCAAATAACTCCATATTAACCTTTACAGCACAATGTTCGTCGATTGATTTTTGTAATAACTGCAACACTTGGCTCTTCATCTCAGCAAAACATCTTTTATAATCCATTTCGGAATTCCGACAAAGTAATCTATAACTTGCCAACCTCGACTTAAAAGCAGTTTGTAAAATAAATACCTCATCAGACAATTGTTTACATGATTTATTCCGGTGTGCTTCACTGCGTTGATGTGCCATCAAATATCGTTTCTGGATATCGACATCACAGATTGTGCATAGCTCCATTTCGATATTAGAGCTCTTTTTTGATGTTGAAGGTAAATCAACACGATTTTTTAACTTACATTCCTTTTCCTGGTGTCGTCTTAAATGTTCTTGACGGGAAAAATTCTTTTCACATCTTTCACATCGATTTTCTATTTTTTGTTTCTTCGAAGGGCTATGGTCGGCGGTGGCTTCAACCTTACAATTATCTCGTTGATGACGTCTTAAACCTTTAAGATATGCAAAAGATTTGTTGCAAACAGTGCACAAATGCATTTTTATATACTAAATATAAAAAAACTTTCACTGGTCGTTTACCACTTTTAACAGTTTTAAATATGATGCAATTTGCACTGACTTTCGTTTAACCTACTTTAGTTTATATATAGTTATGTGTACAAGCAACTGTTCGCGGTCTGCCAATGAAGGTTCTCGAATACTTTCGAGCCCAAGCGCGCTGCAGTAGAACCGCGAGTCCGAATGACCTACGTAAAAATCAGGCCTCAGCCGGACATACAACCAAAACCTTAAAATTTTTTAAGTTTAATTATTCATTATTTTACAATCAGCTATTTAATCACAGTTTGTAAGTGTGTCTTTAACAGTTATTTATTTTACAATAGAACCACCGCATATAAGTATTAGGATTGCATCATAACGCAAAACAGTTGAAATGAAAATCCATTATGTATTGTAACCTTTTGATAGATTCTTTTGAATAAAGAAATTTTGAACTTTAAACTACTAACACAGAATATCAAGATTTCTATCTTAATCACACAATGTAGTATACAAACATAAGCTTCTTAACATTTAATAAACCATAACAATTCAAAGCTAATATTTAGACAACCTGTGTCGTGCTACTAGGGACAAATACATCGCGCAGCGCCATCTATTCACAGCATTCGAAAGATAGACATGTATTAATTGAAAGCAGCAACGCTAACGGCTAACGCCATCTCTTCACAGCACTCGAAAGCTAGATATTTCCATATTGAAAAATACCAATGCATAGTTTCAAATACAGATTTCTGTATTGAAAAGTACAAATGGATATTTTCGATCGCAGATTTCTGTAATTTTTATGTTATATTTACAGAAAACTGTATTATTATTACATTTTGCAAATGCATGAATTTGTTTATCAAACCTGACCTGTGTTGGTTATTTCGTTAAATTTTTGGTTCGGTTAGTCACATTTCTAAATTGATATTTATGCTAACACGCGGTTAGTCGCTTTTTTCACAATTTCATCTAAACTTTGGGATTTTCTATAATTTTTTTATGTTTTTTTATAATTTCAACTATAGTGGCACGCGGTTAGCTCAATTTGATGGAAGGGTAACACGCGGTTCGTTGCTTTTTCTCAATATCGTCTAAAAAACACAAGAGTTTACTTGGGCTAGGACTTTTTATTATTTTGACTATGGTAACACATTTTCAATAAATTTTTCCTTCGGTTTGCTCGATTTTTGTAAATTTGACTGATTTTAGAGGTCGTCGAATAGAGCGACAGCTTCGGTTTGCTCGATTTTTTTCTTCAATTTTTGCTTCAGTTCGCTCGTTTTTCGTAAAATTGACTGATTTTAGAAGTCGCCGAATAGCGCGACAGCTACGGTTTGCTCGATTTTTTCGTTCAATTTTTGCTACGGTTCGCTCGTTTTTAGTAAATGTGACTGATTTTAGAGATCGATTGCTTCGGTTCACTCGATTTTTTCGGTCAATTTTTGCTACGGTTCGCTCGTTTTTAATAAATTTGACTGATTTTAGAGGTCGCCGAATAGGGCGACAGCTACGGTTTGCTCGATTTTTTCATTCAATATTTGCTCACGTTCGCTCGTTTGCTTCGGTTCACTCGATTTTTTCGTTCAATTTTTGCTACGGTTCACTCGTTTTTAGTAAATTTGACTGATTTTAGGGGTCGTCGAATAGCGCGACAGCTTCGGTTCACTCGATTTTTTCATTCAATTTTTGCCACGGTTCGCTCGTTTTTTGTAAATTTGACTTATTTTAGGGGTCGTCGAATAAGGCCCTGCCCCCCCCCCCCCAAAGTGCACTAGAACCCCCATAAACCCACTACTGGAAGTTGGAACTACATGCTAATTTTAATGTAGCTAAATTATTTTCATCATACATATAGTAGATACTTACTGGCTAGAGTACAATAACTGAAGAAACTGAATAAGTTTTTTCCAAATAATATTTTTTAACAAAAAACCCGAAACCAACAATACAAAAAAACATATGATTATAACCACAAAATGTCAAAAATTTCACAGACTATTAAATAAGAAGGGAAACCTTAGATGGACGATTGTTACCAGCATTGCCAACCTGCGAGTTTCGGAGCTCTGGGTTAAAATCGCGTGGATAAACACTTTTCTCTTTAACTCGAGGGTTACCCCAAGGTCAGAGTTGGCCCAGGGCTAGCTAACACGAAGAGATACCCCGCCATTGATAAACCGGCCCTTAAGCACAGTGCTAAATTGAACATAAAGAAGATTGGCTGTAATAGCAAAGTTTGAAAAAAACATTTCCAAACTAGTAAGAACCTTTCATTTTGAAATTTGTATTGGAAAAACTAAGCTTCTAAGAGAAAAAGGTATAATATACTTTATTGTAGACAATAAAATTCCCTTTTCAACACGGCATAACTTATTAAAGTTAGACTAATAACAAGCTCTCCAGCGGCGTCCGTTAATTGAAGTAATTAAAAAAAGTTGAAAAAATACCTATGTTATTTCCAAGACTTATTTAATTTTTTTTAAAACTAATATCTACAGAAAACCGTGTATTACATTTTGGTATACTCACTAAAATTTCCTTTAAAATGACGTATAACATGATTAAATTGATTTTATAAATAAAACTTCAGGGGCATCCGTAAATTAAATTAATTTTGTAAAAACAGAAAATAGACCATTTTTGTTACAAGTTTTATCTAATTTTCTCAAAAACTAAGCTTAACATGAAAAAACTTGTTCTACACTTTTTTGTAGACAGAGAAATTTCCTTTTTAAAAATGTGAAACTCGGTGGGGTTTGACTTATAGCAAACTCTCCATCGACGTCCGTCAATGGGGGTGATTTCAACAAATCATTAAAAAAAACATGTTTTTCATACGTTTTATTCAGTTTTCTTAAAAACCAAGGTCTTTATCAAAAAATGTGTTTTATACTTCGTCATAGCCAATAAATTTCTTTCAAACGATGTATAACAAAGTGAAAGTTATTTTATATTTACCGCTCCAGTGTTCTTAATTTAAAGAAATTATTTAAGATCAATCCAAACTAATCAATTTTGTGTCTTATTAGCTTTTCGGTGGATAATAAAGAGCGGCGTATAAAAGGTCGAAAGTACAAAAGGTCGAAAAAATAAGGTCGAAAGTAGAATAGGTCGAAAATACAAACGGTCGAAAGTACAAAAGGTCGATAGTACAAAAGATCAAAAAAACAAAAGGTCGAAAGTTCAAAAGGTCGAAAGTACAAAAGGTTGAAAGTACAAAAGATCGAAAGTACAGCCGCGGGTCCACATCGACTGGACAGGTCAATTCGACTTGATACGGTAAATTTGTATTTTTATGGTTTCGACGGCGGGCCCAATAATAAAATGTCCTTAAACAGTGTGTTACAAAATGTGACCCATAGTATAGAAAAATCAAAAAACAGTTTATTTTAATTTGGAAACATTTTATTTTAGTAGGTATAAATTGCGAACCTTTTTGAAGTATTTATCATAACATTAACCTCACTTTGTAATATATCATTTAAAAAGAAATTGTCTTATCCTCACTAATGAATAAAGGCACATTTTTTTCTGAAAATCTTAGTTAGAAACGATATTTAAATATGCAAGAGAAACTGATTATTTTAGTTATTTTTTAAAATAAGTTTATATTAGTACGCCCCTGAAGCCTTAAATAAGGCAACAACCCGACATTTTAATAAAGTTTTTAAAAGAAAATGTTATGTTCTACGATAAAGTATACAACCAATTTTTTCCTAAAAAGTGTAGTTTTTGAGAAAATTTTGAAAAATAATCCTAATTTACGTACGCCACTGAAGAGCTACTTGCTTTTCCTAATCTTATTAACCAATACATCGTTGGAAAGGGAATTTTATTCTCCACAAAAAAACTGTTCTTTGCAATTTTTGATAAAAAGCTTACTTTTCGAGAAAATTGCATAAAACTGGTTTTTGGGGGTTTGGGGGGGGGATTTTCTCCGTCCCTGTCGATTTTTCAGGGGCAAATGGTCTGTTGCCAAAAAGTAATATGATTTGCTTCTAGACCGTTTCAAAATAATTTGCTCTGACTATATTAAGGGTGATTCACATTTTAAGTTATAACAGAATTTACCCCGAATTTTTTTGCGCTTATGGCAGTTTAACAAATGCAATCATACGAATACAAAAAGGTCCATCCAAAGTGTCATCAGTAGATTGAGATCTAAAACATACCAAAGTTTCGAGGAACTCCGCAAACAACCAAAGTCTCATGTATTCCGTGCCTCGTCAGCCTTTTTTTAAATTTTGAGAATTTTTTTAAATTTTGTAAACTATTTAATGTCTTGAAAACTTTCAAAATATGCATTTCAATAAATCTACTCCCTGCTGGATCCTTTTAGAAAATCCTCAAATTTTTTAAAAAATTTTAATGTGGAGATAAACAAGTTGTTTCTTTTTAAAATAAAAATTGTAGGACGGGTGTGACATATACAGTGTCGGAGTACAGTAATTAATTATTCTAAATTAAAAAAATCTAATAAGATGAAATTCAAATGTAAAGCTAGATCAATGAAACTTGGCGCAGATTATAAGGACATATACACTTTTGTCTCTCTTGTATTTTTCTGTAGCTGTACACCCACGGGGGTCCAAGATCATATGAACACCCATAATATTTTGACAGCTAACTGTTTCGTCCTTAAGGGACTCTTCAGAGAACACTGCAAGTGTCACATTGAATATGCAGTGTCCATTAGATTGGACCCCCCGTGGGGGTACAGCTTCCGAGCTGCCCACGGAACAATACAAGAGAAACAAAATCTTTCTATGCCCGCTTAGCCACAAAAAATTGTTGTGGACCAAATAAGTTTTACACAAACCAAGAAAAATCAAATAGCTCGAACAAAAAGTAAATTTTTTCAAAGCAAAATCATGTGTCATAAAATTTTTATTTATTTTTTTCCTAAACCCATGATTTCTCCATTTTAAAATTTGTTCAGAATCTCACTAAAATATTGACAAAAAATATATATTAAAAAAATAAAAATGGGTTTTTTTTAAACAAATAAAAAATAATTTTTTTATTTTTAAAAAATTATATTTAAAATGTGTCACGTGATACATCATTTAAAAGGTCTTTAAAATACCTTTTCCAAAAGGTATCAGTCATAGATTTCTGTAAAGTAGTTTTACAGATATTCCTATTTTTCTATACCTATGTAAGAGCAAAACTTGATGATTTTTGCATTTGTCAAAAATTATTTAAAAAAAAACCACTGGGCCAAAAATGTTTAAAACTTAGATTTTTCATCTACTTTATGAATAGAATAAGTGTACCAAAAATTATTAAAATCAGAGAGGGTGTCTGCCAAATCCCTGGTTGATTTCATTTGAAATGACCCATAAGATTTCAATTTCTTGCTTACAATATGTATAGAATTACTGATCTCCCCACAAACCGTCTTCTTCTTCAAATGATCTTGACATGTTTCTAACGCTTAAAAAATTGTTCTTATCGTTTAATAAAGATATTAATGTAGTTTATATTTATTTAACTCACCTTTTCTGTTTTATGTTGCTAATAAATACTTTGTAGAATGTATAAGGCCCTGACAAACATAGTAAATAACTGCCTGTTATTTAGGTTTTATTAGTTTATTTGTTTATTATTTTGTTTACAATTTGATGAATATTTTTACGCACTTTAATTAAGTTATTTGGAGCCTTATCGAAGTAATCAGCTGTTGACTTAGTCTTCTCAAATTCATGGAATATTTCCAACATTTTAAAACCTTCTATTGTCTTGCATACTATTTCACCTTTTCTATGAGTAACAACAAGACTGTGTGGTAGATAATGTTGCGTTATCGCAATAGTAGGATCGTATATTAAATTATTATGCTCAAGCCAGAAATGCGGTGAAATTTTAATTCCATTTGAATATAACTTAGTACCCACTTGCACCTTGGTTTTTATTCCATATTTCTCAGCTAATTCGTGGAAAACTAAACTTGCAGCTAGGCATACACCACAGTAATTTGCCTGAATAAATGCCATTTATATGCCATATTTGATTATATTCAATCTGATGTACTCGTGCATATTATCGGACATGACTGGTCACATCAAAAGCTTGATGATGAATAGTTCTTATTTGTTTTAGTTTTTTAAAATTATGCAAACTTGTAAAATGTTCTTATTAGTTTTATAATTTTTGAATATATTTTCATCATTGACATATTGATAATTTTTAAGTTGGTAACACTGGTAGCAGTGAAATTTGGTTGGTATCATTGACTTGTTGGTAATTTCCCTTAAGTTGGTAGCCATGGGATATTGTTGGCGACAATGTCTGTTTGGTTTTGCATTTTGCTAATATATCTTGATTTTTATTATTTTATTCAGTATGTTTCAAGCCGTTAAAGAGAAAAGGTTTAGTGGTTCTTTAAAAAGACGCGACGTAAAGTTAATAAGTAGGTAGGTAGATAGGTTATAGCTTGCAAGCGAGTTATTTTTAGTATTTATATCGTCTAACGTTAATCAAACTTTTTATATTTATAGAAAATGTCTCTCTTTACTGATGTTGTGAGACACATTGCTGCCATATTGGGGATTTTAAGACCACACTATGATGAGACAGTAGCCAAGGAAGGATTGCGTGAATGTACACGCGCAATAAGAAAGATGAAGAGATATATACAAACATAATAAAAAGCTTGAAGGAAGCAAGCAATGAAGCTGTTGGATACCAAGATAATAGAAATAACAGGAAGATGTGGTGGACGGAGAAAATACAGGAAATGGTCAAAGAGAAAAAACGCACATACTTGAAATGGCTCAGTACTAAAGAGCAAAGAGACCTAGAAATATATAGGGAAACCAGAAGACAGCTGAGAAGTTTGATACGCACAGAAAAAATGAAATGTTTGAGCGCAAATGCCACGATATAAATACACACGTAGGAGGTAGGCAGAGCTCTGAAGTATGGAAATTCATTTTTACAGTAAAAAACCCAACAAAAGAAAAAGTAAACATCCAGATCATCAAACCAGAACAATGGACAGAACACTACAAGGGACTGCTGCAGGAGACGAGACCCGAATATCTAACAGCCTCTCCGAGGAGAGACATAGAAGTACATGGAGAGGAAGTAATCATCGAAAAAGAAATGATAAAGAATAGTATAAAAAAGCTTAAATCCGGAAAAGCTAGCGGACCTGGGGGAATATATGCTCAAATGCTCAAATATGAATCAGAGAAACTACTTGAAAATCTCACATATATTATCAATCAATGCATAAACCGACATCCAGTACCTAATGATTGGAAAATTGCATTCATATCCTCAATACATAAAAAAGGAAACAAGCTGGATTGTAACAATCACAGAGGAATTTCAGTCGCCAGCACTCTAAGTAGATTGTACGGTAGGATTCTTAGAGATCTAATAGAGAATGATTTTCATGAACAAGAAGAAGAAGAGCAAAGTGGGTTTCGTGCAGGCAGATCTTGTAGTGATAATGTTTTTTGTCTTAAACAAGTAATTGAGAAAAGAAGCGCCAGAAATATAGAGACTCATGTTACCTTTGTGGACCTACAAAAAGCATATGATACCGTTCCAGTAGAAAAATTATGGACGGTGTTGGAACAAACTAATATCAATCATACATACATAAAAGCGATAAAAGAACTATACAAAGGGTCAAAAGAATTCCTGGTAACAAAAGGCTTAAGACAGGGATGTTGTATCTCTCCAACTCTTTTTAAAATATATATGGCAGTGGCTCTAAAAAACTGGAAACGTAAAGTGCACGGCATGGGAATACAACTTAGCGACCGATTTACTATATACACACTACAGTTTGCTGACGACCAAGTAATTGTAGCTAATGATAAAGAAGATATGGAGTATATGATGATAAAGTGAACGGAAGAATACCAAAAGTGGGGACTAACAGTGAACGTGGACAAGACACAGTACTTATGTTTTGGAAACGAATCCAGTGAGTTAGAACTAGACAATGGACAAACAATATCTCCATGCAATGAGTATGTATACTTGGGTGTCACATTTGATAAGGCAGGAACAGACTGTAAAGAATTGGAAAAAAGAATAGTAAAAGCAAAAAAGGTTATTGGATGTCTTAACAGTTTTTTATGGAGCAGAGAGATAAGAAAGAATGTAAAATTTAACATATATGAAACAATGGTAAACAGCACGCTGTTGTATGGAATAGAGACTTGTCGCGTAACAAAAAAATACAAAACAAAAATGGAAAGTGTCGAAATGGATGCAATAAGAAGATCAATGAGAATATCTAGATTAGATCACATAAGAAATGAAATCATAAAAGAAAGTATGGGAATCGAGGGAAGCATAACGGATGACATCACTAAAAGGCAATTGATATGGTACGGCCATGTACAACGGATGAACGACGAAAGATTACCAAAACAGGTCCTAGAGTGGCAACCAGTAGGGCGCAGAAAAAGAGGACGTCCTAAACTAGAATGGCAACAGTCAATCCAAAGATCAATGAGTCAAAAGAATCTGACAGAAGATGATTGTCAGGATCGAAGGAGGTGGAGAATAGGCGTCGGACAACGTAAAAAAACGTTCTAAACCGACATAGTAGTAGTAATAGACAATTAAAAAAATCGGGCAATTTGAGGGAGAGGCAGCATATTATGGCATGTCTGCGGAATGTAAGAAGTTACAGGAACCAGATTAAAAGAACCCGAAAGAAGGGTACAGGTCTATTTCAAGGAAACAAACTGAATTCGCACGGCGGTCATTACGAACTTGTGGCATAAAGATCCAAAAACTTTTCTTATTGATTGTAAAGCAATTTTTAGAAGACGTATCCAGAACGCTCTGAAAAAAAATGAAACTGTAAAAGTCAATGCATTTTGTGGGGAATTCGAGGTGATAAAGGGTGATAAGGTAGACAAAGAGCATAAGTACTTCACCACATCAAACGCACACATCTATAGAGATACCAACTTAAATGTCTGGTTTGACTTCAAAGTTTTAGCTCCAATTATGAAAGAACTTGAAGAATTCCAAGAACGAGATAGTGGTTGGACATTAAAAAAGGTGATTAACTTGGGAGTAAACGTAAATAAATATACGCCGCAGTTAGGCTCCTCATACATTGATTTACCTGCTGAGATTAAGAAAAAGCATGCATGTATCAACGTCAAGAATAATGATGACGCCTGTTTTGCTTGGGCTGTTACGTCCGCTTTATATCCTGCAGGCAAAATAGATTCAAATTTAGTATCATCATACCCCCACTATTCATCAGTTCTTAAATTAAAAGGAATACAGTTCCCGATGACTTTTAAGTAAATACCAAACTTTGAGCATCAGAATAATGTATCGATAAATATCTATATTCTTCGGAAGAACAAAAATGTATTTAAAACATTTCCTACCTATCTGACGAAGAATAAGAGAGACCGCCATATTAATCTGTTAATGGTACAAGATCGATACGATGACGTTGAGACTCCCGTGCGATACCACTATGTCTGGATCAACAATTTATCTCGCCTCCTCTCCAGTCAACTCAGTAAAGAGCACGGGCAAAATTTTTTTTGTGACCGTTGTCTCATTTACTGTAGAACAGAAACTTGGTAAACATATCGAAGATTGTTTGAAGATCAATCAAACTGCAATCAAAATGCCCGAACCAGGAAAAAATACACTGAAATTTACAAATTTTAAAAACAAGGAGAAAGTTCCGTTCGTAGTTTACGCTGATCTGGAGAGTGTGCTTAAACCCACAAATGATCCCAAAAAACCTCAGAGAAACCAGCATCATATACCTGCAGCTGTTGGCTATTACCTCAAACGCAGCAATGACGACTCTCTAAGTTTTTACCGTTCATACCGAGGTTTGGATTGCATGCAGTGGTTTGCTGATGAAATGAGTAGTCTGGCAGAGGACTTGGCAACCGTCTTTTGGTGCCCTTTCGATATTAATATGACATGGATGCAGGAAGTTCAGCAACAAAAAGCTACACGTTGCCATATATGTGAACAAAAATTCACTCCTGACGATAAGAAAGTTACAGATCATAACCACCTGATCCCCAATAACAACTATCGCGGTGCTGCTTACGAATCTTGCAACATTAATTATAAAGACACTCATATTATACCTGTAGTCTTCCATAATCTAAGTGGCTATGATGCCCACTTTATAATAACAGATATTGCTACGAGAATGAAAGGGTCTATCGATTTGCTTCCGATTACAAAAGAGAAATATATAAGTTTTACAAAACATATCGATGACTTTCCTATCCAATTCCGTTGTTGATAGTTTTCGTTTTATGGCTTCTTCACTGGAGAACCTAGCATCGTACTTGGAGGAATATCCAAGTCTAGAATCACAGTTCTCACATTTACCAAAAGTGATGCCTTACGATTACCTCGACGCTTTCGATAAATTTGATGAAGTAAATTTACCGGCTCAAGATGCCTTCTATAATAAGTTGGAGAACAAACCATGTCCCAGCAGACTCTACCATCAAGCCAAACTCGTCTGGAATGAATTCGGTTGTAGAACGTTAGGCGAGTATGTCGACCTTTATATGAAAACAGATATATTGCTTTTGACAGATGTCTTTGAAAGGTTTCGGGAGAGCTGTCTTAAAACTTATAAACTTGATCCTGCTTACATGACGCATACCGGTATAGAGCTAGAGCTTCTTACTGATGCTGATATGTTCCTCTTCGTGGAAAGGGGCATTGGAGGCGGTCTAAGTCAAGTCTGCAGTAAGAGGAAAGCCAGAGCTAACAACAAATACCTTCCAAGCTATGATCCTTCTGTTATGCCCGCAGTAAGAAAAACGATAAATGCAATGGACTGTATATAAGTTAATTAATGAAAGCGCGGACAAACATAAATATTGATATGAAATTACGAAATAATCAAACGTCCATAGGTAAAATTATTTGTGTCACACAACGGTAATCAGAATCAAAGGCACTCACCAGTTTGCAGCCAAATTCTCCGCTTCTAAGGGGCCCCTGATTGGATCTAATGATGTCACCACGTAGCTGAAGGGCTGAAGTTTCTAGTTCTATGCTTCAGTACACAAAAATCGAGCACTTTCAGGTGTAGATATTTGAAATAGTTGGAGAACGAAATTAACACGCCATTTTCTCGAGGCGGTCGAAAAAGGATCTCACTGGTTGTTGGTGCGCACGTCCAAATACGCGAAATGCGCTTTGTCCTTCATACAATTGTGTGGTTTTAAAAATATATATAAACAACCGCGAAATTTAGCGGGAGCTAACATAACTGCCCTCCAAAACACACAATTTTAGAATCTCAACCGGACAGATATAGATATAAGAAAAAGAATCGACCGATAAATATAAATGAATGAAAACAGATAAGTATCGTAAGTTTATTTAGAGAAATCCCGAAAAAAGGCAAAACAAACAAACAAAAAATTCAAAAAAAAATTAAAAATAAAAAAAACCTATTGTAATACCCGGTAAAAGGTAGAAAATTAAAAGTACTTTTAATTTGGCAAGAGGCACAGTTTTACAACTGGCCGCTTATAAACACCGGTAACCATTTGTACCGTCGCAACACGCACCTGACCGTCCCCGCCGGGATGCAGTTCGATGACCCGACCGACCGGCCATTTCAAAGGCGATTGAATGTGATCACTTGTTATGATAACCAAATCATTTAATTTGATATTTGGGGACGAATCAGCCCACTTGTGTCGCTGTTGTAGCGTATGCAAATACTCTATAGAATACCGTTTACAAAAATCATTATGTAGTTTTTGGATTAGTTGCCATCTCGAGAGCCGATTTAGGGGAACCTCGGACAAATCTGACTCCGGAATTTCTGAATTAAGGGGTTCAAATGTCAAAAAATGCCCAGGGGTAAGAGGTTGAAGATCGTGTGGGTCTGAAGAGGCAGGAGATAAAGGGCGACTATTAAGTACGGCTTCTATGCGACAGTTAAGGGTGGACATCTCCATGATAGACAACTTCTGGTCGCCGACAACTCGTACAAAGTGAGTTTTAAAACTTTTGACGCCAGCTTCTGCCAGGCCATTGAAATGTGGACTGAGAGGAGGTCCCAGATGCCAACGAATAGAAAGTCTGGTGGCAGCACTTCTTGCGTAATCAAGCAATTGGTTACGAAACCCTATAAAATTACTGCCTTGATCTGACCAGCATTGCGTCACGCTTCCGCGTCTGGAAATGAATCGATGGAATGCACCTACGAACCCTTCGGTGGACAGTTCCATGGTTAATTCCAAATGCACGCAATGTGTGGCCGTACAGACAAACACACAGACATACGATTTGAAAGCTTTACAACCACGGTAACGATGAGGAATCACAAAGAAAGGTCCACAAAAGTCGATAGCTACACTCGAAAAAGGTTTAAGTTGATTGATTCGATGAGCGGGAAGTGAACTCATTATGGGCGGTCTATAGGGTTTAGGGTTGATTCTAAAACATTGCAAGCACTTGGATATGGTTCTTTGAATTGTCCGTCTGGCAGATAATATCCAAAATTGCTGTAAAAGCAGATTATGTAATGTTTTAAACCCAGGATGAAGATATTGTCGATGAGCGGACTCGATAAGAAGAGTAGTTAAACGATGGTCACTCGAAAGTAAGACGGGGTGTTTTGCAGAATAAGACAAAAGGTCAGATTTTTGTAATCTTATACCGACTCTAATGATATTACTCTCATCAAGAAAAGGTGAAAGTTTTCGCAAAGGTTTCGGTATTGGTTTATCCTTAGATAACGCGGAAAAAAGCTCAGAAAAACAAGAACCTTGAACGCGTTTGATAAGAAGGTGTAACGCACTTTGCATCTCACCGGTGGTAGGAAAAACAATATTCTCAAAAATAACTTTTTGGTCCGGCGGCTTAGTGGGTTTTTGATAGGAATGGTTTTGAAAAAAGTTAACTATTCGAAGGACATAACAAATGATACGTTGAATTTTTGATATAGATGAATATTTGATAAGAAGCTGATCTAAGAAGTTGACATCAATTATCGCATTGCAACAGACTTTTGGCTTTTCCTCCAGATTAATATCTCCGAAATCAATCGGCATTTTTAATTTATGAAAATCGGGCCATTCGTTTTCGGGAGACCACAAAAACGACGGTGCGTTCCACCACATGTCATGTGACATGAGCTGTGAAGGGGTAGCCCCTCGTGACGCAATATCGGCTGCATTCAAAGCAGAAGGAATGTAGCGCCACGAGTTTGAGGGAATGAGTTCTTGGATTCTACTGACTCGATTTCCAATAAAGGTTTGCCAGCGATTAGGAGGGGATGAAAGCCAGTGCAATACGACTTGCGAATCGCAGAAAGTAACGATATTTGTAAAAGTTATTTTTCCTTCATAGCTAGATAAAACGAAGTCAATTAATTCGCTTAAAAGAAATGCGCCTAGGCGTTCTAGCCTAGCCAAAGTTTGTGACTTTATAGGCGCGACCCTAGATTTTGCAGATATGAGAGAAACAGATATATTGTTTTCCTCTTCTACACGAAAATATACGACGCCTGCGTAGCCTCGAATTGAAGCGTCACAGAAGCCGATGATTTGACAGGTATTGGTTTTTGACAGTTTGATTTGTCGGGGTAATTGAAAATTGGAAAGAAGCGGGAATTCAGAACGAAGTTTGTTCCAAGAGTCGATGATAGAAGAATCTGGTTCTTCGTCCCAGCCTATTTTCGATATCCACAACTGTTGCAAAATAAATTTTGCTTGTAGCAACAAGGGACAAAGAAAACCTAAGGGATCGAAGATTGTCCCTATGATAGATAAAATAGAACGTTTGGTTGGGGGTTTGTCCTTCATTCGGCATTGATAAGAAAAAATGTCGTTTTTGGATGCCATTGAAGTCCTAAAACTTTGATAAAGTGGGGTTCCTCCTTGTCGAAAGAGAGAGGCATTTGACGATCGGACTCTGGCAATGTTGCCAATAACTCAGGACAATTGCTTGCCCATTTTTTAAGTTCAAATCCTCCCGACTTCAACAAATCATTGAGTTCTGTTTGAAGGGAGAGAGCTTCAGAAAGCGACGCGCTAGTTCCCAAGATATCGTCGATATAGATTGACGTTTTTAGAATAGTACTAGCCATAGGAAAACGTTCCTTTTCTCTCTCTGCCAGCTCATTTAAGGTACGCATGGCTAGAAAAGGTGAGCATGTCATGCCAAAAGTGACAGTAGAAAGTTCCCACACTGAAAGTGGGTCCTGTGGAGAAAACCTCCACAATATCCTTTGATAAGGACGGTGATAAGGATTGATAAGGACTTGACGGAACATCTGTTTGATGTCAGCAATGTAGTAAGGAGTAAAGAAGCAATATCCTTTTGCGTTTTTCGGTCCAGATAACAATGTGTTATTGAGACTAATATTTTTTGGGGTGACTGCCGAACAATCCCAGACTACCCTTAATTTTGTACTTAAGCTTTCCGGCTTTAGTACGCAATGATGTGCTAAAAAACACGATACGTCGACCTTTGGTTGACTAGATAAAACTAAACTCATATGATTAGAATCGATATAGTCTTGCATGAAACTTGAATAGGCAGTGTACAGATCAGGATTTTTGATTAATCTATTTTCTAGAAGTAAAAATCTACGATAAGCTTGCGGATAAGTATTTCCTAGGTCAGGGTTTATTTTATCTTTAAACGGAAGATCTACCATGAATCTACCGCTCGGTTGCCGTACTACACTAGCAGTAAAAATTGATTCTGCCTGTTTTTCTTCCTTTGATAAGATTTGTTTTTTAGGCAAATGTTCGATTTCCCAAAACCTAGGGAGAATGACCTCTGAAGAAGGTGAATGACTCGTTAAAAAACAACTGGTTCGTTCCGTAAGACTACCTACTTCGTCAACCTTTCCCATGACGACCCAGCCAAAGATATTTTCAAGGGCTGAAGGCTGCCCTACCTGTCCAAGAACCCTGCCCTCCTTGAATATCTGTGCGAATAGCTCGCAACCAATAACCAGGTCCACAGGTCTAGATTTGAAATAAGATGGGTCGGCAAGTTTAAGGTTTTCCAAGTGTTTCCACTGATTATTGTTCAAAGAGAATGTAGGCATATTGGAACATAGTTGTGGAACAACAATTGCTTCGAAATTAAGTAAAGGAGTGACTTGTCCTTGTGGCTTAATGTGACATTGAACGAGCCCTTTGGAAGTAAAAGAAGACATCTGATTTAATCCGAATATTTCAGTGGTGTAACTTCGCCTAGGAAGATTAAGACGCTGAATACACTTTTCACTGATGAATCCTGTCTGTGATCCAGAATCAAGCAGTGCCCTTACAGGTTGAAAATTTCCGCAACCGTCCATAACATCTATTATGGCGGTGCATAAAAGAAAGGTACCTGAAGGTCCTGAGGCATTTAATGACACATGAAGATTATTGACAGGTGGTGTGTGAATGACAGGACTAGTATCTTGGCTTCCAGACTCTTGATTAGTTTCTAAGATATGAGTTAAAGTGTGGTGCCTTTTACTATTGCAAGTCCTGCATGAATATTTTGATTTGCACGTATCTACACCATGCAAGGGATGAAAACACGCTAGACATAATTTTTTCTGCTTGACGAAAGATATGCGATCGATAGGTGAGAGATCAAGAAATGTTTGACATTTCGAAAGCACGTGACCTTGATTACACCGGAAACATTTTATTCCCGTACTTGAATTAGTTGAGGTGCCAGCCAGTCCTATAAAAGGCGAATTGGATGATTTATATGTAGGCTTTTGCCCAAACTGATTTCGCATAGAATTTGAATTTTGATAGGTAGGCTTTTGCCCAGACTGATTTTGCATAGAATTTGATTTTTGATAGATAGGCCTCCTTTTTGGGTGCTGTTGATTGAGGAAGTGATTCCAAAACTTTACATCTTTTTTCTAGAAATTGAAAAAGTGACTGAAAAGTGGGAATTTCGGTATTAGTATTGGCGTGACTCATTTCGAAATTTGAACGCGTCGGAATATCCAATTTTTCTAACAAAATAAAAAAAATAATAAAGTCCCAACTGTCAACGTCAAAGCTAAGTGATTTTAAAATTTCTAGGGATTCAGAAAAGGTGTCAATTAAATTACGCAATTCTTTAGCTGACTCGTTTTTTTAGGTGGAGTTCATAATTGAGCTTAAAGCATCATTTGCGAGATCTCGCTTGTTTTGATATCTATTGACTAATTTGTCATAAGCAATTTTATAATTTTGATCAGGTAACCTCAGGGTTGCCACATGTCGGTTTTTTATCAACTTGGCAGGGAAGTCCGGTATTTTAGCTACCTTGATACGTACGTCTTAATTAATCGCCAAAAAATCGTGATATTAGGTACACACTTATCCAAAAATTAATGCCTATAGGCTTAATTATTTGCATGCACCTTCATTATTTCGTGGAACGTGAAATTCAAATTCATAGCATTTGTATGTAAAACGAAGAGTTCAGAAAAATTAATAAATGCAATTTAGGTATAGAAAAATAAAACCTTTCAGGTTGAATCTTTTGTAAAGATTTTTGATATGTTTTACATTTTTTACATCTTTTTAAACATTTTTTGAAGTTTTTGATATTTTTTAACAAATTTTACATTTTTTTAAATAATCCCTGATATCCATTTTAAAGGCTCATCCTCGAGATATGAAAATAAATATTGAAGTTTTCGGACGTTACTTAGACTTTGATTTTGATCTATAATGTTATTAAAAAGATCGAAAAAGCTTGGCCATAATTTTTTATCACCTCGGAATATGGGAATACCTAACTCTTTGAGTTTTGGAGTTTCAGATTCGTTTTGTCGAACATATGATCCCGAAAGGGTTGGGGCCTCAACCGGAAATATTTTAGAGTAAACCCCCTTACACGCATAAAAATATTTACGAGCTTCTGAAAGGATCGCATCCTGTGTTTTAAACTCCTCGTCGTCCGAGTCGTTTATCAACATAATGACGTCATTATGTGCCAGCATGCATTTATCGAAGGTTTCATCCAAATCGGAATACCTCACTTGAAACTCGTTTCTCGCTTATTCATCCTTTTCCGCGGTCTGTGACAACACATAACACTCGGTGATCGCAGATAAAAAACCCTTGCGTTTTTGCGCGGCTTTTTTGACAGACATGATTTTACCTTTGAAATGACGAAATTGTCGGTAAATATACAATTAACGCTAAATTAATGCTTCTGAAATAGAAAAATGACGAATTGTCGAAAATATGCACTAATTTATCGCAATTGATGAAAATTGTTTTAAATATCGAAATGATATGGAACACACCTAACACACTGAACATGTGCTTGTTTGTTTTGATATCTTCGCTTTGTTTATACCACGCGGTAGACACGTGCACTGCGCTGCACCACACCGACGACTTTCTCTGGTTGCAAATACGATGCGAAAAAATTCAAGGCCGCCTTGTTTTTCGGCTTGAAAGTAGTGGCCGACCTATTAATACCGTCGTATGGATTTAATTTAAAATAATTCGGCTCGCAAGGAACACTTATGTTAGCCCGCGGTAAGAAAAACGATAAATGCAATGGACTGTAAATATTTAATTAATGAAAGCGCGAGCAAACATAAATATTGATATGAAATTACGAAATAATCAAACGTCCATAGGTAAAATTATTTGTGTCACACAACGGTAATCAGAATCAAAGGCACTCACCAGTTTGCAGCCAAATTCTCCGCTTCTAAGGGGCCCCCGAATGGATCTAATGATGTCACCACGTAGCTGAAGGGTTGAAGTTTCTAGTTCTATGCTTCAGTACACAAAATTCGAGCACTTTCAGGTGTAGATATTTGAAATAGTTGGAGAACGAAATTAACACGCCATTTTCTCTAGGCGATTGACAAGGATCTCTCTGGTTGTTGGTGCGCATGTCCAAATACGCGAAATGCGCTTTGTCCTTCATACAATTGTGTGGTTTTAAAAATATATATAAACAACCGCGAAATTTAGCGGGAGCTAACACCTTCCATGCCCAAATCTTTTCTGATGTACTTTGATGTAAATAACCAGGTGCGTTTAATCCGTTTTAAATATTTGCTTATAATTGGTTTCAAAGTACTTCAAGTACATTCGAAGTACTTTAAGTACATAAAAAAACTTCAACTAAGTACAATAAAATATTCTTAAAGGCCAATGTAGATACAGGTAAGACTTAACTTTAATGCGCCAAAGACAAGTGGTAACCTCAGGGTTGCCACATGTCGGTTTTTTATCAACTTGGCAGGGAAGTCCGGTATTTTAGCTACCTTGATACGTACGTCTTAATTAATCGCCAAAAAATCGTGATATTAGGTACACACTTATCCAAAAATTAATGCCTATAGGCTTAATTATTTGCATGCACCTTCATTATTTCGTGGAACGTGAAATTCAAATTCATAGCATTTGTATGTAAAATGAAGAGTTCAGAAAAATTAATAAATGCAATTTAGGTATAGAAAAATAAAACCTTTCAGGTTGAATCTTTTGTAAAGATTTTTGATATGTTTTACATTTTTTACATCTTTTTAAACATTTTTTGAAGTTTTTGATATTTTTTAACAAATTTTACATTTTTTAAATTTTTTTTTTTTTTTTTAATTTTAACATTTTATTTATTTGCACGCACCTTCATTATTTCGTGGAACGTGAAATTCAAATTCATAGCATTTGTATGTAAAATGAAGAGTTCAGAAAAATTAATAAATGCAATTTAGGTATAGAAAAATAAAACCTTTCAGGTTGAATCTTTTGTAAAGATTTTTGATATGTTTTACATTTTTTACATCTTTTTTAACATTTTTTGAAGTTTTTGATATTTTTTAACAAATTTTATATTTTTTAAAATTTTACTTTTTTTTTTAAATTTTAACATTTTGGACATTCTTTTTGATATTTTGAGCATTTTCTAATTTTTCGACATATCTAAAGTACTTCTATTTTAAAAGTAAAAGTCTTAGGAAAATCAAGTACTTTTGTACTTGGAGTACTTTCATAATGTACTTGTGAGACAGCTCTGGTTTCAATCATCATTAATAATTATATTTTTTCTTGCAGTATGGTTGGGCGATGTCTTAATACCTTCCCTGTGGTGGTTTCCAATGGTGTGATACAAACATTGATGTCACCGCCATTTCTGATGATGCTAGTGAGGGCTATATATTGGAAGTTGATTTGGAATATCCTAATGAACTACATGATCAACATAAAGATATACCATTCTGCCCGCAGCATATAAATCCTAAGACTGGGAAGCCTCCAAAAAATGTTAAAGAGCTTACGAAACTAATGGCAACACTTGAAGAAGAAGTATGTGATTCATTATAGAGCTCTAAAACAGGCAATTTCATATGGGTTGCTATTAAAGAAAGTACATCGCGTTGTTAAATTTAATCAAGCTCCATGGCTGAAGAGCTATATCGATCTAAATACAGAGCTCCGAAAAAGGTAGCGAATGAATTTGAGAAGAATTTATTTAAGTTGATGAATAATGCGGTCTTTGGTAAGTTGAAAAATATTAATTTTGATTTTATTTTTCCGTAGACCTAAAGCGATATTTGTGTAAAAAAACATATTTAATAACAAACTCAAATACAGTACTATCGTTTATTCATTATGTGAAAAATACTATATACAGGGTGTCCCATAACTTAGGGGCCATAGGCCAACAGGTGATAGAGGTGGTCATGTCTGATAAAAAAGTTTAGATAACATGGGTCCAAACTGTTTCTTTGTCGAGATACTGAGCATCAAAGTTGTCGATTTTTTAAACTTTTATCATAATAACTTTTATTAATACCATATTAAACACAATGTTTTTTATATTTTTTGTTAATAAAAACAAGTCTCTAGAGAGACATAATAATAAAATATTATTGATATTTTTAATAAGTAATTTTTTTAAAAATTATTAGTTTTTACACATTTTTGGAGGTTACTTTGACAGCCTGTATCTCCTCAACTCGCAATTTTATCAAAAAAGAAATACCACATTTTTGAATCACAATATTCATCTTGCTGCGACAGATTTTCTTTTTCCTTTATCCCCCACCACTCCTCTAACTTTAAAAAATCCTATATCTTAAAAAACAGATGTGTGTTAATCCCCATGTTATATAAACTTTTTTCTCGGAAATAACCTCCTCTATCACCTGCTGCACTATGGCCCTAAGTTATATCTTAAACTAATCCTTTTTCGTTGTAGGTAAAACGATGGAGAACGTTAGGAAGCGTGTCAACGTCCGGTTGCTAACTGAATGGTGTGGACGTTATGGTGCTGAGTCATATATAGCAAAGCCTGAATTCAAAAATTGTGTGATATTTAACGAAAAACTTGATCTAGTTGCGGTTGAACTCAAGAAACTGCAAATTTGGTTAAATAAGCCGATCTATGTTGGACAGACAATTTTACATTTAGCGAAGACTACAATCTACGAATTTCATTATGGATATATAAAGCCAAATTTTGAAAATTGTTCAGCGTACTACACGGACACAGACAGCCTGATTTATGAATTCTTTCAAGATCCGTATGAAGCTATAAAGCGAGACTACTATAAATACTTTGATACCTCTGATTACCCCAGTGATAATACTTTTGTAATTCCGCAAGTTAATAAAAAAGTCTTAGGAATGATGAAGGACGAAAATAACGGTGTTCCTATGACTGAGTATATAGGTCTTAGATCGAAATTATATGCTACCAAAGTTTTAACGCCTGCAAATAATGTACTAAAGAAAAGAAGGAGATTACAGGAAGAAGGGTATGACGACGAAGAAATTAATTCCATCATATTAAACTTGGGATTAACAAAAAAGGCGAAGGGAGTCAAATCCTGGGTTGTTGAAACGAACATTACCTTTGAAGATTATGTTGAATGTCTTGATAGTTTTAAGCATAAATCAATCTCGCAAAATCTTATTCGGTCAGAGAACCATCACGTACACTCTATCACCCAGCTTAAAATTGCGTTTTCACCATATGATGATAAGAGGTATCTCGTTCCTGAGACGAACGAAACGTTGCCGTGGGGGCATTATAGCATTCCTAAGATAAGTTCAGATTTTACCGCCGAAGCCATGGAAGAAAGCGATGGTGAACTACTTTACTGAAAATATTTAGCATCTTTTAACCACTTTTATAAAGAGACACAGATATTTTAGATTTCTTATCAATTTCTGACATGATTGTCCCATCATTTAAATAATTGTACACAAACAGTATAATTTGCATCAGTTCAAGCAATTTTACAAATATTATAGTCGCTATTTTCATGATACTACTAACACCTAAATATAAAATAATATTATAAGTACTTTCGGCCAGTTTCGGTCTTTTTGCGTCTATACATTTTGTTACACCTGCAGATGCCATACCATGTTTATTCAGTTCATTTCGATAATTTATCTAGCACACTTCGTAGTTTTTGTACCTACTCTATTTAGTATACGTAAATCTTCGCTCACTTTCGGGCATCCTCGGACTCTGATGTGATCTTAGAGAGTGCTGGGTAAGTAAGGTTAAAATTACTAAGAAAATGTTAATAATTATTGTAAATCAAAATTGTTGAAATAGTCCCCAGTTAAAACATATTGTTAACAAAATAGACTATTTTTATTTGGTCTACATTTTAAGTTATTTAAGTGGCTAGTACTGATACCCTTTTTTTTATAAATATTGTGAAAAGACAATAATCTGTCTATTGTAAAAAGTCATCAAAGTTTAAATTGGTAAAAAAAGAATTAAATAAGATCAATTTTTTTGTATCATAACTAACCTCTAATGAAGGTGAAGGATAGAGGATTGCTATTTTTATCTTAACAACTGCTTGTTTATTAAATGTCTAAAAGTGTATATTTAAAATGTAATGCATTATAATACTTATATTGGGTTAGTGTGTGTTTATTTATTAATATCCTTTCGACAAAAGCCTTTTGATCGACCTTTGTCTTCCTAAAAACGTGACGCTAACGTGATGCTAACGTGACGCTAACGTGACGCAAACGTGACGGTAAAGTGACGATAACGTGAAGCTAACGTGACGCAAACGTGAAGCTAACGTGACGCTAACGTGACGTTAACGTGACGCTAACGTGACGTTAACGTGACGTTAACGTGACGCAAACGTGACACAATACCCATATCACTCATTATATCATACATTGGTCACATGTTAAACTTCACAAACAGCTTTAATAATAACTTTTTAACCAACACTTCGTTAATTTGGCTAGGCAACATTTAGACAGTTATTTGAACAAATTTAAATGGCTATCTAAATTGCTCTAAGCAGCTCTAAAGAGCTGTAAAACAGATCCAACCATCAAAATACTAAAATCTAACATCTACCGGGTAGACCCCTCGACACATCACTGACGCACGCCTGCGCCGTCGGGCTGGTGACATTTGACACATTTACTTTGACAGACATTTCAGACGTTTGACAGCTGACATTTGACACTGACATTTGACAGTTGCTTGACTTGACTTAGATCATCACCCTGCCACCGAGGCTCATCTACTTTTTTCACCCGCGGCTCTCCTACTAATGTCTCTCGCTCTGTAACATACACACACATCACCACCCAACTTTTCGCTTAACGAAAAAAAAACACCATAACCACGCCTCTTAATATTTGAAACCCCCATCCCCGCATCCCCCTCCTTATTACCTAACACAAGCCTCTTAATATTTGAAACCCCCATCCCCGTATCCCCCCTCCTTATTACCTAACTCAAAAAATACATACTCTTTTACCCGTCTACCAACATAGCTGTAAAACAGATCCAACCATCAAAATACTAAAATCCAACACCTACCACCTGACGCACGCCTGCGCCATGGTATCGGGCTGGTGACATTTGCCCCGATTTAATTTGACAGACATTTCAGAAGTTTGACAGCTGGCATTTGACCACTTGACTTAGATCATCACCCTGCCACCGAGGCATCCTGCTACCACGCCTCTTAATATTTGAAACCCCCATCCCCCCTCCTAACACACAAAAAATACATACTCTTTTACCCGTCTACCAACATACTGATGACATAACACTCCATTTTTTCTTACCTACTTTCCAAACTCCAATTTTTAATACCTACTACAAAAAACATATCGTACTATTGGGCTCTTGTGCCCCGCCCACCAACACAAATGATAACATCATACGCCATTTTTCCTTTTACCTACTTTCCAAAACTCGATTTTTTAATGTCTACCACAAAAAAACATATCGTACAATTCGACTACATGTATCTGCGTGTGACCTTGACTGGGCCAATTTCGCTAACTTGAACCTTAGCGTTTTCTTATGGGAATTTACATGGGAAATTCTGCAGAACTCTTGCTGCCTATTTACTTCTCTTAATAAAGGATAATGTTTGATTTTTCTTGTGGCCGAATAACGCAGACTTGAGTTCCTCTGTATAGAGACAGTGTTGCCGCGCAAATAACGTTATGACAAAACGTAATCTAAATTTAAAATATTTACTCATTGGGCGTCGACCGGTGAGATACCACCATGCCAGAACTGAGTAGCGCTAAGTGGTATCAACACGTTCCGCTACTGCGCTGGTAGTCCGATTCCAACAATGAGTAACAGATAGCATGATGGCGCCTCCAGAATCAAAATATTCCGGAGGTAAAATACCCGACCACACGGATCTCCGGGCGTCACGTGATCCTGGGTGTCCTTTATGCAAAGATATTAAAAGAAGACCAAAAACTCAACTCAGACTTGATTTTAGCAAAATAAGAGGATTAAGTACCAACATGAATTTAGTTTACCAACATCTTGAAGAACAAAGACCTAACATCCTTGTTCTCAATGAAACTAAACCCAGTTCTGCAACACCTATTGTGAGCTATCTTTATCCCATCTACACCACCGATTTCGACATAATTTTGGGATCTGTGTGTACATTAAAAATGACCTTCCATGTCGTCGAGAGGAGAAGCTAGAACCAGCGAACCTTGATATAATATGGCTAAAATTCATCGACCAAGTTCATCTGCTGCCTCTACCGACCGCCAAGTAACTCCGAGTACCAAAACTTTTTCGCGACATTATCCGAAAACTGTGATAGTATACAGTCTAACTATCCACATGCGGAAATTGTTTTTTAGGCGATTTCAACGTCCACAATATACCCTGGCTAAAACACCACAACAAAACAGATAATGAAGGCAGGGAAGCAGAAGCTTTTGCCATAAGCTGTGATCTAACGCAGCTTGTCGATGAACCTACCCGTATCTCAGAAAGGGGTGAATTTGCAGCGCTTTTAGACTTGTTCCTGACTACAAATCCTGACTCGTACACAATTCAAGTAGATCCCCCACTTGGTTCATCCGATCATAAACTTATAATAACAAAGTGCGAAATGCTCATACCACCAAGAGGTTTGCTTTAACACAGCTGATCCCACTATTTGCTGTAATGAAATAACAAAAGTAATCTTACCTGGAATGGATGCATATATCCCACATACAATAAAACGCAGAGCAAATGCAAAACCTTGGTTCAACAGCCAGTGTCAAACGGCTGTACAGAAAAAATACAGAGCATATAACCTTTGGAAACGACAACAAACCGCTCAAAACCACACAGAATTTATAGAAGCCAGAAATAGTTGCAAAATTACTATTGACGCCGCCAAAGAAACATACAATCAAAGAATAAAAACAGGTTGCTGAATTGTCCAAGTAGTTTTAGGTCCTTTTGGTCTCTTGCAAAAGCTGTTGGATCAAACTTCACCAAGTCATCCATACCACCACTTACAGATAAAAATACTCACTTAGCCACAACATCAGAGGAAAAAGCCAATATGCTGGCCAGAATCTTTTCCTACAACTCAAACCTAACAGTGCCAAATGGAAAAACTCCACGGTTCATTAAAAGGGTTTCCCACAGTATTCCAGAGGTACCCTTTTGTCACAGAGAAATACGAAAATCCCTTAAAAAGTTGGATACAAACAAAGCAATGGGTCCAAATGGCATTTTCGCGATAGTACTCAAAAATTGTGCTAACGAACTCACCCCAACTTTCGCTAAATTATTCAATTTATCTTACAGGCAAGGAGTATATCCATCATCATGGAAGTCTGCCGCAATACAACCTATTCCAAAGAAAGGAAAAAAGACATCCGTTAAACTATAGACCAATTGCTCTACTTCCGGTGATATCAAATGTAATGGAAAGAGTTGTGAACAATTACCTAACCAAGTACTTGGAAAAGTACAAAATTATCAACGACAAGCAATACGAATTTCGAAAATATAGGTCAACTGGCGATTTACTTACATACTTCACTCACTTATGGCAAAAAGCGATTGAGTTACGGGGCGAAACAAGAACAATGCCTTAGATATATCTTGTAAAAGTTTGGTAGATTGTAAGGTGCTGATTCGAATGGACCAGTGACAAAGTCACAAAGATCGTGCAGTTGAGTCCACTCACCTGTTTTTCTCTTCAAGGGCCCTTGTATGTCGTCGCTGGAACACACCAATGTCTCTAATTTAAGCCTATAACTAAATGTTCACTATTTACAGCGGTAAAATGATTTAATTAATGGTAAATTGCCGTAATGGCGCGGATTTTGCGGGTTTTAACACGGCTTCGTGCAATGGCGGATGCGAAGTCTTGTGGAGTGCTGAGTTTCGGGCAATGCTCGGCAGTAGTACAGTAGTGGAGGTTCTGGACCAATTGGTAACATGCCATCCACTTCTCCGAAGTGGATGGCCTGTTGCTGAAGAAGTGAAAATAGTTTGACCTTGGGACTAAAAGAAGTGTGTAAGAAGTTGTGAGCAATGACGCAACAACCAGAGGCTGGCTTGTTGCTGAAGAAGTGAAAATAGTTTGACCTTGGGACTAAAAGAAGTGTGTAAGAAGTTGTGAGCAATGACGCAACAACCAGAGGCTGTTGAAAGGCCCTATTGGTCAATGAGTTAGGTGCCAATGCGAGAGTAGGTAAAATGGGGTGTTTTTTTTTATTTTTTAGTAAGATAGCTACTTCACTAGCTTAGCCTGGTCTAGGTAAGTCTTAATGTGAAAAAGGCCTTAGGTAATTGTTGGTTAAAAAATAAAATAATTTCTAAAAATATTTGTTAAAATGAATCGGGATTGTCTGTGTATCTATTATCATTGTGTATGCATTGTTTATAACCTTAGTGACCCCAATTTGTTAAAATTAATCGGGATTGTCTGTGTATCTATTATCATTGTTTATGCATTGTTTATCACCTTAGTGACCCCACACACGTTCCTGTTTTATTTAATACAGCTGGTTACTTATCTAATTAGCAAAAAATATGATGCAACTTTTATAATAATTTTGTACACTGGGAGATGTTTATAGTTTATAGTAAGCATTTTTGATGATTTTTTTTTTTCAAAATAAATTTTATATAAAATGAGTCAAAAAGAGGATAGGGTATCAAAGAAAAACAATAAGTGATTTATTAAATAATATTTGGTAAGTATTTTTATTAAAATAAAATAGTGAAAGAAAAATATAAAACTTAGTCAAACTTGATGTTATAATTATATTTCTGTTGAAAAATTCTGCATGCCAATTTTCTTGTTTCTGGGTATTTGATTGCAGATTCCAATAAACAAAATTTGCATATCCGAAAGTTGTTTGGTACTTGTGCACGACACAGGATACATGTCTTTTGGATCTGAAAAAATAATAAAATATACTTCAAATATTTTATTTTTAATTTATTTAATTTTAAACATATATTAACGAGGAGAAGGAGATATTTGCTCATAGCAAAATAGGTCTTGTTCACCTCTTACTGCGTAATATTTTTCTATGTTCTTATGATGTTCAATTGATTTCTTGCAAAAACAAAACATTTGCTTACAACTAGAACAAAGCCTAGTGCCAATATTGCAATGTGAATAGTTTTGACAGAAACAAACGTTTCTTTTACAGTAAACACATACATTTTTACTACTACTACTATCCATCTGGTCCAGAAACCCAAGTTGCTTGGTTGTCACACATTCTTCAGTCTTTTTTATGTTATTTTTCTTCTGCCATCCTTGTGGTGATGTTTTATTTGTAGCTTGATAAATTTCTAGGTTGTCTTTTTCTGTTTTTTGATGTGATGATTTCTTGTTCATTGTTGTGGTGGTTTCTCGGTTAGACTGAAATAACAATTAAAAGGTAAGTATAATTTTTTACAGATTTTTTTTTATTTATCATTTTTTATATTTTTTTATTTTTTTTTTATTTTATTTTTTTTTTGTCTAGGTGTTAATTTTTTAGGTTGTTTACTTTCCTAGTTTAATGAGTTCCTAGACACACATAGTGTCCGATGTCTGAACAAGTTGAGAGGATTCTGTAGACTGGTTTAAATTTAAGATTTATTTAAGTTATTGGATAGCCCCATGGTGCTGTGTTGGTGGAGTGGGGTAATAGTTGACGTTTATCGTCAAAAGGACTTAAAGCAATCTTTTTTTGTTTGATTGTGTACACTTCATGTTTGTGAGATCGGATCATGGTTTGAGAGCTCAGTGATTTTATTTTTAAAAAGGCACTCAAGATAGTCATTAAATGTGATTTCTCTAAGTGAAGTCTTTTTTACACCCTTTGCTCTTTTACTAATATTTAAATTTAAACATTCTTCCTGAACCTCTGTTAATGAAAGGCCTTTCTGCTCAAGTTTAGTTTGAAGATTTTGCAAATCGCTCTTATTTTCCAAAATCTTCACACTATACATTTTAGATCGTAATCCTACAAACTCATTATAGCACCATTATTTTCATCTTTCATGAGTCCCAAAACTTTTTTATTTTTTAATGGCATGTTAAAAATATTGTCTGGTGGATAGTCAGATGTGTCAAATTTGTCAATGTCAGTTTTCATATGTTTGTAAATATCATCAACATGTAGGTTATAAATTAAACTGTCTGTGTCCGTATATAGCAAAAGGGCTTTATCTCCAAAGTTCGTTTTAATATAGTTATAGTGAAATTCATAAAGAAAAGTTTTTGACAAGTCCAAAATTGTAAATCCTACATATATGGGCTTATTGAAAATAATGTTGTTTCTAGACATTTCAATAATAACCAAATCTTTATCAAATATGGTTAAACTATGAAAAGTAGGTTTTGAAATATAGAATTGCGCACCAAAACGACCCGACCATCGAGTTACCAACTTAACGTCCTTATATTTTCTAACATTCTCCATAGTCTTGCCAAATACTGAATTAATCATCAATTTGTAGAAGTTTTTCTCAAATTCATTTTTACTTTGCTGACGCATATGGATGTTTAATTCAATATAGGGTTTTAACCATTGAGACTGTTTAAATTTAAGGACTCTATGAATTTTTCTAATTTTTAAACCCAAACCAAGGACCTGTTTCAAGTTACGATAATGGATGATATATCGCTCTTTATTGTAAAGTGTCGTCATCAGTTTGGGTAGCTTACTTTTTGAGTTGGGTGGCACTCGATGTTCAGGGCAGACAGGAAGGTCTTTATGTATTTCAAATAGGTTAGCAGGGTATGAAATGTCTGCTTCAAAAATGTACCCTATGGGACTATCATCTGAAATATTACATATATCCTCCTCAGTGAATGAATTGTTATGAACCCATTCAAAACCACCATAGGGCAATGGTAAAGTCATAGCTGTGCCATAAAGTGAATTGACGTCATAGTACATTAAATATGACGTTTCTTTATTGGGGTTATATAACTCTCCCATGTACCTATTGTTGGCTTTAGCATATCTGTTTGAACACTGTGAAACTCCACCCCTTATACCTCTTTCTATAAACATGATCATGTCAACATCAGTCAAAAGTTGTAGCTCTATTTTACACTGTTTAAGCATGGCTGAAAAGGCCAAGCCTGGACTTGTAACATAATGAAGCGGATCAAGTTTATAGGTGGAGAGACAGATGTCACGGAACGAGCTCATTATTTCAGATAACAAAATTACATCAATTTTCATGTAAAAAAGCGCATATTCCAAAAGCGAATTAATATTAAAGGTGTTCCAAATGGTTTGCGCCCTTTTGTACTCATCATTTGAAACACCTTTTCCTTCCAAAGTACTATAAAATGCGTCTTTAGGAGGAAGAACAGTTTCATGTAGCTTTTCCCAAGAATCGAGATACTCATAGGGCAGGACACCCTTACGAGTAACTAATTAAAATTTTTCCTCTTCCTTATAAAAACTTTTTAAAATTGTCTTTTTGGAATCGTCTAAATATGAAGCTAGTTTGTCTAACGCGGAAGGCATAAACCGAAAAGAATCAATAAAACGAAAATATACTTTGGTGCCTTCAATGTATTTAGTAAACGAAATATATTTTTCCTTGTTTACAGGGAGAAGTTGAATTCTACCCTCTACATCCTTTGCTAAAGATTTTATAAGGAAATGGCTATCATAACCAGAAAGGTTGTGGAATACTACAGAAACACTGTGTGAATCATTAAAATTTAAATTACAACCCGGATGAGCTGCTCCCCTATATTTTCCCGTCAAGTGACAATGATCTAAATGTTTTCTGTCTCCCTCTTGAAAGCCTTCTCACAGATATGACAATGGGTTGCATTAATAAAATCAAACTTTTCCATAGTGTTTAACGGTTTTAAAGGAACAATATTTGAAAAAATGTTACTGAACTTTTCCGCTATTCTTTTCAGCTCATGAGTAAAACGTGAAATGCAATCATTTCTTCAATTTGTTGATAATAGGAGAGCGAGTTATCATATGAACATTTCACATAATACCCAATCGCAAAAGGAATATGGTGTTGAATTTTTTGTGTATTCGATGGCGATGATGCACTTTTGTTATTGTTGTCAATTTTTTCCAACAAACATTCTAAATCAACAAAAATTGTAAAAGGTACCGGCTCTTTATTTTTAAATTCTGTAAATTTCAAAATGTCGTCATTTTTCTTTGGTAGAGTTAGTTTGGTAAAATTTAAATTTTTACAATATAAATAATGCTTTTGCAACACTGCCTCAGAAACAAACCAATTTAAACATCTATCACATACCCATTTTTTATGATTTTGTCTACCCACCTGACTTGATATAAGACGTGAAAGATTTTTTATTAGGGCAAAGTGATAGATCCTTTTATTGGGCTGGAGAATTTCAAAATTTTCAGAATCTATATCCATCTCGTTTTCACTATCAACTACATCATCATCATCACCACACGTTAAAATAAGTAAATTAATTCGTTTGGAAAAATCTGATTTGCTTAAACAGATAGGTAGGATTTCATTCTTTTCAACTCCAAAAACATTTATTGATAAATTATTAAGTTTCTCAAATTTTGAAATGTCTTTTAGTCGCATAGGAAATTCCAAACCTTCATAATTCAGCCCCACCTGACTAAAATGAGGGTACGAGGAAGTCCTGCTTCTATGATGAGCAGCAGGGTGTAAAGCAGCCACAATAGACCAAAGAAAACAATAATTATCTTTATTTTGAATATTGATCACCCCCTTGGTGTTTTTAATCCACTGCGGTGACTCAATATAAGTTGAATCACCACAGTTGATGGGGGTGTGTTTATTAATATTAACCTTAAGATGAAGAATTTCATACAGCGCCCAACCAGAATCTCGCTCTTGAAAATCCTCCATCTTGGTTAATATTTTTTGAGAAACGTTTTCCTCATACCATTTTTTTAAATTTGTTGTTTGGTCTATTATACTGTTTCTCGTAGAAAAAGACTTCACATCAGCTTGCGTAGTACCTTCATGTAATTTAATAAAATTCCCCGAAAAAATGACATTAACTTTTAAAATTGAATGATTAAGTGACTTTTTAATTTGACATGAAAAACTCTTGAACGCCTTTTTAAAGAAAATCTTGGGGTCTTTAATGGTAAAATTAGTGATAATACCTGTTCTAATTCTACCACCAAAGCACGTTTCAACATCTTCCCAAACCAAATTTTTTTTGACCGACCTCACCCTATTAGTTTTGCCAAAATGAATTCTTTTTTTATTTTTTAGTAATATTAAATAATGTTTTAAAAGTGCCAAATTCGATTCTAATTTAGAAAAGTTTTGTACACAATCAAGTTTATTTTTTACACAACTTTTTACGTTTGAAATTAAATTTAGAAGAAAAACTATCCAATAATTAAATTCCTCTTTTGTTTTCACCAGTCTACTCACCTGTTCAACTTTTTTTACAGACTCAGACACCAACACATCAAAACTTTGGGAACTCATTTTTTCTATAATATTCAACAAGATATGTTCTGAACAACGTTCTTTGTCAGAATGAATTCATACGTTATCAAAATATAATTAAATATTGGTTTGATAAGACAATGCAATTAACGCCACGAGTCTGTAAAAATTAACATTTTTTTTTATTCAAATCAAAACAATATGTTTTGATTTGAATAAAAATGTATTATTCATTTGGGCCACGTTTTTGATTAAGATGAACTTATGATGTTAGCATCACATCATCAAAGTGGTATAAAAGCCAATGCCTTTGGCTAAACAAAACATCAAAAGTTCTTACTTCAGTGTAAACTTGTCAGTAGTCAATATTTTTAAAAACTAAAAAAAAAAATGAATACCCCATCATGTTTTATTTTTTGGTCGTCGAAACCAGAATTTTCTCTGAGAGAGGTGTACGTTTGCGTTCAGCAAATGTTTGGGTAAGTTTTTTTATTTATGGCAAAATAGTTTTGAGTACCTAAACATAGTGTAATTTTTTATTTTATTTTATTTGAAATACAATTATTTACACAACCCCAAAAAATATGTTATTAAAAAATTCAACTTACATTGTTAGTATTTTTTATGGTACCTGCACTTTGAACCCCTAATTCCTTTTTGTTTTTGAATTTTTAGAGAGCACGGCAAGTCCAAGATAATGAGCGAGAAGGTAGTAACCAATTTGGACTATAGCCCGAATTCCGAAAGGTTATTAAGCAAAATTGGGGAACTACCTATTAGATACATTAGGGCAAGGATGCCGTTTGAATCTGAAGATGATTTAAATCTTTATTTACAAGTGATACAAAAATATAAATTCAACCTACCACCAATGCCGACAACAGCATCAACACAAGGACCATCATCATCGAAAACACAACCACCACCATCAGCACAGGTAAAAAATAATCGAAAGAGGGTGGAGTTCCAACCACCACCACCCTCAGAACCAATAATTATAGACGATGTTTTGTCTCAGTATTTTTAAGTATTTTTAAGTATTCTTTATTTCTTTTTAGGCGAGTATAGCTGACATTAAAAATATTTTCTTCTTAATGGTAGATGCCCCCAAAAACATTTCTTACAAAGACTATAAAATTTTAGAGACAGTAAAAAATTTAATGAAAATGGTGTATTATGAAAGTGGGAAAATGTGTTGTATAGCTGGCGGGTTTGCAAGCTATCTTTTTCAACAAACAGATCGATATACAGATATCGATCTGTTTGTTGAAGGAGATAACCGCTTTGGTTTACCAATTCGTTACCCACATTCTCCATATCCTTTTTTTTTCAAACCATGATAGGGTTAAAGTAAAACTAAGTGAATCTGACAGTTTTTTTATTGATATAAATATAATTTTTCTTAACGAATTTTCTGTAAAATGTCAAAATTCTGAACAATTTACATTTAGTGTTCTAAATCGTTTTGATTTAGGTGTTTGCAAAGTAGGATTTTATTTACATTTCTTGAAAAACCATTTTTATTTACATTTTTTAAAATTTAATATAACAGAACCAATAAAGTTGAACAAAACAACATTAGCGAGATATAACAAATACAATTTAAGAACACATAATTCAAAAATTGTTTTTTCAAAGTTTGAGATATTTAAGTATGTCAGTTTTACTCACCTAAAAATTTAAAGAATAGTAGTGTAATTTAGTAGTAGTAGGTAGTAGGGATAGTGGTTTTATAAATATAATATAAATAAATAAAAGGTTAAAGCTGAATATGCTTTTTATTTAAATACTATCTATTTAACAAAATTACATTTTCTCTAGCACAATTTAAATAATTATTATTATGCATTTCACAGTGAAACTTATCATTACAATAATTTTTTAATTTTTTAATATTGGGACATCCCAAGTCATATAAATCTACAACATTATTATTAACTAAATTACATAACCAAACTTTTTTTTCATTTCCTTTTACAAACACAGTTTCATTTTGAATTAAATCCTTAATAAATAAAGCGAGGTTTTCAAATGGTAAATAACTAAAATCAAAAGTGTCCCAATTTATGCCATGAGGTTTGTTTGTATTCCATTCAGCTTGATGTTTAAAGTCTTGATGTAACCAGATGGACTTCATGGGTAAATTAACGATATGGTGCCGAACTTCATTAGTATGGATGTTTAATATAGCTATTTCCTTACATATAAATTCAGTGTCTTTGTACTGGAAACCTTGCACATCCAAAATAAACATTTTTTTTTCTTTAAACTACCCTTACGGTACTGGTTAGAGGGTTGTATTTCAGAAGTCGATCGTGCAATATTAAACAGTGGGCTATAGTTTTATCAGGTACAGCTTTTTTCGTTTCAAACTCAATTCTAATGTCAACTGCACCACCTTTGAGCACGTCTTCACTCTGTCGAGAGCAGTCGATAACTACCAGTGGAGCATCATTTTTAAAATTTATCGGGTGGAAGCAAGGTTCGCTTTGATCGTGGTAATAATAGGATTTTTGAAACTGGGCATACATTTCATATAGAATAGCATACTGATTGTTATCAAAATCCAAATTTAAGTTATCATATGGAAAAACTTCAGAGTTTAAATAAACTTTTAGGTTTGTCAATGACAGGTGGTCAAAGCGACTCATATTTTTACTAAACAAGTTTTTTCTATCTGTCTGAAATCCAATAATAATGAAACGCGGTGTCTCTAGTTGATTTGAAGTTTTCACTGCCCATGTGTGATTAGTTGTAGTTTGAAGTTGTGGATACTCATGCAATTCCCAACTTCTAAAACTAATATTGAGATCTTTGTTACCCTCTAAATACTTGTAAAGGCGCAATTTTTGATCATCTGACACTCTAACATGTGGAATTTTCCAATGAACTTTATTTAACACCACCTTATATTTTTCTTTTTTATCCTCAGTTTCAATTAAAGCATTTAAATCGGAATTGCTGCGAATCAACACGAGTTCTTGTCGTACATTTAAAATAATCTTATGATGGTCCTCAAATACCCCCATAAGGGTTTTTAGGGGTAAACATATATTGAAATTACCGGAACCATCTAATATAGGTGGATTTTCTTTAAGTGTCCAACCAGCATTTTGAAGGGTGTTACCATCACTTTCCTTGAATGAGCAGTAACCTTTTATTGTTGATGTAATCCCAGGATTTCTAACACGGTCCACAATCACCCCTCCTAACTCATAACGAATTTCATCAAATAAATGTGCTAAACCATTGTTTACAAAGTGCACATTGGTGCTGGCAGTATTGTCATCTTTCAGTACTTTTCCTTCAAGGTAAAGAACACTTTGACTAGGCAGGGTATAGATGTCTTGAGTTTGTATCGGAATTCGAATTTCATCATTGTTGTTTAAGGTGGTTGAAGCATATGGTTGATGAGTGTGTAGTTGGTAACTCACAATCGAATTATCATAGAGCACGTTTTCACCCACTCGTAGAATGTTACGACTCATTTTTTTCAAAACACTTTAAACTACACCGCACTGAAAAAAATATTCTTCTTATACCACAACTGACACGTACTTTTAAATTATACCAAAATGTCTTAAGTCTTTTGCCTATGATGGTAGTTATTGTCCTTTTAGTTTAAATCCTAAAGATACTAAAAAAGCTCTATTTTCAGGTGTTAGCTCTTTGACTAGCTGTTTATTACTAAATAGTGGTACACTATCA
Source organism: Aspidapion aeneum (assembly GCA_963576565.1). Taxonomy (NCBI): domain Eukaryota; kingdom Metazoa; phylum Arthropoda; class Insecta; order Coleoptera; family Brentidae; genus Aspidapion; species Aspidapion aeneum. The sequence continues at coordinate 74,080,125 of OY755041.1, read as the reverse complement.
ATCTTCTTCTTATAAATTTTATTACTTTCCTCTAAGGCGGTAATTTCTTCATAAGGAATACCAAAAGTATTATGATATACAAAAACACCATTTTTAAACGGATTTTTTTAGATGCAGTCTAATCGAGACCACTTCTCCACGAAAATTGATGGGTTTTCCATCCTGGTCAGTTATTTTAAGTAAAATATCATCAATATAATGAGTGCTGATTGGTAGATATATCACATTTGAGGGTCTTTCTATAATTTTATAACCTGGAGGAGAAGAGGGGTAAAACATGTGTAACATGTGCACTGCTTTTCCGTTATTATAAGAGTTTATAACCAAGTTGCACTCAACACTTATAGCATTCACTTTTAATATATCAACCGGATTTTCAGATATATGTTTTTTATCTGCCTCTAGAGTTTTTCCTGCAAATCCTAGTAAACTTCCAATGGAATTTTCCTTTTCAAAATTAATCTTTTTATTGCATATAACCTCACACTGTAAGGTATTATGGTTAGCTGTTATACTTATTTCAAATTGTTCCTCCTTTAAAGTTTGCTTTGAGTATTTATTTATGAAATCGTTCAAGTCCTTAATTTCGTATGACCCCTCAGGTATTTTTATAATTTTATCATCATTAAAACAAAATAAATTATTTGAACTATCCACATTCGGTATTGAGTTGTAACTTTCGAAATTAATGAGCCCCAAATCATATTGCTCAAGCTCGTTTAGCACTATAGGTGGATAGATGTTTGCTGAAAGGAGTGATGATTTTCCTGATAAGGTAAAGGTGTAGGACATGTTTACTATATAGCGGTTCACTGATAAATGAAAAACCATGTAGTTTAGTAGACGTTTTTTATTAACCCTTAAAGTAATACAAAAAACTTAAACACAAGTGTCCACAATTTACAGAATCATAAGTCTGGTAGGGGTTATAATTATACAGTACTTTTGACTCACCATTAGAACTAAAGTATCTTACAGATTCTATAGGAGGTCGTAAATTACCAAAACTATCAAAATAGTGTACATTATTTTTAATTTTCTTATAACAAGTCCAATGACTTCCTGATCCTCTGCTACTATCTAAATTAATTATCCCCGACTCAAATTTATGTATCTTTGAGGGTAGTTCATCTTCATAAACACACCTCTAAAATGTTTAATTTTTAACAGCTTTGTATACTTTTTCAGGTCAATATTTGTAAGAGCTCGCTGTGGTAGTGAATTCGGTAAAGTTTTCTTGAAAAACTTTAGGTTTTTGTTTTTTGACATCCACCTTTGTGTAAAAAAGACCCATTCCTAGTTTGTATGGTTTGAGAAATAATCCTTTACCCATAGCAATGGACTCCATACTTTGGTTATGTCGTTGAGCCTCTTGCAATTGTTGATTTGCAGATTTAGCAGCATTAATGGCTTTCACTATTCCTGCGATGCCGCTCCCTAAACCACCAATCGCCATGATTGGTATTAGAGGCAAAAAACCACCCTTTTTTGGTAGTTTTATTATTCGTGCAGGTCGTACTTTTCCTTTGTTTTTTTCCGCTGTCTTGAGAGCAACTTTAACTGCAGTTTCAAAGTCTTGTGGTTTTCGTTGTTTTAATCTATCCTTTATCTTTTTTGTTGCTTGACTGAAACTCAATGTTTTGATTTTTTTCTTTACAATTCATGCCCTCTTTCTTTTAAAAGTTGATGTTTTTCTACTTTTTGTGGGGTTTCTTGATTTTCTCGTTTTACTCATTTTTTAAGAATGATGTTACTACCTTGAAAGTTTACACAAGAATGAAAGCAACTGATATGTGTGTTTGAAGGTGTTTAAGATTTATATAATTTTTGTTTTTTTAATGTTGCTATGCATATTGTCATTTTCTTCACCATCAATGCTTAGTCTCCGCTTTAGTGACTTCTGCTCCAATGGTCCTTCACTCAAAACAGCAGTTGTGTCGGTTTTTGGTAATTTAAAGGGAACATCAACCGAATCGCTTAACTTTCTCTTTCTTTTGACTTTTAAAAATTTTGGTAATTTAAAAGGAATATCCACCGAGTCGCTTAACTTTCTCTTTCTTTTGATTCTTAACAATGTTGGTTCTTTATGTAAAGGGGGTGAATTAGTTTCCATAGCTTCAGTTTCAGGTTCATCTTTTTTTACTTTTTTTAACCGTGGTTTTCTTGGTTTGGATGATGACGATTTTCTCGTTGTTTGTGATGGATTTTTAATTTGACCCTCTAGAGTTTCAAGAGAGCCTAAATAATTTTTTGTCATCTTTATTCCACGTTGAATCATATTTAGGCACTGACGCACTGCCTTTAAACGTGGCACTTGATCAGTTTTTGATACATTATTTACCATACCCATCCCTAGTTTTAGCTTGGTACCCATAGCAGCAGCCACACCAGAAGCAGCCAGTTTTTCATACAAGCCTGAATCCGTTGCTCGCATCCATTCTAAAGCTTTTCTCATTAAAACTTTATCTGCCTCATGACGGTCGATCAACTCCATATTAGTTGAATAGGAAATGTCATGATCTTTGCATGCCCTATCAAGCTGGTTAATACCTTTATCCCCTCTGGCTAAACGTTTCTCTAGCTTAGTCCCAGGTCCACAATAAGAAAACCCTGGGATATGCATTTCAAAGGGTAGATTATTTATAGCACTGTTTAACAACCCTTGCCCTTTAACGTTTGAACTAACATAGTACTTCATAGCGTTTCACTTAAGACTAAATAAAAAGCAGAGTCTTTACTTTTTTTATACATTACCAGTTCAACAGTGTTAAGTTGACATAATATTTCTGTAGAAAATGAAGAAGATTGTTAAACAAAAATTGCGTTTAGAAGTTAAAAACCATGATATTAATGCAAGTACTACATCAAGACATGGTTTCCTGTTTCCATCATCTATTAGATGTCTTATCGTGGGCCCATCAAACTGTGGAAAAACCAACCTTATATTGAGCCTTTTGGAACATTCAAACGGTTTAAAGTTTAAAAATGTGTATGTGTATTCAAAAAGTCTATACCAACCAAAGTATTTATATTTGGAGAATCTATTAAAACCCATTAAAGAAATAGGGTACTACGCTTACAACAGTAGCGAAAACATAATTCCTCCATCAGAAGCAAATCCGTTTTCCATTTTTATATTTGATGACGTAGCCTGCGATAAACAAGATGTGATGCGTGACTACTTTAGTATGGGTCGACATAATAATATTGACAGTTTCTATCTCTCTCAAACATATGCAAAAATACCTAAACATTTAATAAGAGACAATGCCAACGTTTTAATTTTATTCAAACAAGATTTACTAAATGTAAAACATATATACACCAACCATATTGGCACTGATATGACATTTGATGAATTTCAAAAGATGTGTGCATACTGCTGGAAAAAACCGTATGATTTTTTGACAATTTTTAAAGATTGTGATATTGATAAGGGAAGATATCGGTATCGTTTTGATAACTTTATATATCTTTAGATTCAAATACTGCTTAGTGTTAATAGTTTTAACACACTTGTAGAGATAACATAGATAAAAATGTCAGAAGAAAATATAAAAATTGTTAGTGGTGGTGAAAAAAACTTAAAGAAACAATTAATTTCTAAAAGAAAAATAATACGTGAGAAATTAAATTTGTTAAAACAGGGTCAGATTTCACAGGCTAACCTATTTCAACCCATTACAAAACACTTGGAAAATATTGAATCTAGTTTAACCGATAAAAAGCCTCCGAAACTGGTCAATATACCTTCATTATCACCCAGATTGACAACTCCTTAAAAAATCAAGCAAGAAAACGAAAAACAACAACAAGAAAAACAGGAAGAACTTGAAGATCTGCAAACGTCATCGCTTTTTCATAAGAATTTTGATAATAACAGAGCAGAAGAAGATGAAAATCAGATGCATGAACCAAGTGTTTACATGCAAGACTTATTCCAGTCAACTCCTCGAAATCCAAATCCTATAACACCGACAACCGAAAAGAGAGCTAAACGAAAATTAAATTTTTCTTTAAGTGCTAAAAAGCTAAATAAGCCCACCACAAGTGGTTACTTTTTGAGAAAAGCAGTGTTAAAAGATGCAGCAGAGAACTTTACACAGAATGAGGCTAAAAAGCAAGAAGAGTTTGAAAACGGACGACTTAGAGACTTGATGAATAAATCTGAGAATGATTACTACAGTCAGTTTCATCCTTCACTTGCAAGCTATATTAAAGAATTTTTAGATGATCCATCCACCGTACCTTCTGATCCACAAAATTATTTTTCCAAGTTTCGTGTAAGGCGAGATGATATTGACAATTTTTATATTGGTGATTCGAAAATTGATTTTGATGGAGCTGATTTAATTATAAAAGGTAAACGCTATAAAGGTACACACGGTTTGTACAAATTACTCTTTCGAAAAAATATGCCTACAGAGTATACCCAAGATGATGCAGACGCCTTTAGAGACATCATTGAACACACCTATGCAAACAGAAAACATCATAAGGCCTCTGGAGATGTGATCACCGATAGCTACTCAACAAAATTTAAGAAACTGTTTAGTGACACATATAAAGGTGGAGATCTAAAGGAGGAAATGGAGTACTCCAATAGTCCTATAGAGTATGCGTACTGGGATGATCCTAATGAACTTGTACAACGGTTACGTTTATTATTAGCATCTCAGACAGCTGGCAACACAGGTCACACAAACGAAATCTACTCTATAGTTGAGGAGCTGCAAGAAGCCAATATTATTTAGAACAGAGATGGTTAATAATTTTATTACAGATGTTAAGCAACAAGTAGGTAATGAAATTCACAAATCGGCTAGAATTAATTTTTTACGACGTAGAGTGATTGTCAAATCACTAAATGATCTATTTCAAGCAGATCTTGTGGAGATGATACCGTACGCAAACGAAAACAAAGGTTTTAAATACATTTTAGTGGTTATTAACTGTTTCTCGAAATATGTTTGGGCCTATCCATTAAAAACAAAAACTGGGGAAGAAGTGTCGAAAGCTATGGAAAAAGTGCTTAAAGAACAGGTACCACTTCATCTTCAAACCGATCATGGGAAAGAGTTTTACAATTCGACGATAGAAAAACTGTTGAAAAGATACAAGGTCAAACACTATAGTTCATTTAGTGAACAAAAGGCTCAAATTGTTGAGAGGGTAAACCGAACCCTTAAAAACCTAATGTGGAAAGAATTTAACTATCAAGGATCTTACAAATGGTATGATATCCTACCAAAGATTGTTCAAATTTATAACAATAGGAAACATCGAACTATAGGGATGAAACCCTCAGAGGTGCGACAAAAACATGAAAAACTATTGCTCAAAACGGTCTATAATCACATAAAGATGACATTTAAACCAAAATACAAGGTTGGTGACCATGTTCGCATTTCAAAACTACGAGGTGTGTTTGATAAGAAATACATGCCAAATTGGTCTACTGAAATTTTTATCGTTAAGAAAATTCAGCTCACCAACCCAGTAACATATCTATTGGAGGATGCTAGTAAAAATGAAATTAAGGGAGGATTCTATGAGCTTCAGCTACAAAAAGTAATATATCCTGATATATATTTAGTAGAAAATATTTTAAAACGTGCCAAAAATAAGGTGTTTGTAAAGTGGTTAGGATTTGATAATAAACATAATAGCTGGATAGATAAAAGTAATGTTGCTTAGTACTAAATAAAGAAAAACATATAAAACTTATTGGTGTATTTTATTTACTAATTTTCTTAAAATATAATTACATTTAGAATACATATTTAATGGGAACAACCATCCTCTAATTAAAGCAGTTACTAAATAACTAAAATGAGCCACCCATTGATGATATTCCAAAATTTGATGGGTTATTATACAGCTTTGAAGTACCATTTAACTGTTTCTTCCCATTTCGAATATTAGTTGACTCTTCCATTTGCTCCTCTTCATAAATTCTCCCCTCTTCGGGTTTAATATGTTTTTGACGCATCTCTTCAAAAAACTCTGGAGAGAGATGTGTTTGATACTTTAATAAGTATTCCCAGTCGATGCGTCCTTCATTTTCTCTTATAAAATTTTCAGACATCCGTTGATAACGACAAAGAAAAAGCCAATAGAGTTCGCTTTTAAACATATGCATAAAAGCTTCGCTTAAATTTTGATATCTAGACACATTGGACCAATGCATCTTATTAATATAGGTCGCCATAAACATATCAGATAATCTTTGTTTGCGACAAATTACTTCCCAGTTCACATGGTCACAAAACCATCCAATAAAGTCCTCTGTAATAACTGGTGACGCAGAGATCTCATCCCACACTTTATTAATACTATTATTTTCAACCATCTTTAAAAGCGTTCTTTTTGAAAGTAAGAGTTTCAACTTATAAAGCCCTCTATTTATAGGTTGAAGTAAAAGTAACCTTTGACCTTTGATACTTCTCTTTAACCACGATAGCCTTGTTGAATATATTTCTTAACTTCTTCGTTTTTCTTCTGTTCACAAGAGCTGTGTTTTGTTACAATCCAATCAGCAGGTCGATGTGGATTTCCTTTGGTACAATAGATGCAACGGGGTTTTTTATTCTTGGTTTAATCCATTCATAGGTTGGTAACATTGTATTTGGTTGACTTAAAAAAAAAACACCAAGTTTTGATGATCTACACTGTTCAACGGTTGACTATAAAATAACCAACACTTCATTCATTCGTTCAGCCAGAGCTATAACAGTTAGATCATAAATTAAAATTTAGAACACAGTAAGATGGACTTTCACTATAATTATTGGTCAACTAAAATTGACTTTGAACTAGAAGAACTTTTAGAAGAGAAAAGTTATGAAAATATTTATAAATGGTTAGCAGAATGGATATATTTTGGGTTTGATTCATGCAGATACATGATTGAGGAAAAACTACCAACATTATACCCATTATTACCTACAATATGGAAACGTAAATTAACAGAGGCAGCGCTGGAATATACGAAAATATATCCAAACTATAATGCGAAAAAACATCTTCAATCAATTATTTTTAAATTTGATGGTCGAGATGAGTGTGGTTTATATGATATATATGAATAAAAATATATAATTAAAACATACTTTGAGTTTTTTATTTTAGAATTATTTACTTTGAGACATCCTGTACAGCATAAGTAACCAGCTGTATTAAATAAAACAGGAACGTGTGTGGGGTCACTAAGGTTATAAACAATGCATACACAATGATAATAGATACACAGACAATCCCGATTCATTTTAACAAATATTTTTAGAAATTATTTTATTTTTTAACCAACAATTACCTAAGGCCTTTTTCACATTAAGACTTACCTAGACCAGGCTAAGCTAGTGAAGTAGCTATCTTACTAAAAAATAAAAAAAACACCCCATTTTACCTACTCTCGCATTGGCACCTAACTCATTGACCAATAGGGCCTTTCAACAGCCTCTGGTTGTTGCGTCATTGCTCACAACTTCTTACACACTTCTTTTAGTCCCAAGGTCAAACTATTTTCACTTCTTCAGCAACAAGCCAGCCTCTGGTTGTTGCGTCATTGCTCACAACTTCTTACACACTTCTTTTAGTCCCAAGGTCAAACTATTTTCACTTCTTCAGCAACAGGCCATCCACTTCGGAGAAGTGGATGGCATGTTACCAATTGGTCCAGAACCTCCACTACTGTACTACTCTCGGCTTTTTGCTATTGCGCGCATGCGTGAGCTTTCTCAACTGTTTACGCGGGATATTTAAATCCATAACGCGTTTATTTAAAGAAAAATGTATTCGAAATAAATGAAAACTTCCTCATTTACCTTGAACGAGAAAAATGCGGAAAAAGTAAACTAAAAGATAGAAAATAAGTAATTCTAAATTAACTTAAAACTAAACTAACGGTGGGCCGTTAACATTCCGGCCCCCTAAAAGGGCAATTTTGACCTTTTATTAAGAAATTTCAACATTTGGTGAAGGACATAACTTTACCAAAGGCCGTTTCATTTTGGTGCCATCCGCTGTATGTATAGTTGCAACGCGGACAACATTATCATCACCTGGGTGAAGATCTATGATTCGAGAAAGAATCTATTTAGAAGGGGGTACATTATCTTGCTTGACAATGCATAAAGTACCAATTTCTGGCAAAGACAAATTGGGTTCCAGCTATTTCGTCTTTTGCTAAAGTGTATGCAAGTACTCTGTACGCCATCTTGACCAGAAGTCCTGATGCAGCCTCTGCAGCAACTGCCATCTGCTAAGTCGATTTAACTTTAAATGGGACAAATCTGGGTCAGGCAACGCGGATATATTTTCTAAAGTTAAAAAATGTCCCGGAGTGGGAACAGAAAAATCGTTCGGATCTGAACTCATAGGAGTAAGCGGACGGCTGTTTAATAAGCCTTCAATTTGTACAAGAACGGTATAGAATTCTTCGAAACTTAAAATTTGATCTATGACTCTTTTTAAATGCGTTTTGACTGACTTGACTCCCGCTTCTACCAAACTAGAAAAATGAGGGGCAGAAGGGGGTTGAAAATGCCACTCTATGGATAGAGAATCGGCAGCGTTTTTTAGCATATCTTTGATCATACGGTTTGAACCAACGAATGCCGTTTCGTTATCTGATACGCATTTACTAACCGGACTTCTTCGCGCAATTAAACGACGAAAAGCGGCAAGAAAAGCTTCACTAGACAAGTCTCCAGAAAGCTCTAAGTGCAGTGCTTTGGTCGCAAAACAACAAAAAACTACTACATAAGACTTACATGTCTTGGAAGAGCGAATTTTCATAGCGCGTGTTTCAAACGGCCCTGCGTGATCGATAGCTACGACCGAAAAACTACGAAGTTGTGAAATGTGCAAGCGCGGTGAAGAACCCATAGCAGGTTGATACGGTCTTGGAGCTAAACGCCAGCATTTTACACATTTTGAAACTACGTAATTTATGGCGCGTTTCGGAGATAAAATCCAAAATTGTTGGATTAATAAGAAATGTAAAGTTTGAACCCCTGGGTGCAAAAATACTTTATGAAAATATTCTATAATAAGGGTTGTTAAGCGTGATTTACAAGGTAATAATGCGGGATGCTTTTGATCGTACGTTAAAGTTGATTTTTCAATACGACCTCCAACGCGTAATAAATTATCTTTAGAGTCGATAAAAATACCTAATTTTTTGAAAGTTTTTGGAATCGATTTTTTATTTTTAAGTCTCTCAATTATTTTCGAAAAATATTTCGTTTGTTCGTAGCGTACTAAAAATAATGTTGCTTCTTTTAATTCTAAGCAAGAGGGGGAAATATTGAGTCTTCGAGTATCGCGGTTACTCATTTTTGAGTTATATTGAAATCTTAAATAATATGCGTTAATTCTTCGTATTTTAGAAAACGAGGAATAAAAATTTAAAAGATTTTCAAAAGGATCGTTTTCTGGATAGGCAAAAAATGTATTTTTCTCCTCCGAGCGTACCTCGTGAGGGGTAGAATCAACTTTGAATTTTGTTTCAGGCCACTGACTGGTAGGTAACGTAAGCCAGTGAGGGTCTCCAAACCATAGGTCGTTTTCTAAAAATTCAGAGGGTAGCTGCCCCCTTGAGGCGATATCGCTAGGGTTGTGGCGTGAATCGATGTGATGCCATGATTCCGGCGGTAGGCTTTCCTGGATTCGAGCTACGCAGTTCGCTACGAATGTCTTCCATTTATATGCGGGTCTTTTTATCCAGTGCAAGGCAATGGAAGAGCCTGTCCAAGCGTAAATTTTTGAAAAATTAATTTTATTTTTAAATGTATTTAGAACATAAGAAACTAAATCGCATAACAAAACGCAAGCGGTCAATTCCAACTTGGGTATTGATAAGTTTTTTAAGGGACTAACGCGAGATTTAGCAATGACAAAAAATATTTGGCATTTTTCATTATCGGAAATCCGAAAATAAACAACCGAGACCTTGATCGATGCATCTCCGAAAGCATGCAGTTCGATATCGGAATTATTATTTAGGCAAATAAGGCGCGGTATTCTAACTTTTTCGAGTAACAAAAGCTCGGTTTTTAGTTGAGCTCGGTTTACCTTTCGCATATTTCCAGTGGCGGCTCGTCATCCCAATTTAATCCCAGCGTATGTAAAATTTGAATAAAGGATTTTGCGAACAATGTTACTGGACTAAGAAAACCGAGAGGGTCATAAAGACGCGAAATCTGACTTAAAATATTGCGTTTGGTACATTTACAATTAATAGGGCTGACTGTGAAGCAAAACATGTCATCCTGTGGGAACCATTGCAGTCCCAGGATTTTTAGTATATGCGATTCTGAGTCGAAGCTTACTGATTTAGTTTGTAATTGACCTTCTGGGATATCAGAAAGTAACTCTTTTGGTTTACTAGACCATTTACCCAACTCGAAACCACCTATTTTTAAGATGGAAACTAGCTGATCGCGAGCAGTTTTAGGTTCTTGAAGGGAATTAAAGCTACAGAAACAGTCATCTATATAAACTGATTGCTCTAAAATTTGTGAGACGAGCGGGTATTTTTCGCGTTCAACGTGAGCTAGTTGAAGTATGGTTCTATTAGCAAGAAATGGGGAACTAGACAACCCAAAAATGACTATTTCAAACATGTATTCTTGGATTTGTTCGTCGCGAGAGTTTCTCCACAATATTCTTTGAAAGGTTTGATGCTGTTCAGCTACCTTTATCATTGTGAACATGGAGCGAATGTCGCACGTAAACGTAATTTTACCAAGGCGAAAATTTAAGAGAATTTGACCAATGTCCTTTTGAAGTTTTTGACCGGTCAGGAGCGTATCATTTAGCGAGGGGTAGCCTAATTTAATTTTAAAACTACCGTCCAGGACTATTCGAACCTTTCCTGGTTTAACAACAGCGTGATACGGTATGATAAAACCGTTTTGAAATTTTAAATATTCTGGAACAGGTTTAAGGAACCCATTCTTTAAATAATCTTGAATTATTTTTGAATATTTGAGTTTCAAATCTATATTCGCATGTAAACGGTTTTCTAGTGATAAAAAACGTTTTGTTGCGAGCGAGCGTGACTGTGTGATATCAAATATCGGTGTGATATTATTTTTGAATGGAAGCTCCACTATGAAGCGACCAGTGGCGTCGCGTTTGTGGCTATCCACAAATATTTTTTCGCATAATTAATTTTCTGGTGAAAGTAAAATTTTCTTGGGAATCTCCTCTATTTCCCAAAAGCGAGTGAGCGATTGATTTAGATCTGATAAGAGCGGGATTTGTGTTGAACAAAATAAAGAGGTTGCGGTATTTTTTATGGAGTTCTTGCTAGAGCATTTGCCTAACAAGAGATATCCAAAAATAGAATTTACTGCGACCGGTTGATCTATTTCGCCAGAAACACGGCCGTCGAGTATAATCTGTGCGAATATTTCGGCGCCAAGTAGCAGGTCTACTGAGCCTGGAATAAAGTAATTAGGATCAGCGAGGTTTAAGTTGACAATATGGCGCCAACGCGAGGGTTCTAATTTTCTAGGCGGCATATCTGGGCATAATTTCGGTAAAATGTATGCATCCAGACTTAGTATAGGGCCTGGTGCCCCAGCGGGTTTAATGCAACAAGAAACTCCACCTTGCGCAGAGGTGTCTTGCATTTGATTTAAACCTTGAATGGTTAAAGAAGATTGAAAATGCGGTAGTTGTAACCTTTTACAACAGTTTTGCGATATATAGTTCATTTCTGAACCGCTATCAATGATTGCACGAGCCTTGTGGTAGCTTCCAAACCTATCTTGGATTTCCACGATAGCAGTTGACAGAAGAACATTAGAGGTAGACGCGGCGATTCCACAAAAATTTGGTTGCGCTGGATTTTGTGGATTTTGCGGGGAAGCAACTTGCATTTGTTGCGGCGGTGCAACTTGATTTTGTTGCGGTGAGGACATAAGCGAACAATTATTTTGAGTGTGTTGCATTTGTGACGGTGCGCCACTGTACTGCGTTGAATAATTTTTATTTATTTGTGGGGAAAAGCTCTGCGGTGAACTAGTGCTAAGCTGTGCCATTGCCACTGTGTGCGGGGCCGACGTAGCAAGGAAGTTGCCAGTGGCGTGCGATTGCTGCGGTAGGTATTAAGATTGAGCGTTATTATTTTCTACTGCGGTATAGTTTCGCGAAAAGCTAGCGGGTGCCTGATTGGCATAATGTATATTTTGCATAGGAGAAGTGGTGTGCGCAGGGGCACTGAAAGCGGGGTTAAAACTATTACTATTATTATAACTATTATTATCGCGGGTACATAAAAGCGAATGATGCCTAAAATGGCATGATCTACATGATATTTGAGAGCGGCAGCTCTCTCGCAGATGTTTATCTGAAATGCAATTTAAACATAGTTTTTTAGCGTAAACGAAATTTAAGCGATCTTGGGGGGGCTTAGATTAAAATAAAGGACACCTGTAAATGTTGTGATCAGCTGATCGGCAGCAGATACAGGCTGTTTGTGTACTGTTTTTCTTAACATTGCCAAAAAACGTATTGCCTTGACTTTGACGAGGTTTGTTTTGGTTGATAGAATAAGAACTGCTAGAAGGCTTCGAATTTTTTAACGAGGTTGAAAATTCTACCGTTTCAAGAGCGTGGCAGTGATTTAAAATTTAAATCATCATATTTTGGAAATGACTTATTCTGCGGTTGCGTGTTTGCATTTAAATGTTTTGAAAGCATGTAAAATATTAAAAAATCGCAGTTATGAATAGGCAATTGCATACTTACGAGAGCGGTGATATTTTCATTAAAAATATCCATAAGCGAGCGTAAAATTTTTAAGTTATTTGAGTTTGTAACTACGGGTGCGTTATCTAGAGCTTGCAAGTGAGCGAACGCGATAAGACGGGGTCGATCATATCTCTCTAGGAGCGCATCTAGAGCGGCTCTATAGTTCTGCGCAGACGCGGATATACTTTGAACCACGGTTTTTGCGGGCCCTTCTAGGGCCTCCATGAGGTGCGAGTATTTTTCTACATTTGTGCGGTCGTCGTCTTGGTCAACGACTAAAGAAAAAATCTCGTAAAAATGGCGGAACTGTTTTAGATCTCCCGAAAATTTGGGGATTTTAAGCGGGTTTAACTTAGCAGAAGGCTTGGCAGGGTGTTGAGGCAAAGTTGCGGTGGCCTGCTGATCAGGGCATAGCATACACTTGCGAGGCATCATTTTCAAAGTCCTTGCGGATTCGTTCCTCGTCCTCAAGGTCCTCACCATCCATAACGCTTGCTAAGGTAATTATGTTGACGTGGTACTGATTGAACTGTCTCTTTATCTTATTAAAGCTTGAATAACACATCTCAAATTGAAGTTTTGCCTGCTCACTTGTATGAGCAGTTTGAGCAAATGTTTTAAGATTAACTATTTGATAGACGTACATTTGGCGCATGGCCTTATATTGTTTTAATTTATTTGCGTTTGAAGACATCTTAAATAAGCGTACTTAATTTAAAATAATAAATTAAATGGATGGCAACAAATAGCGGCACGTCTATATATTTTATTTATTCTGAGACAAAGTAAAGAGATAAGCAAATTTCAGCGCATCGGGTGACCTTGAAGAAGATGAAATATGATAAAATTGATAAGATGAAAATAAAAGTTTGATGAAAAGAAATTTGCGTATCGAGTGACCTTGAATTTATTTCTTTTACTGATAAGAAATGAAATAAGGTTTTTTGCACACCTTGCAAATAATGGTTTTTATATATGGGAATATTTAATGTGGATCACGTGTGACAAACATTAAATTGCAAATTAACCTAAAATAAGAAGGGTTATGAGGAAATTTACACTATTTTGAATAAAACGCGTTGGGCCTAAGAGGCCATGCAACAATTTCCGGCCGAAGTGGCCATGTAAAAGTTTGGTAGATTGTAAGGTGCTGATTCGAATGGACCAGTGACAAAGTCACAAAGATCCCAAATATAAAAAATGTCGGCGTGCAGTTGAGTCCACTCACCTGTTTTTCTCTTCAATTATCTTTCAAGGGCCCTTGTATGTCGTCGCTGGAACACATCAATGTCTCTAATTTAAGCCTATAACTAAATGTTCACTATTTACAGCGGTAAAATGATTTAATTAATGGTAAATTGCCGTAATGGCGCGGATTTTAACACGGCTTCGTGCAATGGCGGATGCGAAGTCTTGCGGCGTGCTGAGTTTCGGGCAATGCTCGGCTTTTTGCTATTGCGCGCATGCGTGAGCTTTCTCAACTGTTTACGCGGGATATTTAAATCCATAACGCGTTTATTTAAAGAAAAATGTATTCGAAATAAATGAAAACTTCTTAATTTACCTTGAACGAGAAAAATGCGGAAAAAGTAAACTAAAAGATAGAAAATAAGTAATTCTAAATTAACCTAAAACTAAACTAACGGTGAGCCGTTAACATATCTAAAGCATTCGATAAAGTCTGGCATGAAAATCTGCTCAACAAGCTCAAAGCAATGGGATTGTTGCCGAAACTTTGCACTTTGTTTGAAAGTTACCTTAAGGATAGATTCATTTATGTTGCACTGGATGGCCGGAACTCCAACTCTTACCAAATAAATGCTGGTGTGCCAATCCTTTCGCCAACACTTTTTCTGATTTACATAAATGACCTCATAGATAAAACAGTAAATCCACTTTATTGCTTTGCAGATGATGGCAATGTAGTCTCCTCAGTCATACCACTCACTCAGTGTCTATCCGCACGTGAATTCCATCATCTTAGACTAACTCAAATATCGCAGATAAATAACGACCTGGAGATAATAGAGGACTGGGGCAACAAAAACCTTGTACAGTTCAACGCGCAGAAAACCCAACCAGCTCTGTTTTTAAAAAAGACCAACACCGGTGAGCCAAACATCATGCTATCTGGAAGTGCTGTCACATTGCAGAGCCAGTTGAACATCTTAGGAGTAACTGCAGAGACCAACATGTCTTGGAACAGTCACGTGGCAGATATAGCTAAAAGGGCGTACCAAAAGCTTGGGGTGCTATTTCGTACAAGACATCTGTATACACCAAGCCAACTGCTGATACTCTACAAAGCCCAGATTCGACCAACTATGGAGTACCGCTCACATATATGGAGTGCGGCACCCAAACATACCTTAATGCTTTTGAACACCGTGCAAAGACGAGCTATCAAGCTGATCAATGACCCCGCACTTACCCGTACCTTGGATAGTCTCGAACATCAAAGAACTGTGGGGGATCTATCTCTCTTCTACAGGTATTATCACGGAAAATGCTCTGAAGAGTTGGCACGTATGATCCCCCTGGGAGTAGCACCTACTAGGCGAACACGTCAAACAGACGGTAACCATCAATTTACTGTCAAAATAGAGGCACCAAGAACCTCATTATATCAGAATTCATATCTCTGGAGAACAGCATCGCTGTGGAATAAACTCCATGCGACAGTTTTCACTGCAGGTTACAACCTAAACCGTTTCAAAACCAACACACACCAACATTTCCGCGCACTGGCCGCTTTTCGAGCGTGATAGGGATCTCCTTGCGAGTGCGCTTAACCGTAAAAAAAATTATTTCAAGAGGTATTAATGCGGGGTAATCGGCAGATTTAATTTTATGCCAATAACTAAAACTTATTTTTTATAAAAACTGGTAGATATGTGTTGTTGGGCAACAGTGTTAATCAACTTACCAAAAAGTCATTAATGTAGTGTAAGTTGTACAAAAAAAAAGAAGAAAAAGTACACAGTCATACCAAATCCCATATTTTTTGGCGTTTTTTCACTGGTATTGGTTTTTCAGCTTTTCTTTTTAATCAATTTTCCATACACAAAAAAAACAAGCTTTTGACCGATAAATAAAAGACGAAAAAAAATATTGCAAGTAAAAAATGGACTTCTAGATTTCGTTTAACGTCGCATTAATAAAGGATAAAGTTAGCTAATGGAGTGCGTGAAAAATATCCCTAATAACTTAAGACGACGAGAAAATCCAAACAATCATGGATGACTGATAATATTCTGTAATTGATGGACTAAAAATAGAGATACACTCCAAAATTGAAATGTAAATCAAGGTTACAAAATCTGAATTCGTAAGGAAACGAGGCGATTGAGGATTACGAAAGGAAATACGAAAGCTTTAATCAACACAAAATCACCAAAGAAATTAATGGTGTGAAAAAACATAAACAGGGACATTTTTGATAGTATAAACCAGCTAATTAAATGATCTGAAAAAATACAAAATATTTTTTCCATGGTCAGCGCCTAGAAATAATGCTTCATTTCCAATAAGGTAGAGGATAGGTTCACCAATCTTGCGAAACGGAAGAAAATACAACAAGCCATTAAACAGACAAAAGAAGTCATGGGAAATATTCCTTATAACTGACCAGTTAAGCTTCTTAAATAATTGAAATATACCAAATGACTGGTTATCATCTACATTGATAACCCTACCTCAAAATTAAATGGCAATTTTCTAAATTAGACTTTTAAATTAGTGAAACTCAAGTTTTTTTTATTGTCAATGTGCTGACATAATCATGTTTGGATATCAGCCAAGATATTTATAGCTACTTTGTCGATTCTGAAAAAGCATTTAATAAACTACAACATCAAAAACATTTCGAAGAGCTTTGGAAATCGACAGTTAAAACATTAGGTTTTTAGACAATCTTTATTGAAGAGACAGCCAAGGTTAGAGTTGAACACTAGTTGAAGGAAAAATTTAAATCTTGCATGGAGTTCCCCAGGGGTCTATTTTTTCCACTATTGTTTAAATTTTACCGCGAGGCGATTTTCCGCGAGGTATTGGATAATCAGAAAGGTAAGTTTTAAAAGTTTTAAACAATTTCGGTTTTGCGGATGACACTATCAAGGCAGCCAATCTCAGGCTTGGAAACTCTTATGCAGATACTAATAGCGAATTCTCTTCAGAAAATTACTGCACCACACCACTCATGGTCCACTGACATTGTTTTGGTCCTGTAAAAAATTGCAACAGTGAAGTTTCAAAAGAATTCGAATGTACACTAGTGGAATATGCGCTCGGAGATCTCATTCAAAAAAATATGCAACACTAAGTTGTCAGTTGCTCAAAAGTATACAAGTTGCACCCGTTTTCTCAAAAAGAATACAAAAATAGCACTATTAGCGCACAAGTTCTGCATTTTTTCCCAGATAATTCGCTATAAGTGAATGATGTAAATGAGAGACGTCCACAAATAAACTGAATAATATTTTCCAGTGCATACCTCGCATTTATCTGTTCATGAAAATAGTAAAACAGCTCTCCTCTTCGTTCACTGTCTAGTGATTCTCTTGTCGTTGAATTAGTTCTAACAAAAGGATGTGACTGGTGCCAATCCCAATGTTGTGAACTTAATCCTATAGACAAAATATAACTTTTATGGTCCTATTCAAAATAAGCCTTATGTACTGGACAATAGCTCCAATGTTGCCGATAACACAGATCAAAAATATTTCAGGAAGGTGACTGACTAGTGTTTTATCCTTTCAAAAGGCAAAGCCAGCTTACTATGGTGTCTAGGCCTCTTCCTTTCTTATTATATTTTTGGGTGAGAACCAGCATAATTATCGCACTATATCAAGCCCCACATCCTGAACTATCTTGAGGAGATCTTCCTTGATATATTGCGGTTTAGTGGTTCTCACTCATGCGAATCTAATACGAAAGGAAAAGGCATGGTATACTTATAGTCAAATTTATACCTATTTGTAATGACCTTATTTGGGTGGCCAAAAAAATTGCACTGAATATTTAATTAATATTTGGTCTGAAACAAGTTTGTTTAGCTCCCGCTAAATTCTCTATTTTAATTAATTCATTAATTTTTAGTAATTAGAAAATATTACTTTTTTACTTGCACTGCCCTCTTTTGGGACATTCACAATTCTAAAGGATTAAAATAAATAAAACAAATTCTCCTTTTTTTGTATTGATTCTGTTAATATAGCAGGAAGTTTTTTCTTTTTATCGCCTTTTATTGATATATTTTTATCATGCTTTCATACAAAAAACGCGGGTGCCGCTACGCGGTCAATAAATATATTTTTCCCTTCTTTCCTATAACCTAAAAAGTGGACAGTGCGCAGTGTCGTATAAGAAACGAACTCAATCACGCGGTCCCTCGTGTGAATTTACCCTTAAATTCTCTTTGCCCTTTGGCACCCTTAAAAACCCTTTAAAATTAAAGCTGTGCGTTATCATCTGTGGAAGCTGTGTAGCTGTGAATCATGGAACTGGAGAACAGGGCCCTGTAAGCGACTACTCTGCAAATATCGGTGAGCGACATAGTTTTTATTACACTTTATCCTCTCTCTCTCTCTCTCTACACTCTACCTACCCTTTACACCCTCTCCCAATACAGTCCCTTCTGCCTCAACTTATGGGCTACATAAGTTTGGTCCTTCGAGCCGGATACTGAACTACCCCTATAACGCTACATAAGTTGATTAAACCGAATTTAAAATTTACGTTGGACCAGGAATTGTTGTCACCTGTTTTACTACAGCAAACTCATTATATTTGGCTTTTGTCATGTCCATTCTCATTTTATGTTTGTTTTTCAGTATTTTATTCTATTCTTTATAAAATAAACATATTTTAGAATTATAACATATTTACCTATATCTTCTCTAAAGTAAGCCAGGCGATTCTCTGGTACCAAATCCGATGCTGTTGGCAAAAGTTGATAAACGGTTTCTTCCACAATACCAGTATTCTAATAAAGAAAATTTAGTTAATAAGAGTTTCCAAGTTAGGATCTAGAGATGATTTGACTAATAGATTTTTCTTTTATTTAAGAGTTATGAAAAATGGTGGTGTTTTGCAGTATCTTTACCACCCTTATAACGGCTTGACCGAACTCCGCTCCGCCTCATTCGACCAACTGCCGTCGCGTGCTATAAAGTACTACTTTCCGGTAAATAACTACTATTCCGCGCGGAATCAGTGCGGATCATTATACAGGCTATCAAGCGGCCTATGTCGTCGTGACAAGTGACAACGAGTTTGTTGATCGATTTTCTGCATTAGGGTTTACTAATAAGATAATTGGGCAATTTTTTAAGACTTAGTGGTTATGATAGAAAATAGTTCGATATTGAGGTTTCGATCGTTTAATTAGACAAGCGCGGTCCGTTTGGCCGGCGCGCAGTCGAATATAAATCTACCGTAAAAATCGATAAGGTCCTGGTAAAAATTAGTCTTACTTTTGAAGCAAACACTTATATCCTGTTTCCACCAAGGCATGCCCACCCCGATTCAAAAAACGCATCACGTGATGGTCCATGGATTTGCACCGGTTTGAAATGCAACGTCACCTGATGCGTTTTTTGAATCGGGGTGGGCATGCATTGGTGGAAACAGGGTGTTACTCGCTTCCTCTACACTTTTACTTACGTTATTTTCTGCCCAAGTCTCAGTCGATTGCTGGACAATGGTTTGCAGAACTTCTTGCGGAATGTTATTATTCTTTAAAATGTTCTGTAAATCTGCGACATTAATTTTGATCTTACTTTTGCCGGAATCGTTGATATGTGTGCTCTTGCCCGAAGCTTCACCCAAAGCAACTATAATATAAAGATCAGAAAATAAGAGGGATTAAATCCAGTCGGTGCAGTCCAATTATTTTAGATATTTATGTTACTACATAGCCGCTGCTTTGCCTTTGTTGGTTTTTTTTAAATTGTGACCAAAATAAGTGATCTTGTAAAACATACATTTTTGTGTGTCCGTACAACGATAGTTTCTAAATGGCTGGACCGATTTTCATCATAATAATAAATAATGATCGATCTAGGGTTGCAAGGCGTTCCGATTTTCGGGATTTACCCGCATTCGGACTTCTGTATCCCGAGTCCTAAAAAGCCTCTCTTTGGGACAATAAATTAATATCACACATATCACGAACTATACACGGTACTTTTCTGTTTAAGGTAATAGAGACTTCGGTTATTTGTCGTACGGTTTTGAAAAAACCCTTGAACACGTCCATTTTGTTTGTGAAGTTTTTCGAATTTTTTTTAGAATATTGGCACCCCCTTCGAAAAGGCAAACTTTACAACAGGGTCAAAATTTTGAAAAATCTATTTTTGATTTGGAGATATTTAGCGCCAAAGTAACCATGGAGCGATAAAAATTATTTTTCTGTATCTATATTTCTGAAACAAAAAAATTTAAAGCCTCGTCAGAAGAAAATTTTGCGGTGACTCACATTTCTTATTTTATTTTATTTTTCTTAATTTTGGTATCTCCCTATGATAAATTTGAAAGCAGATTTCTTTTACTTTTTTGAAAAGACATTTAAGAGACGTATAAAGTAAACCATCACTTAAACACTTTGTTTATTAAAAATATAGATTAAAGTTTGGGGAAGCGAAGGGGATGGGTACTACAAAAATTTCCAGTTATCCAAAAAGTATTCCCCTAAAAAAGAAATTCGAAGTTTTCGAAGATTTTTTTTCTAAAAACGTACGACAAATATCCAAAAAAGCGTTTGTTACCTTAAAGAATCGTAAACCTGACAACCATAGCTTGCCTAAGAGTAGTTTTCTGAAAACTTACATTTCGCCAAGGGTAGGGGTTGGAAAACTAACAAAAACTAACTTCTGAACAATGGGTTCTGTTACGTTTACCAGGAAAAATGATGGGTCAAACTTTTTTGTTTGTTTGCAGTTTTCAGGTTATTTGGAAAACCAATACTTACAGGTTTTTTTTGAAACTTCACAAAATCGCTAATTTAAATAAAAAAACGCCTAATTTTGAAATCTCATATATTATTCGACGAAATTAATTAAATTATTTTATACCTACTACCCCCACTTTTGCGATAAGATATGATAAAAGTGCCTTTTTATCCCTCGACAAATTGTAGCCCGGACGGAGTGATAAAAATTGCTACTTTTATTCGCTGTTACAGTGGCATTTTTAGGGGGCATGGGTTTCGGGCTCTCCACGGCTAAGATTTTTTTAGATAGTGGGTGAGCTTAGGTGCCCATAAATTGAGAGTATTTATTTGATACCTAGGTCATAAGTTTCATCTAAAACCTCTGTAAATTAAAGCCGGAAAAAGAAGGCACCACTGGGCTACTTAATGGATAAACTTATTTGTAAGGTTTCTTACTGTGCCATATTGGCTATAAAATAGTTATCCTCATATTTGCATATATCCGCAATATATTTCTTTGATATTTTAGTCACCAACTTAAATTTTATTATGGTGAATTATGAAAGCCGGAAAGGAGGAGGCACTAAATACATTGTTTACCGGGATGCGTCAGATGAGCTGAATTTGAGATATGTTGAAGGCCAAGCCTTTCTGATATTTTTACCAAAAAAAATTGGGGGGGTCATAGGATTCGTTTTCGACCTATACCTATTTAAATGCGCGCCACTGAAATATGGAAAAATAAGACCATTTGTAGTTTTTTTGTAATAACTTATCGCCAAATAAAAATAAAAAACTGATATTAGCCTTATTTTATTGATAAAAGAGTCCTTTTAGGAATTTTATTAATTTTTGACATATAGTTTGCGTCGCATACCTACAGAGTGGCTCAAAATAATTAAAAAAATATACAGGAAAAATACTAATAGTACCATGCATAGTCAAAATTAAGTTCACTTGCTTTCATGTGAGTCGCACACCAGCAGGCGAGTAATAAAATATTCTGTGATGTTTGCATAATAGGTTATGTCATAAGCTTACAGGGGTATTTAAAAAAAAAATTAATTCAAGGCATGACATGTTTGCAAATTGTCTACGGAATAGGTTGTTTACCGGGATGCGTTAAATGAGGTGAATTTATGATATGTTAGGGCCCAAGCCGTCGAAATACTTGTCTTAAAGAAATTGAGGGCCATCGCTTTCGTTTTTGCGCTGTAATTATTTAAATCCGCGTCACTGGAACTAATTAAGAAAAATGTGACTTTTTGTAGTTTTTTTGCTATAACTTCTCGTCAAATAGAAATAAAAAACCAATATTAATTTTATTTAGTTGAAAAAAAAGTTTTTTTAAGTATGTTTTTAATTGTTTTATATTTTTCGTCACATATCTACAGAGTGGCTCAAAATATGAATAACAGAAATACAGGAATAATAACTAGGATTTGTTAAATATACCTAAAGGGATGAAATTAAAAATGCACAGTCAAAATAAATTAATTTGCTTCAATGTGAGTCGTTGTAACTATTGTAAAGTAACATTTTGCATACATAATGATTTATGTAGTAAACCTACAGGGTAAATCAAACATTTTTTAAATTAAACAAATGATAGGTGTACTAACTGTCTAGCGGAATAGTATGTTTACCGGGATGCGTCAGATGAGGTAAATTTGAGATATGTTAGAGCCGGAGCCATCCCAAAACTTGCTTAAAAAAATTTAGGGGGGGGGGTTATCGGTTTCGTTTTTGAGCTATACTCTTATGGATTTTCGCTACAACGTCTATCTCTTTATAGGGATAAAAAATTGATGCAAAGAAGAAGGATGGAAAACGTGCTGTGTTTGGATCGATAAAAATCAAAACGAATTTTATACTTCACACAAAGGTATGTGTGCCTAACTTGCGAGTATCAGAAGGAGAGGGAAGAGTTGATTTTGGTTGTTTTCCTACTTACACAAGGTTGCATGTCTAGACGTACGTTTCTGTGTGTTTCACGTCATCAGTAGAGAACAGCAAACCCAGGTAAGCCCATTTTAACCAAAACCAACTCCTTCATATGAAATACTCGCGGCGGTGCAATGTAAGTAAACTACAAGGTGTAGCGCCATCCAGCGGACTGGCTCGAGCACATGAAAGTTTAAGCACATCGTCTTGTCTGAGACGTTAAAGCGCCATCTATGACAAGTTTCGTCCATTAATGTGGTATTAAAACCACGTAATCACGTAGCAACTAAAAGGCCGTACTGCCCGAAGCATATGCAAAGAAGAAAGATGGAAAACGTGCTGTGTGTGGATCGATCAAAATCAAAACGAATTTTATACTTCACACAAAGGTATGTGTGCCTAACTTGCGAGTGTAGAAGGAGAGGGAAGCGTTGATTTTGATTGTTTTCCTACTTACACAAGGTTGCATCTCTAGACGTACGTTTCTGTGTGTTTCATGTCATCAGTAGAGAACAGCAAACCCAGGTAAGCCAATTTTAACCAAAACCAACTCCTTCATATGAAATACTCGCGGCGGTGCAATGCGAGTAAACTACAAGGTGTAGCGCCATCCAGCGGACTGGCTCGAGCACTCGAAAGTTTAAGCACACTGCCATCGTCTTGTGTAAGACGCCGAAGCGCCATCTATGAGAAGTTTCGTCCATTAATGTGGTATTAAAACCACGTAATCACTATGACGTGAAACACACAGAAACGTACGTCTAGAGATGCAACCTTGTATAAGTAGGAAAACAACCAAAATCAACTCTTCCCTCTCCTTCTGACACTCGCAAGTTAGGCACACATACCTTTGTGTGAAGTATAAAATTCGTTTTGATTTTTAAAAAATTGATATTTAAACTTTTGTCAATTAAGTTTGTTCACAGGCTTTCTTTCTGAAAATTTTTGGTAGAACCCCCGGAAAGGGGTGAGTAGACCCCTTTTCGTCCCCACGTTTCTTCGTTTCCACATTTCCTATATTCTAGCATTAAATAAGTATAACTCGAAAACAAAAACCGATCACCACCCACTTTTTCTTGAAACAAGTATTACGACGGTTTAGGCTCGAACATATCTCAAATTCACTGCATGTGACGCATCCCAGTAAACATACTATTCCATACGCAATTAGTACACAATGACGTATCATGCGAATTAAAAAAATGTTTGGAAAACCCATTAAGTTTATTATTATTCCTGTATTTGTATTATTCATAATTTGACCCACTCTGTAGATAGGTGACGAAAACTATATGTCAAAAATTGAGAACATACTTAAAAAGGGTCCTTTTTTGCCACAAAACAAAATTCATATTGGTTTTTTATTTTTCTTTCAAGAGAAGTTATAACAAAAAACTATAAAAACTTACAGTTTTCCATAATTCAGTAGCGCGCATTTAAATAATTATAGCTCGAAAACGAAACCGATGACCCCCCCAATTTTTTTGACACAAGTATTAGGACGGTTTGGACTAACATATCTTGAATTCACCTCATTTGACGCATCCCAGTAAACACACTATTTAGTAGACAATTAGTAAATATGTCATGCGTTGAATAATTTTTTTTTAATACCCCGTAGCCACCCATTTTTAAAAAATAGCTGCAACCATTAACGTATTAACCGGAGGAGACTAGGAAATAAACAAAAAAATCGGCCGTCTAGATAAACAATTTGTTTTAAAAAACGTACGACTCATCGACTATTTTTGTTTGGTCCATAGAAAACTTTATTTCCTTTCTCTTTAAGAATCACCAAAATTATCCCTTCTTTCCTTTACTTTTATTTCTTTTTTAAACCAATGCAACGGAAAAAGACGAAACTGTTCTTCTTACAAACCCTTACCAGAATAGTTACACACCACCAAATATGGATATATAACAAACCGTGATCACTTTAACTTGTGCTTCCAGCATTTATTTTGCTACTCCTTCGTTTTCCTTTATTAAACCAGTGCGAGAGAAAAAAACAAAACTATTCTCGGTTACAGTCCCTCACTAAAACAAAGGAATTAGAAACATGCCGCAATCGTCTTGGCCCGCGTAAAGTATCTTATTTTGTTCCTCTTTTGTTAAAACCGATGCGAGAAAAAGAGACAAAACTATTCTTGATTAGAAGGTAGTCCCTTTAGACCCATTAGTATTTTGTAACAGGTCAAATGCGGTGTTTCTGTCCTGTCTCTTGACGGTTCGGAATTGTTTTCGTGTTTTTTCTTAAAATATATTTTCGATCTGGACTCAAGATTAATCTTAAAAGACTTTAAAATGGTGTGGGAGTGTATTTTGTGCTAAAATCTCGACCATCTTAATCAAGAAGTTTCGTTTTACAAGTAAGTTAAATAACTTGTTTGACCTTCAAAACAAAACAAAGACCAGTGCCGTAGAAATCAATATAAAATCAGAAAAAAAATATTAGGCTAATATTTAAATAATTATTTATTTGTTAAAAGTGTTTAAACATAAGTTTAGTTAAAAATGTACAGGGTGTCCTCAGTTTTGGGGTTTTGATACTTTTAACTGAACTACGAACCTTGATTTTCAACAGATAAGGTAAAAAGGTATCTTATTAATATGGAAAGTAATTTGTTTACGTATACCTTTTTTATTTAACCGTTTTTTTTTTGTGTAAACAGTTTTTTTAGATTTGGATCGAGGCAATTTTTTAGGTTGGGTTAGTCCTTTTTACCTACTCTGAGTTTTTAAAGTTGCCTAACCTAAAATAAAATACACCAAGCTAAAAGCATCCTAATCAAACATCTAAAAAGTGTAAAGACGAGGTCTCTACATGCAGATTTGTTTTTAACCCTATAAAATGTCAGCAAAATTTTATATTCAAAAAATTTAAAAACAATAAACTATAGTTATAGTTTTTGCAAAGTCACCTGAAATGCTCCTAATACGGGGTTCTATCGATTTCATGAAATTTTGCTTCAATCTGCCCTTCAAAAGTTATCCAAATTCATATAAAATCTTCCTGGTATAATTTCAACCCTACCGAGAGAGAAAAGGCGCGCTCTTTGCGAGCCGAGCACAAAGTATTTGTTATCTGACCGACCCAGCACAGGTGCGTAGACGGCACCTGATTGGCAGATTTTTTTGAGATGCGCTTTTAATTGCTTTCAGGTGTTCTTTGCGGGACCCCTTTAGTCGGCAGTATGCAGAGTTAGAAAATAAATCAGTGACATATTTTTGTTAATCAGTTAAATCAGTGACGTTTCTGTAGGTATAGGAATAGAAAGTTTTATTATTTACTTTTATTTATTTAGTTTATGCCATAATTAAATGAAATAATTTTCATGAGTATATCTACCGCCGCCCATGTCACTTTCTTTAAAGGATATGCCGATGGTCGGCTTTAACCTTTGTGCAACTGACTTTGCAAAAACTCTACCCACTTATTATTTTTTTCATTGTTAAATAAAATCAATTTCTAAGGATGATTGTTATAACCCAAACATTGATTGCAATTTATTTAAAAACGAAAAGTAAATTTCGGCCCTGGTATCTAAATAACCCTATTTTTTAGATCATTTATAAAATATTTTTTGTTCCTTATTTTTAACTATAAGCGAGACGATATAAATATATGTTTTTTTATTTAACTCATTTTAAATGTTAAGTAAAAAAAGTTATTTTTCAAAATACTATCAGCATTAAGTGATCAAAAAATAAAACTGACAAATAAAATTAATTTTTTAAACGAAAATGATATTTTGTTCAAATTGCATTGCAAAAATATTCGGTTTAAAAGACAATTTGATTTGACATTTTGTTCAAAAATTACTTTTTTAAATTACATTTTGTTCAAATGGCGTTTTGGTTAAAAACATCTTTTTCAAAAACATTTTGTTCAAACATCCACCTGATAAAAAAACTTTTGGTTTGTTGAAAAATTAGTTTTTCGAATGACATTTTGTCGAATGGGGTTTTCTTTCGAAAACATTTTTTTTAAAACATATTATTTTCGAATGACTTTTTTTTCAAACATTTTGTTTAAATGTCAATCTGATTGAGAAAACATTTTGTTAAAAAATATCTTTTCTACATGACATTTTGTTCGAAAGCAGTGGGTTTGTATGACATTTTGTTCAAATGGCAGAAAGCATTGAGTTTAAATAATATAATGTTAGAATTTTTTAGTTTCAAAAATATTTTGTTCCAGTGACGATCTGATGGTACACTTTTTATGTAAATATATATTTTATATTAATCTGACCGAAACCATTTTGTTCGAAAATATATTTTTTAAGTGACATTTTGTTCGAGTTGCATTTTTTTCGAAAACATTTTGTTTGAGAACTTTTTGTTCAAAAATTAAATTCATATGACATTTTGTCAAATTTTTTTGTTCAAAAATATCTTTTTTGAATTTTATTTGAAAGCAGTGTGATTGATTGGCATTTTTTTCGGAAACATTGTGATCGATATTATGTTCAAATGATCTCTTTTTTGAAAACATTTTTAATTTCTTGAAATGGATACGTATGCGATCAATTGATTAAAGTTCAGTGTGGTTAGATTAACAGGTTAGGATCAATTGATAAAGCTACCACCGATTGCGACCTCCCAAAAACACAGGAGCTAGTTTTTCGAAGTTTTCTGTTTGAAGAAAATGTTTTTGAACCAAACGATATTCAAACAAAATGTCATTAAAAAAAGATGTTTTTGAACAAATTGTTAAAAAAAATGTCAATTGAACAAAACATCATTCGAAAAAGATGTTTTTGAAAAAACTATAATAAAGCAATTACCACAGAACAGAAATTGATATGTTGCACTTTTTTCCAGTTTCTTTTCTAACGAAACTGCTGATGAAAACCGAGATGGTAGTACGACGGAATAAGTGTCGCATTAACTTTTCTCAAAATAACTCGCTTTAAAAAAGAGTTGTTTTTTAGGTACATATTTTTTGTAGGTTTTTGTAGACACACCTTTAATCTTACTAAAAGGGACAAAACCACCGTCGTAGGAGGCAGTAAATACAAATATATTTACAAGAAATTTTAAATTCAGGGAAAATTGAAAAATGTAGAGTAGCATAACCAAAAAAACTATTTTAGTTCTGGCCATGGTTACTATCCTAATTAAAACAAATGGGTAAAAGTAACCCCACTAATGGGATGCATCTTAATAAATCCCCAAAGTAAGCAAATTGTCTCCCCATCAAAGCAATAAATCGAAAGCTTTTTCAAAAAAAGTCCAAAATACCCTTATCCAAATAGAGCTCTGTTACTTTTTTACAATATTACTACCAATTTTTCATAAAAAAAGGAACTAAAATTATATTAGCTTTTTTATATACAAAAGAAAAGTAGGCACTACACATAGTATCTAGCTTTAAAATTGTAATAATGGGGGTGATCTAATTGTCGCTAGGAAAAAGAGAACCTTTAATAGCGTTTTCGGCTGCTGGAAACGACATCACAATTCTCGGTGTGTGCCCCGATTCGAAAATCAAGTGGGCTCTCAAGTTTTTATTAGAGCCTGACTTCTATTTTTAATGTTTGACTTCTGTATTTGAGAACATAATCTCAATAATGATATTAGTGTAAATTTTTATTGTCAATGGGTATCTATTCAGCTGTAAACTAAATTAAATTGCTTGTTTTAATAAGGTATTTACTTTTAATAAATAAATATTTTGCCGCCGTCACTGGTAAATCGATCGACCATAAAGAATAAACATACGTCTGCTGTGTGTCACACAGCGCTGCCATCGTCTTTCCAAAAAAGATTTCCATTCTTTTCCAACTTATTGAAGCATCTAGGGCTCAAATCGAATTGTTTTGATGAATTAATTTTTGCCGCGGTTCCTGGTCTCCTCCGGTTAATACGTTAATGGCTGCAACCTATTATGCAAACATCACTCTAGAATAGTTAAAACGACTAACATGAAAGCAAGTGAAGTTAATTTTGATTATGCATTTTTAGTTTCCTTTCTTTATATTTAATAAATCTCAGGTATTTTTCCTGATTTTTTTAAAAATTATTTTGAGCCACTCTGTAGGTATATCACGCAAAGTATATGTCAAAAATTCATAGGATTTCTTTTGTCAATAAAATAAGTCTAATATCAGTTTTTTATTTTTATTTGGCGATAAGTTATTACAAAAAGCTACAAAAGGTCATATTTTTCCATATTTCAGTGGCGCGCATTTATAGCTCGAAAACGAATCCTATGACCCCCCAATTTTTTTGGTAAAAATATTAGGAAGGTTTGGCGTTCAACATTGTATTTAGTGCCTTCTCCTTTAATCATCTAATCAAAAAAATCTTGTTGTGATTAGATAAAAACCAAATGAAACAGACCACACGCATGCACCACACGCCTTTTTAAATAAAAAAATTAAGTTTTTTATATAAATAAACATATTAAAATTATAATTTCTCTAAAATTAAGCAAGATAACATAGAAAAAAATTTCAGTAGGTAACGAAAAAGGTATAAATTATAAAACCTATCTGCTTAAACTACAGGGATAGGGTGTTAAAATTTTAAAAAAATTGCTATAACTTTAAGTAATTTTTAGATATTTTTATAAAACGCCCTCAGAGACAACAGCCATTTCTTCATGTAGAAGATTTTTGATTGGTTTTAGCAACAGCCGCGTTATGGGACAAGATATTTTTGGATAAATATTATAAATACCACTGCTTTCTTTAAATAAAAACTATTTTTCAATTCCTTATTTAATTTTTGTCTGGTAAACGGTTGCCGTTAAGTAAACTTAAATACGCATTCCACTACTGAACAAAAATCTTCTTTCAAATAAGTTATGCTAAAAAAACATGGGTTTACACGTTAGCTTTTTTTGTCTTTATTTTATTTATTTGAAATCTAGTTTTAGGTTTTACTTATTTGCCACTTCCCAATTACAGCATATACTCAGAGAGGCAAGGGGCCAGGAGTGGCAGGACCACCCACGCAAAATTAGGTAAATAAAAAAACTCATTACGAAAACATATAGAAGATTCTTTTGTTTTTAAACAAATGTCACTTTTATAAAAACCGATTAAGTTGCCAAAATATATAAGCGATTCTTTTTAAAGTTACTAGAGAATTATTAAAATTTAGCAAGGCTATAATTATGCCAGGCACTATTTTGACACATTCACATTGAAAACTGAAAGTTGATCCTTCAAAATTGACATACCAAAGTCGAATTTAAAACTTTCGTCGTTTATTTTCAAATAATAAATTAAGGCACTATTTATCCCGGTTCATATAGTCAACAAAGGCCGTGTGTTGAAAGATCACAGCTGATATTACAATGTGAAGGTGTCAAAATTATGCCTGGCACTATTATAGCCTGGCTTTATTTCAATAATTCTCTATTGTTTTTAAAAGCAAGTAAAACCGGAAAATAGATTCCAATAGCGACCAAAAAATATATGAGTCGTAAATTTCCACGAAGGGTGAGGTATACCCTATGCTAGGTTTAATTGAACTTTTCTTCACAAAATCACCCAAGGATTCACATCTCTTACACATTTAAGGATCAGCATCTTAGTTTGAAACAACCTATATATAGGAAAAATGAGGAAGAGTTGCCGCGGTGGGTCGTAATTGTCATATTATCTTAAATGCGTAGTATGAGGCAACCAAGTATACCCATGAGAGGTAATCAATCTATTTGTAAACATAAATTTTAGTACCCGTGAATTAAAAATCAAACAAGTTTTCGTGGGTACTGAAAAACTTATCCTTACGGGAGCCAAGATCTAATGGACACCTTATAAAAGTTGTTATTTAACTGTTTCGTCCTTATACGGCTCCTTGGAACACTGCTTGGTCTTTTATCCAATGTTTAAGTGTGTAGTTAACCAGCGTCATTTAGCAAAATACGAGAGAAACTAAAACACCAGCAGGCGAGGAATAAACTGCTATATATAGGGTGTTTCAGTTCAATTCTTCATTTGAAAAATAATGAGTGCGTGAGACAACGTATACAAATATATATGATACAAGTGTACAAGGCAGAGAAAGCAAAAGACGAGCAGCCAATGAAAACGCAGGCAGCGGAAGCGTTAATAACGGCTATCCTTTTCATGTACTTTTCAATTGTATACCTTATCACTCGCACTCACGATTTCTAGACAAAAGAATGGCAATGAAACAGGGGGTAGATTGCTGAAAACATCGATGAAAAAAGTTGGATCTGGTTTAGTCGCGCTGCGCTGGGGGGTTAGGGGTTAACCTGAGAAGTATCAACTTCTTTAAAAGCCTTCTAGAAATCATTTTTGATTCGGACAGAATTTCCAATTTCCAGTAATGTTTATGGCCTCCCTCCCTGTCAGGGGTGGGGTTTGACTCCCCTTCGTATAATGTTCCGGGGCCATACCATGTGTGTTGCTTGCCTCATTAAATGCAGTATATCGTTCAAATCTGACATGTAGGGCCTGAACTGTTAGGGAAAAACCACTGGTATTATTTGAAATTACACATTTTATATAACCCGAGAAGTAGTAAAAAAAGTAGTAAAGTACATGGTGTTAACTAGGTTTCAGTTGCCAACTTTTAATTTAGGTTTGTCAGGACATTTGTTTTAAAATTCCAGGACATTTGATTAAAAATCAGGATATCCACAAAATGTAATAAAGAGAAATAAAAATAATAAACAAAAAAGAAGTTAAGTTAATACATGCATTTCCCCTTTTCCGTAAAATATAGATTTCTAGACGTTTTGCGTCAAACTGTTTTTTACAATAAGGCGCTGACTCGTGATGTAGCTTTAAATTTGCGCCCCAACATAAGTTGTAATTTTGTTTCTCTTTTTAGTGAACACCTAATTTTTTATTGCGATCCAACTCACAGCGCTGCGCTAAGGGCTTTCGGAACTGATTTTTTACCAAAATTTGAAAAATAGGTTTTGTAACAATATTTTGTTTTGAAATGAGAAAAAAGCAAAGTTTATTTATGAACCGATAAGTATGAAATTTGGAAAATTTGGAAATCTATACATTAATAGTCGCTGATAATGATTAAAAAAAAAGTTATATCGCGGTTCCAAAATGGTGGACTTTTCACACACTTTTCTATTTATTTACCAATATGTATCAAATTTGTAACTTTGGCCTGTCTAAAGTCGTTGATATAATTATAAACTCATTCGAAAGGGCAGACTTTTCTATTTATGAACCAATATGTTCCAAATTAGAACTTTGGGGTGCATAAAGTTGATAATAAAAAAAGTAATAAAAAACAACCAACTGCTAAATGTCCATGTCAGCACGAGAAGCGTTGCTTCCTTTAAAAAATCAGACATGATAACAATTGTTAATAGTTCACCATTAAAACTTGACGTAGTTAGCGGCATTACAGTAGGAGTGGTAGACTGTATCAGAAGCAATATATTTTGCGCGTACCCATGACTAGAAAAGCGGCATTTTACGTTGTATGCTTGTTTGTATATAATAGAAGGGCGTATAAGAAAAGACAACTATGTAAGCAGTTGCCTCTGTCGTACGCGTAGAAAACGGCCAATTGAGTCGGCGCCAAAGGAAACTAACTAAGACCCTTTTTTTTTTGGTCGCAAGATTTGTGAGAGGCGCCCTTGTGACCTGTCGGCCGCCCCCTCACACATGGTCACCTTTTTTTTTTTGGGCACAAGATTTGTGAGATGCGCCCATTTGACCTGTCGGCCGCCCCCTCACACATTGTGACTTTTTTTTTTGTCGCAAGATCTATGAGGGGCGCCCTTTTCCGCTCCGTCACACATGGTGACCTTTTTTTTTTTTGGTCGCATGATTGTTTTCAGTTGTCAGGTTCAGGCGCCCTTTTTAGCTGTCGCACCCCCCCCCCCCCCCCCCGCCCTTTCGGGCACGCTACGCCGCTGCTCGACGCGGCAGATACAATTGCTTCTCTCGTGATGTAAAACATAGTGGGAGGTCAATGCATGCAAGCCCAATGCGAGAAATCAGTTTGCGCCCTTTAACCTTAAAATAAGCAGTCTGTTCGATTACATGCATACGCGGTTCACAATGGCGTACAAGCAATAAGTCTCGGCTTCGTTAAAGGGTATTGCAATGGCCGCTAAAACTATACAGTTGTGTGATTGTATATGTAGTGTGTGTTTTGATTAACAAAAGGTTTTCTTGCCAAAGTTTTAATTAAAAGATAAATGTATCATAAATAACGGTAGGCTAAAGCAGGGAATTAAAGGTTACCCAAAACTAAGAAGGATAGAAAAACGCAAATAAGTAAGTTTAAGAAAAAATTGCTTACCTGTCTTAAATTTCAACGTCTGACCCCGTAGGTACTTGTAATAACCTAAATAGGTCATAACCTAAAAATCGGTTTAGTGGGCAAAACGGGGTAGGATAAAATGAGGTATCACGTTTAACCAAACTGAAATAAAATTGACCAAAAAAAAAAAAAAAAAGATTAACAAATAATAACAGAATCATAGTTTGATTAAATGTCCATTAAAGCAAAAAATCTTAGAAGTCATATGAAACAAATAGAAATTCCTACTCATTTACCGAAAGAAGATAATTGTAAATTCTCCTCATCCTCTGATTTGACAAAATTGACATATTTTCACTGAATCTGACCTTTCAGCTAGTGGTCAATTGACGGCGGTCAATTAACATAAAGTAAGTAGGATATTAACCATCACAAAAGCTAGGTTTTTCCTGCTTTAAGTTTGTTACACCGTTTTGCCCTACCTGACGGGCTTAATACGGTATTTTGCATTATTTTCTTTATATTTTTTTAATATAGAAGAAACGCGAATTTTTTTAACGTGTGGTTTTCAATTTTTTTTGTTTGAATGCGCTTCGCGATTTTTTTGCACGCGAGTAAATAGGTCGCGCGAACTAAACTTGCGCAATTCTTGTCCAAACATGCGCGGTTTCGATTTGCGTCATATGAAGCTGCGAGGTTTTGATAGGTACGTGCTTAAATGTTTAAGGCATTTGGGTGCCAATCTATATTTTATTATTGAAGTAGGTATGTAATATTTTGTGATTACCCTCGAATATATTTTATTTTGGGAAAATCTTAAATCTTTTATCATGCTTAGACACGAGTTTCTTTGTGATTTATTTTTAGTAAGCTGCAGTGTTAATTTAAATAAGTATTACCATGGACTGACAAAATTATCATAGAGTGCCCAAAGAAGGATGAGATCATTATAAACTTAAAATTTGCCTTGCTTGCAACTGATGACACGAAAGCCTTAACTTTTGTTTGGTGATCCGTACCTAAATCTTCGGCTTTCTACAAAGCGGTACCGCAAAAGTGCGGCTCTTATTTGACGGCGAGAATTGCTGCGAAAAAGCCTGTATAATACCATATTTGTGATATCACCATAGTGTGTTCCTCCGGAGCGTTTACCAAGCTTTTTAAACCGTGCAGCCACCATAACATATGTCTATGGCTGGCACTCTCTTCAACTCCTTCTTTACAACTTATGAGTGTATAAATTCTTGAATGGATGAGGAGTACTCCCTTAAAATCGGGTAAAATTCGAAATGCGCATGCGATCTCCCTCGATTTCTGCATCTCTATTGGTCCTTACACAGTGGAGGGGCCAAAGAGGAACCAAAAACTAAAATATTTCTTGATTTGCGTGCGTTTTTAATAACTTTTAGGTCATAAATGTAAATGAACTGGTAACAAGTGCGCCGCAGGCGAAAATTTGGCAAATACTCAGTATTTTCTATTCTATTTTTTTGGTAAATTTTGTTCAAACTTGCGGTTAATGCACTGGCATTTCCTTTCCCCGCACTAATAAAAGTTTTATGTCCAGAAGGGAGGGGACTCTGGCCCTCCTCTGGATCGGCCACTGTCCTTACATGGCGAAATGCTAATTCTCATGCTCTCACCCAGTTCAAGAATCCATACACTGTACTTGCCGGACGCAATCATTGGTAGTCGTTTCTTCTTTTCTCTCGCATACATATTTTTGATATAGCTTTTTTGTCTAAAGCAAACGGTTCTTTGGATCGCCGATCGACCCTATCGCATATATTCTTACCAAAGGTTACAATGAAAAATCTTTTAAAAATTCATTATGCCAATACCTTATCACAAAAAATTTAATTTTTTTATATAAACAAAAATAACGATGTTACCAGGCAGAGGGTATCCTGGTTCAATCATGAGGCGCTTCATTTTAAGTTTTATTTTACTTAATAAATCAACCTAAATCAAACATAATAATATTTTGGTTAACGAGGTTTTGATTCTTTGTAAATATCCCCAAACCAAACCAATATACAGCTAAAAATGAAATAAAATGAAACCATAGAAAAAAGTTTACCTTATGGAAAATTTTATTGATCATTTTCAAACAGCTGATTGGTTGTTCTCTACGGTCTGGCAACGATCAGCTGTTTGAAAATGATTTACGAATCCGGCTGTCAATTATTCGCGCGGACTATTTTTCTCGGATTGGCTGAATTTTTTAAATCAACCAATTAGAACCCGAGAATGTTTTGCGTGGCTAATAAGCTCTATAACCTTTTAGGTTATTGACAGTGTCAATTATTTTGAGAGTGCTAAATTAAACATATAAAATAAAATAAATATATAAAATAAAACTTGGCCAACCTCTCGCTGAATTAATTTAATTTGAAATCAGATCTCCGCATGCAAGTCTCATTTGCTTCTCTGATATACCGGGTGGGTCAATAAAAATCGGACATTTTTTTTATTATAACTTTTGAACGATCTCATCGATTTTAATGGGATATACTGCACTTGACAGAGAATTAATCAGAGTTTTAGCTAAATAGATTTCTTTGTCCGCCAACTAAAAATCCAAGATGGCGGACGAAATTAGATTGTACCCTTTAAAGTTTATTCTTGTTTTGCAAACATGTTTAATTTATTTATTAAAATCAGTAAAGAAGCTGCATTCTTGCCACGCACAACAAGGTACGAATCAGCAAAATCGGTTCGATGGTTCTAAACACAAATATATTTTTGTTTCAACCATTGATTTGAACATTATACGATTGCCTTGCCAATTATGTCTGCACTTATTTCCTTATAAATTCATTACGACTGAACCGATTTTGATGAGATAAAAAACATCCTATTTAGAATTGATTGCTTAATCCTTTATAGGATACCGGTCGATATTTTAACCCACGAAAAAAAAATATTTGCCAAAAACATACAGGTTCAATATTCACCCACATACTTCATATTAGCTTCTACCAACGCACACTGGTCGACAATTTGACCGGATGTTTTTAGCTTTTACGATTCAGAAAAAGTGGTTCAAAATTCAACCAGTGAGCATTTAGACAAGTTGAGAAAAACACGTGCCATTTGTCTGCAATGGATACTGGTCGATTTTACCACCTGTTGAAAAAAAAAAAGGGGGGGGGGCAAAGTTTTTCCACCAATTTTCTTTAAAAATGTTTAGAAAAAAAATCGGTCAATTTCCTTCAATCATTATCCGCCCTATCAATTTCCTTTAATCATTATCCGCCCTATAAAGGGTTCAAGATCATGATCAAAATTTATCGCCGTCCTAAAATTTACAATGGCGGACAGAATCATACTTGATTCTACAAAATGGCGTATTCGATCTTATATTCTAAATATGTTTCAGTTTTTTTGTATCTATAAAAAAGCACTACTTTTCGTGCGCTTAACAAGGTACAAAGTAATAAAATCGGTTAAGTGGTTCTTACAAAATCTAATTTTGTTTTAACCATTGTTTTACAAATTATACGATTGCATTGCCAATACTGCCTGCATTCAGTTCTTTATAAATTCATTATAACTGAGACGATTTTAGTAAGATAAAAAACAACATGGCGCAAACTGATTGATCTTTAAAGTTTATGATGTTTTTTATTTCACTAAAATCGGTTCAGTAATAATTAATTTATAAAGAAAGAATGCAGATAGGATTGCCAATGCAATCGTATCTGCGATCCGATTTTGTGAGAACCACTACACCGATTTTATTAATTTGTACCTGTTTATGTGCGCGAAAAGTAGTGTTTTTCTATAAATGAAAAAAAAACTAAAACATTTTCGCAAAATAAGAACACACCATTTTGAAGAATCAAGTATAATTCTGTCCGAAATCTTAAATTTCAAGATGGCGTTAAATTTCGAAAACAATCTTTAAAGGGTAATCAATTCTCACCACGATTTTTCTTAATTCACCAAAATCGATTCAGTAAGAACGAATTTATATGCAGTCATAGAATTTGTTAAAAAATGGTTGAAACAAAAATAGATTTTTTGAGAACCACCACACCGATTTTACTAATTTGTACGTCGTTGTGTGAGAGAAAAGTAGTGATTTTCTATAAATTTAAAAAAACTAAAACTTTTTCGGAAAATAAGAATAAACACTTCATTTTTAAGAATCAAGAATGATTCTGTCCGCCATCTTAAATTTTAAGATTGCCAGGTCCTGCCAAGTCCTGTCAGGTCCTGCCAAGTCCTCTCAAGTCCTGCCAGGTCCTGCCAAGTCCTACTAGGTCCTGCCAAGTCCTGGCAGGTCCGGCCAGCTCCTTATCATTCATGTTTGTTACTACACTAGTGCCTAGAGTTTTTTTCCAGTAGTACTCACCCAAAGTTTCTCATAGTTATTTATTTCTACTTGTGAAAAGAAACAATTATTTGCTTTTCGAGCCTCCTGTAAACATTGCACTCTGTAACTACACAGAAAGTCATTGTTTACTTTTAACATAAAGCTGTTTTTCTTTTTGTATAGTAAAGTCACTAAAAAACACAACTAAACACTCCAAAAAACACCAAAACATTTATCAAGCCAAAAAAATACAGGAAAAAAAGTAGGCTATGGGCATTCTACCCTAGAAAAAGGCTGCTTGACATTTGGTTAGTTGAGAAGGATCATAAATTGGTTGCGCGCTTGACAAGCGGAGAAAAAATGGCTGACTCCAGTCCAATCCTTATTCCTTGAAATTTGACAGATAAGGACTGCGCAGTCGTTCAAAGCGTCTTCTACCCACCCTTCTTTTTCTATGGTAATGTCCGCCAACCTGATGTTTTGTCGTTCGTAGGCTTTAAAATCCTTAAATAAGTACTTACCCTCGAAGATGGCTTTTAATACAACAATTTGTACTAGGGATACAGATATTAGTATATTTTGTATTATTACACCTGTATAGGGTCCCTTTCCCAGGGTTACGGGAGAAGACCACATCGATATGAAAGGCGGAGAGAATGGATCTCGGTACGGTGATCATAGCGTAGGTGGCAACCCTTTCTTTTAGGGATAGTATAAAAGACTACTGCCTTGTAGTACCGGCGTTGGAATCGTCAAAGGCTAGGGGAAGAAAACCTCGATCAAAAATCACCTGGTCCTCCAGGTTGGGGGTTGGGGCATCAGACTAACTCTCTGATACCCGGAAAAAACGTACACTGTTAAAAAACCCAATCAAACGCCTCGGAAAGAAATGAAAAACCTAAGACGAACCAAGCAAAGAAACAGGAATATGATTTTTGGTACATGGAACGTACAAGGAATGAATCGAAAAATGAATGAAATAGTACATGAGTGCAGCAGAATGAAGGTAGACCTTGCTGTACTAACAGAAACGAAAAAGAAAGGAAAAGGATCTGAAAACCTAGGACAATATGACCATTTCTATAGCGGAGTGGCAAAAGAAAAACATGCCCAACAAGGAGTATCTATTTTGGTCAACAAAAGATTTAGAAAATTTATCACCAACTGGGAAGCAGTCAATGAAAGGCTAATTAAAATGAATATAACAATAAAAGGAATGAGACTTACGATTTTTGGAATCTATGCGTATAACGACGATGCAAATGTAGCCGTGAAAGACAATTTTTTTGAAGAAATACACAATGAAATATCAGCAGTAAGTGCATCTAGAGAAATTGTCATATTGGGAGATTTAAATAGTAGAACCGGTAACAGAGTTAATGATCTGACAGTTGGCCAATATGGAGAAAATCTTGTTAATGACAATGGAAACCGGCTAATTACAGTATGTGAGCAATTAGACCTAAAAATCCAAAACGGTTTTTTTCAACATAAGGAAATACACAAATATACCTGGACCAAACCCTCACAAAACCTGAAATCCGTCATTGATTATCTTATCACTAAACAAAAGACAAAACTAAAAATTCAAGATGTCAGAACAAAGCGTGGATCAACATGCGGAAGTGATCACTATTTTCTGGAGTCCAAAATTCTCTTTCCTTATCAAGGCCGAAGCCTGCATCAACAACATCTTGATGATACAGTGATTGAAGAAATTGATCACTGTAAATATAATCTACTAAGCCTAGAACATGACAGCGTAAAAAACTTATACAAAAAGAGACTGAACGAAAAACTTAATACAAGTTCAGGTGAAACCCCAGATGAGGAATACGAATGTATTACATTAAGCATCCACCAAGCTGCAAAAGAAGCACTAGGATTAGTGGAAGAAACTTCTAAAAGAAGAAAACCATACTGGTGGGATGCTGAGATTGAGAGAGAAATAGAGGAAAAAAGGAAATTATATCACACCTACTTATCCCAAAAGACAGATAGAAGCAGACAAGAATACAAAATCGCGCAATCAAAGGTGAGAAGAATGATCAGTGATAAGAAAAATCATTCGTGGACGCAAAAGTGTCAGAAAATAGATTCTTACTTAGGAGGTAGGAGAAGTACCGAAAGCTGGAAAACTATAAGATCGATTAAAAAAGAAACATGCAGAGATATCATTTCACCAATACCAGACAAAGAATGGGATGAGCATTTTAAAAAACTTTTAACTGAAGATAGAGCAGAATTCAAGGAAGACGCAAGAGACAATATAATTAGAACGATGGGATCTCCAGTACCCCTCACAATCTCTGAGGTCAAAAACGTGTGCACAACCTTAAAAAGCGGTAAATCTGCCGGACCCGGAAATATCCCAGCCGAACTTATTAAATATGGCACTGAAGAACTGTTTTGGAGATTACGGAATCTTTTCCAAAAATATTTAAATGGAACTGTAGTCCCAACTGAGTGGAAAACGTCATATATATCCACAATACACAAAAAAGGAAGGAAAGATATATGTGACAATTATAGAGGTATATCTGTGACTAGTACGCTAAGCAGAATATACGGTAAAATAATAAGAAATAAAGTAGAGAGCGAATATAAAGACATGGAGGCAGAAGAACAAGCTGGTTTCAGGGCGGGTAGATCGACTTCAGATCATCTCTTTTGTATAACCCAAGTTATTGAAAAGAAAATGGCATACGGTCAAGAGCTGCATCTGCTTTACGTGGATTTGCAGAAGGCATATGATAGTATACCACTAAATCTACTTTGGAAAGCGTTGGAAAACACAAACATAAGCGTACAACTAATTAAGGCCATCCAAGAGTTATACCGCAATAGTAAGGCAAAAGTTAAAATAAAAGCAAAACTAACCAAAGGCTTTCAAGTAAATAAAGGTCTTAAACAAGGTTGCTGTATCTCGCCTACGCTCTTCAAGATATACTTGGAACAAGTCCTTAAAGTATGGAAGAGAAAATGCCAAAACATGGGAATTCCGTTGGACGAAACCACCTTGTATACTTTATGTTTCGCCGATGATCAGATAGTAGTGGCTCAGGATTATGACGACCTCGAATATATGACACGAAAACTAATAGAAGAGTACAATAAGTGGGGACTAGAGGTTAATCTCAATAAGACAGAGTATATGTGTATCGGTGGAATGAAACAGGATCTAATCTTAAATACCGGGCAGCGAATTCACTCCTGTGATGAGTATAAATACTTAGGTCTAAAAATTACAGCTGACGGAACACTAGACAAAGCTATAAAAGATCGAAACGTACAAGGAAGAAAAGCAATAACTTTATTAAATGGAATAATTTGGGACCAAAGTATATCAAAACATAACAAAAAGCTTATATATAACACCATTATAAAAAGTATTATTACATACGGCTCAGAAGTATGGCCAATCAAGGATAGAACAGAAAAAATGCTTTCCGCTACGGAGATGGACTATTGGAGAAGAGCAGCAGGGAAATCAAAAAGAGAAAGAGTTACAAATCAAAGAATAAGAGAAATTATGACAGTAGGTGAACGTACTTTAGTGGATGATATAAGAACAAAACAACTGGTGTGGTACGGACATGTACAAAGAATGAATGACGAAAGACTACCTAAACAAATACTACAATGGAAACCAACTGGCCGAAGAAAACGAGGACGGCCAAGGAGAAGCTGGAGAGAAGGAATAGACAGTGAAATAAGAATAAGAGGCCTAGATGATGAATTATGGGCAAACAGAAACGAGTGGAGATTGGGTATCGGAAGACGTAGAACGTTGTGAAACCGATAAATATATATATATGTATTATTTAAACAAAAATGTAGATATCTTTGATTTAGGCGGAACACACAAAGTAAACAACCCAAACTGGATGCGTGTCCCGGTTCAACTAACAAAACATGGGGAGCCAGCCTGAACCAGCTACCGCGAAATTTGAGTCAAATATCTGAAAAGTCTTTTCAAACATTTATGTTATTCGACTAGCTTTCGAAAAAATTGAGG
Source organism: Aspidapion aeneum (assembly GCA_963576565.1). Taxonomy (NCBI): domain Eukaryota; kingdom Metazoa; phylum Arthropoda; class Insecta; order Coleoptera; family Brentidae; genus Aspidapion; species Aspidapion aeneum. The sequence goes on along the minus strand of OY755041.1, from coordinate 74,038,923 downwards.
CAAATCTTTTACATAATTGGTTTAACTATAAGGGTACCACGAGTTTATAGGCATCAGCCAATCATAGACGCATTTAAATTAAATATATCGTAAATTGAGTAATATAAATTATTTGATTTAAGTACTCGAGTATTTTATTAAAATATTTTTTGGTCAATGTATTTAAATTAAATATAATATAATATAATACAGGGTGTCTTGATTGCCATGGGTCACTATTGCTATCTCGTTAACTATAAGAAATACAAGGTTGTTCAAATTAGATAAAATGAGCAGTTTTTGGTGGACATTAAAAATCTGGTTTCATATTTAAAAAAACTATTATATCCCGAGCTACGGAGGTTTTTCGAAAAATTGCTTAAATCTATTTTATTAAATATCTCAAAAAGTATAGTCTTTAAATAAAAATCGCAAAGGATTTTTTTTTTGCATTTTTGACGCTTTTCAATATGGTATTTTTTAAGAAAATTTAGCACGTCTAGTTTTCGAGATGTTACTATTAAGTTACTGTTTTTAGATATGGACCTGTATTTTTTATTCCACTTTTTAAAATAACTTTTTTTATGGTTTTAACGGTGTATCACATCTCTATATTTATTTGTATTTTAATGCTAAAAAAATGGTATTTATGTTTTTTGGCACTTTACCGTTTTATCATAGATGGCTTGGACAACAAAAAAAAACAATTGCTTATAAAAAGCTATGATGCGTAATACATTAAATTTAGTTTGGAGGCGTAATATTGATATTTGCAAAAAAATATGGTCCGATGAAAGCCGTTTTTGCAATAATGGTGGTACAACAGGAACTTGCATTATCGGTGGACACAAGAAAATGAGCATTTTCAAAGAATGAGCAATTTCAAAGAGAAACGGCATTTCAAGAAAGATTGGGATAAATATTTCTTTTTCCAAGAAATTCTCAGCGGGTTAACCTATTACAATTTTCTGACAAATACATTACAAGATTTTTTTGGAACATCTGCCTTTAGATGTTCAAGCGAATTTTGAGTACTACTAGCACGATGGTGCACCCGGCCATAGAGATCGTCGTTGTACCAGATTTTTTAATTATTTCAAACCAAATCGGTGGATCGGAAATAACGGACCAATACGTTGGCCCCCAAGGTCACCGGACATTACTCCCCTGGATTTTTCCATATGGGGTCTAATCAAAGAAAAGGTTTATAAAACTGGTCCTCGAGATTTGAAGGACCTACTTCATAATAAATAAGGCAAGCCTGTAACCAAATCAACCCTAGGATTCTAAGCAAAATCCAAAATAAAATAACGAAAAGGGCGCACCTCTGCTTGCAACAAAAGGGTGGATATTTTCACCATTTGGATAGGTAAACTGTTTTATTTTGAAAAGACGTGTTAAAATAAAAATAAATATTTTTGAATAAGTTTAATTTAATTAATCAGTAAAAAGTTAAAATGTTTTAAAAGTTATTAAACAGTGTTTTTTATTAAACGCATCAGTCTGTTTGTTTATAAATGTTTGTTGGTATTAAATCTAATTTTTCATTATTGAAATACGCTGCCATGTTGGTTTAAACTAAATTTAACAGATGTATTATGCATCATAGGTTTTTATAAGCAATTGTTTAATTGTTTTTTTTTGCTGTCCAAGCCACCTATGATAAAACGGTAAAAGTGCCAAAAAACTTAAATAACATTTTTTTAGCATTAAAATAATCTGACAGAAGATGATTGTCAGGATCGAAGGAGGTGGAGAATAGGCGTCGGTTCGGTTCGGTTCGGTTCGGTTCGGTTATAATAAATATGGACATGTGATATATCTTTAAAAAAATTAAAAAATATTCTTTTAAGAAATAGAATAAAAAATACAGGTCCATATCTAAAAAAAAGTAAGTTAATAGTTATATCTCGAAAACTAGTCGTAGTAATTTTTTTTAGAAAGTACCAAATTGAAGAACGTCAAAAATGCAAAAAAAAAATTCCTTTACGATTTTTTTGTAAAAACTATACTTTTTCAGATGTTTAATAAAATAGATTTGAGCAATTCTTCGAAAAACCCACGTAGATCGTGAAATAATAGTTTTTTTTTAAATATATATTTTCTATTGGGTGGATTTCAGGGCTGTTAGATGCACAAAGAAGTCTCAATATTATTGTTTTAAAACCAGCGGCGAAGAAGATTAGCAGTGTGCATGGGACAGGTTGTCCTGCTAATAAACGAAGTCTTTGGTTTCATAAAACATCTGCACATATGGCAACATAACATCTCAACATCGTTCACTGTTGAGTCTTCCTTCGATTTGCCAAAACACACCTAAACCTCTAGCGCTAAACCAACCCCACATATTCACAGAAAAATGTCCAACTTTCGTAATTTGGTTGTTATATTCTGGAATAATTCTAGAATTTGGTGGATGATACACTAAAATTCTTCTGCTGCTGCTCGAAGATGAGTGAAATATCTTTTTATTTGTGAAAACAACCCTCCCCAGAGATCATTATCATGAAGAACATTATTTATTGCAAAAATAACCCTGGTCTGTTCTTGTTATTCCGTTAACAAAGATTTTTTAGCAGCAACTTGACAGGAAATTTCAGATTGTTTAATCCTTTTGTTAAAAGTTGATAAGAAACCTCGAAACATCGTCACATTTTCTGCTTCAACCGAGGTTGCAAAATGATTTTGTCTGAGGTGGTCGGTCACCCAACTAACATTTATAGTAGCGGCTACATGTTCTAAAGGCTTTGCTACTTTCTTATAGTAGAAATGTGGTGATCCCAACCAAAATTTGTTACTTTTTAGTTCTAACAACTATTTAGTATCAGGAAATAGTAGATGTTTCGTAAAAACAACCCTCTAAACTACTTCATAGGATTGTTTCTTGATAGTCGATTCTGATAGTCTTCTCTACCACAATAGGACGTTGCTAAAGTTTTACTTTCTTTTTAGTCGTTATTTCGTAGTCGCCCTGACTTTTATATCCTACTTAATTACCACTAGAAAGTTAAGCTTCATTGGAGTCCCAAACAAGTGTATCCGACAACTACATTATAACTTTAATTTTTACCACAAAAGTTTGTGCCATCATAGTAACATCTGATGTAACAATGTAGACAAAATAACTTTTTGGATCAACTTTAAAGCCGCAACTACTTTCAAGTAACCTTTTCGACTATCAGGGAATATAGTTTGGGACGCCATGTTTTTATGTAAGAAAGAAAATTTAATATTTTTGTTGTCGTTTTATGAGCTCATATTAAAGAGCCATACTATTTTATAAACAAATTAGTTGAAGCTTACCAAAAATGCTCTTCTTAAGCACCATTTGTTGGAGTTAACTGTCGATTATGAAAACATAACCTCCAAAATCACAACACAAAAATTCCATCAGCTACCAGAAAACGGCTCAATTTTACGGGCGCACCGGTTTTTTGCAATATATATAATGCATGTTATACAAAACACTTTGCGTCGCACTCGAATTTTGATCCTCTGCTCGTAAATTCTCACACTTTTGGATAACATAGTTCATATTATAACCATAACCAAACAAAAAAACTAAGCGAGTCTGTTTACTGTTGTGTCCACCATATTGTGTAACAATTCTACCAAAAAGAAACGATTATATTATTTGCAACTACATCGCAACTTTTATGCCATTACGGAAAAAAAAAACAGCCTCTACGACGTAGTAGATACCTGGCTACGACGTAGTAGTGTAGTTGTTACTACAGTGACTTTAAGCACTTGGCCAAGTAGTTATAACCAGAAATTGGTTCCCCACTTAGGGAATTATAACGTCGCTATATGGTATACTGAGACGTAGCGGGAGTACGTTGCGGTTACTTTTAAGAAATTCTTTCTAGTTGGGGTTTCGTCGTTACAACTTTAATTGTTTGTTGGGCAGCCTTTCACTTTGTAACTCGGAACTTAAACTTTCGTCCTGATAATTTGTACATTAGTTAAGCGTAATTTTTGACCTTAACTGGTAACTACGATTTAGCACGTTGAGACTGGTTCCCCGACACAGAATATGATTCCGGAACGTACAAACATCCAAAGCCCCCCTTCTTATTACAGAAAAATTAACAAATCTAGTAGTTTCATTGAACTTACACATTATTATTCGATTATTTACTATCTCTTTTTAAACTAATGTATTAGTAAGGGCTCCTTATAATCTTAAACACATATGACATTAAGAACTAACCAGTGGTCCACTAGTTTTATTTAATAAACTCACACATTATCATCCAGCTACTTACTCTCTCATTTTAAATTAATGTAGTGAGACGGGTGCACACCAATCTAAAACAGTCATTGGATAATTTTAGCTCACACATATACTATACTATAGTAGTGTGAGCTATGGTGATCCTAACTTTTTCGAGAAAAAAAAAGTGCTCCGATTTCAAAAATTTTTATATATCTTTGCGTTTCAGATGATTTTGAAACTTTTTTGTTGCGCCGTCTGTCTGTCTGTCTGTCTGTCTGTATGTCTGTCTGTCTGTCTGTCTGTCTGTCTGTCTGTCTGTCTGTCTGTCTGTCTGTCTGTCTGTCTGTATGTCTGTCTGTAACGACCAACGCGCATAACTCAAAAACCGCTTGGCCGATTTTAATGAAATTTGGTACCTAGGCTGGGTTTTGGGCCGAGATGGTCCCATTTAAAAATGAACAAAATCTACCGAACACAAACCAAATAAAAGGGTGGGGGTAGATTTCAAAAATTAGAGTTTAAGTGAAAATATGGCGTGTGTGATATCAAACGAAAGGTAATTGAGTCTGGAGTTAAACAAAATACATTTTAATTTATTTAAAAAAAAGGGTGGGGGTATATTTCCAAAATTAGAGTTTAAGTGAAAATATGGCGTGTGTGATATCAAACGAATGGTAATTGAGTCCGGAGTTTAACAAAATACATTTTAGTTTTTGTTTTTTTTAAGGGTGGGGGCAGATTTAAAAAATTTGAGTTTAAGTCAAAACATGGCTTGTGTGGTATCAAACAAAAGGTAATTTAGTCTGGAGTTGAATAAAATATATTTTAGTTTTTAGTTATATTAGCTCACACGTACACTATAACTATAGTACCTAGTGTGAGCTTAGGGGCCCATATATTGGCAGAGTATTTTAAAATATGCTACTTTGACAGTCAATGTCAACAGAGGCATGCCTAACTTTTTGGTTGCCTGAGACAAAGAGAAGAACTGCTTCCCCTCATTTAAAACAAACATTCCGTTCAATTTTCGCTCACACCAGTGGCGTATATACGGGGGGGGGGCCTGGGCCCCCCCCCCCCCCCCCGAAGCTAAGATTTTTTTGGATATTTTTCACATATTTCATGAATAAAAACATGAAATAGCATAAAATACAGCCTCATGAGGTCTCGGGCCCCCCCAAAACTGTCTCGGGCCCACCCCGAAACTTTTTTCTATATACGCCACTGGCTCACACATATACTATACTATAGTAGTGTGAGCTATGGTGATCCTAATTTTTTCGAGAAAAAAAAAGTTGCTCCGATTTCAAATTTTTTTATATATCTTTGCGTTTCAGATGATTTCGAAACTTTTTTGTTGCGCCGTCTGTCTCTCTGTCTGTCTGTCTGTCTGTATGTCTGTCTGTCTGTCTGTATGTCTGTCTGTAACGACCAACGCGCATAACTCAAAAACCGCTTGGCCGATTTTAATGAAATTTGGTACCTAGGCTGGGTTTTGGGCCGAGATGGTCCCATTTAAAAATGAACAAAATCCACCGAACACAACACAAATAAAAGGGTGGGGGTAGATTTCAAAAATTAGAGTTTAAGTGAAAATATGGCGTGTGTGATATCAAACGAAAGGTAATTGAGTCTGGAGTTAAACAAAATACATTTTAATTTATTTAAAAAAAAGGTGGGGGTATATTTCAAAAATTAGAGTTTAAGTGAAAATATAGCGTAATTGAGTCCGGAGTTTAACAAAATACAGTTTAGTTTTTGTTTTTTAGCTCACACATATACTATACTATAGTAGTGTGAGCTATGGTGATCCTAATTTTTTCGAGAAAAAAAAAAGTTGCTCCGATTTCAAAAATTTTTATATATCTTTCCGTTTCAGATGATTTTGAAACTTTTTTGTTGCGCCGTCTGTCTGTCTGTCTGTCTGTCTGTCTGTATGTCTGTCTGTCTGTATGTCTGTAACGACCAACGCGCATAACTCAAAAACCGCTTGGCCGATTTTAATGAAATTTGGTACCTAGGCTGGGTTTTGGGCCGAGATGGTCCCATTTAAAAATGAACAAAATCCACCGAACACAAACCAAATAAAAGGGTGGGGGTAGATTTCAAAAATTAGAGTTTAAGTGAAAATATGGCGTGTGTGATATCAAACGAAAGGTAATTGAGTCTGGAGTTAAACAAAATACATTTTAATTTATTTTAAGAAAAGGGTGGGGGTATATTTCAAAAATTAGAGTTTAAGTGAAAATATGGCGTAATTGAGTCCGGAGTTTAACAAAATACATTTTAGTTTTTGTTTTTTAGCTCACACATATACTATACTATAGTAGTGTGAGCTATGGTGATCCTAATTTTTTCGAGAAAAAAAAAGTTGCTCCGATTTCAAAAATTATAAAAAGATATATATCTTTGCGTTTCAGATGATTTTGAAACTTTTTTGTTGCGCCGTCTGTCTGTCTGTCTGTATGTCTGTCTGTCTGTCTGTAACGACCAACGCGCATAACTCAAAAACCGCTCGGCCGATTTTAATAAAATTTGGTACCTAGGCTGGGTCTTGGGTCGAGATGGTCCCATTTAAAAATGAACAAAATCCACCGAACACAAACCAAATAAAAGGGTGGGGGTAGATTTCAAAAATTAGAGTTTATGTGAAAATATGGCGTGTGTGATATCAAACGAAAGGTAATTGAGGCTGGAGTTAAACAAAATACATTTTAATTTATTTAAAAAAAAGGGTGGGGGTATATTTCAAAAATTCGAGTTTAAGTAAAAATATGGCGTGTGTGATATCAAACGAAAGGTAATTGAGTCCGGAGTTTAACAAAATACATTTTAGTTTTTGCTTTTTTAAAGGGTGGGGGTAGATTTTAAAAATTTGAGTTTAAGTCAAAACATGGCTTGTGTGGTATCAAACAAAAGGTAATTTAGTCTGGAGTTGAATAAAATATATTTCAGTTTTTAGTTATATTAGCTCACACGTAAACTATAACTATAGTACCTAGTGTGAGCTTAGGGGCCCATATATTGGCAGAGTATTTTAAGGGTGGGGGTAGATTTCAAAAATTTGAGTTTAAGTCAAAACATGGCTTGTGTGGTATCAAACAAAAGGTAATTTAGCCTGGAGTTGAATAAAATATATTTTAGTTTTTAGTTATATTAGCTCACACGTACACTATAACTATAGTACCTAGTGTGAGCTTAGGGGCCCATATATTGGCAGAGTATTTTTTCTGCACCCTGGGAACTAACTTCGTTTTGTGTACTTGACAGATAAAAAGTGTACTTTTAATACCTCCTTTAAGGTACTATAATAATAGGTTAAAATTTTATTTTTATTGTTATTGTTATTTTTAGTTTATTTTTTTTTAAACAAAGAAAAATCTGTAGTAATTTATTTGGGTTTATTGTAATTAATTTTATATATATATGTATATATATATATATATATATATATATATATATATTTATCGGTTTCACAACGTTCTACGTTTTCTGATTCCCAATCTCCACTCGTTTCTGTTTGCCCATAATTCATCATCTATGCCTCTTATTCTTATTTCACTATCTATTCCTTCTCTCCAGCTTCTCCTCGGCCTTCCTCGTTTTCTTCGGCCAGTGGGTTTCCATTGTAATATTTGTTTAGGTAGTCTTCCATCATCCATTCTTTGTACATGTCCGTACCACACCAGTTGTTTTGTTCTTATATCATCCACTAGAGTACGTTCACCCACTGTCATAATTTCTCTTATTCTTTGATTGGTAACTCTTTCTCTTTTTGATTGCCCTGCTGCTCTTCTCCAATAGTCCATCTCCGTAGCGGAAAGCATTTTTTCTGTTCTATCTTTGATTGGCCATACTTCTGAGCCGTATGTAATAATACTTTTTACAATGGTGTTATATATAAGCTTTTTGTTATGTTTTGATATACTTTGGTCCCAAATTATTCCATTTAATAAAGTTATTGCTTTTCTTCCTTGTACGTTTCTATCTTTTATAGCTTTGTCTAGTGTTCCGTCAGCTGTAATTTTTAGACCGAAGTATTTATACTCATCACAGGACTGAATTCGCTGCCCAGTATTTAAGATTAGATCCTGTTTCGTTCCACCAATACACATATACTCTGTCTTATTGATATTAACCTCTAGTCCCCACTTATTGTACTCTTCTATTAGTTTTCGTGTCATATATTCGAGGTCGTCATAATCCTGAGCCACCACTATCTGATCATCGGCGAAACATAAAGTAGTAACATATATAAGCATCCAACGGAATTCCCATGTTTTGGCATTTTCTCTTCCAGACTTTAAGGACCTGTTCCAAATATATCTTGAAGAGCGTAGGCGAGATACAGCAACCTTGTTTAAGACCTTTATTTACTTGAAAGCCTTTGGTTAGTTTTGCTTTTATTTTAACTTTTGCCTTACTATTGCGGTATAACTCTTTGATGGCCTTAATTAGTTGCAGGCTTATGTTTGTCTTTTCCAACGCTTTCCAAAGTAGATTTAGTGGTATACTATCATATGCATTCTGCAAATCTACGTAAAGCAGATGCAGCTCTTGTCCGTATGCCATTTTCTTTTCAATAACTTGGGTTATACAAAAGAGATGATCTGAAGTCGATCTACCCGCCCTGAAACCAGCTTGTTCTTCTGCCTCCATATCTTTATATTCGCTCTCCACTTTATTTCTCACTATTTTGCCATATATTCTGCTTAGCGTACTAGTTACAGATATACCTCTATAATTGTCACATATATCTTTCCTTCCTTTTTTGTGTATTGTGGATATATATGACGTTTTCCACTCAGTTGGTACTACAGCTCCATTTAAATATCTTTGGAAAAGATTCCGTAATCTCCAAAACAGTTCTTCATATTTAATAAGTTCAGCTGGGATATTTCCTGGTCCGGCAGATTTACCGCTTTTTAAGGTTTTGCACACGTTTTTGACCTCAGATATTGTGAGGGGTACTGGAGATCCCATCGTTCTAATGATATTGTCTCTTTCGTCTTCCTTGAATTCTGCTCTATCTTTAGTTAAAAGTTTTTTAAAATGCTCATCCCATTCTTTGTCTGGTATTGGTGAAATAATATCTCTGCATGTTTCTTTTTTGATCGATCTTATAGTTTTCCAGCTTTCGGTACTTCTCCTACCTCCTAAGTAAGAATCTATTTTCTGGCACTTTTGCATCCATGATTGATTTTTCTTATCACTGATCATTTTTCTCACCTTCGATTGCACGATTTTGTATTCTTCTCTGCTTTTATCTGTCTTTTGGGATAAGTATGTGTGATATAATTTCCTTTTTTCCTCTATTTCACTTTCAATCTCAGCATCCCACCAGTATGGCTTTGTTCTTTTAGGAGTTTCTTCCACTAATCCTAGTACTTCTTTTGCAGCTTGATGGATGCTTAATGTGATACATTCGTACTCCTCATCTGGGGTTTCACCTGAACTTGAATTAAGTTTTTCGTTCAGTCTCTTTTTGTATAAGTTTTTTACGCTGTCATGTTCTAGGCTTAGTAGATTATATTGACAGTGATCAATTTCCTCATTCACTAAATCATCAAGATTTTGTTGATGGAGGCTTCGGCCTTGATAAGGAAAGAGAATTTTGGTCTCCAGAAAATAGTGATCACTTCCGCATGTTGCTCCACGCTTTGTTCTGACATTTTTAGTTTTCTCTTTTGTTAAGTGATAAGATAATCAATGACGGATTTCAGGTTTGTGAGGGTTTGGTTCAGGTATATTTGTGTATTTTCTTATGTTGGAAAAAACCGTTTTGGACTTTTAGGTCTAATTGCTCACATACTGTGATAAGCCGGTTTCCATTGTCATTAACAACATCTTCTCCATATTGGCCAACTGTCAGATCATTTTCTCTGTTACCTGTTCTACTATTTAAATCTCCCAATATTACAATTTCTCTAGATGTACTTACTGCTGATATTTCATTGTGGATTTCTTCAAAAAATTAATTTTATATTTTATTATTAATTATTTATGCTAAGCAGGAAGGTTGGAACAAGGTTCATATTACAGATTACCTTTTGTGGGCAACTGTTTATTTAGTCTACTTAAGTTAAGTTACCAGAAAATTGTAAACCTTATATGACAAATAAACTATTATTATTATTATTATTAATCCTTCGGAGATTAAAAGCAGCCTCTAAAATACAAGTATGTATGCAACACAAGAAACTTTCAGGAGATCTACGCCAAAAAGGCAATTCCAAATTTTATCGCTTCCACTTGAATCCAAACGGATTAAACTTTTCAATTAAACGGTACCTATTTGTTTTTTAATAGTTGTAAGGAGATTTTTATTTAATCGTATCTTGACTTGATCTTTTTATCAAATTTTCTCATGGCAACCAAAAAAATCGTATGACTGCACAGATTTTCAATATACAGTGTGAGTTTTTGGAAGAAGTTTTTTCCGGAAAATGGTGAAAGAATTTTATCCTTAGGGATCAAAAAATTAGTTTTAATCCCTAATTGAATTAGATACTTTTAATCCCCCGGGGTGAAAAACTTAACTTTTATTAACGAGGAATTAAAAATAAAGTAAATTTGCTAGGATGAAATTTTTTATATCTATAGTGTCTTCAAATGCAATTACATAGAACAGCGCGCGGCGAATTTTTAAACACCGTTCCAATATTTTTCTATTATTATGTGCATAAATAAATGCATAATAAAGATCCATTATTTGTATTTTTAATTATTTTTGTATACTTAAGCACATTAATAAAGTTGAAAGTGCACAAAAGGTTGCAGGTTGCAGGATTCAGCACTTTGGTGTTGACGTCAGTTTATATCTGTTAGTAGGGGAGGCCGTGAAGATTTTCTTAGTCAGCAAACATCGATATAATTGTTTATTCATTAATTCTAAGCAAATTTTGTTATGTGAATAGGGAGATTTTTCGATGGGTTCAGGTGCAAAATGCAAAATACGACTAACTTATTTTCTTAGTAATAAAACTAGTTGTACTAAAGGTATACTTAAGTTACCGACACCCCTCAATGGATGGCATGACTGTGCTGTAGCAGTTTTTCAAACTGAATTTGTATTTCACGTTACACGAAATAATGAAGGTGCATGCAAATAATTAAGCCTATAGGCATTATACTTTGGATAAGTGTGTACTTAATATTTCGATTTTTTGGGCGATTAATTAAGATGTATCTATCAAAGTTGCTAAAATACCGGACTTCCCTGCCAAGTGGATAAAAAAAACTGGACAGGTGGCAACCCTAATTTTACCACTTGTCTTCGGCGCATTAAAGTTATATTTCATCTATACCTACATTGTACTTCAAGAATATTTTATTATACTCAAAGTACTTTAATGTAACTGAAGTACTTCGAATGTACTTAAAGTACTTTGAATGTACTTGAATTACTTTAAATGTACTTGAAGTACTTATGATGTACTTGAAGTACTTTACTTGACAAAATTTCCAAGTACATTATTAAAAGTATTTCAAGTACCAAGTACAATTACCGGATTGTAGATGTACTCCAAGTACAGTACTTGAAGTACCTGTAAGTATTTTCAAGCACCAAATTGCAAATAATGCAAGGACCTAAAACCATAAACAACAAGTAAAATTAAAGAAAGGAGAACTATAAAAAAGTTTATATTCGGCCGGGACTCGAACCCTGGATCTCTTGCTCTGTACGCAAATTTTTCACTAAGGTACCAAAGAACATACATAAATTTTCGAAAAACTTCTATATATGCATGTGTGTGGTGTCTTAATACAAGAACGAGAAATTCTCAGGGTATTAACTCGACCAAGCCATTCAACTGATTTCTATAATTCTTCTTTCCCACTGTCAAAGGTATGAAAACTCAAAATTAGACGTAAAGTATCAACGTCTGAAAACATGAGATCACCTTTTCCTGTGTTAAAATTTCTGATTGCAATGGGCAATTTTGCCAATATAATTTTAAAATACCAAATTGCAAATAATGCAATGACCTAAAACTATCAACAACAGGTAAAATTAAAGAAAGAAGAATTATAAAAATGTTTCTCTTCAGCCGGGAGTTGAACCCGCTCTTTCATTAAGCTATAAAAGAACATACATAAATTTTCGGAAAACTTTTATCTATGCATATGTGTGTTGTCTCAATACAAAAAGAAATTAAATTCTCAGGGTATTAACTCGACCAAGTCATTCAATTGATGTTTTGAGACACCACACACATGCATAGATAGAAGTTTTCCGAAAATTTATATATGTTCTTTGGAAGCTTAATGAAAGAGCGTTTACGTACAGAGCAAGAGATCCAGGGTTCAAGTCCCGGCTGAGGAAGAACTTTTTTATAATTCTTCTTTATAAATCAAACAAGTTTCATGGCTAATCGGGCAAAAAGGAGTTTTTTGTTTCCCTTATATTTTTCCGTGGGTAGCTTGAAAGTTTAACCTCACGGGGGTCCAAGATCTAATGGACACCTAATAAGTGGTGACAGTTAACCGTTTCGTCCTTATGTGACGACTCCTCAGAACACTGCTGGTCAAGTGACAAATCTTGCGAAGTTAATCAGACGGTTTTGTCTCCAATTAAATGTAATTAGTGAGCGAACTATAGCAAGAGGCGCCATCTACCGAGATACGAGAGAAACAAAAAACCAAAAGCAGGGAAAAACACTGCTATACAATATCGATCAATGAAAAGATCGAATGCAAATAAAAGAAAACAACTATAGTCCGTGACCTACGACAGCTCTTTGTCTTTTCAGGCCGGATCAACGCATTTTGCATTTTTACCCGTCATCAAGACAGTGAGCGTCAATCAACGGAATTTTTAAGCCAAATAATACTAACAAACGTGAAATTTCGTACCCGTGAATTTAAAAATCAAACAAGTTTCATGGCTAATCGGTCAAAAAAGGAGTTTTTTGTTTCCCTTATATTTTTCCGTGGGTAGCTTGAAAGCTTAACCTCACGGGGGTCCAAGATCTAATGGACACCTAATAAGTGTTGACAGTTAACCGTTTCGTCCTTATGGGACTCCTCAGAACACTGCTGGTCAAGTGACAAATTTTGCGAAGTTAATCAGACGGTTTTGTCTCCAATTAAATGTAATTAGTGAGCGAACTATAGCAAGAGGCGCCATCTACCCCGTGAGGTTAAGCTTTCAAGCTACCCACGGAAAAATATAAGGGAAACAAAAAACTCCTTTTTGCCCGATTAGCCATGAAACTTGTTTGATTTTTAAATTCACGGGTACGAAATTTCAAGTTTGTTAGTATTATTTGGCTTAAAAATTCCGTTGATTGACGCTCACTGTCTTGATGACGGGTAAAAATGCAAAATGCGTTGATCCGGCCTGAAAAGACAAAGAGCTGTCGTAGGTCACGGACTATAGTTGTTTTCTTTTATTTGCATTCGATCTTTTCATTGATCGATATTGTATAGCAGTGTTTTCCCCTGCTTTTGGTTTTTTGTTTCTCTCGTATCTCGGTAGATGGCGCCTCTTGCTATAGTTCGCTCACTAATTACATTTAATTAGAGACAAAACCGTCTGATTAACTTCGCAAGATTTGTCACTTGACCAGCAGTGTTCTGAGGAGTCCCATAAGGACGAAACGGTTAACTGTCAACACTTATTAGGTGTCCATTAGATCTTGGACCCCCGTGAGGTTAAGCTTTCAAGCTACCCACGGAAAAATATAAGGGAAACAAAAAACTCCTTTTTGCCCGATTAGCCATGAAACTTGTTTGATTTTTAAATTCACGGGTACGAAATTTCAAGTTTGTTAGTATTATTTGGCTTAAAAATTCCGTTGATTGACGCTCACTGTCTTGATGACGGGTAAAAATGCAAAATGCGTTGATCCGGCCTGAAAAGACAAAGAGCTGTCGTAGGTCACGGACTATAGTTGTTTTCTTTTATTTGCATTCGATCTTTTCATTGATCGATATTGTATAGCAGTGTTTTCCCCTGCTTTTGGTTTTTTGTTTCTCTCGTATCTCGGTAGATGGCGCCTCTTGCTATAGTTCGCTCACTAATTACATTTAATTAGAGACAAAACCGTCTGAATAACTTCGCAAGATTTGTCACTTGACCAGCAGTGTTCTGAGGAGTCCCATAAGGACGAAACGGTCAACTGTCAACACTTATTAGGTGTCCATTAGATCTTGGACCCCCGTGAGGTTAAGCTTTCAAGCTACCCACGGAAAAATATAAGGGAAACAAAAAACTCCTTTTTGCCCGATTAGCCATGAAACTTGTTTGATTTTTAAATTCACGGGTACGAAATTTCACGTTTGTTAGTATTATTTGGCTTAAAAATTCCGTTGATTGACGCTCACTGTCTTGATGACGGGTAAAAATGCAAAATGCGTTGATCCGGCCTGAAAAGACAAAGAGCTGTCGTAGGTCACGGACTATAGTTGTTTTCTTTTATTTGCATTCGATCTTTTCATTGATCGATATTGTATAGCAGTGTTTTCCCCTGCTTTTGGTTTTTTGTTTCTCTCGTATCTCGGTAGATGGCGCCTCTTGCTATAGTTCGCTCACTAATTACATTTAATTAGAGACAAAACCGTCTGATTAACTTCGCAAGATTTGTCACTTGACCAGCAGTGTTCTGAGGAGTCCCATAAGGACGAAACGGTTAACTGTCAACACTTATTAGGTGTCCATTAGATCTTGGACCCCCGTGAGGTTAAGCTTTCAAGCTACCCACGGAAAAATATAAGGGAAACAAAAAACTCCTTTTTGCCCGATTAGCCATGAAACTTGTTTGATTCTCTAGAGTGTTTGGCGACGGCGTCTTTATATGTGAACGTTTGCGTTTTTTTAGATGTTTGCCAATCTTTCCTTTGGCCGGGGATGTCGGCTTTAAAATTGGTTTTACAGTTGTATTTTGGCCATCCTCATCGCTTATGTCCGAGTACTCGTCATCATTTTCGATTTGGCTTAATGAGGTGTCTTGTAAAAGTAAATCATTTTTGGGCCTTGAAGTAGCATGTGTTGAACTAAGGTCGTTCTTGGTCATCTGGCTCGATGATGCTGCATTTTCCTGCGTAATTATTAGTTTGGGGTCCACTATTAACGACCCGTTAACAAAAAGTTTCATATTTTTTATGAAAGTTTTTTGCCCCTTAGACTTGCAAATTTTCGCAGCGTGTAATATTTCGTTCATTTGGGCTTGGTCTTCCTTATTGAGGTCCTGAGAAATACTAAAACTGGTACCCCTTAGCTTAGGGCATGCCCTTAAGATGATGTGTTTAGTATTGTATGATACGAAGCTTACCAATACTGCTCGATTGTAGCTGCCTGGTTTACCCAGTCTACGTATATAGTTTATCTCAAATTTTTCTACTTTGCACTGGAGAAACTTTTCAAAGAACGCTATAACTTTGCTGTACAGCTCCTCAAAGTTTGATTCGTCCTCTGGAAGCCCTTTAATTTTTATGTTGTTCCTGCGCAAAGATAGATCATTTTTTTTTCGCAGCAGTTCATTTTCTTTATTCAGGGTTTCGACTTGTGATTCCATGGATGAAAAACGGCTGCTTAGTGAGTCTATAAGCCCTTTAACTTCATTGTTGGTGTTGGTAACATAGGTTCTCAGCTCTCTTACGTCGGCGCTCACGCCCTGAAGATTAGTTTTCAAGTCCTTTTTAAGCTCAAGAATTAAACTTGTTTGCCTCTCGAAGGCAGCTTGTATATGCTCATCCATTTTTTAGTATAATTATCGATGCCTCAAAAATATAAAAATAGGCTGTAAACAAATAACAGCTGTGCGATAGTTTATTGACCGTGTGTGAACACAAATGTGCTTGTCCTTGGCTTTGCTTCGCGAGTTTTTGGTGGTGGTCACTGATAAAAGGCAAAAATGTCCGTCGTTCGTGTTAACGAGTGTGCTGCAGCTAACACAATGTTTTTGAATTTGTCTGCTTTGTTTGGAGTTTTTCACTAAATATACTATGCCAAATGATTTAACACTATGTAAGGTAACTGTTTCACTATAGTATACTTTTAACTTTATTTTAGAAACACACTAATTTTTAAAATTTTTAAGAGCGACACGAAACACGACCTTTAATTAAGCAAGAGGCGCCATCTACCGTGATACGAGAGAAACAAAAAACCAAAAGCAGGGAAAAACACTGCTATACAATATCGATCAATGAAAAGATCGAATGCAAATAAAAGAAAACAACTATAGTCCGTGACCTACGACAGCTCTTTGTCTTTTCAGGCCGGATCAACGCATTTTGCATTTTTACCCGTCATCAAGACAGTGAGCGTCAATCAACGGAATTTTTAAGCCAAATAATACTAACAAACGTGAAATTTCGTACCCGTGAATTTAAAAATCAAACAAGTTTCATGGCTAATCGGGCAAAAAGGAGTTTTTTGTTTCCCTTATATTTTTCCGTGGGTAGCTTGAAAGCTTAACCTCACGGGTGTCCAAGATCTAATGGACACCTAATAAGTGTTGACAGTTAACCGTTTCGTCCTTATGGGACTCCTCAGAACACTGCTGGTCAAGTGACAAATCTTGCGAAGTTAATCAGACGGTTTTGTCTCCAATTAAATGTAATTAGTGAGCGAACTATAGCAAGAGGCGCCATCTACCGAGATACGAGAGAAACAAAAAACCAAAAGCAGGGAAAAACACTGCTATACAATATCGATCAATGAAAAGATCGAATGCAAATAAAAGAAAACAACTATAGTCCGTGACCTACGACAGCTCTTTGTCTTTTCAGGCCGGATCAACGCATTTTGCATTTTTACCCGTCATCAAGACAGTGAGCGTCAATCAACGGAATTTTTAAGCCAAATAATACTAACAAACGTGAAATTTCGTACCCGTGAATTTAAAAATCAAACAAGTTTCATGGCTAATCGGGCAAAAAGGAGTTTTTTGTTTCCCTTATATTTTTCCGTGGGTAGCTTGAAAGCTTAACCTCACGGGTGTCCAAGATCTAATGGACACCTAATAAGTGTTGACAGTTAACCGTTTCGTCCTTATGGGACTCCTCAGAACACTGCTGGTCAAGTGACAAATCTTGCGAAGTTAATCAGACGGTTTTGTCTCCAATTAAATGTAATTAGTGAGCGAACTATAGCAAGAGGCGCCATCTACCGAGATACGAGAGAAACAAAAAACCAAAAGCAGGGAAAACACTGCTATACAATATCGATCAATGAAAAGATCGAATGCAAATAAAAGAAAACAACTATAGTCCGTGACCTACGACAGCTCTTTGTCTTTTCAGGCCGGATCAACGCATTTTGCATTTTTACCCGTCATCAAGACAGTGAGCGTCAATCAACGGAATTTTTAAGCCAAATAATACTAACAAACGTGAAATTTCGTACCCGTGAATTTAAAAATCAAACAAGTTTCATGGCTAATCGGGCAAAAAGGAGTTTTTTGTTTCCCTTATATTTTTCCGTGGGTAGCTTGAAAGCTTAACCTCACGGGTGTCCAAGATCTAATGGACACCTAATAAGTGTTGACAGTTAACCGTTTCGTCCTTATGGGACTCCTCAGAACACTGCTGGTCAAGTGACAAATCTTGCGAAGTTAATCAGACGGTTTTGTCTCCAATTAAATGTAATTAGTGAGCGAACTATAGCAAGAGGCGCCATCTACCGAGATACGAGAGAAACAAAAAACCAAAAGCAGGGAAAAACACTGCTATACAATATCGATCAATGAAAAGATCGAATGCAAATAAAAAAAACAACTATAGTCCGTGACCTACGACAGCTCTTTGTCTTTTCAGGCCGGATCAACGCATTTTGCATTTTTACCCGTCATCAAGACAGTGAGCGTCAATCAACGGAATTTTTAAGCCAAATAATACTAACAAACGTGAAATTTCGTACCCGTGAATTTAAAAATCAAACAAGTTTCATGGCTAATCGGGCAAAAAGGAGTTTTTTGTTTCCCTTATATTTTTCCGTGGGTAGCTTGAAAGCTTAACCTCACGAGGGTCCAAGATCTAATGGACACCTAATAAGTGTTGACAGTTAACCGTTTCGTCCTTATGGGACTCCTCAGAACACTGCTGGTCAAGTGACAAATCTTGCGAAGGTAATCAGACGGTTTTGTCTCCAATTAAATGTAATTAGTGAGCGAACTATAGCAAGAGGCGCCATCTACCGAGATACGAGAGAAACAAAAAACCAAAAGCAGGGAAAAACACTGCTATACAATATCGATCAATGAAAAGATCGAATGCAAATAAAAGAAAACAACTATAGTCCGTGACCTACGACAGCTCTTTGTCTTTTCAGGCGGGATCAACGCATTTTGCATTTTTACCCGTCATCAAGACAGTGAGCCTCAATCAACGGAATTTTTAAGCCAAATAATACTAACAAACGTGAAATTTCGTACCCGTGAATTTAAAAATCAAACAAGTTTCATGGCTAATCGGGCAAAAAGGAGTTTTTTGTTTCCCTTATATTTTTCCGTGGGTAGCTTGAAAGCCTAACCTCACGGGGGTCCAAGATCTAATGGAAACCTAATAAGTGTTGACAGTTAGCCGTTTCGTCCTTATGGGACTCCTCAAAACACTGCTGGTCAAGTGACAAATCTTGCGAAGTTAATCAGACGGTTTTGTCTCCAATTAAATGTAATTAGTGAGCGAACTATAGCAAGAGGCGCCATCTACCGAGATACGAGAAAAACAAAAAACCAAAAGCAGGGAAAAACACTGCTATACAATATCGATCAATGAAAAGATCGAATGCAAATAAAAGAAAACAACTATAGTCCGTGACCTACGACAGCTCTTTGTCTTTTCAGGCCGGATCAACGCATTTTGCATTTTTACCCGTCATCAAGACAGTGAGCGTCAATCAACGGAATTTTTAAGGCAAATAATACAAACAAACGTGAAATTTCGTACCCGTGAATTTAAAAATCAAACAAGTTTCATGGCTAATCGGGCAAAAAGGAGTTTTTTGTTTCCCTTATATTTTTCCGTGGGTAGCTTGAAAGCTTAACCTCACGGGGGTCCAAGATCTAATGGACACCTAATAAGTGTTGACAGTTAACCGTTTCGTCCTTATGGGACTCCTCAGAACACTGCTGGTCAAGTGACAAATCTTGCGAAGTTAATCAGACGGTTTTGTCTCCAATTAAATGTAATTAGTGAGCGAACTATAGCAAGAGGCGCCATCTACCGAGATACGAGAGAAACAAAAAACCAAAAGCAGGGAAAAACACTGCTATACAATATCGATCAATGGAAAGATCGAATGCAAATAAAAGAAAACAACTATAGTCCGTGACCTACGACAGCTCTTTGTCTTTTCAGGCCGGATCAACGCATGAACTGTGAAGAGCGGGTGACTATGCCATTGGTCGAGACAAGTCATTTCGCACAACACGCGACCACTCAGAGTTTGCTATTGGCTAGAGCGTGTGATGTGGACGGTTATATCGTTCAAGTACGAGAATAGAGCCCCAGAGCGGAACACCAAAGTAGTTACCGCAAACAGAATCGATGCGTCCGAGCGTTTTCGCAAAAAGAGACAATAACCAAAAACGCATCTGTTTTCTTTTGAACCACCCCGTATAGGCTACAAAGGCTTTTCCAAACGTGTAGCTAACCGATTAAAAAAAATCCACTTATGCGGACACGCGGCACTTATATTTTGACACTTCATAATAAAAATTTGAATTTTTTTTAGGTATATATATACAACCAAAAATATTCATGTTACCTACAATTTACAGTGTCACCTAGTTCAATCATGAGGTGCCTCCTTTTAAGTTCTATTTTGCTGGGTAGGTATTTATAATACATAGGGTAAATGCGGGAGAGTGGCCGCGCTTTTTGAAAAAATAGCTGTAATTTGAAAGCTTCCTTTTTCAAAATAAGTTACTACCTACGTATTGGTTCAAACTTTAGTAATATACTCACGTAAACTTTAATTACAAGTTTTTTCTTGTAAAAATCGGCAACACATTTGGAGAGACCCCGCACAGTGAAACAGGAGATGCGGCAGTATTTAAGTCATCTAATATTCATTTTAAACTAAAATCCAACACATGTAGGTATTGCTTTAAACTTTATTAACTTACTAGGTAAGAAAATAAGTGTTTAAAAATTTATATAGTTAATAGAAGAGATGCTTTATTGTTCTTCGGTTTTTGGTCCAGATTTTCATTTATATTTCCTTGGCGTTTTTCCAATTAAGCCTTGTTCAATTTGAACATGCCGTCGACCGCCGGGTTTTAACGATTTATGCTACCAGATGAGTAGCATAGCGCCCGCAAACCAAGGGAACTTTTGAATGTATAAAAGTATAAATCAAAAATTTAATACAGCGATTTTTAAAGAAATCTGTTAACAATGCATACAATTATTTGCATCATGGGGGATTTTAACCCCTAAACTCCAAGCGCAATGCGACTAAAGCAAGTTCTTTTTACTTTTAAACAGGTTATCTATAGAATTGAACAATATTCGAAAAAACTTTGACATCCCTAAGCAAATGACATTAAATAATGAAACTAGTATCAGCGGTATTGATAGTGCATCTCTGTTTGCAGAATTTTTCTCTTCAGTAAATGTTAAGGTTGATTCAAACCTTGACATATCTAGTGCTGTTCAAAATAACGATTCTTCTGCTGAAATGGATTTGAATAACTTTGTCATCAACTTGTCTGATATTTTTGAGAGCATCACTTCGCTAAAGCCTACGTTATCTTTTGGACCTGATGGTATACCAGGGTTTTTCTTGAAGAAATGTATTTTTTATTTCTGTAAACCACTGCATTTGCTGTTTAATCTCTCGTTAGATAATTGTTCATTTCCAGGCTATTTGAAAAACTCATATATTATTCCAATTCATAAATCTGGTCCAAAATAAAATATCATTTCAAACTATAGGGGTATCTGTAAACAGTCTCATATTCCAAAATTGTTGGATCGTTTAATTGCTGCTCAGATTTCGTGGGCTTCAAAGCACATTATTAGTACAAAACAGAGTGGTTTTTGTAGGGGCCGATCTACTACAACAAATCGCCTTTAAAGAACAACATCAAGTCGACAGTATTTATACGGACTTTTCAAAGGCTTTTGATCAGGTTAATCATGCAATCCTCCTGGGCAAATTGAGGGTCATTGGTATGGGTGAGAACTGCTTGTGTTGGTTGAAAAGTTTTTTTTATCTGATCGTAGTCAATGTGTAAAGATTAATAATATTCTTTCAAATCCTATTTCTGTTACATCTGGGGTCCCGCAAGGGTCCTATTGCGGCCCTGTTTTATTCAATTTATTTGTAAATGATCTGTATAACTATGTACTTAATTCTGACCTGTTATCCTTTGCTGATGATGTTAAGTTGTTTAAACTTATCAAGTGCTTATACGATTGTTTCTTACTTCAGGCTGATTTAAACAACTTTAATGATTGGGCTGCCAGAAACCAATTAAGGCTAAATTTAAGCAAAGCTTCTATCGTGGAAAATCTCCCATTGTGTTTGATTATTTATTGTCAGGTACTTCTTTGAGTAGAGTTGATGAGATACGAGATTTAGGAATACTTCTCGATAATAAGTTAACACTTAAAGGCCATTATTTAAACCTAAGAAATGCTGGCATGAGAAACTTGGGTTTTATTTACAGAAATAGTCTGCAGTTTTCAGTCCAAATATTTCGATTGTTATACATTTCTTTAGTGCGTCCAGGCCTTGAGTATGCATCAGTTGTTTGGTCTCCATATTATCAGTGTGACATAAGCTTACTAGAATCAGTTCATAGGAAGTTTTTGAGACAGTGTGCATTCAGATTGGGCTTGCCACGTGTAAATTATCACATTGACTACAATGCCATTCAACAGATATTGTGTATTCAATCTCTTGAAATACGGAGAAGATTTTTTGACATTTGCTTTTTGTTTAAAGTTGTTAATGGTCTGATTGACTGTGATTATATTTTGTACAATATTAACTTTAATACAAACCACCGAACTAGAGATAAAAGGCTTTTTGTAGTCCAGTTCCATCCTTACAACTACACCTTATATAGCCCCCTAGCAAGAATTCCTCGAATCACAAACAATATTTATGGCGACATTGAGCTATTTGGCCTATCTTTTAATCAATTTAAAAATAGGTCACGATCTGTTCTGGCTGTGTTGGATAGATAGGCTTAATTCTATGTCTTGTTTTAATAATGATTTAATGTTTTTAATAATTTTATTTTGTTTTATTTCGTAAGTTTATTTGTTAGTAAGTACTAATTTATAAATTTATTTTTTCTCTTGCTATTTTATATTTAGATTGTATTCTGTTCAAACTGTAAAAATGGAGTATCCGTAAATAAAGTAAACTAAACTAAAGTAAACTAAACTAGAATTTGGAAGGTCATTGAACCTGACTGGCCAACTGAAAATCTAAGTCACTGGTTGCCTTAAACTATTTGTTTTATGTAACAGCTACAGTTGTCCAGCTAAATACACATGACTGGTCAAATTCTGAAGGCAACCTGTGTAAAAGTATAAAGACCTTGCGGCCAAACCAGATCCAACTTTTTTAATCGATGTTTTCACCAATCTATATAGCAGTTTATTACTCGCCTCCTGTTGTTTTAGTTTCTCTCGTATTTTGGTGAAAGATGGTTTTATCTTAGCAGTGTTTGAGGAGTCGCATAAGGGAACGTCCTTAAATTACGTAACTCAAAAATTCAGGATTTTTGACCCCCCCCTCCTAACACATTTTCAAGAACAAAACACATTAAAAAAACATTGAGTGTAACGCATGGCCAAACCTCTCCTCCCCCCCTAGAGCGTTACGTGATTAAGGACAGTCCGACGAAACAGTTAAATGACAACATTTATAAGGTGTCCATTAGATCTTGTCCCCGGTGAGGATAAGGTTTCCAGTACCCAAGGAAACTTGTTTAATTCTTAATTTACGGGCAAAAAAATTTATGTTTGCAAATAGATTGATTACCTCTCATGGGTATACTTGGGTGCCTCAAACTGCGCGTTCAAGATAATATAACAATTGCGAGCCACCGCGGCAACTCTTCCTCATTTTCGCTAAATACAGGTTGTTTCAGAATAAGATGCTGATCCTTAAAGATGTAAGAGGTGAATTCTTTGGGAAGAAAAGTTCAATTAAACCTAGCAAAGGCTTTCCCCTACGTGGAAATTTACGACACATATATTTTTTGGTTGCTATTTGATCTATTTTCCGTTTTACTTGGCAATTACAGCATATTGGTACATAGGGGAAGGATCATCCAGGCAAAAGTAGTCACAGTAAAAAGCAAAAATTTATATGAAGTGTATTTTTACTTTAAAAAAAAGTAACTTTAAAAAAGAATCGCTAATTATATATTTCGGCAACTAAATCGATTTTTATGAAAGTAACACTTGTTTAAAGACAAAGTAATCTTATATATGTTTTCGTAATGGGTTTTTTATTTAATTAATTTTGCCTGGGTGGTTCTGGCACTCCTGGTCCCTTGCCTCCCTAAGTATATACTGTAATTGAGAAGTGGCAAACAAGTAAAACTTAAAACTAGATTTCAGTGACAATAAAACAATATATATACTATATATATATATATATATATATATACTCCATACCTATTGTCCACTGGTGTAAATTATGACCTAATGTGTAAAAAAAATGTTTTTTTTGCAAAACTTATTTGTTAAAGAAAATTTTTTTACAGCTGTGTCGTCCATACAGGAATGAAATAGATATGTTTATATTATATATTGGGCACATAGCGAAATGTGTATTTAATTTTATTCAACGGCAACCGTTAACCGGAAAAAAATTGAATAAGGATTTAAAATACTCTGCCAATATATGGGCCCCTAAGCTCACCCTAGGTACTATAGTTATAGTGTACGTGTGAGCTAATATAACTAAAAACTTAAATATATTTTATTTAACTTCAGACTAAATTACCTTTTGTTTGATACCACACAAGCCAGGTTTTGCCTTAAACACAAATTTGTGAAATCTACCCCCACCCTTAAAAAAAACAAAAAACTAAAATGTATTTTGTTAAACTCCGGACTCAATTACCTTTCGTTTGATATCACACACGCCATATTTTCACTTAAACTCTAATTTTTAAAATATACCCCCCCCTTTTTTTTAAATAAATTAAAATGTATTTTGTTTAACTGCAGACTCAATTACCTTTCGTTTGATATCACACACGCCATATTTTCACATAAACTCTTATTTTTGAAATCTATCCCCACCCTTTTATTTGGTTTTGTTCGGTGGATTTTGTTCATTTTTAAATGGGACCATCTCGACCCAAGACCCAGCCTAGGTACCAAATTTCGTTGAAATCGGCCAAGCGGTTTTTGAGTGATGCGCGTTGGTCGTTACAGACAGACATACAGACAGACAGACAGACAGACAGACAGACAGACAGACAGACAGACAGACAGACAGACAGACAGACAGACAGACAGACAGACAGACAGACAGACAGACAGACAGACAGACAGACAGACAGACAGACAGACAGACAGACAGACAGACAGACAGACAGACAGACAGACAGACAGACAGACAGACAGACAGACAGACAGACAGACAGACAGACAGACAGACAGACAGACAGACAGACAGACAGACAGACAGACAGACAGACAGACAGACAGACAGACAGACAGACAGACAGACAGACAGACAGACAGACAGACAGACAGACAGACAGACAGACAGACAGACAGACAGACAGACAGACAGACAGACAGACAGACAGACAGACAGACAGACAGACAGACAGACAGACAGACAGACAGACAGACAGACAGACAGACAGACAGACAGACAGACAGACAGACAGACAGACAGACAGACAGACAGACAGACAGACAGACAGACAGACAGACAGACAGACAGACAGACAGACAGACAGACAGACAGACAGACAGACAGACAGACAGACAGACAGACAGACAGACAGACAGACAGACAGACAGACAGACAGACAGACAGACAGACAGACAGACAGACAGACAGACAGACAGACAGACAGACAGACAGACAGACAGACAGACAGACAGACAGACAGACAGACAGACAGACAGACAGACAGACAGACAGACAGACAGACAGACAGACAGACAGACAGACAGACAGACAGACAGACAGACAGACAGACAGACAGACAGACAGACAGACAGACAGACAGACAGACAGACAGACAGACAGACAGACAGACAGACAGACAGACAGACAGACAGACAGACAGACAGACAGACAGACAGACAGACAGACAGACAGACAGACAGACAGACAGACAGACAGACAGACAGACAGACAGACAGACAGACAGACAGACAGACAGACAGACAGACAGACAGACAGACAGACAGACAGACAGACAGACAGACAGACAGACAGACAGACAGACAGACAGACAGACAGACAGACAGACAGACAGACAGACAGACAGACAGACAGACAGACAGACAGACAGACAGACAGACAGACAGACAGACAGACAGACAGACAGACAGACAGACAGACAGACAGACAGACAGACAGACAGACAGACAGACAGACAGACAGACAGACAGACAGACAGACAGACAGACAGACAGACAGACAGACAGACAGACAGACAGACAGACAGACAGACAGACAGACAGACAGACAGACAGACAGACAGACAGACAGACAGACAGACAGACAGACAGACAGACAGACAGACAGACAGACAGACAGACAGACAGACAGACAGACAGACAGACAGACAGACAGACAGACAGACAGACAGACAGACAGACAGACAGACAGACAGACAGACAGACAGACAGACAGACAGACAGACAGACAGACAGACAGACAGACAGACAGACAGACAGACAGACAGACAGACAGACAGACAGACAGACAGACAGACAGACAGACAGACAGACAGACAGACAGACAGACAGACAGACAGACAGACAGACAGACAGACAGACAGACAGACAGACAGACAGACAGACAGACAGACAGACAGACAGACAGACAGACAGACAGACAGACAGACAGACAGACAGACAGACAGACAGACAGACAGACAGACAGACAGACAGACAGACAGACAGACAGACAGACAGACAGACAGACAGACAGACAGACAGACAGACAGACAGACAGACAGACAGACAGACAGACAGACAGACAGACAGACAGACAGACAGACAGACAGACAGACAGACAGACAGACAGACAGACAGACAGACAGACAGACAGACAGACAGACAGACAGACAGACAGACAGACAGACAGACAGACAGACAGACAGACAGACAGACAGACAGACAGACAGACAGACAGACAGACAGACAGACAGACAGACAGACAGACAGACAGACAGACAGACAGACAGACAGACAGACAGACAGACAGACAGACAGACAGACAGACAGACAGACAGACAGACAGACAGACAGACAGACAGACAGACAGACAGACAGACAGACAGACAGACAGACAGACAGACAGACAGACAGACAGACAGACAGACAGACAGACAGACAGACAGACAGACAGACAGACAGACAGACAGACAGACAGACAGACAGACAGACAGACAGACAGACAGACAGACAGACAGACAGACAGACAGACAGACAGACAGACAGACAGACAGACAGACAGACAGACAGACAGACAGACAGACAGACAGACAGACAGACAGACAGACAGACAGACAGACAGACAGACAGACAGACAGACAGACAGACAGACAGACAGACAGACAGACAGACAGACAGACAGACAGACAGACAGACAGACAGACAGACAGACAGACAGACAGACAGACAGACAGACAGACAGACAGACAGACAGACAGACAGACAGACAGACAGACAGACAGACAGACAGACAGACAGACAGACAGACAGACAGACAGACAGACAGACAGACAGACAGACAGACAGACAGACAGACAGACAGACAGACAGACAGACAGACAGACAGACAGACAGACAGACAGACAGACAGACAGACAGACAGACAGACAGACAGACAGACAGACAGACAGACAGACAGACAGACAGACAGACAGACAGACAGACAGACAGACAGACAGACAGACAGACAGACAGACAGACAGACAGACAGACAGACAGACAGACAGACAGACAGACAGACAGACAGACAGACAGACAGACAGACAGACAGACAGACAGACAGACAGACAGACAGACAGACAGACAGACAGACAGACAGACAGACAGACAGACAGACAGACAGACAGACAGACAGACAGACAGACAGACAGACAGACAGACAGACAGACAGACAGACAGACAGACAGACAGACAGACAGACAGACAGACAGACAGACAGACAGACAGACAGACAGACAGACAGACAGACAGACAGACAGACAGACAGACAGACAGACAGACAGACAGACAGACAGACAGACAGACAGACAGACAGACAGACAGACAGACAGACAGACAGACAGACAGACAGACAGACAGACAGACAGACAGACAGACAGACAGACAGACAGACAGACAGACAGACAGACAGACAGACAGACAGACAGACAGACAGACAGACAGACAGACAGACAGACAGACAGACAGACAGACAGACAGACAGACAGACAGACAGACAGACAGACAGACAGACAGACAGACAGACAGACAGACAGACAGACAGACAGACAGACAGACAGACAGACAGACAGACAGACAGACAGACAGACAGACAGACAGACAGACAGACAGACAGACAGACAGACAGACAGACAGACAGACAGACAGACAGACAGACAGACAGACAGACAGACAGACAGACAGACAGACAGACAGACAGACAGACAGACAGACAGACAGACAGACAGACAGACAGACAGACAGACAGACAGACAGACAGACAGACAGACAGACAGACAGACAGACAGACAGACAGACAGACAGACAGACAGACAGACAGACAGACAGACAGACAGACAGACAGACAGACAGACAGACAGACAGACAGACAGACAGACAGACAGACAGACAGACAGACAGACAGACAGACAGACAGAAAGACAGACAGACAGACAGACAGACAGACGGCGCAACAAAAAAGTTTCAAAATCATCTGAAACGCAAAGATATATAAAAAATTTTGAAATCGGAGCAACTTTTTTTTTCTCGAAAAAATTAGGATCACCATAGCTCACACTACTATAGTATAGTATATGTGTGAGCTAAAACTTTTACTTCAAGAAATGGCTGTTGTTTCTAAGGGCGTTTTATGAAAATATATAAAAATTAATTAAAGTTATAGCAATTTTTAAAAATTTTATCACCCTATCCCTGTAGTTTAGGCATAAAGGTTTTTTATAATTTTCACCATCACTTTAAAAAAAAGTGGAAAGTAATTATGTTTACTCTTATATATCGTGTTTTTAACACCTAAATTAATTAATAATTTCTTTTTCGTTACCTACTGACATTTCTTGTCTATGCTATCCGGCTTTCATAATTCACCATAATAAAAGTGAGTTGTCGGTGAGTAAAATATCAAAAACATATGTTGCTGATATATGCAAGTATATGAGGACTACTACTTTATAACCAATATGGCCCATTAAGGAATCTCACAAATAAGGAGCCAAATGGTGTCTTCTTTTTCCGACTTTAATTTACATAGATTTTAGATATAGGTAGGTATTAAAAAAAAAACTATTACCTACTCGCGTGCGGTAAAGTAATTACCACACACGCCGTGCGTTAAAGTTACTTTATCGCACATGCACCACTTAGAAACCTTAGCAACTCGTTAAAGAGATAGCTTTAATATTTGTTTACATTATTTCAAATTCATCTAATTTGACATGTTTATTTACATTACATTTATTTATTTTTTCAAAAAAAAGGTACTCATAGGTAAAATTTTGTACCTAACACATGCGGAAAGTATCTTTAGCACCCTTGACGGCTTGACCGAACATCGACTTTTCGCAATTGTTAGGTAAATAACTATTACCTACTCGCATGCGGTAAAGTTACTCTCATCTCATGATGCCTTATTTTATGCTATTTTTTGTTTGAATTCGTGAAATATGTGGAAAATATCTAAAAAAATCTTAGCCTTGAAGAGCCGGAACCCCCGCCCCTCAAAAAATGCCACTGTAACATCGGATAAAAGTACCTATTTTTATCCATACGGACGGGCTACAATATGGTAAGGGATAAAAAGGCACAAAAGTGACGGCAGCAGGTATAAAATTATTTCTTTAATTTCGTCGAAAAATATTTTTGAGATAACGTTGAAATTAGCCGTTTTATATTTGAATTAGCGATTTTGTGAAGTTTAAAAAAAACCAGTATTGGTTTTCCAATAAACTGAAAAACTGCATAAAAAAAAGTTTGACCCGTCACCTTTCCTCGTAAACGTAATAGGGCCCATTGTTCAGAAGTTGGAGTTTTTGTTAGTTTTCTAACCTCTACATAACCCCATTCTAAATACGCGCTATTTGAAAAAGTGCAGTTTCGATACGCTCTATATTGAAACACGCTATTTTGATACGCGTTGTTTTGTTACAGTCTTAAAAAATATATATTTCATTTATATTTATAAAAACCATCTTGGATTTTAAAGAAAAAACCTTTTTGCGAAATAAATTATTGATTTCGGTAGCCAGTAAAGGATGTTACAGAATGCAACCCAGAACACCCTTTCAACCCCGTAACACTGCATAACGCGACAACTGACCATCCACATCCCCATTCATGCGTTACGTACATTAAGGACAGGCCCCTAGTAACATAAAAATCTAAAATAATTGGATTGCAACGACTGGATTTAATCCCTCTTTCTTTTATATTATGATCTTTATATTATAGTTGCCTTGGGTCAAGCTTTGGGCAAGATCACAGATATCAACGATTCCGGCAAAAGTAAGATCAAAATTAATGTTGAAGATTTACAGCACATTTTAAAGAGTAACAACATTCCCCAAGAAGTTCTGCAAACCATTCTCAAGCAATCGACTGAGACTTCGGCAGGAAATGACGTAAGTTAAACATTAAATCAAAAAAGTGCAGAGGAAGCGACTAAGTATTTGCTTCAAAAGTAAGACTAACCATGACTTGATCGATTTTTACTGTAGATTTATATTCGACAGCGCGTCGTCTTGTCTTAATTATTTAATTATGAAACCACTGTGTTTTTTATTTAACGTTCCGAGTTACACAAACCTAATGTTCCATTTAGACCAATAGTAAGTAGCATAAATTCCCAATGTCATAAATTAGCAAAATATTTGTTAATTATTTGAAATCCCCTAGTAAATAATACTAATTCTTATATAAGAAATTCTCAACATTTTTTGGAGAAATTATCTGAGGTTGATTTTGATTATAACCATTTAATGGTAGGCTTTGATGTTGTGAGTATTTTCACTAGTGTTCCAGTAGACAAAACTCTTTCCCTAGTATGAAGTCCTTTAGAAAATAAAGAAATTTTTTTTATATTGATGCAGGTTTGAAGTTATTTACCATTTGTATTAAAACTACATATTTCCAATGGCAAAATGATTTCTTTCTGCAATATTTTACCATGAAAGATCTTGAAAATAACATTTTACAAAAACATCAATATAAAATCATAGTTTAGTTTAGATAATTGATGATATTTTTAGTATTTGGCCTTACGATGAAAAAAAATTGGATAAACTTCTATATTTTATGAATAATAAAGAAAATGTTATTAAATTTACATTAGAAAAATACAAATACAAATTGAAAATTAAAACACTTTTTACACATCTGTAAATAGAAAACCGAAACATACTAATAAATCTTTAAATTTAGGATTAAATCACTCTACTATAATACAAAGAGTTGTAGTTAGAAGTTTATATGATATATAGCAAAAATAATTTGTTTTGGTAAGAACAGATTCTTATAAGAAAAATAATTAAATAAAGAGGTTTTAATAATAAATTCCTATCCTAAAGATTTTACAAAAAACTGAATATTGACCCCTAAAACATAAATTTTTCCCAAAAATCTGCGCTCAAGCGCCCCCTTAGGATTAATTTCTGCGTAGGCCACTGACCACTACTACGGATCCCTCTTAGAGAATAAAGTTTGTAATCAAATCACTTTTGTTATGGCAATAGACTATTTACATTGCCACAAATGTTAAACTATCTTTTTTTTAGGTATTGACACTTTGACCAACATCTTGACGGTGTTCAGCAATGAATATGGTAGTTTTTTTCAAGCCGGTACTTTTCTGATAAAGCAAATTTGTATCTTGAATGCCCCAACCTGATAGCATTTTTCGGCGTTGTTATAAGGGATCCCGCTCCTTTTAGATTTGAAACTTTTCTTCTAGATAATATTTATTCGGTAAGATACAAATAGATCCTATACCTATATACTTAATGCACAGCTCCTATAGACTTGTAAACTATATATCAGGTGGCTCAAAAGAAACCGGCCAAAATGTGTTATAACTTTTTTGAACTATTTCATCCATTTTAATTAAATAAACTGCGCTTTGCAAAAATCGATCAGGATTTTGAGCAAAAATATTTTTTTGTCCGATATAAAATTCAAGGTGGTTGACAGAATAAAACCTAACCCTTCTGAGGGAAGTAAAAAGTGACAAAAATAGTGTTTTAAATTTTTTTATTAAAAACAAAACAATGTAACACAATATTAATATTACTGCCATTTCATCAGCAGATTCAATGTCCATTTTTAGGTTTAGCGACACGATTTAACGATTTATGCAAAATAAATTAGTTGTCAACTAAGCTTTGTTTACGCCTTGCATTTTTACACCACAAATCCCTTGGCTACCAAATCTATCGCACATTTTTCGAATGTAGTTCAAATTGTCTATCACCCTACATTATTTTGATATTTTTTTTTTGGTAGAGTACCTTAATTTTCTTAATTTTTTCTGTAATATTTTTTTGTAAAAAATAATACTCTTTTTAAATTATTCTTTGTATACTAAAGTGCATAAAATAGTATTTGAACTACGTAACTAAAGTTCATTTTAATCCTTCAGCAAATTGTAGCTCTTCCTTTGGTAGGCCTATAAACTTTTCGCCGCGGGATTAAAAGTATCACTTTAGTCTCTAGCTTCACATTTAAGTCAAATTTTTAATCAGGTCCGACTTAAGAACAAATAAATGAATCATTATAGATTTAATACTTTCCTAGCTAGCCTACTAGCACACTTCAAGTGAAGCCATTAAATAATTAAGCAAAATGTGGTCTACTATATTCCGAGAACCGATACGATGCTCCGTTAAAAAGTACGCATTTAAACAAAAATAATTCTCAAAAATCTAATCAGCTCGTTAGAGTGTCAAGTACTATTTTACCTGAAAATTTTATGCAAATCGGTTTAGGAGCTATCGTGTTACGGACACAAGTAATACACACATACACACACAGATAGACATCACGACGATATTGCTAAGATAGGTTAAAATACACCCAAACAACACATTTTCGACGTTACGTAAAAAAAAAATCGACGGAAATAATACATTCTCCGGCCATTTCTACGTGGGCTAGGAAAGTAAAAATGATTAAAAATAATTAGCCTCACCTCTCAGAGGGGTGGGGGCCCTTTGACACGGGGGGCGATCCCCTGCGGAAAGATGGCACTGCCTGAGGCTAGGATCTTACACCCCATTTTTACTTGACTAGTTTTCTACTTCCATTAAGTCATACCTATTGTATCTTGCTTTTATTTGTGGGTAGTTTATCCTAAAAATTGACAATTCATAAGTCAATCCAAATTGTGCACGTTTGTGGGGAGGAAGGGGGGGGGGGGGGTTACGGTACTTTCACGCAAGATAAAGAAGCTTTGAGCGACACATCATGAAGAGAAGGTAAACGGTGAAAGCCGTTTTCGTGCTATGGGGGTTGTCAAAAGTTTGCATTTTAAGAGGTCTACAATTTCTTTTTTAATAAAACTTTGATTCTTGTGTAAATTGCTCTTTTATTGTATTTTTATTAATAACTTTTCTGTGATACTGGGTTTAATTTGTTACTGTTAGTATACATATAGATTATATTTTCATTGAATGACGCCTTTTTATACGATTTCACTGTAAAATATGCTTTAAAATTAGGAATCATACTCAATAGTTTTTTTTCATTATTTATTTTGTAATAATATTTGTGTTCACAAAAGGTTATTAACTTCGTACGGGTATTGAAATTACCATTAGAAACATAGAGGCTGTATCGACAGCTAGTCGTACACTACTTAAAGAAAAAAATTGAGAAGTAAGTAATTCTGTTCCTACTTGATTTTTCAGGACTACCAAAAAACTCTTCCAAGTTATTCTAGCAATGAATTGAGCAACCCAGGAGTAACTGTAAATAGTGTCAAAATTGTTTCGTCGAGAGGTACTAACAAGCTACTTACCTTCTGGCAAAACGCTGTATTGAATCTCACAAGAGGAATAGATTTTGTCGAGCCACGTGTGGTGTTGGTTAATTCGACCTATCTTAATCATACCAACTTTAAGTACAACATACAAGTAAGTTTGATTTAAGTATTCAAGCGCTACAGCCTGCTTCAACTATTTACACATGCGTTGATGAAAATTTTCGCAAAATGTTTACTAAATTTGGCGCATTTTAAAGTCGGCGGCGCTGTGGCTGCGGCGAAACCGAAAAACTGCTGGCTAGCGGAACAATAATATTTTACGATTGAGTAGAAACAAATTTTCGAACTGTCATTGTGTTTATTTATTTTAAACACGACGTTTCGGTTAGTAACTCTAACCGTTTTTAAGTAAAAACTGTTTACACTCGAAAAAGGTAAGAGATACTTACTAACCGAAACGTCGGGTTTATTGATGATTTACGCTTGGGTTCATAATATATAAATAATAAAATATTTTTTTCCCGTCGTAGGTAATGTCTACACCGGCGCATAAAATAAAAAAGTTATCTGTATATTAGATCAAAACTACTTACCAGGGTCCTTATAATATAAAAACTTTGCAATTTTTCTCACAGACACAAAAAAACCGAAAACCGCTGAAAACAAAAATATATTTTTTTAAATGATGTCAACGTTGCTTTATAAAATTAAACATTTTGCAAGATTTGAAAGTTCTAAAGTATATAACTCAAATAAATTAACAATTAATTTTGACAAATCCTCTTACATGTTTCTAGATAAAAGTCAAATAATATATTAATGTGAACCAATTAAGTTTAAACCAAACTTATAAAATATACTAAATGCACAAAATGTTTAGGACTGTTTAGAGATCAAAACTTGCCGTGGAAAAATCACATAGAATATTTACGAAAATCATTATTTCCCCTTGTAGGAGTTTTGTATAAATTTCGATATCTTATTCTTTTATCTCGTCTCAAAAAAATTAACCTTGTATATACAATATACATTTATTTTTACCAAACAATAAAATTTAAAAGTGATATTGGCAAAAAATAAGTTTTATATGAATGGGCTATTATATTACAACAACGGATATTTTTTGAAAGAATAATAAAAAAAATAACATTGGCATTATACACTATATTATGATTTTTTTAACTGTTTAATGTATTTATTTATATAACTCTTACTTCTTTTTTAATATGTTTTTTTGAGTTAAATGGTTTCTATGACATAAACATTTAAGTTTGTTAAGAAAGAAAAAGTTATTAAAAAAAAATTGATTTGATGGCTTTGAAAATGTACCATTTTCGCAACTTCACCATGTAATATTGCCATACTTTGATCAAGTTTTTTGCAATTTATTCGAAATTTTGGGGATGCACGGGCAAAACAAACCCCATATTTAAATTAGTACATCAAGATGTAGAGACCACTTTTTGTGTTTAATTTGCCGGAGTTATTATTTAAGTTTTTGTCTGTGTGCTTTTTTCCTCGTGCACTTTTAGCCACAGGCGATTTCTTCCTTGATTGCTTTTCTGATAAAGCAAGTCAACAAAAATTTATTTTTCTTCAGCCCTTAACACAACTGTAACAGCTATTCACCCTTATACTTTATATATTTTTTCGGGTTCGGGGGGGGGGGAGGGGTAATTGCCACCTTTTCATCCCCCGTAGAACCGTTAATCCTACAATCTCCAATAAAACTGCCACAATGCTTTAGAAAAATCGGTCTCTTTGGGACAATACATTTTTATCGTCTTTTTGAGTTTTTAGTTTTGTAATTATTTAGTTTGGAAATTTGTAGCCAAACTAGTTTTTTAGATAATCTCCCACAGCTACTGCACTCTGTCATGTCAACTGTAAACTGATATAATTTTCATCAACTTTCAAGTATTAACTGTTATCTGCTAACTTTTTATTCGTTATCTGTTGTTAGTCATATGCCATCTGTCGAGTTGATACTCTCATCTATCAACCATTGTCAGCGTTGCAAGTTTAATTAGGTCTCCTAAGTCTTAAGCAGGCCTGTAATGTTTTCCTTTGCTGTTTTTAATAAGCGAAAAAATTACCAAAAGGGGTGCCACATATCAAGGAAGGCTTAGCGTCTGCTTCGTGCCCTACAATTTTACATCCGACACTGAACCAAATTAAGAGATTAGTAAGTAATATTTTTGACAATTTTTTTTTAGGTAACAAGCAATTTAAAACGTCAAGCCACTTGTAGAATATTCATGTCTCCAAAATTTAACGAATCTGGACAGACTTGGCCGTTGGCAGAACAAAAATGGATGTTCTTCGAATTAGACAAGTTCGTTGTCAACTTAAAGAAGGGTGTCAATAAAATTACCCGCGATTCAACTCAGTCTTCAGTTACAATTCCATTCCATCAAACATTTAGGGATCTCCAATTTAAGAGGTAATTTAATCCACTATTTTAGAGTCATGTGAATTGGATCACGTCATTAATTTTTTTTCTCCTATGCGATAAAGTCAGGGCGACCGCTGACTTAAGTCGCATTTTTTAGAATTTTATAACTAATTTTTCTAAATTTTATGACTATAAAAGTTTTTTGACGCTCCAGCCCTTAAATTTTATATAACGGATATAATTTATACAAGAGTTATACCTAGGAACCATCGTTAAATAACGTAACACTGAGGGGTGGAGAGGGGGGTGTTTAAACCTTGGATTATACTTTAGACATGTGAATTGGATTGGGTCATTTATTTTTCTTCTTGATGCCATATAGCCCGGGCAACCGCTGACTAAATTCGCATTTTTATAATTTTGTAACCAATTTTTCCAAATTATATGACTATGAAAGTTTTTGATGTTCCAGCGTTAAAATTTTTGAAGAGTTATATCTAGGGACCATCCTTCAATAACGTGACGCTGAGGGGAGGGGGGGTTAAATCTTCATTACATTTAATGTGTTTTTTCTTGAAAATGCGATAAAATCCTAAATGTTTGCGTTATGCAATTTACGGACAAGCCACTAGGGCGCTAAAACTAACCTTTGTGATTTTTAGTTTGGCTTGATATTGTTGCTCTTTTAGTTTTTTAAATATTACAAAAAATTTGAATTTCTTTAGGCAATGGCCCCTTTTTTTGTTAAAATTATTTGTATTCTTTAATATTTCTTTGTTTCTGTTTTTATTTTATATTTACATTTTTTGATTGATTTCAATTAATGAAGGAAAAAAATAAATTGTTTATGCTAATTTCAAAAATACAATAAAAATATTTAAGATCTAAAAAATTATAAGTAAAAGGACGAATTCAATTTAACAGTTGGATTCTTTATATGTTTTTTTATAAAAAAGTAATTTAACGCAAAATGAAATTTTAACTAAATTAAAAAAGTTAACTACTACTACTACTATGTCGGTTTAGAACGTTTTTCTACGTTGTCCGACGCCTATTCTCCACCTCCTTCGATCCTGACAATCATCCTCTGTCAGATTCTTTTGACTCATTGATCTTTGGATTGACTGTTGCCATTCTAGTTTAGGACGCCCTCTTTTTCTGCGCCCTATTGGTTGCCATTCTAGGACCTGCTTTGGTAATCTTTCGTCGTTCATCCGTTGTACATGGCCGTACCATATCAGTTGCCTTTTAGTGATGTCATCCGTAATGCTTCCCTCGATTCCCATTCTTTCTTTTATGATCTCATTTCTTATGTGATCTATTCTAGATATTCTCATTGATCTTCTTATTGCATCCATTTCGACACTTTCAATTTTTATTTTGTATTTTTCTGTTACGCGACAAGTCTCTATTCCATACAACAGCGTGCTTTTGACCATTGTTTCATATATGTTAAATTTTACATTCTTTTTTATCTCTCTGCTCCATAAAATACAGTTAAGACATCCAATAACTTTTTTTGCTTTTACTATTTACTTACTTTTTTCCAATTCTTTACAGTCTGTTCCTGTCTTATCAAATGTGACACCCAAGTATACATACTCATTGCATGGAGATATTGTTTGTCCATTTTCTAGTACTAATTCACTGAATTCGTTTCCAATACATAAGTACTGTGTCTTGTCCACGTTCACTGTTAATCCCCACTTTTGGTATTCTTCTGTTAACTTTCTCATCATATACTCCATGTCTTCTTTATCATTAGCCACAATTACTTGGTCGTCAGCAAACTGTAGTGTGTATATGGTAAATCGGTCGTTAAGTTGTATTCCCATGCCGTGCACTTTACGTTTCCAGTTTTTTAGAGCTACTGCGATATATATTTTAAAAAGAGTTGGAGAGATACAACATCCCTGTCTTAAGCCTTGTGTTACCAGGAATTCTTTTGAAAGTCGATTTTCAATTTTAATTTTAGATTTTGACCCTTTGTATAGTTCTTTTATCGCTTTTGTGTATGTATGATTGATATTTGTTTGCTCTAAAACTGTCCATAATTTTTCTACTGGAACGGTATCATATGCTTTTTGTAGGTCCACAAAGGTAACATGAGTCTCTATATTTCTGGCGCTCCTTTTCTCAATTACTTGTTTAAGACAAAAAACATTATCACTACAAGATCTGCCTGCGCGAAACCCTTTGCTCTTCTTCTTCTTGTTCATGAAAATCATTCTCTATTAGATCTCTAAGAATCCTATCGTACAATCTACTTAGAGTACTGGTAACTGAAATTCCTCTGTAATTGTTGCAATCCAGCTTGTTTCCTTTTGATGTATTGAGGATATGAATGCAATTTTCCAGTCATTAGGTACTGGATGTCCGTTTATGCATTGATTAATAATATATGTGAGATTTTCGAGTAGTTTCTCTGATCCATATTTGAGCATTTCAGCATATATTCCCCCAGGTCCGCTAGCTTTTCCGGATTTAAGTTTTTTTAAATATTATTCTTTATCATTTTTTTTTCGATGATTACTTTCTCTCCATGTACTTCTATGTCTCTTCTCGGAGAGGCTGCCAGATATTCGGGTCTCGTCTCCTGCAGCAGTCCCTTGTAGTGTTCTGTCCATTGTTCTGGTTTGATTATCTGGATGTTTACTTTTTCTTTTGTTGGGTTTTTTACTGTAGAAATAAATTTCCATACTTCAGAACTCTGCCTACCTCCTACGTGTGTGT
Source organism: Aspidapion aeneum (assembly GCA_963576565.1). Lineage (NCBI taxonomy): Eukaryota > Metazoa > Arthropoda > Insecta > Coleoptera > Brentidae > Aspidapion > Aspidapion aeneum. The sequence goes on along the minus strand of OY755041.1, from coordinate 74,000,241 downwards.
TTATGTCGTGGCATTTGCGCTCGAACATTTCATTTTTTTCTGTGCGTATCAAATTTCTTAGCTGTCTTCTGGTTTCCCTGTAGATTTCTAGGTCTCTTTGCTCCTTAGTACTGAGCCATTTCAAGTATGTGCGTTTTTTCTCTTTGACCATTTCCTGTATTTTGTCCGTCCACCACATCTTCCTGTTATTTCTATTATCTTGGTACCCAACAGCTTCGTTGCTTGCTTCCTTTAAGCTTTTTATTATGTTTGTATATATCTCTTCAAATGAGTGATTTGTGTTTATTAATTTTTCATCTAATCGGTTCTGATACAATCTTTGAGTACTTTCGATTTCTAGACCTCTAAAGTTGTATTTTTGATTGTCTTCGATGCATTCTAGGTTTTCATTTTCTCTAATACTTTCGTCCTTATTTCTTTTTCTTAAAGGGAATAATATTTTTGCTTCTACCAGATGGTGGTCAGATCCACAGGTAACACCACGAAGTGCTCGCACATCATACCACTTTAATTGCGAGTGTTGTCCACCTATAGCATAATCAATAATTGATTTAAGATTTCTTGTTGGCTGAATCCAGGTATATCGATGAATATCCTTATGTTTAAAAAAACCATTATTTATTTTTAGGTTGTCGGTTTCTAAAACTCCCCGTCAATCTAAAAAAAGTCTAAATTTTTAATTTGTGGAAAGTTCTAGAAGGTACAAAAAACCTTAATAAATCTATTAACCAGTTCTATCTAATAGCGTTCTAGTAACCAAACGGTTTAAGTATATATAGTAATTCCCCCTCACTCTCTGAGTATAAAATCAGGGAGTTGCATTAATTAATTCCAATAACTGATGTAAACTCTTAAATTAAAAATATTGTCTAAGATTTATTATAACTATTAATTTAAAATTTTTAGACCAGCTGATAACGACACAGAAGCTCTACGCAAGTTTAATTTCCAGGGTTGCGGTTGGCCCCAAAACTTGTTGGTACCAAAGGGTAGTGAAGCTGGCATAGATTTTCAACTATTTTTAATGTTTTCGAATACTAAAGATGACATCCTAACAGGCACTCCCATGCTGTTAGCTACTGAAACAATCCCTAGCAATGGTTTTAAACGAGCCCACTCTTATTGTGGCCTATATGTGAGTATTTTTATATATATTTTTTTAAAACAAATTAGATTAGGCTTGCAGAAAATAAGCAGGAAGTGTTTTGTTCCTGTTTTGCTCCCTTTTTATTTAAAAAGATTCTACTATAATGAAATTTTGATAAAAAAACCTAAATATTTTTTTACTGCTTGATTGCACTTAGTCCTCGGATTTAGTGACAAATTTTACTTAAATGTTTTTCTTTCGGCTACTGGCGCGCAGGACCTATTCGCGCGAGACAATGCGCGCACTTATTTCCGCGCAACGGATTACGCGTAGACAATTGCGCGCGGTCAAATGCGCCCAACCATTAGCACGTATTTATATTAGAGTCCTAACGAAGCTGTAACCAAGTTAAACTCACCCCATAAAGAAAATTATTGTGTAATTCTATGTTAAGGACATACCGTGTGGAAATAACCACTACAATAAAGGTACTAATTTGTAATTTTTTTTAAAATTTTAATAAAAAAAATTGAGATAGATTATTGTACATATCTAAAGGCCCTCTAATAATAACAAAAAAATAGTAAAAATTAATAAGTAATTTCACTTAAAATTTAATTTAAAAAAATATTTAAAAAAAAGACTTTGGGTAATAGTTTTAAAGTTATTTCTTTATCTTTAAACAATTTAAACACTTAATTATTACCTTTATTGTAATTCATAATTTCACAAAATTTTGATTGTCTAACACAAAGGTTTCATGCAAAATGTAAAGGGTTTTTTCTCCTTTTGATCTTTTCTACCACCCCTTAAAATTTGGGACATTATTTAAATTACTCACTGTAAAACAGAATAAAAACTAATTATTTAAAAAAACAAAGCCCTGTAAAAAAACCTAACCCTACTTGACAAATTCAAGTTACCCAAATGATTATTTTTAATAACTTTAATATTTTGTTTAATTCCAGTGTGAACCTTACCCCGACTCTCGCCCAATGAACTTTCCATTTGACAGATTTTCGAAGGAGAAAACTTTAAAAGAATTTTTACGACCAAACATGAAAGTGGTAGACGTGAAGATTTATCACCAAAATGTTACACTAAACGCTTAATGCGTTTAACCCTTTCAAGACGGAATTTTATTTCTTTCGTGAGGATTATAATTTAATTTATGATTTCATATTTCGAAAGTAGAAGGGTTTTAGAGATGTTTCTAATTTTTTCACATAATTTTTAGAACGTTATAGTGTGGGACATATCGTCCCATCAGTCCATTATGTTGGGACAATATATCCCACCAGTTCCGACTGTTCCTTTTGATTCAATTTTCTTTTGCTTATTCTGAAAAGAAAAAAACCAGTTTACGCCTACTGGGATAGATAATCCCACCAAAGTGACCTGCTGGGACATAATGTCCCACGCAAAAAAAAACAACGATATTGTCTTATCCGAAACGTTGAATATGTTTCTAACATTAGTCTTGCTACTATAGGGGTACTTACATGATTACACGCTAAATAGAGCGGGTAATTCACCAAAAATCACTCAAAAATTGCAAATAAATGCACTACATGCACACACTTTTACGGAAATATCGAGGTTCTGTCGTTTTATATTTTATACAAACACCTGCTAAATGGCCTTGGGCGTTGAAAAGACTGAACTGGCGTTTTTAAACGTTTATTTGGGATCACATTTCCCATTAGTCTAAATAAATTCTGCCTTGGGACGTATTGTCCCGTTAGTCTCGAAAGGGTTAAAGGAGAATAATTTTAAAATATTTTTATTTATTAAAAAAGCAGTTAAGTGGTTTCTTTATTTTACTTTTACAGCCATGATATCATGTTCAGGTATATCTATGGTAAGGGGCACACAAGGATAGCCATATACCTAACAGCATAAATACTAGCAAAAAAGAAGTAAAAATTCCAACTTGCAAATGCGCATGTGTGTGTTTTGGAGGCAAAGGACAGCTTAAATAAAAATTATTGGAAACCATTTCCTTTAAACGGAGAATTGTTAAAAACTTTTTTTTAAACGCAAGATTGTTAGAAAACTTTTTTTTCAAACGGAAACTGGAGTGTGAGCAGCGCGCGAGTGGCGCGCATACTGTTCGCGGAGCAGTTTGGTGTATACGTACTCTAATTTTTGTCAATTGATCGCAAACGTATCCTAACCTGTCCATTGGGAAATTTCTTTAAGGAAAAAGTTAAAGGACGTGCCTAGACGGTTATGGATACCCTTGCGATCAATTAACAAAGGTTAGGATAGCACCGACTTCGACTTCACAAAGAGCAAAATTATTTAAGAAAAGCCGGACCTGTCCCTCACCCCCTCCGATTTTGTTTGATTTTTTGTGGAAATATTACCTACCTGGAGAATAGACAAAATCCAAAATATTGGCTTTCAAAAAAATTTATTGGCTAGGATATAGCCATTTTTCTGTTTTTCATAAATTTTTGACATGATTTTGGGTATTTTCTATAATTCAGAAGTTTTTTGCAGTAAAATGTTGAAAATTGGTACATTGATGTAACCTGGAGAATAGACAAAATCCAAAATATTGGCTTTCAAAAAAATTTATTGGCTAGGATATAGCCATTTTTCTGTTTTTCATAAATTTTTGACATGATTTTGGGTATTTTCTATAATTCAGAAGTTTTTTGCAGTAAAATGTTGAAAATTGGTACATTGATGTAAGTGATCAGAGAACAAGAATGTGGTCAATAGTTTGACGTAGGACAAATTTCCACAAAAATAGTGGCCAAAACCCCTAAAATTTACAGAAAAATACCAATTTCTTGGGGAAACGTTGAAAGAAGAAAGAAAATTTTTTCAAACAATTTTCCGTTTAAATAAAAAATTCAATTTTTTTTGAAGAAATTTTTGCGAACCGTCTACAATAAACCCATACAATTGTGTTAAAGAAGACTACAATTATAATTCGCAATTTGATAAATTTTCAACAAATCAAGTCATGTTTACAAAAAATAATAGTCATAACCGTCATATCCTTAAATTTGTGTAAATTTATCCAGTCATGTGGTCACGTGAGAGGGTTTTATTAAAACCAGTAACAAAAGTGGCATAGGCGGTAACCTCTTTGCCCGAGCTACGAACATTAATAAGGGGGTCTTTGCTTCAGGGGTCACGTGTGAAATGTAGCCTGTACGATTTATGCTATTAGAGACCTACCTGCCCTAATAAGGTTGTTTGTAAAACGCTTCCTGTCGACGCTTACATTGTTCCCGAATCATACCCAGTTTATCAAATATCCGCTATGCAGTCTCAGCTGAGCCATGTCGCATGATGCAGCATTGGTTAGCCAACTATTCAATTTCTGTGTCCATGTCCCTCCTAAAGACACCGCGAAAGAGACGTAAATGAGATATAGCCATCTAGGGGATGGTTATATTTTGCAAACCAAACTTGATGCAAACATGTCCAGATGTACCTACCATGTGGAGGCATTGATCATAGACAAAATCCCTTTAGGATATTACAATACCATCCTTTTTGAGCAGGTTAAGGCAGTGCCGGTTTAAGAGCCTAAAGGGCACTAGCGGTAAAACGGGTTCCCTCCACCTTAATAAAGCCACTAAAAAAACTTATATATTCAGTCGGACAAGTGGTATTTAACAGAAAAAATTAACGTAAACTATTTGAGTCGAATTTAAAGACAGCATGAATACTTAATATGTAGAACTAAACAGATGCCAACAATTATTATTATTACACAATTCTTACGACAAAATTTCAAGATCTGTAAGACAAAGCATGATAATCCTATGTATTTTACCTACTCGCGTGCGGTGAAGTAATTACTACACAGCAGTGGCGTATATAGAAAAAAGTTTCGGGGTGGGCCCGAGACAGTTTTGGGGGGGGGGTGGCCGAGACCTCATGAGGCTGTATTTTATGCTATTTTATGTTTGTATTCATGAAATATGTGGAAAATATCCAAAAAAATCTTAGCTTCGGGGGGGGGGGGGCCCGGCCCCTCCCCATATATACGCCACTGCTACACAGTGTGCGGTAAAGTTACTTTACCGCCCGCGCACCATTTAGAATCCTTAGCATCGCATCAATTAGACAGCTTCAATATTTGTTTACATTTCAATTCCATCTAATTTGACATGTTTATTTATAAATTACATTCAATTTTTTGAAAAAAAATATACTTATAGGTAAAATATTGTACCTAACACATGCGGAAAGTGTCTTTACCACCCTTGACGGCTTGATCGAACTCCGGTCCGCGATGTTCGGTCAACTGCCGTCGCATGCGGTAATGTATTACTTTCCGCATTTGTTGGGTAAATAACTATTACCTACTCGCGTGCGGTAAAGTAATTACTTTACGGCACGCGCACCACTAAGGAACCTTAGCAACGCATTAATAAGACAGCTTCAATATTTGTTTAAATTTTAATTCTAATTTTTATTTATGAATAACATTCAATTTTTTGAAAAAAAAAGTACTTCCCAAGTAACATTTCTTTATTTATAGCAGAAGCTAAAAGGTTGCCAGCGCCTTTCCTTAAAACCATTAGTTTCAATGTTTGGTCGCTAGCACGTTCCCATTACGCTTATATATCCCTTAGACCTCCTAAATGGGACTCCCCAATTGGTGCTGGCAACCTATGTATTAAACTCATTATAAAACCATTAGAAATAAACGCTAGCTTCGCTCTCTAGCGGTTCCACCAGTATAGAACCTTTTAGAGCCTAAAGCTATTATGCCAGGTTCTAAAAGCAACTCAGAAACGTCCTCTATCCTGTTTTGGTAATTTGGTATCCTGGCAATTCTGTTGAATACCATAATACCTTTAGAGTAAATAATTTTTCCTATAAAAGCTTTAGCGATATTTTAGATTCACAATGGCTATATAAAATAATTTAGGTCATAAAATTGCCAAAAATGTCAGAGTCCCAAAATTATTGTATCACATAAAAATATACCTATATATGAGGAGTTTGTCGTTTTGTGGATCATCAAATTGCCTGCCCGACTTATTTGTCTGATAAAATCGTATCTGAAAAGCTCTCAAAACAAGCGCGCCAGCTCACAAATGCTTTTTAATAGTTTTCTGATAACTAAATAACAAATATTTAAAATAAATAAAAAATAATTTACACTATTCACCATTAAAAAAGTCTGTTTGGTTTACATAAATCAAAATTAAAGTAAAATTATTGTTAAAAACACTGCTAAAACGACTAGATAAATATTTTCTGTTTACAATATTTTTAAAATAATTCTATATACGCCATTATCGTTTTATAGTGGTCACTTGGTTTTATTTGTTACTCTATCGCAACAAGGATTTTTGAGTGCGCTTATGAAACCAATAAAAAAGAGAAGGTAAACATAGTGAACATAACCTCACTTAAATTTTTTGTATTTGTTTTTTAAAGTGTTGTGTTAAATTTAAATGTTTTTATCGTGCAATTTGCACACAATCAGGAGGGCCAATGCAATGATATCCGTTGTGCCTGCAGGTTGGAGGGAAACCTCTTATATTGGCCGTTTAAACAGGCCTTATCTAGGCTTGGGTGCCCTACCCAGAAGGATAATAAATAATCAATCTTGCAAAAGGTAGGTACCAATCTGTACTAGTACTAGTAAAAACTAAAATACGGAAGTATTTATTTACTTCTGTTAGAACCCTTAAGGAAACAAAGTTTTATATGACCTCCTATTTAAATAATATTTAATATGCAGCTATGGGTAACCATAAATACAAAAGAATTAAGTTTACCTTTAAGCCTTCCAATAAAACCGGTTTAAAATGCCTAAAAGTAATGGCAAAAACCAAAAGTCTAAAGTTTATATTTACCACTCTTAAAAACCTTAAGGAAACTAGGTTCTATATGGCCGCCTATATAATCATATTTACTATTAAACTACTGGTAACTACAGACACAAAAGGATATAAGGTAACCTTTTAGCTCTATTATAAAACACTTTTGTTATGACCTAAAGCCAGCGGCGTAGCGTGGGGGGTGGGGCGCGGGGGGTTTGTCGCCCCCCCGCCCCGAGGGTAGTGGCGCCCCATAGGTGGCCGAAGCGCCCTCAGCTTTATTAAGTCGGGCCGGTAATGGCCAATCGAGTGGGTGCCAAAGGAAACTAACGACATGAAGACCTTTTTTTTTTTTTTTGGTCGCAAGATTCGTGAGAGGCGCCCTTGTGACTTATCGGCCGCCCCCTCACACATGATGACCTTTTTTTTTTGTTTTGGGCAAGATTCGTGAGAGGCGCCTTTTTGACCTTTTTGTTTTTTTTTGCCACAAGATTTTTCATCAGTTTTCAGAGGCGCCCTTTTTAGCTGTCGCCCCCCCCCCCCGCCCTTTCGGGCACGCTACGCCGCTGCCTAAAGCAATGAAAAAAACTAAAAGACCAAAGTTTATATTTATTTATTTTTAAAAACTTTAGGTAAAAGGGTTTTATAAGACCATCTTTATAAATCAGAAATCAATAAAACCAAAAGTATCTAAAAAGAACAGAAGAACACTTTTTGGTTGTATAACACCTCTTTAGGTAATTCGCAATATAAATTACCTTTTTGTAGCCAAATTGATCCTAAAAGCCATAACAGCACCCTCTAAATAATCTTGGAACCAAATTAATAAAATCTTGAGTGGTAATAATGTTATTTGGGTTATAGGTAAAATATTGTACCTAACACGCGGAAAGTGTCTTTACCACACTTGACGGCTTGACCGAACTCCGCTCCGCGTCGTTCGGTCAACTGCAGTCGCTTGCAGTAAAGTATTACTTTCCGCACTTCTTAGGTAAATAACTATTACCTACTCGCGTGCGGTAAAGTAATTACTTTACCGTACGTGCACCACTTAGAAACCTTAGCAGTGGGTCAATAACAAAGATTATAGATTATATTATATTATGTCAATAAGACAGCTTCAATATTTGTTTACACAAGGCCAACACAAAAATTTTGATTGCCCTGGTTTACATTTTAAATTCATCTAATTTGACATGTTTATTTAAAAATTTCATATAATTTTTTGAAAAAAAAAGTACTCATAGGTAAAATATTGTACCTAACACATGCCCGCTCCGCGTCGATCGGTCAACTGCCTACGCGTGCGGTAATGTACTACTTACCGCATTTGTTAGGTAAATAACTATTACCTACTCGCGTGCGGTAAAGTAATTATTTTACGGCACGCGCACCAATAAGAAACCTTAGCAACGCATCAATAATACAGCTTCAATATTTGTTTAGATTTTAATTCTATCTAAGGTTTATTTATGAATAACATTCAATTTTAAAAAGAAAAAGGTACTTATAGGTAAAATATTGTACCTAAGAAACTGTAATTAAACCCGGTACTCATATTATCTACCGGGTAAAAAACATGGACAAAATGTTTTTTGGTATAACTTTTGAACTACGTATACTACCAATGTTATCGTTAATGGAACAGACCCAACTTTGCGGAAAATTGATTAGGCTTTCGAGCCGAAAGATTTTTTTTAAATTATAAAATCTAAGGTGGTTGACAGAATCAACCATGCCCTTTTCAAAGAAACTTATTTATTCTTACATTCCGGAAATTTTTTGGAATCCTTAAAAACGCTCTGGTTTCGTCACCCTCATGCAACTTGTTACGAATCATTAAAATCCGTTTAGGGGATTCCAAAACATTCATTTTAACTATAACGAGTGGTTCCCAAAAATTTATACTGAACGTATTGTATAAAATCTATAAAATCGGTTTAGTGGTTCTTTAAATAATAATTGTTATATCAACTGTTATTTTAATTTCTCTCTGCAATAATTTCCTTGTTAATTCACTAAACCGATTTCAATGAAAAAAAAATTATGGTGATACTCGATTGCTTTTTGAACAAAACTATGTATTGACATTTTCCGACATTTTTAAATTCAAAATGTTGGAAGAGAGTCAAATTTTTCCTTCTATGAAGGATCGCTTCTTTGTATGTTGCGAGCATTAATTTTTTTATGATTAGTACCTTGCCGTGGCGGATCCAGGATTTTCAGGGGGAAGGGCCAAAGTGGCAGAAAACATCAAAATATTTTTATTAGCGGTTTTTTATAGGTCTGAGGTGTAACATTTAGTATCTAAAGGAGGAGATATGGCGTCGCAGGTGAAATTTTTTTAAAAATTGAGTAGAATTTTAAACAAATTTTAAAAAAGAGATGCTGCTAAACTAAAAAATAAGTCATATGCCTCTGGACCTAGATCTTTTAAATAAATTCAAAAAAGGGTCGAAAAATAAACGACCGTTTTTAAAAGTAAAGTTTTTTTATGGCCGCCATCTTAGATTTTACAATGACGGCAAATTTTGATTGTGATTTTTTAAAAGCAATCAATCTGTTCCATGCCGCTTTATATTTTAATAAAATCGGTTCGGCAAAAATTTATTTATACGGAAATTAATGCAGACAGGATTTAGAAGGCAATCGTTAACCTGTATAGCTGAAGCAAAATTAATTTTTTGGGACCTAAACCGATTTAAACGATTCATATCTCGTTGTGCGTAGCAAAGATAGAGCATGGATAGAGCTTTTCTACAAACAAAAAATTATCGAAAATTTCCGTAACACAAGAATAAACGAGCCTCTTTCAAAAATCAAGTTTGATTCTGGCTGCTATCTTGGATTTTAAGATGGTGGACAAAAATATACTTTTACACAAATGTTCGATCAATTCCCTGCAAACTACTGTTTGATTTGATAAAATCGGTGGTATAGTTGAAAAGTTATAACAAAAAGCTTTTGTCCGATTTTTTTGCCCGGTATATTCAAAAAGCGCTCATTTTTATAAAATATTTTTTATCAGCCCAATTTGATACTTTCAAATATCTAGAAATTATTGCTATAAGATACAAACTTTAACATAAAGTTATTTACTTTACATTATTGGTATTCTTTTATAATAAACATATATATTATATATTATAGCTTTTATTTAAATTTTTGTTTTAAATTCCTTAAAAATTACAACAGAAAATCGAGATTTTTTAAAATAAATAGAAATACTCAAAATTATTATAGCTTTAAAAAATCTGTAAAATGTAGTGCTAATATTAGTATTTTATGTTTTTATTAAGATGCCTTTAGATATATACAAAAATCTATTTCAATTTTTTTTTGTTTAAATTTAATTAAATTAAATTTAATAGCTCGTTAAAATATTAATACTTAAAAGAATTGATAAATTTAAACCTATTACAAAAATTATTTGGCCACACTGTATCCTTAACCTATCTATATTTTCTTGGGAAAAAAGCAATAGAATGTTTTTAAATAGTATTAAATTTTTTTAACGTTGTTCAATTAGTCATTTTAAAAATTCATCGTTTTTCCCTACTCTTCAAACTTACCAAATGCTATTATATAACTTGGCCAAAAGTGATTTTAACTTTTTGTCTACTTTGGACCTTCTGCACCATTTCTTAAAGATTGGTTACTTATTTAAATTACACCCTGTATTTTAGGTATCAAATTTTATTTCTATTTTTTAAAAGGCCAAGGCCCAAAAGTGGGTATTCATTTCCAGTTTACTGGGTATCCACAGCGGCGTAGCGTGCCCGGAAGGGCGGGGGGGGGGCCACAGCTAAAAAGGGCGCCTCTGAAAACTGATGAAAAATCTTGTGACAAAAAAAAAACAAAAAGGTCAAAAGGGCGCTTCTCACAAATCTTGCGACCAAAAAAAAAACAAAAAAGGTCATCATGTGTGAGGGGGCGGCCGATAAGTCACAAGGGCGCCTCGCAAGAATCTTGACAAAAAAAAAAGGTCTTCATGTCGTTAGTTTTCTTTGGCACCCACTCAATTGGCCGTTGTTGGCCCGACTTAATAAAGCTGAGGGCGCTTCGGCCACCTATGGGGCGCCACTACCCTCGGGGCGGGGGGGGGGGCGACGAACCCCCCGCGCCCCCCCACGCTACGCCGCTGGGTATCCAATCTGAAGGCCTGCGTATCCAAATGGATACACAATATAGTCTAAAAAGATGCCTTGGTGTGTTTGTATATCTAATCAAAATAAAAAAAAACTGAAAGTAAATCCGGTACTCATATCTACCAGGTGGGCAACAAAAACTAGTTAAAAATGTTTTTTGTTATAACATTTGAACTATACTACCAATATTAATGGAACAGACAGAACTTTGCAAAAAATTGATTACATTTTCGAGCAGAAAGATTTTTTAATATTATAAAATCTAAGGTGGCTGACAGAATCAATCTCGCCCTTTTCAAAGAGGCTTATTTATTCTTGTATTCCTGATATTTTTTGAAATTCGTAAAAACGCTCTGTTTTTGACACCGTTTTACGAGTCATTAAAATCGGTTTGGTGGTTCCCGAAACTTTAATTTTTAACTAGTAACGAATCATTAAAATCAGTTTAGTGGTTCCCGAAACATTAATCCTTATCAATTCTGTATACATTTATTTCCTCATAAATTAAAATAAAATCGGTTTAGTGGTTCTTTAAATACTAAGTGTTATAGTAACTGTGGTTCTAATTTCTGTTTGCAATAATTTCCTTATAAATTCACCGAAACAAAGAATTATGGTGATACTCGATTGCTCTTTGAACAAACCTATTGAAATTTTTCCACATTTTTAAATCCAAAATGTTTGAAAATAAGTCAAATTTGTCCTTCTATGAAGGATCGCTTTTTTGTATGTTGTGAGGATTTATTTTTTTATGATTAGTACCTTGTTGTACGTGGTGGACCTAGCACCTATGTATCTGTGTGTATAATGTATCTTTTAAATAAATTCAAAAAAGGGTCGAACAATTTCTCGCAACATAAAAAAACTAGCCTATATGAAGGTTTAAATTCGATTTAGTGAGCCATATTATATTTAGAGAAAGCGGAAAATTTAAATAGTAATCTTTAATAAACTTGATCTTCGCCATGATACTTTTTATTTTATTTTCGGTTCAGTAGTAATAAATTTATGAGGGAATTAATGCACATAGAAATGGCAAGGCAATCGGTTCGGTTCGGTATAATCTGTAAAACTTTTCTATGCTTCCAAAAAAATTCAAAAAAATTGCGCCATCTTGGAATTTAAAATGCGGCGAATTTTGATTGTGATCTCTTAAAAACAATCAATGTGTTCCATATCGCTTCATATTTTATTAAAATCGGTTCTCCAAATATTTATTTATGAGGAAATTAATGCAGACAGAATTTAGAAGGCACTGTAAAACAGACAAAAATATCCTTTTACACAAATGTCCGATCAATTCCCTGCGAACTACTGATTGCTTATAGTTATAACAAAAAACATTTTGTCCGGTTTTTTGGCCCACCCGGTATATTCGCGCTCATTTCTATAATTTGATACTTTTAAATATCTAGAAATTTTTACCATAAGATACAAACATTTAATATAAAGTAACTTACTTTATGTAACTAGTATGTTTTGACACAATAAATATTATATATAAATATTATACATATTTGTTTGTTTTTTTTCTTTTACCCTAATACTACTACTATGTCGGTCATCTTCCGTTAGATTTTTTTGACTCATTGATTTTTGGATTGACTGTTGCCATTCCAGTTTAGGACGCCCTCTTTATCTGCGCCCTATTAGTGGCCATTCTAGGACCTGCTTTGGTAATCTTTCGTCGCTCGCTCATCCGTTGTACATGGCCGTACCATATCAGTTGCCTTTTAGTGATGTCATCCGTTATGCTTCCCTCGATTCCCATTCTTTCTGTTTTGATCTCATTTCTATTATGATCTGTTCTAGATATTCTCATTGATCTTCTTATTGCATCCATTTCGACACTTTCCATTTTTGCTTTGTATTTTTCTGTTACGCGACAAGTCTCTATTCCAGACAACAGCGTGCTTTTCACCATTGTTTCATATATGTTAAATTTTACATTCTTTTTTATCTCTCTTCCCCATAAAATACTGTTAAGACAACCAATAACCTTTTTTGCTTTTACTATTCTTTTTTCCAGTTCTTTACAGTCTGTTCCCGTCTTATCAAATGTGACACCCAAGTATACATACTCATTACATGGAGATATTGTTTGTCCATTTTCTAGTTCTAATTCACTTGATTCGTTTCCAATACATAAGTACTGTGTCTTGTCCACGTTCACTGTTAACCCCCACTTTTGATATTCTTCCGTTAACTGTCTTATCATATACTCCATGTCTTCTTTATCATTAGCTACAATTACTTGGTCGTCAGCGAACGGTACTGTGTATATGGTAAATCAGTCGTTAAGTTGTATTCCCATGCTGTATAGTTTGCGTTTCCAGTTTTTTAGAGCTACTGCGATATATATTTTAAAAAGAGTTGGAGAGATACAACATCCCTGTCTTAAGCCTTTCGTTACCAGGAATTCTTTTGAAAGTCGATTTCCAATTTTAATTTTAGATTTTGACCCTTTGTATGGTTCTTTTATCGCTTTTATGTATGTGTGATTGATATTAGTCTGCTCTAACACTGTCCATAATTTTTCTACTGGAACGGTATCATATACTTTTTGTAGGTCCACAAAAGTAACATGAGTCTCTATATTTCTGGCGCTCCTTTTCTCAATTACTTGTTTAAGACAAAAAACATTATCACTACAAGATCTGCCTGCACGAAACCCACTTTGCTGTTCTTCTTCTTGTTCATGAAAATCATTCTCTATTAGAACTCTAAGAATCCTACCGTACAATCTACTTAGAGTACTGGTTACTGAAATTCCTCTGTAATTGTTGCAATCCAGCTTGTTTTTTTATGTATTGAGGATATGAATGCAATTTTCCAATCATCAGGTACTGGATGTCCGTTGTTCCCCCAGGTCCGCTAGCTTTTCCGGATTTAAGCTTTTTAATACTATTCCTTATCATTTCTTTTTCGATGATTACTTCCTCTCCATGTACTTCTATGTCTCTTCTCGGAGAGGCTGCCAGATATTCGGGTCTCCTCTCCTGCAGCAGTCCCTTATAGTGTTCTGTCCATTGTTCTGGTTTAATGATCTGGATGTTTACGTTTTCTTTTGTTGGGTTTTTTACTGTAGAAATGAATTTCCATACTTCAGAACTCTGCCTACCTCCTACGTGTGTATTTGTATCGTGGCATTTGAGCTCGAACATTTCATTCTTTTCTGTGCGTATCTTTATGTATCTTTTACCCTAATATCAGGGTCTAATAATGTAAACTTTAATAGGTGGTAGAAAAGATCAAAAGAAGGATTTTTTTCTTATTATATTTTGTACCACATCTCTTTGTTTTTTAGATAAAGGGTGCCAAGCTTAACAGCTTTTATTGTAGTTTTTGTTTTAACTTCCTTAAAAATTACACCAGAAAATCGAGATTTTCTGAGATTATGAAGGTAATAATTAAATGGTAAATTTATTTGAAAATAAATAGAAATATTCAAAATTATTACCAAAAATTTGCTTATTTTTTCAACAATTTTTAAAGCATCTTTAAAATGAAGTGCTAATATTACTATTTTATGTTTTTATTAAGGGTTATTTAGAAATGTACAAAAATATATTTCAATTTCTTTTGTGTAAATTTAATAGCTCATAAAAATATTAATTTCTAAAAGAATTGACAAATTTATACCTATTTGAAAGATAATTTGGCCACACTGTCCCTAACCTATCTATTTTTTCTTGAAAAAAGTCAACAGAATATATTTGAATCATATTAAAATTATTTCACATTGTTGAATTTGTCATTTTAAAAATTCATCGTTTTTCCCTACTCTCCAAACTTAACAAATGCTATAACTTGGCCAAATGTTATTTAAACTTTTTGTCTACTTTAGACCTTCTATACCATCTCTTAAAGATTTGTTCATCATTTAAATTACACCACTGGCGTATATAGAAAAGTTTCGGGGGGGCCGAGACAGTTTTTGGGGGGTCGAGACCTCATGAGGCCGTATTTTATGCTATTTTATGTTTGTATTCATAAAATATGTGGAAAATATCAAAAAAATCTTGGTTTCAGGGGGGGGGGGCTGGTGGGCCCTAGCCCTATATACTTATATACTCCATTGAATTACACCTTGTATTTTAGGCATAATATTTAAATAATGTTTTATAAAAGGCTCAAAAGTATCCATTTCCTACTTATTCCTACTTACTTTAAAATGTACCCAAATAAGACGTTTTCGGCGTTATCTTAAAAAAAAATCGTCGGAAACAATTCCTTCTCCAGCCATTGCTGCACGTGCTTAAATGTTTGAGGCATTTGGGTGCCAATCTATATTTAAATATTGAAGTAGGTATGTAATATTTTGTGATTACCCTCGAAAATATTTAATTTTGGTAAAATTTTAAATCTTTTATCATGCTTAGACACGAGTTTCTTTGTGATTTATTTTTAGCAAGCTGCAGTGTTAATTTAAATAATTATTACCATGGACTAACAAAATTATCATAGATTACCTAAAGAAGGATGAGTTCATTATAAATTTAAAATTTGCTTCGGCTTCCTACAAAGCGGTACCGCAAAAGTGCGGCTCTTATTTGACGGCGAGAATTGCTGAAAAAAAGCGTGTATATCAATGAACCTCAGAGTAATTATATTATTACTCTAACATCACCACATTTGTGATATCACCACAGTGTGTTCCTCCGGAGCGTTTAGCAAGCTTTTTAAACCGTGCATCCACCATAACATATATCTACGGCTGGCACCCTCTTCAGCTCCTTCTTTACAACTCCTGAGTGTATAAATTCTTGAATGGATTAGGAGTACCCCCTCAAAATCGGGTAAAAGTCGAAATGAGCATTCTCTCTCGATTTCTGCATCTCTATTGGTCCTTACACAGTGGGATCCAGGATGTCCAGGGGGGACGGGCCAAAGAGGAAGCAAAAACTAAAATATTTCTTGTTTGCGTGCGTTTTTAATAATTTTTAGGGCAGAAATGTAAAGAACCAGGTAACAAGAGGCGTCGCAGGTGAAATCTTGTGAAATACTCAGTATTTTTATTTAAAAAAATTAAAAAAGAGGTGTTTTTGGTAAATTTTGTTCAAACTTGCGGTTAATGCACCGGCATTTCCTTTCCTTGCATTAATAGAAGTTTTATGTCCGGAAGGGGGGAGGCGGTCCCTCTGACCCTCCCTTGGATTACATGGAGAAATGCTAATTCTCAATCTCACTCAGTTCAAGAATTCATACACTGTACTTGCGGACGCAATAACTGGCAGTCGTTTCTTCTTTTCTCTCGCATACATATTTTTGATACAGTGGCGCACCCAGGAATATGTCTTGGGGGGAGGGCCCGAGGACTCTTGGGGGGGGGGGCCGAAGCCTCATGATGTCGAACATTAAGCTATTTTTTGTGTTTTTTTCTGAAATATGTCGAAAATATGTAAAAAAATCTAAGGCCCCCCTGGGTGCGCCCATGTTTAATATAGCTTTTTTTGTCTAAAGCAAACGGTTCTTTTAAAAATGTATGGTCAATAAATGCATAGGTGAAAAACAATCCACATAAGTGGGCTATGTTTAATTATGCTAATCCCTTATCACAAAAATTTTAATTTTTTTATATAAACAAAAATAACGATGTTACCAGGTAGAGTGTACTGGTTGAATCATGAGGTGCTTCATTTTAAGTTTTATTTTGCTGGGTATGTATCAACGAAAAATATTAAATTAACCCTTATGAATTTACTTTTTTAATGATTCTAAAAGAACAACTAATAAATCAACCTAAATCAGACATAATAATATTTTGGGACCTAACGAGTTTTTAAATCTTTGTAAATATCTCCAAACCAAACCAATATACAGCTAAAAATTAAATAACATACGGATGATTTTCGCTACGCGAAAACATCCGTATCACAAATTTGCTTCGCAAATTTGTGTTGAAAAAAATTTGCTTTGCAAATTAGTTTATTAACAAATTTGCTTCGCAAATTTGTGTTGAGAAAAATTTTCTTCGCAAATTAGTTCATTAACACATTTGTTTCGCACATTTTTTACATCCAACACTTTTAAAACTGTTGCAGCATTGATTTTCGCTGCTGCGAGATTTTGTGTTTAATTATTTATAAAAATATGTTTAACAGTATTTCTATTGATATCGTACAATAACATTTGGGGGATTGGAAACAAAATCATTGTCTACAAGTTTCGAACCAAGAATTTGGAGAATTATTATTGGTTCATAAATTTGTGTTAATAAAATTTACTTCACAAAGTTACTTTTGTCAATAATTCGCTTTGCAAATTTAATTTACCAGTATTAATTTAAGTTAATATCGAACTCATACACAGTTATTAAAAAGGGAATTTTTCAGCCCTAAAATGTGTAACTCTCGCTTTGCTCATGCGACAGACTCACGGTCTCAAAAAATTACATATTTTCCTTGATACTTGATCAAGTATCATTTCCTCATAAATTCATTAATATTTTATTCTATAAAATCTATAAAATCCGTTTAGTGGTTCTTTAAATAATAATTGTTATTCCAACTGTTGCTTGAACTTCGGTCTGCAATAATTTACTTATAAATTGACTGAACCGATTTCAATAATAAAAAAAGAAGTATTGCTCTTTGAACAAAACTATTGAAATTTTTCGACAATTTTAAATCCATGATGTCGGAAAAAAAGTCAAATTTGTCCTTCTTGAAAGGATCACTTCTTTGTATGTTGCGAGGATTTATTTTTTTATGATTAGTACCTCGTTGTGAGTGGTAGATCTAATAAATAAATTCAAAAAAGGGTCGAAAAATTTATCGTAATATAAAAAACAACTATCCTTTATAGAGGGTCAATATTTAGAGTTGGCGGAGAATTTCACCATGATGCTTCTTATTTTATTGTCAGTTTAGTATTAATGAATTTATGAGGAAATGAATGCACATAGAAATGGCAAGGCAATCGCATAATCTGTAAAACTTTTCCGAAAAAAATCAAAAAATTTTCAAAAAATATAAGAATAAACAGTCTTTTTAAAAAGTTTTTATGACCGCCATTTTGGATTTTACAATGACGGCAAATTTTAATAGTGATCTTTTAAAAGCAATCAATCTGTTCCACTTTATATTTTATTAAAATCGGTTCGGCAAAAATTTATTTATAAGGAAATTAATACAGACAGGATTTAGAAGACAATCGTTACAACCTGTAAAACAATATAGTTGAAGCAAAAATTAATTTTAATTTTTAGGGACCGAAATCGTTTTTAACGATTCCTATCTCGTTGTGCTTAACAGAGATAGAGTTTTCTTACAAACAAAAAGATATCCAACATTTCCGACATAATGTTCGATCAATCAATCCCTGCCAACTACTCTTTGCTTTGGTAAAATTGGTGTTATAGTTGGAGAGTTATAACGAAAAACATTTTGTCGGGTTTTTTTGCCCACCAGGTATATTTGAAAAGCGCTCACTTTTATAAATGGTTTTTTTTTCAGACCAAATTGATACTTTCAAATATCTTAAAATTCTTACCATAATATACAAACATTTAACATAATAACAGGATGTAATAATAGCAAACTTTAATAGGTGGTAGAAAAGATCAAAAGAAGGGCTTTTTCTTATTATATTTTGCATTATACTTCTTTGTTTTTTAGATAAAGGGTGCCAAACTTAACAGCTATTATTTTATTTTTTGTTATAACTTCCTTAAAAATCATCAACAGAAAATCGACATTTTCTGAAATTATGTATGACAATAAGGGTAATAATTAAATGGTAAAATTATTTGAAAATAAATAGAAATACTCAAAATTAATATCCAAAATAGGGGATTTTGGATATGGCGAAAGGAATGACAGGGGCACAACCTTAATGAACTATCTAGAGGAAAGACACATGTATGCAATTAATTAGTTCTATAGGAAGAAACCGCAACGAAAGTGGACATGGCTCAGCCTGACTACTGAAAAAGCATTGTTAGAGATGTTCAGAAAGGAAAATTAACAATAAAAATAAACAACTTGACATGCGTAAACTTACAGAAAATAAAGCCATATACAAAGAAATGCTAAATGAACAGCTAACCCAAAACTTAAGATGCGAAAACGAAAATATAGATGAAATAAATGATACGCTGATAAGAACTATGAACCAAGTCGGAAAAGATGTGGCACAAAAGGGTGAAAAGAGAGAAAATTTTATATCAGAAGAGATAAAGAAACTCATCGAAAAAAGGCGGAACCTGGAGAAAGGAGGAAAGAGAATATCGATAGAATACACGGAAATAAATAAAACTATAAGAAAAATGATAAAAGAAAATAAAAGAAAGAGCCAAGAAATAAAAGTTGAAAGAGTTATAGAAAATAACAGGAATATGAAATGTCTAAGACCGACTCTATATATTATCTATATCAGTGGCGCACCCAGGAATATGTCTTGGGGGGGGCGAGGCCTCTTGGGGGGGGGGCCCGAAGCCTCATAATGTCGAATATTAAGCTAGCTGGGTGCGCCCATGTCTATATTATAAATATCACACAGCTATTCTATACAAAATTATACCAAACAAAAAGGGAACCATCGCGAGAAACCATAAAGAAACTTCCAACAAAAATAAAGAACATAAACTCAGAATTACAACCCGAAATAAGCAAAACGGAAATAAAGAGAGCATTAAAGAAAATGAAAAATAACAAATCACCTGGAAAAGACGGAGTAACGGCAGAAATGCTAAAGTACGGTGGTAAAACTGTAGTTAATAACCTCCATATTCTCCTCAATAAAATTCTAAAAGAAAAAATAATCCCAAACAACTGGAAAGAATCAGTAACCATTATTCTACACAAGAAAGGCGATAGGGCAGACCTAAAAAACTATCGACCTATAACACTCCCCAATGTAACTTTTCACGAAAATATTAAAAGATAGACTAACAACAAAAATTGACGGATATCAATCAAAAGAACTAGCAGGCTTCAGAAAGGGTTTCAATACAGTTGACCACCTGCTAACCACGAAAATTCTAATAGAGCGAGCCAACGAATACAACATTCCACTCTATATTGCGTTTTAAATTTGAAAAAGCTTTTGATAGTATTGAGCACTGGGCAGTAAAAGCATCTTTAATTAGTAGTCGAATAGATCACAGATACACAGATTTAATAGCCAATATATATAGCGAAGCAACAACATCAATCCAAATCCACGAAGGGACCAAGCCAATCCGCATAAGAAAATGTGTCAGACAGGATGACACAATATCCCCTAAACTATTTAACCAGGCCCTAGAAGATGTTTTTAAAAACTTAGACTGGGAAGAAATAGGCATCAAAGTAAGCGGACAATACTTGAACCACCTAAGATATGCTGACGATATTGCCTTAATAACAGATAAGAAAGAGGAACTTATAAAAATGCAGGGAGAACTGGATACAGCAGCTAAAAATATAGGCTTGAGTATAAACTACACTAAAACTAAAATCATAACAAACAGAGATGAAGATATCACCAGAATAAACCAAGAAAAAATAGAACAAGTAGAGGAATATATATCTGAGACAAATTATTAAACTAAAAAAAGAAAACCAAACAGCTGAAATCAAGAGACGAGTAAGATTGGCCTGGGCAGCATTCGGTAAATTAAGCTACATAATAAAAAATAAAAAATATCCTAAAAATATAGGCTTGAGTATGAACTACACTAAAACTAAAATCATAACAAACACAGATGAAGATATCACCAGAATAAACCAAGAAAAAATAGAACAAGTAGATGAATATATATCTGAGACAAATTATTAAACTAAAAAAAGAAAACCAAACAGCTGAAATCAAGAGACGAGTAAGATTGGCCTGGGCAGCATTCGGTAAATTAAGCTACATAATAAAAAATAAAAAATATCCTCAGTACCTTAAAACGAAAGTGTATAACCAATGTATTCTTCCTGTGCTCACATATGGATCCCAGACCTGGACGCTTACAAAATCAAACATGGATAAGGTTACAAAAGCCCAAAGATCCATGGAAAGACAAATGTTACATGTAAAGCTAACAGATAGAAAAAGGAATGAATGGATAAGAAATAAAACAAAAGTAAGGGATGTCAGAGGAGAGGTAGCAAAATTAAAATGGAAATTTGCTGGTCAAAATATCAAACTGAAAGACAATCGATGGAACAAATGCATTGTAGACTGGAGACCTTGGCAAAATAAAAGAAGTAGGGGAAGACCCCAAATAAGATAGCGGACAATTTGAAGAGACATGCAGGGACTAGATGGATGAACAGGGCGAGAGACAGAGAAGGGTGGAAGATATTGGGGGAGGCCTATGTCCAAAGATGGATCGAAGAAAGCTAAATAGATAGATAGATAGACTTAAAATTATTACCAAAAATCGTTAAAATATAGTGCTAATATTATTATTTTATATTTATTTTAAGTGTCCTTTAGACATGTACAAAAAAAAAAGCAACGTTGTTCAATTTGATATTTTAAAATTCATCGTTTTTCCCTACTTTCCAAACATAAAAAATGCTATAACTTGGCAAAAAGTTATTTGAACTTTTTGTCTGCTTTGGACCTTCCGCACCATCTCTTAAAGATTGGTTCATCATTTAAATTACACCCTGTATTTTAGGTATCATATTTTAATTATATTTTATAAAAGGTCAAGGCCCAAAAGTAGGTATCCATTTCCTGTTTACTGGGTATCCAATCTGAAGGACTGCGTATCCAAATGGATACACAATATAGTCTAAAAAGATGCCTTGCAGACTGATAGGAACTATGACAAAACTATAGGAAAAAATAAAAAACCCGAAATTATAATTTACTCCCCTTTCCTATACATGTAAAGTTATGTAAAAGTAACATTACCAACTTCCAGAAACGCTAGAGAGCTGTGATTTGACAGACTGACAGAAACTAAGAGAAATCTATATAATAATTGAGATAAAAGTATAGCCAAGTTCTCCAATATACATTTTAAAATTAAAGGTTTTTACTAGTTTCGAAAAGTTTTTTTAAATGTTTTGCGAAATATATTTAAAACGTAAAGTTTGGTACCCGTGAATAAAGAAAACAAAATTTTTTCGTGGATAATCGGGTGTAGAAAGGTTTTGTTCCTCTTGTGTTTTTCCGTGGCCAGCTCGAATGCTGTACACCCACGGGGGTTCAAGATCTAATGGCCACCCATTAAGTGTTGACAGTTAACTGTTTCGTGCTTAAGGAACCCTTCAGAACCGTACATGGTCAATGTAACACCTTTGTAAAGTTGGAGAGACGGTATATAAATTTCATCTTACGATATTGATAAGAGAAATGAAAAATAATGCCTGCAATACGGTGTGCTTTAAGCACAAGTGGCGACATCTACCAAATACAAAAGAAACTATGCTCATGGAATAATACAAGAGAAACAAAACCTTTTTATATACGTTTAGTTACGAAAAATGTTTGTTTTTTTTTAAATATTTAGCCTTGGAATTGGACACTGATTCAAAAATAAAATGTTAATTAGTCAACTAAGTGTAATTCATTTAATAACTACTCATTATTTGCCTTTGCCAACCCCTTACAACTGATGTTATTATCACTGGACTTTAATAATAATGTAATTTAATTAAAGTGCCTTTTTATCGCTAAAGTATGTAGCTCTCGCTCCCCTCATGCTAAAAACTTATTGCTTTAAAAAAATATTAATGTCACTTTTATCCTTTGAATTTGGCGTGTAAAATACTAATATTAGTTTTTGCCAAACATTCTGCCTAATATATAATCCAAAGAATTAACCTAGGAAGAATTAAATAGACACTGACTTAAAAATGACATCTGCTATTTTGCAAATTTTATTCTGCTCTTTAAAATGAAAGTATACTATACTATAGTTAAATGTGGCATTTGCGAATTTCTTATCTATGAACCGACAATTTTTAATTTTGGTTACTTTGTTAAGCGCGCTCTATAAAAATGATAAAACTGTTGACTGATTATTATGTAAAAAGGTTCGAGTAAGCGAATGGTGTAACTTCCGTCAAAATCTGACGTATGGTTTTGAAGATATCGTAATTTTTTAAATAAAAATACATGAAATTTATTGAGCTTTTTAAATATTTTGGGATAAATATCAAAAACTATCGGTCCAAGATAATTTATTTTATAATGAAACGAATTGTAGCTCCGGCTCCTCTCATGCTACAGACTCAATGCATCAAAAAAAGTTTTAATTTCAACCAATTTGTGTATAAGATTCTATTTCGTTGACGTTTTACAAATATTTTTCGCGGTATTTGATCAAAAAATAAACCTAGAAACTAAAATTTTGTCATAATCTATAAAATGACATATGTCATTTTATAGATTTTTGTCTCTTCTTTAACATGAAATTAATCCTATTATTATTGGAATTATATTTCAAAAAATATTTGCAAATTCCTTTAATTTTATAAGATTTTTATTAATTTTGGACCGTTTTAATAAATGTTAAGTGCCCTACACCAGCGCCCTCTACATTAAGGTTAAAACTATAAATAAAGTTTTATGTAGAAAGGTTCGGCGAAGTGAGTAGTGTAATTTTTGTCCAATTCGGACCTACTGTTTTAAAGATATCGCGATTTTTGTAAAAATGCGTGTTAATGCGTGCTATTTCCGTTGTGATTTTTGCTTGTTTTTTAGTATTTATTTTTCAAACTCAAAAACGGTACAACTTAGAAAAGTCAAACTTTTTTTAAAAAATATTTTGGTATTTTCTTAAAAAGATAGCAGTTCGAGAACTGTCAAAAAGTGTAAGGGCAAAAAAATTTCTCGATTCAGTGTTTTTGACTGCAAAAACCTTGCATAGTTTTTGAAAAATCCTCAAAACTCAAAAACCAAAAGCTAATTTAAAAAACCAACTATACGGTTACCGAACACTCCCTTAGGTCCGCAAATGTTTAAAATTTGGTTAAAATCCATTAAACAGTTTTGGAGTAATGACCAGATATATTTTAAAAAACGGCAAATAAACAGTGAAATTCTGACCAATTATATTGTACAGTGAAAATGCGTAACTGCAGGGATTCAGAAGAGCCCCAAAATGGGGCACTTGACTTTTTCCGATCTGGCTGAAAAACAATAGGCTTCCTGACCACACATAATAGTACACTTGTGCAAAATCTCAAGTTTCTAGAATAATCCCCTGGACACTTATGGTGTGCCAACGGAGGTACATCAAAAAAAGTCACTTTTTGACGGTTTTCCCCTATTTCCCCTACTTGAAATTTTCCGATTTGACCCAAAATTGACATTTTTGGTCTCCCGTAAGTTCTTAATCAGTGCGCCAAATTTCATCCTTTTACATCGAAGCGTTCCCGAGTAAGCGTCAAAATTCGAGCGCGATACACTAGGGGTGCTAGGGACGGAATAAAAAAAAATAAAAAAAAAATAATGTTACGGCCGAGGCGGCTCAAGTAATTGATTTTCGCCACAAGCGAAAATCAATAAAAATGAAACCATAGAAAAAAGTTTACCTCATGGAAAATTTTATTGATCAGTTTTAGAGAGCTGATTGGTTGTTCTCTAGGGTTTGGAAACGATCAGCTGTTTGAAAATGATTTACATAGCTGGTTGTGCATTATCCGCGCGGACTATTTTTCTCGGATTGGCTGAAATTTTTAAATCAACTACTTAGAACCCGAGAAAGATCCGCGTGGATAATAAGCTCTATGGACTCCCAGCCTTATAGGTTATTGACAGTATCACTTATTTTGGGAGTGCTAAATTAAACATATAAAATAAAATAAATATATAAAATAAAACTTAGCCAACCTTTCGTGAATTAATTTGATTTGAAATAAGATCTCCGCATCCAAGTCTCTTATTTGCTTTTCTCAGATACAGCAGTTTGAAGTACATAAAATTACTTTTTTTATTGTTAAAAATAGTTTGTTTGCTATTATTAAGAACTTATTGCATTAAAGCCAGGCAATAATAGTGCCGGGCACTATTCTGACAGTTTTCTATTGAAAACTGGGAGTTGATCTTTCAAAATTGACATACCAATGTCGAATTTATAAATTCAGTCCTTTGTTTTCTATTAATAGTAGCGGTACTATTAATTCCGGCTCCTATAATGCACAAAGGCCTAATTTTGAAAGAAGACAGCTGTTCTTATACAGTGAAACCTCCTATAAGCGGACACACAGGGTTCCGTCGATTTTGTCCGCTTATTGGAGGCGTCAGCTTATGAGAGGGAACTGCGAAATTTTAATATATATTTATTAACAATTTCCGCTGCTTGAGTTTCTGATATTAAATTTTTCAGCGATATTTCGTGCTGATAGATGTTCCTTCTCCGAAACATTAACAACTTCCATTTTTTCACGTAAACTAAGAAGTTTTTTATTGGGCGCCACTTCACAGAGATCTATTACTTATTGATCTATTATTTATATGAACAATAAAAATCAAAGACACAGTCCCGCCGAATAAAATATGTTGTAAATACGAGAGAAGTATTTAGTGTCCGCATTAAAAGGGAAAGAGGTAATTCCCTGGCTGCAGAGTGCGTTGTTGCCAACTTACTACATAATATTTATGCCCATGAGGTGCAGCGCTCTGTCCCGTTCTCAGAGGTTCACGTCCGGTTAAGGGAGGTTTCAGAATTTTTTAACAAAAAAAAATATTTCACGGTCACGTCTATTCATAAAAATATTAAATACAAATAGCGAAAGTGTCACCATCAAAAATGCTAACCTAGAAACGGTTTACTTAAACAATTTTTATATTTATAACTCCAATTGTGATACACAGAATAGAGAGACTCTTAAATGAGTTAAACAGAGACATACCAGAATTTGTAAAACACGAGACAATAAGCTTATGCAAAGAATTTTCAGATATTTTTGGTTTGTCAACAGACTACATTGACAACAAACAATTTTATGAACAAAAACTTAAATTAGCCGACCCAACACCTGTTTACGTTAAAAACTATCGTACACCGCACTCGCAAATACCTAAAATAAATGCACAAGTCAGCAAATTATTGAAAAATAAAATCATAAAATCCTCAACTGCTGCTTACAATAGCCCAATACTGTTAGTACCGCGTCCGGTTATTAGAGTGTCCGGTTATAGGAGTGAATTTTACAGGTAATGAAATAGGGAAAAGCTTGGTTCCAACAAATTTGTCCGTTTAAAGGGAGTGTCCGCTTATTAGAGGTTTCCGCAAGGAGACGTTTCAGTGTAATGCGAAACTGACAGATAGTGCCCGGCACAATTACTGCGTGGCTTTATTGCAAGAAGTCCCTATTATGTGCGAGTAAGGGCAACACAACTATTATGTCAATGGTCTAACTGTGGTTCGTCCCGCCTTCCTTTTTGTAAATATGTTCTTTTTACTATAATTTACCAAATTGGTTCGAATTAGGCTATTTGGTGATTCACTAGAGCATTTTCTATTTTTTGTTTATTTAGTATTAATTAACTAATTAAGTACTTAAAATTACTGGGTTATTTGCATTTGAAACTCCCGCGGTTTTAGAGGCAAATATTACAATTTGCTATAATTAATTTACTTTACATAAAATGCATTTTGAATTACTAAGGTTCCTAGTTCCTTTAATATGGACCTTCGTAATCTCATTCCTTCCTACTTATTCCTTTTCTCCTACGCCTATGGATTAACGACGCCACTGGGCGCCATGTGGGAGAATGAACGCAGCAGCGATACCTGCTGCAGCAACACAGAGACAACCGTTTCGCCTTCGAACGAGCATACACGCGTGTTAGCGACTCTCCTACCACATGAATGTGGGTGCAAAAAATACGGTTAAACAGCGCGTCCTCCCATGAGTTCCGCTTCCTGTATAAAAATGGTAAGTGAAAATGCATTATTTTTACCTTACATACATTTGTTTATTGCTACACTAACCTAGAAGGTAGACTAGACCATTTCAGAATCCCTTGTACCAGCTTAGCCTATGACCTTATTCCCTTAAAATTACAGTCCACGCCTGACACCGTTAAATTCCAGACAAATCTCCTTTCTGGACCACCAGGGAGCCCCATTTTTGGTCCTTCGAGCCGGATTTCTGGAATCGTTTTTTTGCCTTTTTAGGTTAGTTTTTTTTACTGGTTTCAAATGCAAGAAAAACCCTTGTTTTTCCTAAATGCTTTTTTTACTGGTTTCAAATGCAAGAAAAACCCTTGTTTTTCTTACATGCCTACTTTAGAAACCCCTAGGTTTCTAAAATACATTTTGCGATTTTTTTTTGTGTAAAAACAAATGCAAGAAAAACCCTTGTTTTTCTTACATGCCTACTTTAGAAAACCCCTAGGTTTCTAAAATACATTTTGCGATTTTTTTTGTGTAAAAATTAAATATTTTTAACAATAAATTTAGCCTTTTCATGCGAAAAACCAAACCCAGATAAAATCTGTAAACTACTATGCTTTTTTTTTGTTTCGAATAAATCAAGTTTTTTCGTTTCTTTTTTGTAAAAAAAAAAACCGTATAGAATTTGGGTGTTTTTTTGTTTGTCACTGGAAATAGTTTAAAATAGTGTCTGCAAAGTGCTATTATTTTAGCCGTTGTGCCTTCACATTTGTGGATTGCTATAATTATATCCAATTTGCTCGAAAAAAATCTCCAAATTGCCATATTCATTTTTGCTTATTGCAAATTGCTATGACTATATCCGATTGCGGATGCTTTACTATATTCGTTTTTGCGTAAAAATTGCTATGAATATATCTATTTCTAATTTACTATTATAATATCTGTCTGCAAATGGCTATGATTGTATCCATTTTTTGCGTGCATAATAAATTTTGAAGGAAATTTAATTCTTAACTTGAGAATTTGTTTTCGTGTAAAGGCAGATAAATAGTTTTACCAAATTAAATGCTTTTGATTTGTAGGTATTTATTTTTAAATTTAATACATAGTAGGTACCTACTTATTTGAATTCGCGAGGCGAAGATAAAAAAACTTATACACAAGTTTTTTTGTTATCATTAGTTTGCATCGGGTATTTTCTTTACTTTTGTGCGCTTATAGTTTGATTATTGTAATTAAACGTAGGACATTAATATTTATACAGGGTGTCCAAATTTTGATTTTTTTTTCAGTTTACCTAATTTTTGTCAATTATTTTTTGGATTTTTTTTTTAATCATGTCTAGTTCGGATAAAATTTTAAAGGCTAAAGCCTTGCGCTATAGTGCGATTTCACAGCTAAATTTGATCATTGAATCCGCGACCCTCGCAAAAAATGACCCTGCCTATCACAGCGGCTTTAAAGTCAAATTTCGGACATTGTCAAAAATCAAAAAAGATTTTGAAAAGCACCATAATACTTTGTTGACGTTGGTAGCCTCTGATGAGGATCGCTTAGTAGTAGAAAACAAAGTGTTTATGGACTTTTGCAAACGCTGTGACGAGATTTCCACTATATTTTACGAACTTTTCGAACTACCCTTTGAAGATGGAGGGCTTTTGAGCAGTACGATAAATCCCATGGGCAGTCCCTGTGCCTCCACAGACCAGCATGGTTTACTGCCTAGGATAAAAATACCTCTTTTTCAAGGGGAATTTAAGGAGTTTCCAACCTTTTTGCAAGCCTTTAATGCTACCGTGCACAATAATAGGTCGCTGGGAAACTTTGAAAAATTCAATTTGCTTTTTTCTAATTTAAAGGGCCCTGCCCTGGATGTCATTTCTGACATTCCTATCCTTGCTGAAAATTATTTAAATGCCTACCACACCTTGGTGGATAGGTATACAAATAAACGATTACAAGCTTACCTTCACTGGAAGGCAATTGAAGGCTTCTCTCCTCTTACTAAAGAGAATGCTACGAATTTGAGGAATTTGCTTGATTGTTTTTCGAAAAACTTAAGTGCTTTAAAAGTCATGGGTTTTAAAACGGAGTTTTGGGATTATATTATGGCACAAATGCTCTTGGATAGGTTGGACCCAACCACGCGCAAGGCATTTGAGCAAAATTATTGCTCCAATGAGATCCCCTCTTATGATAAAATTCGTGCTTTTGTTTCTAGCCATTGCATTGCGTTGGAACAAATACAACAAACTCAAGATTACTTAAAAAATAAAGATTTGTCAATTTCAAGTCAGAAAAATCAAGCAAAGTTTCAAAATCGATCTGCTTTGTTTGCTAATACTCAGAGAGCCTCCAAAAATGCCTCCCAGTCTCCAAATGGCCAAAGTGGCTTAAATAATACTCCAAACCCTCAAAATTTTTGTTTTCTCTGTAAAAGTGGCGATCATATAATATACAGATGTCCTAATTTTTTGGCGAAAACTCCCCAGCAACGTTTTGAGATTGTTAAACAACATAAAGCGTGTGTCAACTGTTTGGCCTCAAAGCATAATTTACCCCAGCAATGCAAATCAGAAAAAAGATGTTTACATTGTGGCCAATTTCATCACAGTCTCTTACATTTTTTTCCTATTAATTCTACACCTAGTTCTGCGAGTAGCCCCTCTACTTCTGCAGTGCAACCCCCGAGGAGCCCCGTGGCTACCGAATTTAATAGAACCACTAACACCATTGTTACTGGTATGTCTTTAAATGATCGCGAAGTACTTCTCTGTACCGCTTTAATACAAATACAGGATGTTTTTCAAAATTGGCACACAGTGCGCGCCATCTGTGACTCTGGTGCTCAATCTTCATTTATATCTAAGTCATGTGCTGATAGTTTGGGCCTTCCTAAATTTAATATCGCCAGGACTCTACAAAGCTTAGATCGAATGACAACTTCGGCAAAATCTGGAATTAATTGCAATATATCCTCTTTGCGTGATAATAATTTTGTTTTTAATTTTGATGCGATAATACTCGATAAAATTTGTAGTGATTTACCTCATTCCTCATTTTCGATTAAAAGTTTTCCTTTTCTCGCCAACTTAGAACTAGCTGACCCAGGCTTTAATAAAAGCGATAAAATTGATTTATTGTTGGGCGGCGATGTGTACCCTTACATTTTGCTAGATGGTCGTTTGTCTACGGGACCCAACAACCCCGTCTGCATTAATACTATTTTTGGTTGGGGAATAATGGGCAATCTTTCACTTTCACCTTCAACTACAAATCAAATTAAAACATTTTTTACTACGTCAATGAACGATTCTTTTGTCAATTTAGATAAAAATCTACAACGATTTTGGCAAATAGATGACATACCTAATGTCAAGGCCATTGACCCCGAAGATGAGTTTTGCGAAAATTATTTTTTGAAAACTACCTCAAAAAATGAGGAGGGGAGATATATTGTATCTTTACCATTTAAAGTTACTGCTCCAGATTTTGGCGACACTCGATCCATTGCCGTACGTCGTTTTTTCTCCCTTGAGAAGAAATTGCTACAAAACCCTGATTTTTATGCTGCCTACAGCTCTGTTTTACAAGATTATTTAGATAATAATCATATGCAACCGGTTTCTGCACCTTTGCCGACCGAAATTTCAAATCATTTTTATATTGCACACCATGCGGTGTTTAAAAAAGATTCTACTAGCACCCCCCTGAGGGTGGTTTTTGATGCGAGCATGCACGCCCCTGGCAAAATCTCGCTCAACAACGCTGTTTATACTGGGCCCCCTTTACAAAGGGACTTACAAAAAATTTTATTACTTTATCGTTTGCATAAATTTTGCTTTTGTTGCGACATCCGTCAAATGTACAGGATGATTTTAGTTGACCCTAGTCAAACTAATTTTCAAAGAATAGTTTGGAGGTTTGATCCTAACCAGCCTATTCAAGACTTCGAAATAAATAGAGTTTTATTCGGGGTCTCTTGTAGCCCCTTTTTGGCTATCAGAACTTTGCTGCAACTTGCTAGAGAGCATGAGGACCTTCCTCTTGCCTCAAAAATCATTGAGGAGGCAGTTTTTGTCGATGATGTGATTTCGGGAAGTGATGACTTTTTTAAGGCCACTGAGATGAAAAATCAATTAATCGAGCTACTTAGCCGAGGTGGATTCGAATTGCGTAAATGGGCGAGCAATTGTCCCGAGTTACTATCCGATCTTCCTGAGTCACACATTTCGATGAAGGCTCTTTCTCTCTATTTAGATGCTGAAAATTCAACTTTGAAAATTCTCGGTTTAAATTGGAACCCTCATACTGATGAATTTTTTTATACTTTCGACTGTTCTCTCCAAACATGCACTAAAAGAACAATTTTAAGTAATTTGGCCCGCATTTACGACCCTCTGTCTTTTTTGGCGCCAATAGTTTTAATTTTAAAATTAATTGTTCAATACTGCTGGGCAGAAGACTTAAACTGGGACGACCCTGTCAGTCCGGAAATTGTTTTTAAATGGGAAAAATTTAAAAATGAATTAAAGTTTTTGCATTCTGTTAAAATTCCTCGTCAAATAATTTTGCCTAATGCTAGTCAAATCCAGCTAGTAGGATTTTGCGATAGTTCAGAACGGGCCTATTGTGCTGTCGCTTATATTCGAATTTTTTATTCTGATGGAAACATTAAAGTTTTTTTTGTTTGTAGTAAATCTAGAGTCGCACCGTTGCGTCGTAAACTAACTTTACCAAGACTAGAGCTTTTAGGAGCTGTTTTGTTGGCTAAATTAATGGATTTTTTACTAGAAACGTTCTCGGAAAAAATTAAATTTGATAAAATTCTTGCTTTTACTGATAGCACAGTGACCTTATCTTGGATTCAGGGATCTCCTCACAAATTTAAAACATTTGTTTCGAATAGAACTGCCTATATACAAGGAAGAATTAGCCCTGAGTTTTGGCATTATGTTCCTACTGAACAAAATCCTGCTGACTGCGGTACTAGGGAAATGTATCCCTCTGATTTACAAAGATTTTATTTTTGGTTAGAAGGGCCTTCTTTTCTAAACCAACCTACAAATACTTGGGATTTTATGACAGTTACTTACGATGGGAATGCAGTTTTGGAAGAACAGCGAAAAAATATTTTTAACGTTTTTACTTGCGAACAAACAGTTGAATATTATGTAAACAACTTGTTTGAAAAATACAGTTCTCTTTTTAAAATTAAGAGAATAGTTGCTTACTTTTTGCGAGGGTTACAAAGGTTTAAAAATCCCTCATACAATTTTGCTACTGATTACCTTACAAATCAGGATTACTACAAAAGCTTACTTTTTATTTCGAAATGCGTACAATCTTTTTCTTTCCAAAAAGAAATTGAATTACTAAAAGATAAGAAACAGCTTCCAAAAGCTTTTCAAAAATTATGTCCATTTTTGCATAATGACTGCTACGATTTGCTTCGTGTTGGAGGCCGTTTATGCCATTCAAATTTATCATACGATAAAAAATTTCCAATTCTTTTGCCTTCTAGTGCAAAATTCACTGAATTACTGATTTTAGATTTGCATCGCAGCAATCTTCATTGTGGTATACAGACCACAACTTTTTTACTAATGCAAAACTTCTGGGTATTGTCTGCTAAAAAGGTAGTGAGAAAAGTTTTAAGTTCTTGCCATACTTGCTGGAAAACTAAACCTAACTCCCTTCAACCCCCTATGGGTCACCTACCGAAATTTAGAGTTTCCGAAGCAAAGGTGTTCGAAAATGTAGGTATAGATTTTTGTGGTCCGTTCACGATTACTCTTGGTCGGACCAGAGGTGCAAAAACCATGAAAGCATATGTCTGTTTATTTATCTGTTGCGCTGTTAAAGCCGTGCATTTAGAGTTAGTCTCTGATATGACATCAGAAGCCTTTCTGGCTGCTCTGCGCCGCTTCATAGCTAGAAGAGGACTATGCTCAAAGATCTCTTCAGACTGCGGGACCAACTTCGTGGCCTCTGAAAAATACTTGCGACAAATTTTTTCTGATTGCGTGAAGGGGGAAGGTATAGTTTGGTCTTTTAACCCACCTGCTGCTCCCCACATGGGAGGCATTTGGGAATCAAACATTAAATCTTTAAAGACTCATCTTCACAGGGTAGTTGGAAATCAAATACTCACCTATGAGGAATTAAATACGGTTTTAACCCAAGTTGAAGCCATAATGAACTCACGTCCTTTATGTGCCTTAAGCACCGATCCTACTGATCTGGCGGTCTTGACTCCTAATAATTTTTTAAATTTGAGGCCTCCAGGTACAATACCCGATCCAAACTACTGCGATATTGCGTTAAACAGGCTGTCCAGGTGGCAACTGTTGCAAAGAATGCACCGCGATTTTTGGATTCGCTGGCATCGCGAATATTTGCACACTTTGCAACAGCGAGCCAAATGGCACCAACCTCTTGCTTCCATTGATATTGGTACTATGGTACTGATCAAAGATGAAAATTCCACTCCATTGGATTGGCCCCTAGGCCGCATTGAAGACCTTATTAAAGGTTCTGATAATGTTCCACGGGTTGCTATTGTAAAGACTACTAAAGGTACCTACAAACGGCCTTTGGTAAAACTATGCGCCCTGCCTACAAATTAAACTCTCTGAAATGCCCCTGGGCATTCTCAGGGGGGTGGGAAATGGTTCGTCCCGCCTTCCTTTTTGTAAATATGTTCTTTTTACTATAATTTACCAAATTGGTTCGAATTAGGCTATTTGGTGATTCACTAGAGCATTTTCTATTTTTTGTTTATTTAGTATTAATTAACTAATTAAGTACTTAAAATTACTGGGTTATTTGCATTTGAAACTCCCGCGGTTTTAGAGGCAAATATTACAATTTGCTATAATTAATTTACTTTACATAAAATGCATTTTGAATTACTAAGGTTCCTAGTTCCTTTAATATGGACCTTCGTAATCTCATTCCTTCCTACTTATTCCTTTTCTCCTACGCCTATGGATTAACGACGCCACTGGGCGCCATGTGGGAGAATGAACGCAGCAGCGATACCTGCTGCAGCAACACAGAGACAACCGTTTCGCCTTCGAACGAGCATACACGCGTGTTAGCGACTCTCCTACCACATGAATGTGGGTGCAAAAAATACGGTTAAACAGCGCGTCCTCCCATGAGTTCCGCTTCCTGTATAAAAATGGTAAGTGAAAATGCATTATTTTTACCTTACATACATTTGTTTATTGCTACACTAACCTAGAAGGTAGACTAGACCATTTCAGAATCCCTTGTACCAGCTTAGCCTATGACCTTATTCCCTTAAAATTACAGTCCACGCCTGACACCGTTAAATTCCAGACAAATCTCCTTTCTGGACCACCAGGGAGCCCCAAACTGCAATACCCTGTATCTAACATTTTCATGATATTTAGATTACAGTCGAACCTCTCTAACTGGAACCTCTATAACTCGAACCTTTTAAGTGGTCCCTGCACTTTTTATATGTATTTTAACCTATTTAATTCGAATTTCTATAACTCGAACTCTCCATAAGTCGAACTGTTTTGGTTGTCCCTTGAAGTTCGAGTTATAGAGGTTTGTGAGGGAAACCACAAATATAGCAAATATATTTTTTGATACCTAATAATCCTATATGCCCACATGGCACAATCACGTGTTTAACACGTAAAAAACGCGTGAGAAAAAAAAGTTGATTTTAAAAGCTGCTTGAAAAAAACGTTTATTTCATATATAAAAACAAGCTTAATAGGTCATTCAATACCGTTATAAAAAATAACGTTGCTAAAAACGGCGTTGTTATAACGACATTATCAAATCAAAAGAGTAATGTTTTTACGTTATTTTCATGTGAATTCTAAGTAGATTTTTATCAACGTCAAAATCACATTAGGTTCGCCCCTTTTCTACACGAATTTTAAAATGCGACTTGCATGGCTTTTTTTTCCAAATGTTTTAGAGATTTTACTAGAAGCAGTGCCACCTACTGGCGATATTTTTCACTTTGACGAAATATATCCGGGGGTGCTTTGGCCTCTAAACTTCAAAAACCAGTTAATGAACTGATTCCTGATCCTTTACGATCACGACGGATCAGTTATTAACCTGATAAAGATACATTATTATTATGTGAAAATGTTTACTTTTAAAAAATATTGTTTAGCTTTTAAAGAAAACATAGTGTATAAGAGATTTTGTCTTGCTTTAAGCGCCATCTTTTAAAATTGTCCTTGTTGTAGTCTTAAACTAGTAAACTTTTGGAACTTCCTTTCGTGGCACTTTTAAGTAAAAAAAGTTATTAAAAAAAACGTGACAAAAAAAAGACGCAAGAAGTTAGTAGATTTGAGAAGTCTTAATCTAGTGGCGTTTTAGAACATGTTGTGGAGGACTTTTCAAATGTGAATTTTTTATATGAAAATAACGAGGGTAAAAAAGACGTTATATACACCAGAAAATTCAGCAAAAATTACATTTTTATAGCTTGATTCCTCCTTGTTTTTAAGTTATCTTTAAGCATGTAGATTTATCAAAACAAATATTACATGGTAAGAGGTTGTTTTCTAGTAAAAAAAAACTTTATCATTTTTGTTCACGTTAATTTAACGTTGTGTGATTTTTGTGCTGTGTGGGTGAGTTACCTAAACTGTTTTTTGCTTTTGTGGCCTTAAAAAAGTTAAAAAAAATTTGGGCGCCAATTTGTGGCCTTAAAAAAAAGTTGTGTGACATTTGTGGCAGCTTAAAGACGTCGCCGCCATTTTGTGACACTGAAACCCACTGAATAATTAAACAAATATCTGGAAGCAGAACTGTATTTTCCAGCTAGGTAAAACATTGATATGCCCGGTAACTTTTATACAGTAGAGAAGGGGGGGGGGTTCAGAAATAAGAAACTTTTAAGTGCGCCACATTATTTAATACCAATGTTTTACAAAGAAGATCTTAAATAAAATACAGTTCAACCCAAACGTTGCAGCCAAACAATGAAATTCTACTTACTTCCGAGGCTTCCAGAGTATTTGTGTAATTAAGAATAAACAAAAAAAAATAAACAGAATAAAATTCTAAAAGATTGAATTAAGATGACAAAACTAGAAGCACTTTACAGGTAGATGGACTCCTTTAACAGGTCATAGTGTACCTACATCTGAGTCAGTAGCGTAGGACTCAGTTGTATAAATGATTGAAAAAAAATAAATATACTTCCAAAATTATTCTGTCATAGGGGAGATCTAGACCAAATATCTGCTGTCATCATTCTACATTGGGTAGAATGAGACAGACAGCAACCCAGTCCGAGATCCACCCCATGAAGTAGAACAATGTAACGAAACCGCTAAAAAAAAATATAATCTCATCTCTCTTTTGACTCTGCAAAGTTGGTTCACTGGATTGTACAAATAACACAGAAATTTAGTTCATCTTGTATATTTTGATTGTAAAACTTGAGAAAAATACCAAACAAGTCAGGGCCAAAATAGCAAGGCACTTTAAATAGGGCCAAAATAGCAAGGCACTTTAAATTTGACAGTAAAATTATCTTAAATAAATGAAATGAAGGAAAACAAGTCAATGTAGTAAATATGCCGCAAAACCAGGGTTATGACGTCATACCTTATCTTGCGTTTACAAGAAATGTTGAAATTATACTGTGAAAGCTTGTATATGAAAAGATTAAGTCTAAATTATATTAAAAAATTATATATGAGAAAAAAATTATAGTTAAGGCTCGCTCCTACCTTGGTCCTTGAATTATTTAATAATTATTGGTGTTTATTTGGTAAACCTGGAAGTGTTGTAGGTTTCCCGACATACTCCTGCTGTTCCGGCTTGCCCGCGCCTCCCCTACTGCCGCTTAGCACATCACGCTAGGGCAGCACATGGTCTCAAGTGTTGATGGTTCCTCGCCCCGAGCGTAAAACCCTGTGGAAAATGAAATGTTTCAGTTTCCTGGAATTCGTCAATTTTGCACGAAGTTCCCCTACACAGTAACTTAAATCGAGGACCCCATGTCGACTCAATAAAACAAAGTAGATTTAAACAGATGAACTAAAATAATCCTAACGTACCTCTCCCAGGGTTATAACTGGCCCGTCCGGCTTCCCACCAGCGTCCAGCCCAACTGTCCCGTCGCTGGAATTGACAGGGCTGTAGACAAAGGAGAAAAATAATATATAGTTTTTATCCAACACGTGTTTAAAAGAAAAATATAAAAACGCCAACAATTCCCCACGTCCTTTGTCAAAAAAAAGTACATTTCCCACGAAAAATAATTACAATTTGGGAGGCAAATATTATCTTGAAGAGTACTCAAATAATAAAAAAAAATGAGAAAAAAAAATAAAATCGAACTTACCGATCCTCTTTCCGTACAAAATGGCGTGGGCCGACTTAATTTCCCCTCAAAAGGGTGCGAGCGTCACTTCCGATTACGCCTAAAACACGACGGCTCACTCCTCACAGTCTCTGGGATATCTCCTACAATTCGCTGCAGTGCCAAACCAAAAACAATGGCGATCCCAGAGCCTGTTGTCGACCCAACCAAATTTGTTAGCAAAGAGACCAGGCAGAACACAAAAAAACGAAGTGGCCGGAAACAGTTTTGTAAATTTGGTGGGGAGTGGGGACAGTAAAACACAATACCAACCAACCAGAAAAACCCGCGATTTTCAAACTAACCAATGAGATACAGCAATAGTTCTATACAGGTATATAGGGGGCAGCACCGACCAAGGGGATAGGAAGTACGTAAAACAAACCTTGAGGTGTTGTCGGATCTATTTCCACGGTTGAAATTTTTATAACAAGGACGTCGAGACACCCTCCATACACATTATTAATATTCGAACACTCAACCAATTCCCATATGAGTAAAGCTATACTGAGCGCAGAATTTAGTTGCACTCCAGTTACAGTCTTCGTCAAAAGTTTCCTTCGCTATTTATAAATGTTTTCTCTAATATTCATATGGTTTAACGCCATTTTTGTAAAACATTTCTACAGTAATAAAGTTGTTTCTGAACCTGAACCCAAAAATACACACCGAACTATTGCTTAAAGGCACAAGAGTGTTCAGATGTTAACTCACACGATTTCGTTTATTCTTTTAGTCTTGGTTTTTATCCCTCGTTTATCTCCCATTTACAACAGTGCATAACTCGTATTTATTTTATCCTTTCCCTATCAAATTAATAAAGATATCAAAGTGGCGGAGCCTCGGTTGTTACTGGTCAAACCGTGAACCTAAATATGTTTTCGTGCTATCAAAACTAGCTAATCCGTGAAGAATATGGGGTTCGGATTGTCCCAATATCCTCGAGAATAAACGTAAGGGAATGAAATGTTCATCTAAATGTTTCCTTCCTGTTACTGAATCCATTTGTGATGCGGCAACGCCGCCATTCCCCAGCATAACAGCTGTTTAACTTTCATGACGACAAGAGAATCACAAAATTCCACAGATAAAAACAAAACAATCAAAATTTTTATGTGATTTTCCCGAAGCCTGTGATCTTAAATTCCAATTACGATGTCCAGATAATGCGATGTGCGTAGTGTCCACAGTAATTCGATGGAATGCCTCCTTTTAAGGTAACTTCCTAGACACTATATAACCTCCAAACCTAGCTCTATAAAATACCCTTACTTTGTGTACAGAAAGACGAATCAAAGAGCCTTGATTATTTACCTAAATAAACAAATATGTAACGTTGTCTTAAACGTAAAAATGACACGTTACATAACCCCCCCCCCCAACTTCAAGACGATTAACCTAAAAAGTTTAATCGGAGAGGTCCGCTGCCGACTTAAGGTCTTTGGCATGCCAGCTCCCTGGTAGTACTTTACCCGATGGTTCCTGAAGCTCAAATATCCATGGAGAAATTTTATTCCTAATCACATAAGGACCAACGAATTTCGGTGCTAACTTCTTCGAGAAAAACTTCGCAGCATCTGACAAAACATAATTTTTCTTCCAAACACGCTGACCCACAGCAAAGTTGGGTACCCTTGTACGCAAATTATACTGAACTACGTTTTTCTCTCCAGCCACCTCTAACCTTCTCTTAACATCAGCATAGAGCTTCCGGAAACCTTCGTTCTTACTTTCAGCTGCAGTTTGTACACCATTCTCTTCAGATAACAAAACTGGGTTGGAGTAATCTTTACCTGATAAACACATATTCCTACCAAAATTAACAAAGAAAGGAGACATCCTGGTTGTCTCATGGGTTGCAGTACGAATCGCGCAGGCAAGTTTATGTATTTGTTCGTCCCACTTCCTGTGGTTGTCTTTCACATAACAACATAACATGGTTTTTAACGTGCGATTCGTCCTTTCTGTTGGATTTGCTCTGGGGTGATAATACGGATTATACTGAATTTTAACCTGATAACTCTCAGCAAAACGCTTAAACTCATTACTTTTGTACTGAGGGCCATTATCACAAAGTATCAAACGGGGCACTCCGAAGACCATAAATACTTGCTCCTCAAGATGCTTAACAACAGCTTGAGTAGGGGCTGTTCGCATTGGAAAAACTAAGGAAAACTTACTCAAATAGTCCGTAACGACGAGAATCCAGCAATTACCCTTTGTTGAACGAGGTAGAGGTCCACATAAATCAGTCGAAATAATTTCCCAAGGACGAGTTGGTTTTGAGTGAGATATCATCTGATCAGATACACCTTGTGTATCACCTTTATGAGCAGCACAGACAAAGCATTTCTTTACAAAAGTTGCCACGTTCTGGCGCATTTTTGGCCAGTAATATTTTTCTGCCAGTCTGTGGAAGGTTTTATACACACCCATATGTCCTGCGGTAGGAGGATCGTGAGCTTCTCCAATAATTCTACGCCTATGATCTTTGGGTACTACCTCTTTCCAATATTCGTTAGATGGTGAAAGTTGAGGGTATTCTTGTTTGACATATTTATACAACTTATTATCAGTGTATCTCCAATTCATAAATTTTAATGGTGATTCTACGACCCTCTTTACCATCTTTTGGTACCATCGATCTTTAATTGCTGTTGAAACATCTCTGGGCTGCGAAATTGTATCAATCATAGGTACTGCACGAGACAACATGTCTGGGACAACTAAATCTTTCCCTTTCCGATGGATTACTTCAAAATCATATTGCTGCAGTTTTACAGACCAACGAGCAAGTCTTCCACTGGGCTCTTTTAAGCTATGAAGCCATTTTAAACTAAAATGATCTGTTATGACCTTAAATGAGATCCCCTCAATATAAGGCCGGAGCTTCTCTATCGCCCAAACCAATGCCAAACATTCTCGCTCGGTGGTCGTGTAAACACGTTCTTGCTTAGTCAAAGATCGACTCAAATAGCATATGACTTTGTCTCCTTCAGGATAAGGCTGCGTTAAACATGCTCCTATTCCATATCCTGATGCGTCTGTTTGAATGACAAATTCTTTGGTATAATCTGGACACGTAAGAATCGGTGCAGTCACTAAAAGTTCCTTAATCTTAATAAATGCTTTTTCGCAGTCTGGAGTCCAATCGAACTTTTGATTCTTCTTAGTTAGAGCTGTAATTGGAGCTATTATCGCTGAAAAATTCTCTATGAAACGTCTATACCAGGATATTGTACCTACAACTCTACGAACTTCTCTGACAGTTCTTGGCCTCTGGAGCTCTAACATGGCTCTAATTTTATTAGGGTCAACTCGGATGCCTCGACGGTCCACTACGAAACCTAAATAAGTCATTTCTGGCCTACACAGTTGGCATTTCTCCCAACTTACCGTTATCTTTGCATTCTGCAATCTTCGTAGGACTTCCTCAAGAATTCTAAGATGTTCAGAAAAGCTCTGTGTGACAATTACGAGGTCATCGAGATATACGTACACGTAGGGGTCTAAATCGTTTCCTATGATGTTATCTATGAGTCTCTGCCAAGTTGCAGGTGCATTATGAAGACCAAATGGTAAACGCTTAAATTGGAAGAGACCTCGTCGACAGATGAATGCTGTTAGTGGCTTCGATGATTCTTCCATTGGTACTTGCCAATAAGCACTCTTAATATCTAAAGTTGACAAGTACTTAGCATATTTCAACTTGTCAAGAGTCTCGGATACGAGTGGTAAAGGATAACTATCACGCGCCGTCACTGAGTTCAATTTGCGGTAGTCTACGCAGAAACGATATTTCTTTGTGTTTTTCTTTTGTACCATTACCACTGGTGAAGCCCATGAACTACTACTACGTTCTATCACATCCATTTTCAGCATTTCGTCGATTTCGTCATCAATAAGTTTTTGAATGACCGGTGAGACCTTATATGAACGTTGTCTTATCGGTGCTGCATTTGTTGTGATCTTATGTTCTACTCTGTCTGTACATCGCAGTGAGTCACCCATCATATTCTTATATTTATCGACCAATTCCTCTAGTCGTTCTGATTCATAAGGTGTAAGAGTTGTTTGTTGGTCTGATGTTTCTAAAGAACAAATCACATCTTTATTATCGGCAAAATGCCACTCATTAGTACTTAAGTTCGGTACTATACCCATCGAAATCCAAAATTCTAATCCCAAAATCAAAGTGTGCGGCAACTCAGGAACGACGACGACCTCTATTAACCTAAATTTGTCCTGAACTCGCATAGGAAGCTGCACTGTTCCAATACTACTCGTGCTTTGACCATTTGCCACAATACAACTCGTCTTCTTCGTCGTATCAAGTGAAAAACCAAACCTCTCGATGATTGACCAACCATGATTCCCTAAAAAGGTACGTGAAGCCCCGGAATCCAACAAACCTAATAACTTATTTCCGAGTACATCCACTTCTAAATAAGGCCTTTCATCTTTACGAGCATGACTTATCACATAATCTAAAACGTACGTTAGCCTATCGGTCGATGCTTGTTCAGGCTGACTCGAAGGTCGACCACCTACGAGCGCCTGGGTCCGTTTCCCTGACGATTACAATTACGACATTCTCTTACTGTAACCCCTGCCTGACCACACGAATAGCACTGTTTGCCTCTAGGTAGTACGCACCCGATTGCCATGTGCCCTGTTTGGTTGCATCTGTAACAAACAACGTCCCTATTCGCCCTACCAGGTCTAGCACCTTGTGGTGGTTGTCCATCTCTGTCATTTACACTAGACTGACCACTAGCTGGTTGTTGTCTATCTCTATCAGCTCTAGCAGCGAAACTGCTTGCTGGCTGTTGCCTATCTCTGTTAAATCTATTATCAGGAATATTCAAATTCTGTTGATTTGATGTCCCGGCACCTGATATTTGAATTGCATCAACCCCTGTTGAAAAATCGTCACTGTCGCTCTCTACGTCAACGTAGGCTAAGTCAGGTTCAATAGATTGGTTTCTTCTAGGAGTAAAATTCTCCTCTTCTAAACCATATCTCTGGTCTATTCTACGACACAAATCTTTTAAATGTGATAGGCTATTGACCTCAGTAGCAATCAACCCTTTCTTATAGATGTCCGCGATATTTCTGAAGACGATAGCTAATTTCGCCTCTTCGGAAACAGGACAGCCAAGTCTTTGGAAATATGTGTTCATGACAGCAATATAGGTCCCTATAGACTCTCCAGGGCCTTGTTTACGTTTTTGAATCTCCTTCAATAGCTTCTCGCCATATGAAAAAGGAAGATATTCTGCCATGAACCTCTGTTCCAGCTGTTCCCACGTATGGACTTCTCTTCGAACATCTTTGTAAAAAGTATAAGCTGACTTTTCAAAAAGATCAATGCCCGAATTCAGTAAAACCTTTTTGCTGACTCCTCTCGCCTGACTTAACTCGTCCACTCTCTCAAAAAATGCGGTGACGGAGATCGTACCCCTCTCGCCTGTAAACTTTATGTTCCACTTATGCGGAGGTACAGGTGCAACATGATATGAAGTACCAGGATCACTTGACATTGGTACTGGCGACGAACAAGAAAATGGTCGTGACTGAGCAATTGGTGCAATGCTACTTTGGAGGGCAGCTAGACTCAAAGGAACGGTAGACGGTTGTTGATAATGAAAAGCTGATGTACCGTAATTCTCAATCGGCATAGGGACTGGTGCCTGTATTGGTGCTTGAGTTGGGTTCGTTAGCACTTGCATTTGCACTGGAGCAATGACCGACGGTTGGTTCGTAGGCTGTTGAGCTGTTCTTTGTGTGCTCGAGAGCTGTGGTTGCGGGAAATGAGACTGGTTAGGTTCGATTCGGAAATGAGACTGGTTAGGTGTGTTGCCAGCATTTGTTGAGTGGTCTGAGCTTCGACTCGTTGATTGAGTTTCAGATGCTTCATCATCATCTGAGGTCACGCCAACTCTTAATAAATCTGTTGCTTGGCTCTGCAACCTCCCAATCAAACTCAAGGTTTCCGCAACCAGTATGCCTTTGGTTTGACTTTCTTCAAAGTTAGACGGATTCATGTTATTTATCCTGGCCAACACGTGTTCCAACCTCACAGCGATTTTTCTAAACTCTCCCCCTTTACTCGTACCAGAGAACTTCTCTACCAGCGGTACCAGACTATCAAGCTTCTTCATGCAGCTAAAAGCATCTTGGCCAAATTTAAAGGGATACGGAGGGTATCTCATACTTGCATCAGTCTTTTCTCTTTGTTTGATCAACATAAGCTGTTGTTTCATCTCTTCCACCGATCCAATAGCTATGCCTCTCCATGTTAACTCATAGATTAATTCGTCCTTGACTAAGTACCTTACGTCAGACAACCTACTCAAAGAAATAGCCATAGTGCCTTTTATCTTCAAACTTTAAACTTTAATTAAAACTGTTAATTATACCTCCCAATTATAAAAACTAAACCACGCAATAACAAACACAAAGTTCACTTTAAATTCACCAGTGAAAATCACTATAAATTTTCTCACAAATGTAGAAAATATAAAACTTAAATACGGGCAGACGCGAACAAAACCGAAAAACACCGGAGCAGTAAGAAAATAAAATTTATTTGCATTTAAAAATGTAATCATAATTTAGGTTAAGTATTTGTACAACCAACTATGACGTCCAACCTTGCAGAGAGAAATAACTACTTAAATCCTAAATTAGAATTAACAAGTAGCCATAAAAAAAAGTTTAAAAAAATAAAAGAGAGACAAGAGTTTTGGCAGTGTTTAGGTCTTATGTTTCACTCCTGCGTGAGTAAAACCAAAAAAAAAATAATTGCGCTTATCCTAGCTGAACTGGATTAAAATTAAAGTTAAGTGATGTTTGTTTACCTCAGCAACCGAATAGGTAAATTTATCCCTAAATGGAACGTACAACAGACTACCTATAACAAAAATCCCAAAGCTGTTGTACACAGTTAAAGCTAGGGTATACTCCTGCTATTGCAGAACGGCTCCACTAATAAACTCCTCAAAAAAACCCAAATCGCCGTATACAATGATTTTTCTAAAAAGAAAGAATCAAAACCCACTTTAACCTGCTTACCTACTCTGAGTTTACACGAAACATGCATTGCTTAAGGTCACATCATCCCTTAATATATAAGTGAACGCAATAAACATCGGAACAGATGTTCATGTTATAGAAATCGTAAAATATGCTCAATTAAAAAAAAAACCGCTCGCTGAAATTGCGTCGAATTAGACTAGTAAGGACGTTGTGTGTAATTAAAAAAAATTAAAAGAAAATTTTTTAAAAAAATTACCGATGGTAAAAAAAAATTACACAAATAACGTC
This sequence comes from Aspidapion aeneum, assembly GCA_963576565.1. Lineage (NCBI taxonomy): Eukaryota > Metazoa > Arthropoda > Insecta > Coleoptera > Brentidae > Aspidapion > Aspidapion aeneum. The sequence goes on along the minus strand of OY755041.1, from coordinate 73,955,717 downwards.
TTGGTAGGACTGCAACTCTCTAATAATCGTTAAAATGAAATTCCCAAAACTTAAACTAAATTGATGCAAACCATGGTCATGGTCAAAAAGACCCTAGGATCGTACCGAAAGGTGTCCAAAAAAAAAACTTAAAAAAAAATTTTTTGGTGTCGACCACAGTAGTCCAATAGTAAAAAAAAATTAATTAGTGACTCACTAAAATTTTCAAAAGTTACTCCACTCTGATAGGTGGTTTGGAGTAGGGAGAAGAAAAAAAAAATTTTAACGAATGATGATAGGTTGTTAAAACGCGAGAGTTCGAAATGAAATTATATTTTAATTCAGAAAAAAAAATATTTAAATAAACTAGTAGAACCATTGTAGGGACAAGGTACTACTATGCACCAAAAAAAATTTTTGCCACAAGAAAATCAAGTTTCCCTTCTTAAAAAAAATTAAAAAAAAATATTAAAAAAATATTTTCAAAAAAAAATTAAAAATGTTTAAGTGGGGTTGCAGCTCCTATTAGTGAACCTTAAAAAAAAATTAAATAAAATCAACACCAGAAAAATCTTATTCGAGTTGTCATGCAACAGTTTTTGTTCTTTTCCTTTAAAAAAAAACAGTTGTCAATTCCCTTTCCTCTCCCAAAACTGTGTGAATGTGAAAAGTCAATGAGCTAGAAAAATTTATTTACTATAAAAAAAAATGTTGAAAATTAAATTTACTTAAGAATCATAAGGTATAAAAATCGTGATTGAAAAAAAAAACCAATCAGTTTAGGAAAAGTTTAAAAAAATGTTTATGTTACAAAAAAACAAACGATGTTAGTATATTTGTTTAAAATTATTACTAAAGGAAACAACCAACGTGAGTACTCATTTACTGTACCCCTATATTAATGTGAACCTAAGTCTTAAACTTTGCACTCAACCCCGTAAAGAATTATCCCGTGTGCCCTTTCAAAAAAACAAATATGGAAACAATTTCAAGGATCACCCATAAGAACGTTGTAAAACTAAATCTGCCTACTCAAGTGTCTTTACACACAACATCTACTCAAAAAAAAAATTTACTGCTTAATGCATTCTCAGATCCTTATTCCTGGTGTTCACGAGATCTAAAATTAAGTTGGGCCCTTTCCACAACTATCAGTCAAAGCAAAACTACCAAATGTCCAAGGGCTAATGAGACCCTATCACCAACAAATGATATTTTGAAATGAAACAGTTGGGAATCATCCTGCGTAAAAACCAGAGAACAAAATCAAGAACCAAAAACTATTACATTAATTTTAAAAGAGCATAATAAAACTCCCGGCCCCAATTAAACTTTTGTTATCTCAACAAAACTCGGCCTAAACCCAAAAACTGTTTATTAGACATTTCCCCTATTCCCTAAGTATAATGTCAATAAAACCCAAAAACTTGTGATTTCCATTCCAATCCCATCTGGACCCTATATATTTTTTAAACGGTCAAACACCCACAGGCGAAACGACATCTTACTTCAAAGAAAGGGTGAAGATATTTTGAAGCACCCTGTGAAAATAGGACACTATTATGGAAAATTGTTCAGATTAGTGTTCTTACTACTTTTTAACCTAAATATATCTAGTTCCCTCATGTGCATGTTACTATTTTAATTCCTATCATAACTAAACAGATCACAAAAATTGTCTTTCTCCGCGAATCTGCAAGGTCCTGGAAGATGTGAGATTCAGCCTGTAGGCCAAATTTGGATGTATTTTAATTTAGCGAAAACCGAAGTTGCGAAATCCTAAAAAGATTAGCAGGAAGTCCTCGTTCCTCGATTTCTACACTCCGAACCAAACATTTCTTCCATTTCCACCCAGCTCGCGGGAGGAAAACCCCTAATTATTGCAATACAAAAGGTACTACTATCATATTATGCATAACAAAAAAATATATGCCCTCATCAATGTTTAGTCGCATCAAAGAAAACCTATTGTTTTTACATTTATTTTTAGGTTGAAATCTTTTTCAAAAATCAATGATCTTAAATTTATTGTTCAACCTGAACACTTTCCCATTTATTCCACAAAATTTTGCTTCATTATTTGAGGTCACCAGTATGAAACTATTCTAAAAATTAAAAAAAAATGAAATAAAAAAATTATTTCCCAATTGTCCACAACTTCCAAGTTTTCATCCCTAAATACCTAGGTACTTTCTCAGTCTAACACCATCCATCGTTATCCAACATAACGCTTTAATTTCAGAAGCAACAAAACGAAGATTAAGTGAAAAGCTAAGCAAGTATGTTGGAAGTTGCTTTACAATGGGCGCAGATGTAAGGCCCCTTTAAGTACACGCCACTGTCCTGAACTGCAAACTAACAAAAAAACTGAAGACTAGCATATCTGCCGTCAACCAACCTTTGGCATGAAATTAAAATAATTCCATATCATACCAGTATCCTCAAAACAAAACGTTTTTTTACTATAAGACCCAAACACTTAACCAATAAATCTTGTTATTTAAAATTATGATTTGGAAGTAAAAGATTTATTTATTCCTGCCTGATCAACTAAGACAAAAAAGTTCACCTTTTTGTAACTCAAGAAGTTCCTGTTTGGTCCCCTAAAAAAAATATAACCTGTCTGGTCACCCTTTAAAACTACGACCACTATACAAACCGTTTTGACCAAAACAAGAATTCGAGAAGTTATGTTAACAGAAAGGAAATAATCTTTTACGAAAAATTTAATTATTTAAAAAAAAGTAAAATTTTGATATATTTTTACCAATTACCCCCGCCTAGCATTTATATTTAGTTGAAAGTCTCTCTTAAATTCACTGACCAATTTCACGGCCTCACAATGATATTACTTAAAAAAATTACTGAACTTTACAAATGAACTAAAAAAAAATCAAAAAAAACTTATATCTATATCTGTCTCAGCTAAACATTTATTTTGTGGTATTATATCTAGTTGGGCTTCAAATTCATTTTCCCTGTATTCAATCCGAGCAGGCAAAACTTCCCAAGGCTCAAACATAAATGTTTGCTCTCCAATGGCCATGACCAAGCTATGACCTGAACGCAGAAAAAATACAGAAAAAAAAAATAATTGTGAACCAGAAAACTTTAATTGGTAGAAATACCCGTAGGTCATTTTTTTAAAAATGCACTCCAAAGCCCAACGCTGTATTTTCCACCAAAAAAATTGACCAGTCACAAAAACACAACTAGACAACTAAACTGGCAACCAAAGACCTAAAAAAAACTGCTCCAAAAAATACCCCAAAAAAAAAATGTTAACTGGACCTCTGGCGTTGATCTTCAGCCAATATGTCGCTCTAGGGTTTTAGCCTTGTGTTTCCTAACTTCCCGAGCCGACACTAGTAGTAGTACCCTCCTCTGACCCGATGTAACTGAGTGACGTAAGTTCTTAATTGTCATCAACAGTTACCTCCAAAAAAAAACAAGAAAAGAAAATGACAAAGCAAAATAAACTAATTTTCCTTTTCTTTCATTACTAATTAATACTTTCAACTAAACAAAGCTACCAGCTGTTAAGCTATATTTACTTTAAAACAACCTAGCCAAGAAAAATTTGTGTGAAACCCTGTAAAAATATTCCAAATACCAAGTGGTGATATCCCACAAAAATTAAAATCACCAAAAAAAAATAACTTGTTGACCTAAATAAATTGACTGCACTAAAAAAATAATCGGTGAAACAATTTCTATCTTATCACAAGCAGGAAATAATAACATATAAATAAATGAACCTGCAAGAAAAAAAAATTGTTAGAAAAAAACACAGTACCTATGTCATATATTTAAGCCTAAAAAGACTATGTCTGGAGGTCCATCGACCTATAGATCAACAAAAAAAAATTGAAGTAAATTTACATTGTTGTATTTATTTTTCTTAAAAAATTAAAATGTGTTTTTCCTACAAAAACTTTAAAGAATTAAGAACATGATTCGGACGCTGTTGAATAAAAACTCCTATGTTTTTTTATCCACTTATTCTTCCTTAATAAATAAAAATGAATATTTTATTTTCCAAGAAAAAACTTGTGAAGATAAGCTAATAAAAAACTAAGAGGATTACTAAAACAACAAACCGAGTTCCAAATCAACGTTCAAATATTACTAAAAAAATATTTAAAAAATGTTATTTCCAAAAACCAATGATCTTGTTTTTTATGAAAAAAAATGATTGAGTGTCAAAACCACCCACAGCCACTGAAAGCCTTTAACCTGGCTTTGGCTGTACCACAAAAATTTTATGTTTTAGAAAATTTTCAGAAAATTCAAAAAAAAATTTCTTTTTCTTTTCAAATCAAAAAAAGATCAATAAAAAATTACATCAGATGTTAAAAAAAAACTAGCCAAAAACCACGTAGGGCGCCAATTTGTGGCCTTAAAAAAGTTAAAAAAAATTTGGGCGCCAATTTGTGGCCTTAAAAAAAAGTTGTGTGACATTTGTGGCAGCTTAAAGACGTCGCCGCCATTTTGTGACACTGAAACCCACTGAATAATTAAACAAATATCTGGAAGCAGAACTGTATTTTCCAGCTAGGTAAAACATTGATATGCCCGGTAACTTTTATACAGTGGAGAAGGGGGGGGGTTCAGAAATAAGAAACTTTTAAGTGCGCCACATTATTTAATACCAATGTTTTACAAAGAAGATCTTAAATAAAATACAGTTCAACCCAAACGTTGCAGCCAAACAATGAAATTCTACTTACTTCCGAGGCTTCCAGAGTATTTGTGTAATTAAGAATAACCAAAAAAAAATAAACAGAATAAAATTCTAAAAGATTGAATTAAGATGACAAAACTAGAAGCACTTTACAGGTAGATGGACTCCTTTAACAGGTCATAGTGTACCTACATCTGAGTCAGTAGCGTAGGACTCAGTTGTATAAATGATTGAAAAAAAATAAATATACTTCCAAAATTATTCTGTCATAGGGGAGATCTAGACCAAATATCTGCTGTCATCATTCTACATTGGGTAGAATGCGACAGACAGCAACCCAGTCCGAGATCCACCCCATGAAGTAGAACAATGTAACGAAACCGCCAAAAAAAAATATAATCTCATCTCTCTTTTGACTCTGCAAAGTTGGTTCACTGGATTGTACAAATAACACAGAAATTTAGTTCATCTTGTATATTTTGATTGTAAAACTTGAGAAAAATACAAGTCAGGGCCAAAATAGCAAGGCACTTTAAATTTGACAGTAAAATTATCTTAAATAAATGAAATGAAGGAAAACAAGTCAATGTAGTAAATATGCCGCAAAACCAGGGTTATGACGTCATACCTTATCTTGCGTTTACAAGAAATGTTGAAATTATACTGTGAAAGCTTGTATATGAAAAGATTAAGTCTAAATTATATTAAAAAATTATATATGAGAAAAAAATTATAGTTAAGGCTCGCTCCTACCTTGGTCCTTGAATTATTTAATAATTATTGGTGTTTATTTGGTAAACCTGGAAGTGTTGTAGGTTTCCCGACATACTCCTGCTGTTCCGGCTTGCCCGCGCCTCCCCTACTGCCGCTTAGCACATCACGCTAGGGCAGCACATGGTCTCAAGTGTTGATGGTTCCTTGCCCCGAGCGTAAAACCCTGTGGAAAATGAAATGTTTCAGTTTCCTGGAATTCGTCAATTTTGCACGAAGTTCCCCTACACAGTAACTTAAATCGAGGACCCCATGTCGACTCAATAAAACAAAGTAGATTTAAACAGATGAACTAAAATAATCCTAACGTACCTCTCCCAGGGTTATAACTGGCCCGTCCGGCTTCCCACCAGCGTCCAGCCCAACTGTCCCGACGCTGGAATTGACAGGGCTGTAGACAAAGGAGAAAAATAATATATAGTTTTTATCCAACACGTGTTTAAAAGAAAAATATAAAAACGCCAACAATTCCCCACGTCCTTTGTCAAAAAAAAGTACATTTCCCACGAAAAATAATTACAATTTGGGAGGCAAATATTATCTTGAAGAGTACTCAAATAATAAAAAAAAATGAGAAAAAAAAAGAAAATCGAACTTACCGATCCTCTTTCCGTACAAAATGGCGTGGGCCGACTTAATTTCCCCTCAAAAGGGTGCGAGCGTCACTTCCGATTACGCCTAAAACACGACGGCTCACTCCTCACAGTCTCTGGGATATCTCCTACAATTCGCTGCAGTGCCAAACCAAAAACAATGGCGATTCCAGAGCCTGTTGTCGACCCAACCAAATTTGTTAGCAAAGAGACCAGGCAGAACACAAAAAAACGAAGTGGCCGGAAACCGTTTTGTAAATTTGGTGGGGAGTGGGGACAGTAAAACACAATACCAACCAACCAGAAAAACCCGCGATTTTCAAACTAACCAATGAGATACAGCAATAGTTCTATACAGGTATATAGGGGGCAGCACCGACCAAGGGGATAGGAAGTACGTAAAACAAACCTTGAGGTGTTGTCGGATCTATTTCCACGGTTGAAATTTTTATAACAAGGACGTCGAGACACCCTCCATACACATTATTAATATTCGAACACTCAACCAATTCCCATATGAGTAAAGCTATACTGAGCGCAGAATTTAGTTGCACTCCAGTTACAGTCTTCGTCAAAAGTTTCCTTCGCTCTTTATAAATGTTTTCTCTAATATTCATATGGTTTAACGCCATTTTTGTAAAACATTTCTACAGTAATAAAGTTGTTTCTGAACCTGAACCCAAAAATACACACCGAACTATTGCTTAAAGGCACAAGAGTGTTCAGATGTTAACTCACACGATTTCGTTTATTCTTTTAGTCTTGGTTTTTATCCCTCGTTTATCTCCCATTTACAACAGTGCATAACTCGTATTTATTTTATCCTTTCCCTATCAAATTAATAAAGATATCAAAGTGGCGGAGCCTCGGTTGTTACTGGTCAAACCGTGAACCTAAATATGTTTTCGTACTATCAAAACTAGCTAATCCGTGAAGAATATGGGGTTCGGATTGTCCCAATATCCTCGAGAATAAACGTAAGGGAATGAAATGTTCATCTAAATGTTTCCTTCCTGTTACTGAATCCATTTGTGATGCGGCAACGCCGCCATTCCCCAGCATAACAGCTGTTTAACTTTCATGACGACAAGAGAATCACAAAATTCCACAGATAAAAACAAAACAATCAAAATTTTTATGTGATTTTCCCGAAGCCTGTGATCTTAAATTCCAATTACGATGTCCAGATAATGCGATGTGCGTAGTGTCCACAGTAATTCGATGGAATGCCTCCTTTTAAGGTAACTTCCTAGACACTATATAACCTCCAAACCTAGCTCTATAAAATACCCTTACTTTGTGTACAGAAAGACGAATCAAAGAGCCTTGATTATTTACCTAAATAAACAAATATGTAACGTTGTCTTAAACGTAAAAATGACACGTTACACTTTCCCTCTATAGTTGCATTTTTTTAGATACGGGGTATTGCAATGAGGTGATCGATGTATAATGTATATTTATTTCAAGGATGCAGAACTACATGCCTTTATCTCTTGAGTGAAATTAAATTATTAAAAAAATCGACAAAATAAAATTACTGCCGCTTTGCAAGCTAGGAAGTTAAAAATCTGAAATGGTTAAGCTGAACCTGTAAATATTTATTGATTTTCGCTTGTGGCGAAAATCAATTACTTGAGCCGCCTCGGCCGTAACATTATTTTTATTTTTTTTTTTTTTTTTTTTTTTTTTATTCCGTCCCTAGCACCCCTAGTGTATCGCGCTCGAATTTTGACGCTTACTCGGGAACGCTTCGACGTAGAAGGATGAAATTTGGCGCACTGATTAAGAACTTACGGGAGACCAAAAATGTCAATTTTGGGTCAAATCGGAAAATTTCAAGTAGGGGAAATAGGGGAAAAACCATCAAAAAGTGACTTTTTTTGATGTACCTCCGTTGGCACACCATAAGTGTCCAGGGGATTATTCTAGAAACTTGAGATTTTGCACAAGTGTACTCTTATGTGTGGTCAGGAAGCCTATTGTTTTTCAGCCAGATCGGAAAAAGTCAAGTGCCCCATTTTGGGGCTCTTCTGAATCCCTGCAGTGACGCATTTTCACTGTACAATAAAATTGGTCAGAATTTCACTGTTTATTTGCCGTTTTTTAAAATATATCTGGTCATTACTCCAAAACTGTTTAATGGATTTTAACCAAATTTTAAACATTTGCGGGCCTAAGGGAGTGTTCGGTAACCGTATAGTTGGTTTTTAAAATTAGTTTTTGGTTTTTGAGTTTTGAGGATTTTTCAAAAACTATGCAAGGTTTTTGCAGTCAAAAATACTGAATCGAGAAATTTTTTTGCCCTTACACTTTTTGACAGTTCTCGAACTGCTATCTTTTTAAGAAAATACCAAAATATTTTTTAAAAAAAGTTCGACTTTTCTAAGTTGTACCGTTTTTGAGTTTGAAAAATAAATACTAAAAAACACGCAAAAATCACAACGAAAAATAACACGCATTAACACGCATTTTTACAAAAATCGCGATATCTTTAAAACAGTAGGTCCGAATTGGACAAAAATTACACTACTCACTTCGCCGAACCTTTCTACATAAAACTTTATTTATAGTTTTAACCTTAATGTAGAGGGCGCTGGTGTAGGGCACTTAACATTTATCAAAACGGTCCAAAATTAATAAAAATCTTATAAAATTAAAGGAATTTGCAAATATTTTTTGAAATATAATTCCATTAATAATAGGATTAATTTCATGTTAAAGAAGAGACAAAAATCTATAAAATGACATATGTCATTTTTAAGTTATGACAAAATTTTAGTTTCTAGGTTTATTTTTTGATCAAATACCGCGAAAAATATTTGTAAAACGTCAACGAAATAGAATCTTATACACAAATTGGTTGAAATTAAAACTTTTTTTGATGCATTGAGTCTGTAGCATGAGAGGAGCCGGAGCTACAATTCGTTTCATTATAAAATAAATTATCTTGGACCGATAGTTTTTGATATTTATCCCAAAATATTTAAAAAGCTCAATAAATTTCATGTATTTTTATTTAAAAAATTACGATATCTTCAAAACCATACGTCAGATTTTGACGGAAGTTACACCATTCGCTTACTCGAACCTTTTTACATAGCAATCAGTCAACAGTTTTATCATTTTTATAGAGCGCGCTTAACAAAGTAACCAAAATTAAAAATTGTAGGTTCATAAATAAGAAATTCGCAAATGCCACATTTAACTATAGTATACTTTCATTTTAAAGAGCAGAATAAAATTTGCAAAATAGCAGATGTCATTTTTAAGTCAGTGTCTATTTAATTCTTCCTAGGTTAATTCTTTGGATTATATATTAGGCAGAATGTTTGGCAAAAACTAATATTAGTATTTTACACGCCAAAGGATAAAAGTGACATTAATATTTTTTTAAAGCAATAAGTTTTTAGCATGAGGGGAACGAGAGCTACATACTTTAGCGATAAAAAGGCACTTTAATTAAATTACATTATTATTAAAGTCCAGTGATAATAACATCAGTTGTAAGGGGTTGGCAAAGGCAAATAATGAGTAGTTATTAAATGAATTACACTTAGTTGACTAATTAACATTTTATTTTTGAATCAGTGTCCAATTCCAAGGTTAAATATTAAAAAAAAATTTTTTCGTGGCTAAACGTATATAAAAAGGTTTTGTTTCTCTTGTATTATTCCATGAGCATAGTTTCTTTTGTATTCGGTAGATGTCGCCAATTGTGCTTAAAGCATACCGTATTGCAGGCATTATTTTTTATTTCTCTTATCAATATCGTAAGATGAGATTTATATACCCTCTCCAACTTTACAAAGGTGTTACATTGACCATGCAGTGTTCTGAGTCCTTTAAGCACGAAACAGTTAACTGTCAACACTTAATAGGTGGCCATTAGATCTTGAACCCCCGTGGGTGTACAGCATTCGAGCTGCCCACGGAAAAACACAAGAGGAACAAAACCTTTCTACACCCGATTATCCACGAAAAAATTTTATTTTCTTTATTCACGGGTGCCAAACTTTACGTTTTAAATATATTTCGCAACACAATTAAAATACTCTGCCAATCTATGGGCACCTAAGCTCACACTGGATGCTATAGTTATAGTGTACCTACGTGAAAGCTAATATAACTAAAAACTGAAGTATATTTTATTGAACTCCAGACTCAATTACCTTTCGTTTGATACCACACAAGCCATGTTTTGACTTAAACTCTAATTTTTCAAATCTACCTCCACCCTCTTTTTAAAAACTAAAATGTATTTTGCTTAACTCCAGACTCAATTACCTTTCGTTTGATATCACACACGCCATATTTCAACTTAAACATTAATTTTTGAAATTTACCCCCACCCTTTTTTTTTAAATAAACTAAAATGTATTTTGTTTAACTCCAGACTCAATTACCTTTCGTTTGATATAACACACGCTATATTTTTACATAAACTCTAATTTTTGAAATCTACCCCCACCCTTTTATTTGGCTTGTGTTCAGTGGATTTTGTTCATTTTTAAATGGGACCATCTCGACCCAAAACCCAGCCTGGGTACCAAATTTCATTAAAATCGGGCAAGCCGTTTTTGAGTTATGCGCGTTGGTCGTTACAGACAGACATACAGACACACAGACAGACAGACAGACAGACATACAGACAGACAGACGGCGCAACAAAAAAGTTTCAAAATCATCTGAAACGCAAAGATATATAAAAAATTTTGAAATCGGAGCAACTTTTTTTTTCTCGAAAAATTTAGGATCACAATAGCTCACACTACTATAGTATAGTAGTAGTGTGAGCTAAAAACTTTTCGAAACTAGTAAAAACCTTTAATTTTAAAATGTATATTGGAGAACTTGGCTATACTTTTATCTCAATTATTATATAGATTTCTCTTAGTTTCTGTCAGTCTGTCAAATCACAGCTCTCTAGCGTTTCTGGAAGTTGGTAATGTTACTTTTACATAACTTTACATGTATAGGGATGGGGAGTAAATTACAATTTCGGGTTTTTTATTTTTTCCTATAGTTTTGTCATAGTTCTTATCAGTCTGCAAGGCATCTTTTTAGACTATATTGTGTATCCATTTGGCAGTCCTTCAGATTGGATACCCAGTAAACAGGAAATGGATACCTACTTTTGGGCCTTGGCCTTTATAAAATATAATTAAAATATGTTACCTAAAATACAGGGTGTAATTTAAATGATGAACCAATCTTTAAGAGATGGTGCGGAAGGTCCAAAGCAGACAAAAAGTTCAAATAAATTTTGGCCAAGTTATAGCATTTTTTAAGTTGGGAAAGTAGGGAAAAACGATAAACTTTTAAAATATCAAATTGAACAACGTTGCTTTTTTCCAAGAAAATATAGATAGGTTAAGGATATGTGGCCAAATAATTTTTGGAATAGGTATAAATTTCTCAATTCTTTTAAGAATTAATATTTTTATGAGCTATTAAATTTACACAAAAGAAATTGAAATAGATTTTTGTACATGTCTAAAGGACCCTTAAAACAAATATAAAATAATAATATTAGCACTATATTTTAACGATTTTTGGTAATAATTTTAAGTCTATCTATCTATCTATCTATTTAGCTTTCTTCGATCCATCTTTGGACATAGGCCTCCCCCAATATCTTCCACTCTTCTCTGTCTGTCGCCCTGTCCATCCATCTAGTCCCTGCATGTCTCATCAAATTGTCCGCTATCTCATTTGGGGTGTTCCCCTACTTCTTTTATTTTGTCAACGTCTCCAGTCTACAATGCATTTGTTCCATCGATTGTCTTTCAGTTTGATATTTTGACCAGCAAATTTCCATTTTAATTTTGCTACCTCGACTCTGACATCCCTTACTTTTGTTTTATTTCTTATCCATTCATTCCTTTTTCTATCTGTTAGCTTTACATGTAACATTTGTCTTTCCATGGATCTTTGGGCTTTTGTTACCTTATCCATGTTTGATTTTGTAAGCGTCCAGGTCTGGGATCCATATGTGAGCACAGGAAGAATACATTGGTTATACACTTTCGTTTTAAGGTACTGAGGATATTTGTTATTTTTTATTATGTAGCTTAATTTACCGAATGCTGCCCAGGCCAATCTTACTCGTCTCTTGATTTCAGCTGTTTGGTTTTCTTTTTTTAGTTTAATAATTTGTCTCAGATATATATTCATCTACTTGTTCTAATTTTTCTTGGTTTATTCTGGTGATATCTTCATCTGTGTTTGTTATGATTTTAGTTTTAGTGTAGTTCATACGCAAGCCTATATTTTTAGCTGCTGTATCCAGTTCTCCCAGCATTTTTATAAGTTCCTCTTTCTTATCTGTTATTAAGACAATATCGTCAGCATATCTTAGGTGGTTCAAGTATTGTCCGCTTACTTTGATGCCTATTTCTTCCCAGTCTAAGTTTTTAAAAACATCTTCTAGGGTCTGGTTAAATAGTTTAGGGGATATTGTGTCATCCTGTCTGACACCTTTTCTTATGCGGATTGGCTTGGTCCCTTCGTGGATTTTGATTGATGTTGTTGCTTCGCTATATATATTGGCTATTAAATCTGTGTATCTGTGATCTATTCGGCTACTAATTAAAGATGCTTTTACTGCCCAGTGCTCAATACTATCAAAAGCTTTTTCAAAGTCTATAAACGCAATATAGAGTGGAATGTTGTATTCGTTGGTCATAGTTCTTATCAGCGTATCATTTATTTCATCTATATTTTCGTTCGTTAGCTGTTCATTTAGCATTTCTTTGTATATGGCTTTATTTTCTGTAAGTTTACTCATGTCAAGTTGTTTATTTTTATTGTTAATTTTCCTTTCTGACCATCCTGTGATCACTGCCTGTTGTAAAACTATTTAGGACTGTTGCATCTCTAACAATGCTTTTTCAGTAGTCAGGCTAAGCCATGTCCACTTTCGTTGCGGTTTCTTCCTATAGAAATAATTAATTGCTTACATGTGTCTTTCCTCTAGATAGTTCATTAAGGTTGTGCCCCTGTCATTCCTTTCGCCATATCCAAAATCCCCTATTTTGGATATTAATTTTGAGTATTTCTATTTATTTTCAAATAATTTTACCATTTAATTATTACCCTTATTGTCATGCATAATTTCAGAAAATGTCGATTTTCTGTTATGATTTTTAAGGAAGTTATAACAAAAAATAAAATAATAGCTGTTAAGTTTGGCACCCTTTATCTAAAAAACAAAGAAGTATAGTGCAAAATATAATAAGAAAAAGTCCTTCTTTTGATCTTTTCTACCACCTATTAAAGTTTGCTATTATTACATCCTGATATTATGTTAAATGTTTGTATGTTATGGTAAGAATTTTAAGATATTTGAAAGTATCAATTTGGTCTGAAAAAAAACAATTTATAAAAGTGAGCGCTTTTCAAATATACTTGGTGGGCAAAAAATCCCGACAAAATGTTTTTCGTTATAACTCTCCAACTATAACACCAATTTTACCAAAGCAAAGAGTAGTTGGCAGGAATTGATTGATCGAACATTATGTCGGAAATGTTGGATATTTTTTTGTTTGTAAGAAAGCTCTATCTTTGTTAAGCACAACGAGATAGGAATCGTTAAAAACGATTTCGGTCCCTAAAAATTGATTTTTGCTTCAACTATATTGTTTTACAGGTTGTAGCGATTGTCTTCTAAATCCTGTCTGTATTAATTTCCTTATAAATACATTTTTGCCGAACCGATTTTAATAAAATATAAAGTGGAACAGATTGATTGCTTTTAAAAGATCACTATTAAAATTTGCCGTCATTGTAAAACCCAAAATGGCGGTCATAAAAACTTTAATTTTTAAAAAGGCTGTTTATTCTTATATTTTTTGAAAAATTTTTGATTTTTTTCGGAAAAGTTTTACAGATTATGCGATTGCCTTGCCATTTCTATGTGCATTCATTTCCTCATAAATTCATTATTACTAAACTGACAATAAAACAAACAGCATCATGGTGAAATTCTCCGCCAACTCTAAATATTGACCCTCCATAAAGGATAGTTGTTTCTTATGTTACGATAAATTTTTCGACCCTTTTTTGAATTTATTTATTAGATCCACCTCTCACAACGAGGTACTAATCATAAAAAAATAAATCCTCGCAACATACAAAGAAGTGATCCTTTCAAGAAGGACAAATTTGACTTTTTTTCCAACATCTTGGATTTAAAATTGTCGAAAAATTTCAATAGTTTTGTTCAAAGAGCAATACTTCTTTTTTTATTATTGAAATCGGTTCAGTGAATTTATAAGTAAATTATTGCAGACAGAAGCACTGGCGGATCCAGGGGGGGGGGCACTAGGGGCACTTGCCCACCCCCGAGAATTTTTTGACTATACAAAAAATAAGTAAAAAGTAAGGTTTTTGCTAATAAAAATGCAAAATTTTTATTTTTTTCAAAAATTATATACCGTTTTTTACCAACAGAGAATGTCACCTAAAGTGAGCCCCCCCCGCCCCCGAGAAGCACTTCTGGATCCGCCCTTGGACAGAAGTTAAAGCAACAGTTGGAATAACAATTATTATTTAAAGAACCACTAAACGGATTTTATAGATTTTATAGAATAAAATATTAATGCATTTATGAGAAAATGATCCTTGATCAAGTATCAAGGAAAATATGTAATTTTTTGAGACCGTGAGTCTGTCGCATGAGCAAAGCGAGAGTTACACATTTTAGGGATAAAAAATTCCCTTTTTAATAACTGTGTATGAGTTCGATATTAACTTAAATTAATACTGGTAAATGCAAATTTACAAAGCGAATTATTGACAAAAGTAACTTTGTGAAGTAAATTTTATTAACACAAATTTATGAACCAATAATAATTCTCCAAATTCTTGGTTTGAAACTTGTAGACAATGATTTTGTTTCCAATCCCCCAAATGTTATTGTACGATATCAATAGAAATACTGTTAAACATATTTTTATAAATAATTAAACACAAAATCTCGCCGCAGCGAAAATCAATGCTGCAACAGTTTTAAAAGTGTTGGATGTAAAAAATTTGCGAAGCAAATGTGTTAATGAACTAATTTGCGAAGCAAATTTTTCTCAACACAAATTTGCAAAGCAAATTTGTTAATAAACTAATTTGCAAAGCAAATTTTTCTCAACACAAATTTGCGAAGCAAATTTGGTAATAAACTAATTTGCGAAGCAAATTTTTTTCAACACAAATTTGCGAAGCAAATTTGTGATACGGATGTTTTCGCGTAGCGAAAATCATCCGTATGTTTATTGATTTTCGCTTGTGGCGAAAATCAATTACTTGAGCCGCCTCGGCCTTAACATTATTATTTTTTTTTTTTTTATTATTATTCCGTCCCTAGCACCCCTAGTGTATCGCGCTCGAATTTTGACGCTTACTCGGGAACGCTTCGACGTAGAAGGATGAAATTTGGCGCACTGATTAAGAACTTACGGGAGACCAAAAATGTCAATTTTGGGTCAAATCGGAAAATTTCAAGTAGGGGAAATAGGGGAAAAACCGTCAAAAAGTGACTTTTTTTGATGTACCTACGTTGGCACACCATAAGTGTCGAGGGGATTATTCTAGAAACTTGAGATTTTGCACAAGTGTACTCTTATGTGTGGTCAGGAAGCCTATTGTTTTTCAGCCAGATCGGAAAAAGTCAAGTGCCCCATTTTGGGGCTCTTCTGAATCCCTGCAGTGACGCATTTTCACTGTACAATAAAATTGGTCAGAATTTCACTGTTTATTTGCCGTTTTTTAAAATATATCTGGTCATTACTCCAAAACTGTTTAATGGATTTTAACCAAATTTTAAACATTTGCGGACCTAAGGGAGTGTTCGGTAACCGTATAGTTGGTTTTTAAAATTAGTTTTTGGTTTTTGAGTTTTGAGGATTTTTCAAAAACTATGCAAGATTTTTGCAGTCAAAAATACTGAATCGAGAAATTTTTTTGCCCTTACACTTTTTGACAGTTCTCAAACTGCTATCTTTTTAAGAAAATACCAAAATATTTTTTAAAAAAAGTTCGACTTTTCTAAGTTGTACCGTTTTTGAGTTTGAAAAATAAATACTAAAAAACACGCAAAAATCACAACG
This sequence comes from Aspidapion aeneum, assembly GCA_963576565.1. Classification (NCBI taxonomy): domain Eukaryota; kingdom Metazoa; phylum Arthropoda; class Insecta; order Coleoptera; family Brentidae; genus Aspidapion; species Aspidapion aeneum. The sequence continues at coordinate 73,939,587 of OY755041.1, read as the reverse complement.
GGAAATAACACGCATTAACACGCATTTTTACAAAAATCGCGATATCTTTAAAACAGTAGGTCCGAATTGGACAAAAATTTCACTACTCACTTCGCCGAACCTTTCTACATAAAACTTTATTTATAGTTTTAACCTTAATGTAGAGGGCGCTGGTGTAGGGCACTTAACATTTATCAAAACGGTCCAAAATTAATAAAATCTTATAAAATTAAAGGAATTTGCAAATATTTTTTAAAATATAATTCCAATAATAATAGGATTAATTTCATGTTAAAGAAGAGACAAAAATCTATAAAATGACATATGTCATTTTTAAGTTATGACAAAATTTTAGTTTCTAGGTTTATTTTTTGTTCAAATACCGCGAAAAATATTTGTGAAACGTTAACGAAATAGAATCTTATACACAAATTGGTTGAAATTAAAACTTTTTTTGATGCATTGAGTCTGTAGCATGAGAGGAGCCGGAGCTACAATTCGTTTCATTATAAAATAAATTATCTTGGACCGATAGTTTTTGATATTTATCTCAAAATATTTAAAAAGCTCAATAAATTTCATGTATTTTTATATAAAAAATTACGATATCTTCAAAACCATACGTCAGATTTTGACGGAAGTTACACCATTCGCTTACTCGAACCTTTTTACATAGTAATCAGTCAACAGTTTTATCATTTTTATAGAGCGCGCTTAACAAAAGTAACCAAAATTAAAAATTGTCGGTTCATAGATAAGAAATTCGCAAATGCCACATTTAACTATAGTATAGTATACTTTCATTTTAAAGAGCAGAATAAAATTTGCAAAATAGCAGATGTCATTTTTAAGTCACTGTCTATTTTTAAGTTCCTAGGTTAATTCTTTGGATTATATATTAGGCAGAGTGTTTGGCAAAAACTAATATTAGTATTTTACACACCAAATTCAAAGGATAAAAGTGACATTAATATTTTTTTAAAGCAATAAGTTTTTAGCATGAGGGGAGCGAGAGCTACATACTTTAGCGATAAAAAGGCACTTTAATTAAATTACATTATTATTAAAGTCCAGTGATAATAACATCAGTTGTAAGGGGTTGGCAAAGGCAAATAATGAGTAGTTATTAAATGAATTACACTTAGTTGACTAATTAACATTTTATTTTTGAATCAGTGTCCAATTCCAAGGCTAAATATTTAAAAAAAAACAAAAAATTTTCGTGGCTAAACGTATATAAAAAGGTTTTGTTTCTCTTGTATTATTCCATGAGCATAGTTTCTTTTGTATTCGGTAGATGTCGCCACTTGTGCTTAAAGCATACCGTATTGCAGGCATTATTTTTCATTTCTCTTATCAATATCGTAAGATGAAATTTATATACCGTCTCTCCAACTTTACAAAGGTGTTACATTGACCATGCACGGTTCTGAAGGGTTCCTTAAGCACGAAACAGTTAACTGTCAACACTTAATGGGTGGCCATTAGATCTTGAACCCCCGTGGGTGTACAGCATTCGAGCTGCCCACGGAAAAACACAAGAGGAACAAAACCTTTCTACACCCGATTATCCACGAAAAAATTTTGTTTTCTTTATTCACGGGTACCAAACTTTACGTTTTAAATATATTTCGCAAAACATTTAAAAATACTCTGCCAATATATGGGCCCCTAAGCTCACACTAGGTACTATAGTTATAGTGTACTTGTGAGCTAATATAACTAAAAACTGAAATATATTTTATTCAACTCCAGACTAAATTACCTTTTGTTTGATACCACACAAGCCATGATTTGAATTAAACTCAAATTTTTGAAATCTACCCCCACGCTTAAAAAAAACAAAAACTAAAATGTATTTTGTTAAACTCCGGAGTCAATTACCTTGCGTTTGATTTCACACACGCCATATTTCCACTTAAACTCTAATTTTTGAAATCTACCCCCACCCCTTTATTTGGTTTGTGTTCGGTGGATTTTGTTCATTTTTAAATGGGACCATCTCGACCCAAGAGCCAGCCTAGGTACCAAATTTCATTAAAATCAGCCAAGCGGTTTTTGAGTTATGCGCGTTGGTCGTTACAGACAGACATACAGACATACAGACATACAGACATACAGACATACAGACAGACAGACAGACAGACAGACAGACATATAGACAGACAGACAGACAGACAGACAGACGGCGCAACAAAAAGTTTCAAAATCATCTGAAACGCAAAGATATATAAAAATTTTTGAAATCGGAGCAACTTTTTTTTTTTCGAAAAAATTAGGATCACCATAGCTCACACTACTATAGTATAGTATATGTGTGAGCTAAAAAAATAAAAAACTAAAATGTATTTTGTTAAACTCCAGACACTTGTGTGATATCAAACGAAAGGTAATTGAGTCTGGAGTTCAATAAAACATACTTCAGTTTTTAGTTATATTAGCTTTCACGTAGATACACTATAAGTATAGTACCCAGTGTGAGCTTAGGTGCTCATAGATTGGCAGAGTATTTTCCTATAGTTTTGTCATAGTTCCTATCAGTCTGCAAGGCATCTTTTTAGACTATATTGTGTATCCATTTGGATACGCAGTCCTTCAGATTGGATACCCAGTAACAGGAAATGGATACCTACTTTTGGGCCTTGGCCTTTTATAAAATATAATTAAAATATGATACTTAAAATACAGGGTGAAATTTAAATGATGAACCAATCTTTAAGAGATGGTGCGGAAGGTCCAAAGCAGACAAAGAGTTCAAATAACTTTTTGCCAAGTTATAGCATTTTTTAAGTTTGGAAAGTAGAGAAAAACGATAAATTTTAAGATATCAAATTGAACAACGTTGCTTTTTTCCAAGAAAATATAGATAGGTTAAGGATACAGTGTGGCCAAATAATCTTTGGAATACGTATAAATTTCTCAATTCTTTTAATAATTAATATTTTTTTGAGCTATTAAATTTACACAAAAGAAATTGAAATAGATTTTTGTACATGTCGAAAGGACCCTTAAAAGAAATATAAAATAATAATATTAGCACTATATTTTAACGATTTTTGGTAATAATTTTAAGTCTATCTATCTATCTATCTATTTTGCTTTCTTCGATCCATCTTTGGACATAGGCCTCCCCCAATATCTTCCACTCTTCTCTGTCTGTCGCCCTGTTCATCCATCTAGTCCCTGCATGTCTCTTCAAATCGTCCGCCCATCTCATTTGGGGTCTTCCCTACTTCTTTTATTTTGCCAAGGTCTCCAGTCTACAATGCATTTGTTCCATCGATTGTCTTTCAGTTTGATATTATGACCAGCAAATTTCCATTTTAATTTTGCTACCTCTCCTCTGACATCCCTTACTTTTGTTTTATTTCTTATCCATTCATTCCTTTTTCTATCTGTTAGCTTTACATGTAACATTTGTTTACCTTATCCATGTTTGATTTTGTAAGCGTCCAGGTCTGGGATCCATATGTGAGCACAGGAAGAATACACTTTCGTTTTAAGGTACTGAGGATATTTTTTATTTTTTATTATGTAGCTTAATTTACCGAATGCTGCCCAGGCCAATCTTACTCGTCTCTTGATTTCAGCTGTTTGGTTTTCTTTTTTTAGTTTAATAATTTGTCTCAGATATATATTCATCTACTTGTTCTATTTTTTCTTGGTTTATTCTGGTGATATCTTCATCTGTGTTTGTTATGATTTTAGTTTTGGTGTTGTTCATACTCAAGCCTATATTTTTAGCTGCTGTATCCAGTTTTCCCAGCATTTTTATAAGTTCCTCTTTCTTATCTGTTATTAAGGCAATATCGTCAGCATATCTTAGGTGGTTCAAGTATTGTCCGCTTACTTTGATGCCTATTTCTTCCCATTCTAAGTTTTTAAAAACATCTTCTAGGGCCTTTTTAAATAGTTTAGGGAATATTGTGTCATCCTGTCTGACACCTTTTCTTATGAGGATTGGCTTGGTCCTTTCGTGGATTTTGATTGATGTTGTTGCTTCGCTATATATATTGGCTATTAAATCTGTGTATCTGTGATCTATTCGGCTATTAATTAAAGATGCTTTTACTGCCCAGTGCTCAATACTATCAAAAGCTTTTTCAAAGTCTATAAACGCATTATAGAGTAAAATGTTGTATTCGTTGGCTCGCTCTATTAGAATTTTCGTGGTTAGCAGGTGGTCAACTGTATTGAAACCCTTTCTGAAGCTTGTTCTTTTGATTGATATCCGTCAATTTTTGTTGTTAGTCTATCTTTTAATATTTTCGTGAAAAGCTTATAAATTACATTGGGGAGTGTTATAGGTCGATAGTTTTTTAGGTCTGCCCTATCGCCTTTCTTGTGTAGAATAATGGTTACTGATTCTTTCCAGTTGTTTGGGATTATTTTTTCTTTTAGAATTTTATTGAGGAGCATATGGAGGTTATTAACTACAGTTTTACCACCGTACTTTAGCATTTCTGCCATTACTCCGTCTTTTCCAGGTGATTTGTTATTTTTCATTTTCTTTAATGCTCTCTTTATTTCCGTTTTGCTTATTTTGGGTTGTAATTCTGAGTTTATGTTCTTTATTTTTGTTTGGAGTTTCTTTATGGTTTCTCGCGATGGTTCCCTTTTTGTTTGGTATAATTTTGTATAGAATAGCTGTGTGATATTTATAATATAGACATGGGCGCACCCAGCTAGCTTAATATTCGACATCATGAGGCTTCGGCCCCCCCCCCAAGAGGCCTCGGCCCCCCCCCAAGACATATTCCTGGGTGCGTCACTGATATAGATAATATATAGAGTCGGTCTTAGACATTTCATATTCCTGTTATTTTCTATAACTCTTTCAACTTTTATTTCTTGGCTCTTTCTTTTATTTTCTTTTATCATTTTTCTTATAGTTTTATTTATTTCTGTGTATTCTATCGATATTCACTTTCCTCCTTTCTCTAGGTTCCGCCTTTTTTCGATGAGTTTCTTTATCTCTTCTGATATAAAATTTTCTCTCTTTTCACCCTTTTGTGCCACATCTTTTCCGACTTGGGTCATAGTTCTTATCAGCGTATCATTTATTTCATCTATATTTTCGTTTTCGCATCTTAAGTTTTGGGTTAGCTGTTCATTTATGGCTTTAATTTTCTGTAAGTTTACTCATGTCAAGTTGTTTATTTTTATTGTTAATTTTCCTTTCTGACTATCCTGTGATCACTGCCTGTTGTAAAGCTATTTAGGACTGTTACATCTCTAACAATGCTTTTTCAGTAGTCAGGCTGAGCCATGTCTACTTTCGTTGCGGTTTCTTCCTATAGAACTAATTAATTGCATACATGTGTCTTTCCTCTAGATGGTTCATTAAGGTTGTTCCCCTGTCATTCCTTTCGCCATATCCAAAATCCCCTATTTTGGATATTAATTTTGAGTATTTCTATTTATTTTCAAATAATTTTACCATTTTATTTTTACCCTTATTGTCATGCATAATTTCAGAAAATGTCGATTTTCTGTTATGATTTTTAACAAAAAATAAAATAATAGCTGTTAAGGTTGGCACCCTTTATCTAAAAAACAAAGAAGTATAATGCAAAATATAATAAGAAAAAGTCCTTCTTTTGATCTTTTCTACCACCTATTAAAGTTTGCTATTATTACATCCTGATATTATGTTAAATGTTTGTATGTTATGGTAAGAATTTTAAGATATTTGAAAGTATCAATTTGGTCTGAAAAAAACCATTTATAAAAGTGAGCGCTTTTCAAATATACCTGGTGGGCAAAAAAACCCGACAAAATGTTTTTCGTTATAACTCTCCAACTATAACACCAATTTTACCAAAGCAAAGAGTACTTGGCAGGGATTGATTGATCGAACATGTCGGAAATGTTGGATATTTTTTTGTTTGTAAGAAAACTCTATCTTTGTTAAGCACAACGAGATAGGAATCGTTAAAAACGATTTCGGTCCCTAAAAATGGATTTTTGCTTCAACTATATTGTTTTACAGGTTGTAACGATAGTCTTCTAAATCCTGTCTGTATTAATTTCCTTATAAATAAATTTTTGCCGAATCGATTTTAATAAAATATAAAGTGGAACAGATTGATTGCTTTTAAAAGATCACTATTAAAATTTGCCGTCATTGTAAAATCCAAAATGGCGGTCATAAAAACTTTAATTTTTAAAAAAGCTATATTTTTTGAAAATTTTTTGATTTTTTTCGGAAAAGTTTTACAGATTATGCGATTGCCTTGCCATTTCTATGTGCATTCATTTCCACATAAATTCATTATTACTAAACTGACAATAATATAAGAAGCATCATGGTGAAATTCTCCGCCAACTCTAAATATTGACCCTCCATAAAGGATAGTTGTTTCTTATGTTACGATAAATTTTTCGACCCCTTTTTGAATTTATTTATTAGATCTACCACTCACAACGAGGTACTAATCATAAAAAAATAAATCCTCGCAACATACAAAGAAGTGATTCTTTCAAGAAGGACAAATTTGACTTTTTTTCCAACATCTTGGATTTAAAATTGTCGAAAAATTTCAATAGTTTTGTTCAAAGAGCAATACTTCTTTTTTTATTATTGAAATCGGTTCAGTGAATTTATAAGTAAATTATTGCAGACAGAAGTTAAAGCAACAGTTGGAATAACAATTATTAGCTCACACATATACTATACTATAGTAGTGTGAGCTATGGTGATCCTAATTTTTTCGATAAAAAAAAAGTTGCTCCGATTTCAAAAATTTTTATATATCTTTGCGTTTCAGATGATTTTGAAACTTTTTTGTTGCGCCGTCTGTCTGTCTGTCTGTCTGTATGTCTGTCTGTCTGTCTGTCTGTCTGTCTGTCTGTCTGTATGTCTGTAACGACCAACGCGCATAACTCAACAACCGCTTGGCCGATTTTAATGAAATTTGGTACCTAGGCTGGGTCTTGGGTCGAGATGGTCCCATTTAAAAATGAACAAAATCCACCGAACAGAAACCAAATAAAAGGGTGGGGGTAGATTTCAAAAGTTAGAGTTTATGTGAAAATATGGCGTGTGTGACATCAAACGAAAGGTAATTGAGTCTGCAGTTAAACAAAATACATTTTAACTTATTTAAAAAAAAGGGTGGGGGTATATTTTAAAAATTAGAGTTTAAGTGAAAATATGGCGTGTGTGATATCAAACGAAAGGTAATTGAGTCCGGAGTTTAATAAAATACATTTTAGTTTTTTGTTTTTTTAAGGGTGGGGGTAGATTTCAAAAATTTGAGTTTAAGTCAAAACATGGCTTGTGTGGTATCAAACAAAAGGTAACTTAGTCTGGAGTTAAATAAAATATATTTCAGTTTTTAGTTATATTAGCTCACACGTACACTATAACTATAGTACCTAGCGTGAGCTTAGGGGCCCATATATTGGCAGAGTATTATTTAAAGAACCACTAAACGGATTTTATAGATTTTATAGAATAAAATATTAATGAATTTATGAGGAAATGATACTTGATCAAGTATCACGGAAAATATGTAATTTTTTGAGACCGTGAGTCTGTCGCATGAGCAAAGCGAGAGTTACACATTTTAGAGATGAAAAATTCCCTTTTTAATAACTGTGTATGAGTTCGATATTAACTTAAATTAATACTGGTAAATTAAATTTGCAAAGCGAATTATTGACAAAAGTAACTTTGTGAAGTAAATTTTATTAACACAAATTTATGAACCAATAATAATTCTCCAAATTCTTGGTTTGAAACTTGTAGACAATGATTTTGTTTCCAATCCCCCAAATGTTATTGTACGATATCAATAGAAATACTGTTAAACATATTTTTATAAATAATTAAACACAAAATCTCGCCGCAGCGAAAATCAATGCTGCAACAGTTTTAAAAGTGTTGGATGTAAAAAATTTGCGAAGCAAATGTGTTAATGAACTAATTTGCGAAGCAAATTTTTCTCAACACAAATTTGCAAAGCAAATTTGTTAATAAACTAATTTGCAAAGCAAATTTTTCTCAACACAAATTTGCGAAGCAAATTTGTTAATTCACTAATTTGCGAAGCAAATTTTTTTCAACACAAATTTGCGAAGCAAATTTGTGATACGGATGTTTTCGCGTAGCGAAAATCATCCGTATGTTTATTGATTTTCGCTTGTGGCGAAAATCAATTACTTGAGCCGCCTCGGCCGTAACATTATTTTTATTATTTTTTTTTTATTATTATTCCGTCCCTAGCACCCCTAGTGTATCGCGCTCGAATTTTGACGCTTACTCGGGAACGCTTCGACGTAGAAGGATGAAATTTGGCGCACTGATTAAGAACTTACGGAAGACCAAAAATGTCAATTTTGGGTCAAATCGGAAAATTTTAAGTAGGGGAAATAGGGGAAAAACCGTCAAAAAGTGACTTTTTTGATGTACCTCCGTTGGCACACCATAAGTGTCGAGGGGATTATTCTAGAAACTTGAGATTTTGCACAAGTGTACTCTTATGTGTGGTCAGGAAGCCTATTGTTTTTCAGCCAGATCGGAAAAAGTCAAGTGCCCCATTTTGGGGCTCTTCTGAATCCCTGCAGTGACGCATTTTCACTGTACAATAAAATTGGTCAGAATTTCACTGTTTATTTGCCGTTTTTTAAAATATATCTGGTCATTACTCCAAAAGTGTTTAATGGATTTTAACCAAATTTTACACATTTGCGCACCTAAGGGAGTGTTCGGTAACCGTATAGTTGGTTTTTAAAATTAGTTTTTGGTTTTTGAGTTTTGAGGATTTTTCAAAAACTATGCAAGATTTTTGCAGTCAAAAATACTGAATCGAGAAATTTTTTTGCCCTTACACTTTTTGACAGTTCTCGAACTGCTATCTTTTTAAGAAAATACCAAAATATTTTCTAAAAAAAGTTCGACTTTTCTAAGTTGTACCGTTTTTGAGTTTGAAAAATAAATACTAAAAAACACGCAAAAATCACAACGGGAAATAACACGCATTAACACGCATTTTTACAAAAATCGCGATATCTTTAAAACAGTAGGCCCGAATTGGACAAAAATTTCACTGCTCACTTCGCCGAACCTTTCTACATAAAACTTTATTTATAGTTTTAACCTTAATGTAGAGGGCGCTGGTGTAGGGCACTTAACATTTATCAAAACGGTCCAAAATTAATAAAAATCTTATAAAATTAAAGGAATTTGCAAATATTTTTTGAAATATAATTCCAATAATAATAGAATTAATTTCATGTTAAAGAAGAGACAAAAATCTATAAAATGACGTATGTCATTTTTAAGTTATGACAAAATTTTAGTTTCTAGGTTTATTTTTTGTTCAAATACCGCGAAAAATATTTGTAAAACGTTAACGAAATAGAATCTTATACACAAATTGGTTGAAATCAAAACTTTTTTTGATGCATTGAGTCTGTAGCATGAGAGGAGCCGGAGCTACAATTCGTTTCATTATAAAATAAATTATCTTGGACCGATAGTTTTCGATATTTATCCCAAAATATTTAAAAAGCTCAATAAATTTCATGTATTTTCATTTAAAAAATTACGACATCTTCAAAACCACATGTCAGATTTTGACGGAAGTTACACCATTCGCTTACTCGAACCTTTTTACATAGTAATCAGTCAACAGTTTTATCATTTTTATAGAGCGCGCTTAACAAAGTAACCAAAATTAAAAATTGTCGGTTCATAGATAAGAAATTCGCAAATGCCACATTTAACTATAGTATAGTATACTTTCATTTTAAAGAGCAGAATAAAATTTGCAAAATAGCAGATGTCATTTTTAAGTCACTGTCTATTTTTAAGTTCCTAGGTTAATTCTTTGGATTATATATTAGGCAGAATGTTTGGCAAAAACTAATATTAGTATTTTACACACCAAATTCAAAGGATAAAAGTGACATTAATATTTTTTTAAAGCAATAAGTTTTTAGCATGAGGGGAGCGAGAGCTACCTACTTTAGCGATAAAAAGGCACTTTAATTAAATTACATTATTATTAAAGTCCAGTGATAATAACATCAGTTGTAAGGGGTTGGCAAAGGCAAATAATGAGTAGTTATTAAATTAATTACACTTAGTTGACTAATTAACATTTTATTTTTGAATCAGTGTCCAATTCCAAAGCTAAATATTTAAAAAAAAAACAAAAAATTTTCGTGGCTAAACGTATATAAAAAGGTTTTGTTTCTCTTGTATTATTCCATGAGCATAGTTTCTTTTGTATTCGGTAGATGTCGCCACTTGTGCTTAAAGCATACCGTATTGCAGGCATTATTTTTCATTTCTCTTATCAATATCGTAAGATGAAATTTATATACCGTCTCTCCAACTTTACAAAGGTGTTACATTGACCATGCACGGTTCTGAAGGGTTCCTTAAGCACGAAACAGTTAACTGTCAACACTTAATGGGTGGCAATTAGATCTTGAACCCCCGTGGATGTACAGCATTCGAGCTGCCCACGGAAAAACACAAGAGGAACAAAACCTTTCTACACCCGATTATCCACGAAAAAATTTTGTTTTCTTTATTCACGGGTACCAAACTTTACGTTTTAAATATATTTCGCAAAACATTTAAAAAAACTTTTCGAAACTAGTAAAAACGTTTAATTTTAAAATGTATATTGGAGAACTTGGGTATAATTTTATCTCAATTATTATATAGATTTCTCTTAGTTTCTGTCAGTCTGTCAAATCACAGCTCTCTAGCGTTTCTGGAAATTGGTAATGTTACTTTTACATAACTTTACATGTATAGGGAAGGGGAGTAAATTATAATTTCGGGTTTTTTATTTTTTCCTATAGTTTTGTCATAGTTCCTATCAGTCTGCAAGGCATCTTTTTAGACTAAATTGTGTATCCATTTGGATACGCAGTCCTTCAGATTGGATACCCAGTAAACAGGAAATGGATACCTACTTTTGGGCCTTGGCCTTTTATAAAATATAATTAAAATATGATACCTAAAATACAGGGTGTAATTTAAATGATGAACCAATCTTTAAGAGATGGCGCGGAAGGTCCAAACCAGACAAAAAGTTCAAATAACTTTTTGCCAGGTTATAGTATTTTTTAAGTTTGGAAAGTAGGGAAAAACGATGAATTTTAAAATATCAAATTGAACAACGTTGCTTTTTTCCAAGAAAATATAGATAGGTTAAGGATACAGTGTGTATTCGAATTAGTTGTCGCAAAGTGTCCATTTTATACTATAGCGTGTCGCAAAGTGTCCATTTTATACTATAGCGTAGAATACGGTTGTTGCTATACCTTGGGTTAAAGTAACGATTATTTTGTGAACAGAAAAAGAACCTTTGGATCTCTTAGTTGATTTCAAGTTGAATCATTAACGTTAAAACAACGACCAATTAAGGCCCAAAAAATGATTGATCATATTGGTGCATAATGGAGTCGCAACAACGTTGAGGCATGAGTCGTCCGTGTAACCATAGTTAGTTGCCTGACGAATTTAAATACGTCGGCAAAACGTTAAATTGCTGCTTGGGATTAAATTTATACAAAAGAAATTGAAATAGATTTGTGTACATGTCTAAAGGTCCTTAAAACAAATATAAAATAATAATGTTAGCACTATATTTTAACGATTTTTAAAAATTTGTTGAAGAAAAGAACAGATTTTTGTATGTCGATTTTCTGTTATGATTTTTAAGAAAGTTATAACAAAAAATATAATAATAGCTGTAAAGTTTGGCACCCTTTATCTAAAAAACAAAGAAGTTTGATGAAAAATATAAAAAGAAAAAATCCTTCTTTTGATCCTTTCTACCACGAATTATTACACCCTTATATTATGGCAAAAAACCAAACAAATATACAATATAGATATTTATTGTGTCAAAAAATAATAATTATATAAAGTAAGTAACTTTATGTTAATTGTTTGTATGTTATGGTAAGAATTTTAAGTTATTTGAAAGTATCAAATTGGTCTGAAAAAAAACAATTTATAAAAGTGAGCGCTTTTCAAATATACCTGGTGGGCAACAAAACCCGACAAAATCTTTTTCGTTATAACTTTCCAACTATATCACCAATTTTATCAAAGCAAAGAGTAGTTGGCAGTGATTGATTGATCGGATATTTGTTTAAAAGTATATTTTTGTTCACCATCTTGACTCTTGAAAGAGGCTTGTTTATTCTTATGTTGGAAATGTGTGGAAATTTTGGATATTTTTTTTTTTTGTAGAAAACCTCTCTATATCTTTATTTATCTTTATCTGAAGAATACGGTAAATTTGTATTTTTAATATTTTGTTTTGTCGATTTTTTTTCGACCTTTTGTACTTTCGACCTTTTATGGCTTCGTCGGCGGGCCTGATAATGAAAAGTCCTTTTAAACAGTGTGGCACAAAATGTGACCCATACTAAAAAATAACCAAAAACATCTGTGTCAAAGTTACTACTGTTACTTCCTGCACAAAAATATTGCTTAGGGGGGGCCATGGCCCCTATGCCCCCTCCCCTTATAACCACCGGTGTTTTTTTGCTTTAAAGAACTTATTTAGATAAATCAAAATATCTAATCTAATCAAAAAAACAGTTTATTTTAATTTGGAAACATTTTATTTTAGTAGGTATAAATTACGAACCTTTTTGAAGTATTTATCATAACATTAACCTCACTTTTTAATATATCATTTAAAAAGAAATTGTCTTATCCTCAATAAAGAATAAAGGCACACTTTTTTCTGAAAATCTTAGAAAAGATATTAAATATCAAGAGAAACTGATTATTATGTCCTAATCCTTATGAAAATAACGTTTATATTATAAGTCCCTAAGCCTTAAATATGTTAACAACCCTAATTAGTTCTACAGATTAAGAAATGTTATGTAAATACAAGTCCACATACAACCATACTATTAGATTAGTGAAGATTATGTAAATTAGCATTGTCCACTTCCAAATGCAGACTATGATAACAAGAAACAACTCAAACGATTTTAATTTACTTTCCGCCCATTAACGTATTAATCGGTACGTTAATGTTTCCGTCCCTATAAATGTAAAATTATGTAAAATTACTATTGCTACTTCACATGACCACACACTAAGAGCTGAGCTTTAGAAGGCTGATAAGAACTATGATAAAACCATAAAATAAAAAAAACTCAACATTTTTAATAAGGCATTGCAAAAGTTTTAAACAATATCCCGCATATTTTACTACTTTAAAATTTAAATATATCGAAATCCTTTAAAAAAGGAGTGAAATCATAACAAAAACATTTCATGTAAAAAGAAGAAGTACGAAAAAAGAAAAAGCTAAAAGTAAAGCCAAGTTCTACAATACAAATTTCAAAATGAATGGTTCTTACTAGTGTGGAAATGTTTTTCTAAACTTGGCTATTACGGCTGCAAATGACTCTTAGGAAACTGAACGTAAAGAAGTTTGGCTGGAATAGCAAAGTTTAAAAAAACATTTTCAAACTAGTAAGAACCATTCATTTTGAAATTTGTATTGTAGAACTTGGCTTAATTTTTATCTCAATTCTTTTTACGGAATACCACTTTCGCGTACTTGGCTTTTTTTTTACATGAAATGTTTTTGTTATGATAAATCTTTAGAAATGTGAATTAAGTCAATTGATATAAAGAAAGCACATTAATTTATTGTTGGAATAAAAGCTTTGTGCTCCCTCTTTCAGTGTAGAAATATAAATATATATACTTTTATATTATTATATTTATATAAACTTTAATTCTTTTTGGATTTTTGGAAACTCCTTGCTCATTAAATTAATCACATTGAAGAAAATTGGTAATTATGCCGCAAATGTACTTCTTTTATTAAACTGATAATTGGAAAGTTTATTTTGTAGACAGTTTATCCAGTTTAGTTTCAGTTTTTTTCCTAAGTTTTTTGAGTCTCTTTATAGAAGTTTTCAGAAACATGTTACAAGAGGAAGAGTGAAAACGAGCGCTGGGTGGGATAAAAACAACTTATAACATAAACAATGTAAATCATTTGAAAAAAAAACTTATGAAAATCTATTGATTTAAAGCATAAGACGTTGAAAAACACATCTTATTTGGCTGTTTTTCCAAAAACTGACTGGTTTTTGACATAATAATATAATAAATATTGCAATACAAAATCTGTAATATCAAATAAATAACTTTTTGTTACTACATAATATAAGTGCATTTTATTATATCCGAAAAAAAACAATACATTATACCTCTAATGATTTAAATTGATTAAACTTTTAGAAAAAATCCTACTTCTATTCTAAAACTTTCAACTATTTAAAAAAGAAACTCCAACATATCGTCTGGTAGGAAAATTCAGCTCTCAGAACAAACTCTTGATTTATCAAATCATTTGTTTTGAATGAATGAAATTATTAATTATATTTACTAACACGAAACTAAAAAATTTGTTTGCTAATAAGCAAGAAAAAAGCGAGAAAAACTCACGACTGCAATGTGTATTAAATGAAGCGCGCTGAGAAGAGGTCCACTAGTGACGTAAGCAAGGCGCCGCCTACCGCTGAAAGATTCGAACTAATAAATAGGCAATTCTGTGTGTTTATAATTGTTGTATACAGATGTCTTGTACGAAATAGCACCCCAAGCTTTTGGGAGGCCCTTTTAGCTATATCTGTCACGTGACTGTGCCAAGACATGTTGGTCTCTGCAGTGACTCCTAAGATGTTCAACTGGTTCTGCAATGTGACAGCACTTCCAGATATCATATTTGGCTCATCGGTGCTGACCTTTTTTGAAAATAGGGTTGCTTGGGTTTTCTGCGCGTTGAACTGTACAAGGTTTTTGTTGCCTCAGTCCCACGTGCGGAGAAACATGTGGGTGGTATGAATGAGGAAACTACATTGCTATAATCTGCAAAGCATTAAAGTGAATTTACTGTTTTATCTATGAGGTCATTTATGTAAATCAGAAAAAGTGTTGGCGAAAGTATTGCCTCAGAAGTGTGGCTCTTCTGTGGTATTGCTCCCTGTGGTATACCCGCATTTATTTGATAAGAGTTGCAGTTCTGGCCATCCAGTACAATATAAATGGATTTGTCCTTAAGGTAACCTTCAAACCAAGTGCAAAGTTTTGGCGACAATCCCATTGTTTTGAGCTTGTTGAGCAAATTTTCAGACTTTATCAAATACTTTAGATATATCTAAGGCAATTGTTCTTGTTTCACTCCGCAACTCAATCGCTTTTTGCCAGAAGTAAGTGTAGTTTCAATGTTTGAAAAATATTACTACACTCAAAGAATATATACATAAATATGGTTATAAGGCCTGTCTCACAATCCCTAATAGTAAGCTGTTTAATATACTGTATAACCTGTAATTTTTTTGTCTGCTGTGAAAATATTTCTAAAATGTCGATATCTACATTTATATATAAGCACATAAATATTTACTTTTTAAATTAAAAAAATATGTTGTATATGCTACTTTTTTTAACTACTATATTTGCGGGCTAGATTTTTATGGGGGGAGGAGTGCTGGCAAACTCTGAAGGGAGGGGCGGCGTATTTTTGAAAATAGAATAAAATGAAAATTATTATATAATAAATTGATAAAAAAATTTTCACAAGTCACAAGCTTTTATAAAATGCACTAAAAATTAAAAAATAATTTTCTAACATTCTATTATCATAATAATAAAAGCGATGGCCGACTGATGGAAAGTTTGACGATGTTAGCACGATAAGATATCCGTATCAAATAAATATCACTATTTGCAAGAATCAATCTAGCAGAAAAATGCAGAGGTACCAAACCCACCCAAGATACCCCAGAATTTCTCTGACATAGGTATAGCAATGGTATAACATTGCGGCATATCAAACATATCTTTGATGACCTGCTAGATCACAAATTTAGATTAGCTTATGCTTTGATTTCCGGCCATCGCTTTTATTATTATGATAATATTAGAATGTTAGAAAATTATTTTTTAATTTTTAGTGCATTTTATAAAAGCTTGTGACTTAAAAAAAAATTTTACCAATTTATTTTCTACTTTTTAGTCTCAGCTATGTACTCTATTAAATGAAAATATTTGTTCAATAACAGAACAGAAGAGTTTATTCTAGATTATAATGAAATCGCTGATCGTGAGTTGTTTGGAAACCCATTTTTCTATTGGGGAAAGGAGAGGGTGGGGGTAGAAGTAGAAATATATTTCTTGTTTGAGTTGTACTGTCATCGGATTTTTATGCATATACCAAATTTTATAAAAGTCATTTCAAGTGAAGTGTGTCAAAAACGCATTTTTTATGGAAGGGGGTGGGAGGTAGGTGTGGTAGGACATTTTGTCATTATTGTTGCATTGTCATCGGACCACTATATGTATACCAAATTTCATCCAAATCGGATAATGTTATTGTACGATATCGATAGAAATACTGTTAAACATATTTTTATAAATAATTAAACACAAAATCTCGCCGCAGCGAAAATCAATGCTGCAACAGTTTTAAAAGTGTTGGATGTAAAAAATTTGCGAAGCAAATGTGTTAATGAACTAATTTGCGAAGCAAATTTTTCTCAACACAAATTTGCAAAGCAAATTTGTTAATAAACTAATTTGCAAAGCAAATTTTTCTCAACACAAATTTGCGAAGCAAATTTGTGATACGGATGTTTTCGCGTAGCGAAAATCATCCGTATGTTTATTGATTTTCGCTTGTGGCGAAATCAATTACTTGAGCCGCCTCGGCCTTAACATTATTTTTTTTTTATATTTTTTTTTATTATTATTCCGTCCCTAGCACCCCTAGTGTATCGCGCTCGAATTTTGACGCTTACTCGGGAACGCTTCGACGTAGAAGGATGAAATTTGGCGCACTGATTAAGAACTTACGGGAGACCAAAAATGTCAATTTTGGGTCAAATCGGAAAATTTCAAGTAGGGGAAATAGGGGAAAAACCGTCAAAAAGTGACTTTTTTTGATGTACCTCCGTTGGCACACCATAAGTGTCCAGGGGATTATTCTAGAAACTTGAGATTTTGCACAAGTGTACTCTTATGTGTGGTCAGGAAGCCTATTGTTTTTTAGCCAGATCGGAAAAAGTCAAGTGCCCCATTTTGGGGCTCTTCTGAATCCCTGCAGTGACGCATTTTCACTGTACAATAAAATTGGTCAAAATTTCACTGTTTATTTGCCGTTTTTTAAAATATATCTGGTCATTACTCCAAAACTGTTTAATGGATTTTAACCAAATTTTAAACATTTGCGGACCTAAGGGAGTGTTCGGTAACCGTATAGTTGGTTTTTTAAATTAGTTTTTGGTTTTTGAGTTTTGAGGATTTTTCAAAAACTATGCAAGGTTTATGCAGTCAAAAATAAATTAGTTAGTTTGAAAAATAAATACTTAAAAACACGCAAAAATCACAACGAAAATAACACGCATTAACACGCATTTTTACAAAAATCGCGATATCTTTAAAACAGTAGGTCTGAATTGGACAAAAATTACACTACTCACTTCGTCGAACCTTTCTACATAAAACTTTATTTATAGTTTTAACCTTAATGTAGAGGGCGCTGGTGTAGGGCACTTAACATTTATCAAAACGGTCCAAAATTAATAAAAATCTTATAAAATTAAAGGAATTTGCAAATATTTTTTGAAATATAATTCCAATAATAATAGGATTAATTTCATGTTAAAGAAGAGACAAAAATCTATAAAATGACATATGTCATTTTTAAGTTATGACAAAATTTTAGTTTCTAGGTTTATTTTTTGTTCAAATACCGCGAAAAATATTTGTAAAACGTTAAAGAAATAGAATCTTATACACAAATTGGTTGAAATTAAAACTTTTTTTGATGCATTGAGTCTGTAGCATGAGAGGAGCCGGAGCTACAATTCGTTTCATTATAAAATA
The DNA here is from genome assembly GCA_963576565.1 of Aspidapion aeneum. Taxonomy (NCBI): domain Eukaryota; kingdom Metazoa; phylum Arthropoda; class Insecta; order Coleoptera; family Brentidae; genus Aspidapion; species Aspidapion aeneum. The sequence continues at coordinate 73,921,706 of OY755041.1, read as the reverse complement.
AATTATCTTGGACCGATAGTTTTTGATATTTATCCCAAAATATTTAAAAAGCTCAATAAATTTCATGTATTTTTATTTAAAAAATTACGATATCTTCAAAACGATACGTCAGATTTTGACGGAAGTTACACCATTCGCTTACTCGAACCTCTTTACATAGTAATCAGTCAACAGTTTTATCATTTTTATAGAGCGCGCTTAACAAAGTAACCAAAATTAAAAATTGTCGGTTCATAGATAAGAAATTCGCAAATGCCACATTTAACTATAGTATAGTATACTTTCATTTTAAAGAGCAGAATAAAATTTGCAAAATAGCAGATGTCATTTTTAAGTCAGTGTCTATTTAATTCTTCCTAGGTTAATTCTTTGGTTTATATATTAGGCAGAATGTTTGGCAAAAACTAATATTATAGTGGGTTTACACATGCATGAATTTAGTGGCGCCAGTGTTCGCGCCAGTTCTATTGGCACGCCAGTAAAGGTTTACACTATTGTGCGAAAATTAAAAAGACTGGCACGCCAGTTTCATTTTTAAAGTGTACACGATACGCGATATGTCGGAAGCCTGCAAAATAGTCGCTAAACTTTTATTGAAAAAAAAAAATAAAAGAGATTCAGGAAAAGGAACAACGAAAAGGCCGTATCTGCATCGGTTAAAGCATGGTGCTAGTCGATCTACTTTAGGTGCTTCCGAAAAACTTTTAGGAGAACTTGCAGCAGAAGATCCTGCGAGCTATAAAAACCATCTTCAAATGACAAAGCAACATTTTGATATTCTTCTAGAGTTTCTCTTATTTAAACAACATTCTTTAAAATTCGGTCTGCTACTTTAAACCATGGTACTTTTGAAGTTCATTTGCACCGGCTCCGGAACGTTGGCTTTTTTTAATTTTTGTTAATTCCAAAGCATATGTGTTTCTTATGGATCATATTTTTGCTTTTACTTCTGCAACTTCAAAGCCTTCAATAGTCATTATTTTACTAATTTTTTGGGAAGCATTATCTCGACTATCTTTGTTTTTATACGAACTACTGTGTACATCCCATAAACAAGGAAAACATTCATAGCCTTCAAGAAACTGTATGGTCAGTTCTGCTGACCACTTTTTTTAGCCATATTAAGCTATAAAAACAAAAATAAACAAAATTTTTAAGCTCAAACACAATGAAAATAAAAAATAATGTAAAATAATGAACTTAAAACTGGCGAGCCGACGTGCAAGCACTTGTTTACACATGAAAATTTTCCTTTTCTGCGCGCATGCGTCACCACTGGCGCCAGCAAATTCAGTCAGCTGCAGACTTTTTTGATACATGCATGCAAAAAAATAACTTGTGTGCAAGTCGGTGTTTACACTTGCAAATTTAACTTACTGGCGCGCATAACTCAAAAACCGCTTGGCCGATTTTAATGAAATTTGGTACCTAGGCTGGGTCTTGGGTCGAGATGGTCCCATTTAAAAATGAACAAAATCCACCGAACACAAACCTAATAAAAGGGTGGGGGTAGATTTAAAAAATTAGAGTTTATGTGAAAATATGGCGTGTGTGATATTAAATGAAAGGTAATTGAGTCTGCAGTTGAACAAAATACATTTTAATTTATTTAAAAGAAAGGGTGGGGGTATATTTTAAAAATTAGAGTTTAAGTGAAAATATGGCGTGTGTGATATCAAACGAAAGGTAATTGAGTCCGGACTTTAACAAAATACATTTTAGTTTTTGTTTTTTTTAAGGGTGGGGGTAGATTTCAGAAATTTGAGTTTAAGTCAAAGCATGGCTTGTGTGGTATCAAACAAAAGGTAATTTAGTCTGGAGTTGAATAAAATATATTTTAGTTTTTAGTTATATTAGCTCACACGTACACTATAACTATAGTACTTAGTGTGAGCTTAGGGGCCCATATATTGGCAGAGTATTTTTTTAAAGCAATAAGTTTTAAGCATGAGGGGAGCGAGAGCTACATACTTTAGCGATAAAAAGGCACATTAATTAAATTACATTATTATTAAAGTCCAGTGATAATAACATCAGTTGTAAGGGGTTGGCAAAGGCAAATAATGAGTAGTTATTAAATGAATTACACTTAGTTGACTAATTAACATTTTATTTTTGAATCAGTGTCCAATTCCAAGGCTAAATATTTTTTAAAAAACAAACATTTTTCGTGGCTAAACATATATAAAAAGGTTTTGTTTCTCTTGTATTATTCCATGAGCATAGTTTCTTTTGTATTCGGTAGATGTCGCCACTTGTGCTTAAAGCATACCGTATTGCAGGCATTATTTTTCATTTCTCTTATCAATATCGTAAGATGAAATTTATATACCGTCTCTCCAACTTTAAAAAGGTGTTACATTGACCATGCACGGTACTGAAGGGTTCCTTAAGCACGAAACAGTTAACTGTCAACACTTAATGGGTGGCCATTAGATCTTGAACCCCCGAGAACACACAAGAGGAACAAAACCTTTCTACACCCGATTATCCACGAAAAAATTTTATTTTCTTTATTCACGGGTGCCAAACTTTACGTTTTAAATATATTTCGCAAAACATTTAAAATACTCTGCCAATCTATGGGCACCTAAGCTCACACTGGATGCTATAGTTATAGTGTATCTACGTGAAAGCTAATATAACTAAAAACTGAAGTATATTTTATGAACTCCAGACTCAATTACCTTTCGTTTGATACCACACAAGCCATGTTTTGACTTAAACTCTAATTTTTCAAATCTACCCCCACCCTCTTTTTAAAAACTAAAATGTATTTTGCTTAACTCCAGACCCAATTACCTTTCGTTTGATATCACACACGCCATATTTCCACTTAAACATTAATTTTTGAAATTTACCCCCACCCTTTTTTTTTAAATAAACTAAAATGTATTTTGTTTAACTCCAGACTCAATTACCTTTCGTTTGATATAACACACGCTATATTTTTACATAAACTCTAATTTTTGAAATCTACCCCCACCCTTTTATTTGGCTTGTGTTCGGTGGATTTTGTTCATTTTTAAATGGGACCATCTCGACCCAAAACCCAGCCTGGGTACCAAATTTCATTAAAATCGGGCAAGCCGTTTTTGAGTTATGCGCGTTGGTCGTTACAGACAGACATACAGAGACACACAGACAGACAGACAGACAGACAGACAGACAGACAGACAGACAGACAGACAGACAGACAGACAGACAGACAGACAGACAGACAGACAGACAGACAGACAGACAGACAGACAGACAGACAGACAGACAGACAGACAGACAGACAGACAGACAGACAGACAGACAGACAGACAGACAGACAGACAGACAGACAGACAGACAGACAGACAGACAGACAGACAGACAGACAGACAGACAGACAGACAGACAGACAGACAGACAGACAGACAGACAGACAGACAGACAGACAGACAGACAGACAGACAGACAGACAGACAGACAGACAGACAGACAGACAGACAGACAGACAGACAGACAGACAGACAGACAGACAGACAGACAGACAGACAGACAGACAGACAGACAGACAGACAGACAGACAGACAGACAGACAGACAGACAGACAGACAGACAGACAGACAGACAGACAGACAGACAGACAGACAGACAGACAGACAGACAGACAGACAGACAGACAGACAGACAGACAGACAGACAGACAGACAGACAGACAGACAGACAGACAGACAGACAGACAGACAGACAGACAGACAGACAGACAGACAGACAGACAGACAGACAGACAGACAGACAGACAGACAGACAGACAGACAGACAGACAGACAGACAGACAGACAGACAGACAGACAGACAGACAGACAGACAGACAGACAGACAGACAGACAGACAGACAGACAGACAGACAGACAGACAGACAGACAGACAGACAGACAGACAGACAGACAGACAGACAGACAGACAGACAGACAGACAGACAGACAGACAGACAGACAGACAGACAGACAGACAGACAGACAGACAGACAGACAGACAGACAGACAGACAGACAGACAGACAGACAGACAGACAGACAGACAGACAGACAGACAGACAGACAGACAGACAGACAGACAGACAGACAGACAGACAGACAGACAGACAGACAGACAGACAGACAGACAGACAGACAGACAGACAGACAGACAGACAGACAGACAGACAGACAGACAGACAGACAGACAGACAGACAGACAGACAGACAGACAGACAGACAGACAGACAGACAGACAGACAGACAGACAGACAGACAGACAGACAGACAGACAGACAGACAGACAGACAGACAGACAGACAGACAGACAGACAGACAGACAGACAGACAGACAGACAGACAGACAGACAGACAGACAGACAGACAGACAGACAGACAGACAGACAGACAGACAGACAGACAGACAGACAGACAGACAGACAGACAGACAGACAGACAGACAGACAGACAGACAGACAGACAGACAGACAGACAGACAGACAGACAGACAGACAGACAGACAGACAGACAGACAGACAGACAGACAGACAGACAGACAGACAGACAGACAGACAGACAGACAGACAGACAGACAGACAGACAGACAGACAGACAGACAGACAGACAGACAGACAGACAGACAGACAGACAGACAGACAGACAGACAGACAGACAGACAGACAGACAGACAGACAGACAGACAGACAGACAGACAGACAGACAGACAGACAGACATACAGACAGACAGAAAGACAGACGGCGGAACAAAAAAGTTTCAAAATCATCTGAAACGCAAAGATATATAAAAATTTTTGAAATCGGAGCAACTTTTTTTTTCTCGAAAAATTTAGGATCACCATAGCTCACACTACTATAGTATAGTAGTAGCGTGAGCTAAAAACTTTTCGAAACTAGTAAAAACCTTTAATTTTAAAATGTATATTGGAGAACTTGGCTATACTTTTATCTCAATTATTATATAGATTTCTCTTAGTTTCTGTCAGTCTGTCAAATCACAGCTCTCTAGCGTTTCTGGAAGTTGGTTTTTTCCTATAGTTTTGTCATAGTTCTTATCAGTCTGCAAGGCATCTTTTTAGACTATATTGTGTATCCATTTGGATACGCAGTCCTTCAGATTGGATACCCAGTAAACAGGAAATGGATACCTACTTTTGGGCCTTGGCCTTTTATAAAATATAATTAAAATATGATACCTAAAATACAGGGTGTAATTTAAATGATGAACCAATCTTTAAGAGATGGTGCGGAAGGTCCAAAGCAGACAAAAAGTTCAAATAAATTTTGGCCAAGTTATAGCATTTTTTAAGTTGGGAAAGTAGGGAAAAACGATGAACTTTTAAAATATCAAATTGAACAACGTTGCTTTTTTCCAAGAAAATATAGATAGGTTAAGGATATGTGGCCAAATAATCTTTGGAATAGGTATAAATTTCTCAATTCTTTTAAGAATTAATATTTTTATGAGCTATTAAATTTACACAGAAGAAATTGAAATAGATTTTTGTACATGTCTAAAGGACCCTTAAAACAAATATAAAATAATAATATTAGCACTATATTTTAACGATTTTTGGTAATAATTTTAAGTCTATCTATCTATCTATCTATTTAGCTTTCTTCGATCCATCTTTGGACATAGGCCTCCCCCAATATCTTCCACTCTTCTCTGTCTGTCGCCCTGTTCATCCATCTAGTCCCTGCATGTCTCATCAAATTGTCCGCTATCTCATTTGGGGTCTTCCCCTACTTCTTTTATTTTGCCAAGGTCTCCAGTCTACAATGCATTTGTTCCATCGATTGTCTTTTAGTTTGATATTTTGACCAGCAAATTTCCATTTTAATTTTGCTACCTCGACTCTGACATCCCTTACTTTTGTTTTATTTCTTATCCATTCATTTCTTTTTCTATCTGTTAGCTTTACATGTAACATTTGTCTTTCCATGGATCTTTGGGCTTTTGTTACCTTATCCATGTTTGATTTTGTAAGCGTCCAGGTCTGGGATCCATATGTGAGCACAGGAAGAATACATTGGATATACACTTTCGTTTTAAGGTACTGAGGATATTTGTTATTTTTTATTATGTAGCTTAATTTACCGAATGCTGCCCAGGCCAATCTTACGCGTCTCTTGATTTCAGCTGTTTGGTTTTCTTTTTTTAGTTTAATAATTTGTCTCAGATATATATTCATCTACTTGTTCTATTTTTTCTTGGTTTATTCTGGTGATATCTTCATCTGTGTTTGTCATGATTTTAGTTTTAGTGTAGTTCATACGCAAGCCTATATTTTTAGCTGCTGTATCCAGTTCTCCCAGCATTTTTATAAGTTCCTCTTTCTTATCTGTTATTAAGGCAATATCGTCAGCATATCTTAGGTGGTTCAAGTATTGTCCGCTTACTTTGATGCTTATTTCTTCCCAGTCTAAGTTTTTAAAAACATCTTCTAGGGCCTGGTTAAATAGTTTAGGGGATATTGTGTCATCCTGTCTGACACCTTTTCTTATGCGGATTGGCTTGGTCCCTTCGTGGATTTTGATTGATGTTGTTGCTTCGCTATATATATTGGCTATTAAATCTGTATATCTGTGATCTATTCGGCTACTAATTAAAGATGCTTTTACTGCCCAGTGCTCAATACTATCAAAAGCTTTTTCAAAGTCTATAAACGCAATATAGAGTGGAATGTTGTATTCGTTGGTCATAGTTCTTATCAGCGTATCATTTATTTCATCTATATTTTCGTTCGTTAGCTGTTCATTTAGCATTTCTTTGTATATGGCTTTATTTTCTGTAAGTTTACTCATGTCAAGTTGTTTATTTTTATTGTTAATTTTCCTTTCTGACCATCCTGTGATCACTGCCTGTTGTAAAGCTATTTAGGACTGTTACATCTCTAACAATGCTTTTTCAGTAGTCAGGCTAAGCCATGTCCACTTTCGTTGCGGTTTCTTCCTATAGAAATAATTAATTGCATACCTGTGTCTTTCCTCTAGATAGTTCATTAAGGTTGTGCCCCTGTCATTCCTTTCGCCATATCCAAAATCCCCTATTTTGGATATTAATTTTGAATATTTCTATTTATTTTCAAATAATTTTACCATTTATTATTACCCTTATTGTCATGCATAATTTCAGAAAATGTCGATTTTCTGTTATAATTTTTAAGGAAGTTATAACAAAAAATAAAATAATAGCTGTTAAGTTTGGCACCCTTTATCTAAAAAACAAAGAAGTATAGTGCAAAATATAATAAGAAAAAGTCCTTCTTTTGATCTTTTCTACCACCTATTAAAGTTTGCTATTATTACATCCTGATATTATGTTAAATGTTTGTAGGTTATGGTAAGAATTTTAAGATATTTGAAAGTATCAATTTGGTCTGACAAAAAAACCATTTATAAAAGTGAGCGCTTTTCAAATATACCTGGTGGGCAAAAAACCCCGACAAAATGTTTTTCGTTATAACTCTCCAACTATAACACCAATTTTACCAAAGCAAAGAGTATTTGGCAGGGATTGATTGATCGATCATTATGTCGGAAATGTTGGATATTTTTTTGTTTGTAAGAAAGCTCTATCTTTGTTAAGCACAACGAGATAGGAATCGTTAAAAACGATTTCGGTCCCTAAAAATTGATTTTTGCTTCAACTATATTGTTTTACAGGTTGTAACGATTGTCTTCTAAATCCTGTCTGTATTAATTTCCTTATAAATACATTTTTGCCGAACCGATTTTAATAAAATATAAAGTGGAACAGATTGATTGCTTTTAAAAGATCACTATTAAAATTTGCCGTCATTGTAAAATCCAAAATGGCGGTAATAAAAACTTTAATTTTTAAAAAGGCTGTTTATTCTTATATTTTTTGAAAATTTTTTGATTTTTTTCGGAAAAGTTTTACAGATTATGCGATTGCCTTGCCATTTCTATGTGCATTCATTTCCTCATAAATTCATTATTACTAAACTGACAATAAAATAAACAGCATCATGGTGAAATTCTCCGCCAACTCTAAATGTCCCTCCATAAAGGATAGTTGTTTCTTATGTTACGATAAATTTTTCGACCCTTTTTTGAATTTATTTATTAGAGATCCACCACTCACAACGAAGTACTAATCATAAAAAAATAAATCCTCGCAACATACAAAGAAGTGATCCTTTCAAGAAGGACAAATTTGACTTTTTTCCAACATCTTGGATTTAAAATTGTCGAAAAATTTCAATAGTTTTGTTCAAAGAGCAACACTTCTTTTTTTATTATTGAAATCGGTTCAGTGAATTTATAAGTAAATTATTGCAGACAGAAGCACTGGCGGATCCAGGGGGGGGGGGGGCAGTAGGGGTACTTGCCCACCCCCGAGAATTTTTTGGCTATACAAAAAATAAGTAAAAAGTAAGGTTTTTGCTAATAAAAATGCAAAATTTTTCAAAAATTATATACCGTTTTTAACCAACAGAGAATGTCACCTAAAGTGAGCCCCCCCGCCCTCGAGAAGCACTTCTGGATCCGCCCTTGGACATAAGTTAAAGCAACAGTTGGAATAACAATTATTATTTAAAGAACCACTAAACGGATTTTATAGATTTTATAAAATAAAATATTAATGCATTTATGAGAAAATGATACTTGATCAAGTATCAAGGAAAATATGTAATTTTTTGAGACCGTGAGTCTGTCGCATGAGCAAAGCGAGAGTTACACATTTTAGGGATAAAAAATTCCCTTTTTAATAACTGTGTATGAGTTCGATATTAACTTAAATTAATACTGGTAAATTAAATTTGCAAAGCAAATTATTGACAAAAGTAACTTTGTGAAGTAAATTTTATGAACACAAATTTATGAATTAATAATAATTCTCCAAATTCTTGGTTTGAAACTTGTAGACAATGATTTTGTTTCCAATCCCCCAAATGTTATTGTACGATATCAATAGAAATACTGTTAAACATATTTTTATAAATAATTAAACACAAAATCTCGCCGTAGCGAAAATCAATGCTGCAACAGTTTTAAAAGTGTTGGATGTGAAAAATTTGCAAAGCAAATGAACTAATTTGCGAAGCAAATTTTTCTCAACACAAATTTGCAAAGCAAATTTGTTAATAAACTAATTTGCAAAGCAAATTTTTCTCAACACAAATTTGCGAAGCAAATTTGGTAATAAACTAATTTGCGAAGCAAATTTGTGATACGGATGTTTTCGCGTAGCGAAAATCATCCGTATGTTTATTTTATTTGAGGGATGCACCTTGGATTTAATGTCTCTGGTATTTATATTATAGTTGCTCTGGGAGAATCCACACAAACCAACAATCCTGGCAAGAATGGCATGAACCTTGTCATTCTCAAGGACTCGAACGAAAATGACGTAAGGAGCAAGCAAGTTAATTTGCTTTATGTTATTTAATATCCATACCTAGGTATGCGTATTTGAATATATCTACATATATATTTATTTAAACCGTAAATAAGTTGGAATATTGCAAATAAAATTTGATTGTTATATTTACTAGAGACCCTGTATGTATGATATATTTTTTTTCTTTAAAATATGTCATACATACAGGGTCTCTAATATTTACGTATATGTGTCATTTACAGGTAAAGCAGGAGCGCAATTCGGGGGGAGGGGGGCTTAGCCTTCTCGAGATTATAGCTTGCTCATCCATTCCTTTTAGTAAATCAAAGTTAATATCTCCGTCAAAAAAAATTATATTCACTGACGTTATTTATTTGAGATAAAACTCTAATGTCCTTAAATTACGTAACGCAAAAATTTAGTATTTTTGGTTCCCCCCTTCCTCTCTCGTAACGAATTTTCAGGAAAAAACACATTCAGAAAACATTGAGGGCCCCCCTAGAGCGTTACGTAATTTAAGGACAAGCCCTAAGCTGCTGGTAAATGTATTTTCATATATTGATGGTTGTCTATACAGTCCAGTAACTATAATAGGTTTGTAATTTATATTGGGTACTATGGTTTGGATGGCACTACACTCGCCAATTTTTTGGTAGTTTGTAAAATTAAAATAATTTTTAACGTACATTATCGTGCCATCATTCCTATTTATATCACCATCACTGTAAACGGTAGGATAGCCTTCTAGAAGGTGAATGGACAAAACGGGTACTTGTCTTTGTAAGTATGACGCAATCAAAAGATTTTACTATTAGACTAATTAATATTTGAAATTCGTCAAGAATGTTTGTAATGCTGCATATGTGTAAATGATTAACGATAATAGCGCGTTATTATTACTGCATGCGCAACAAAAAAAATTCACTATTTGCTGCTGTGTGAATATATTAGTGTTCCCTAAAGCCGGGTACTCATTAACGAACCACGAGCATCGATCAACGAACGCGATCTATTCGCTAATGTGGACGGCATTGTTCGGGGCTCGCAGCGCGATATCGAAACCTTAAATTAAAAGAAAGTACCCAGTAAGTTTGAGACATAAATACACATCTGTTGAAAAAAGTTTACCTACATAAATGCATTTTTTAAATAAAAAAAACATTTAAAAAAAATTGCTAAATCTATTTGTAATAGTTTACTTGGCAGAAAATAGTAAGCTGTCAGTCTTACTTTTTTACTTAAATTGCGAGTATCTCAAAAACGAATCTATTAATTTTTGAAATAATATCAATGATGTAAAGGAATAGAAAAAACTCTTTTAAACCAGGTATCACTTGACCCACTTCCCCTCTCTAAAGTCAAGAGGTCAAAGCTACCCGAACTAGCAGTCGATAGGTATAAATATTTTAAGAAAATAAAAATAATGTGTCCAAGGATTTTTTCAAAAATTTACTTTAAATACTCATAATGGCATCCCGTGTACGTTTTCTGTGAGCATATTACCTTAAATTAAAATTGATAATGATGATGATAACGAAAATGATTATACGTATGTTTTATCGCTCATCTTGTTTTGTAAAAAGAGTTTTTGCTTTTTTCTTTCTGGGTGATTGCTTTTTTGTAGTATAAAATCGAAAATAAATATATTTTGTTTACCTCACTTTACTGATAACGGTAATTACCACTTATGATTGAACAAGCTAACCTATGCACGTATTAATGCTAAAAACTGCACAGAACAGATGTGGCTTTACTCAGGCGTTGCGATCTGTATTGAGAGATGTTGAAGGAATAAGAACAATTCGCGCGCGCTCGCTTAAAGCGCCTCTAGCGGTAGATATTTAGGAATTACAAAATGGTAGCGGTAATGACACTCTACCAGGGTACGCGTATAAAATGTTATTTTCTAAAAAAAATTAAGAATAATATTTGCTTTTAACAAACGGCGATACATACTTATATATATATTATATTATATAACATTATACTCAACTTATAGGGCAATATAATACTGAATTGCTATGATACATTAGGTTACTTTGTTTTAGTGGATGCAAACTTATGATAACGGAAATGACGCTTGGGCCAGTTTTCCACAAATATTAGCAATAAATAGCAACTTTAGCATCAAACTAAATGTAGTGCTTGTATGTACAAGAAATTTTGTACATAAATATAAAATGAAAAATAATTATATATTATCTACCTCACTATATTAACAACGGTATTTACAACTTATGATCGGACAAGCTTAACCAATGCACGTATTAACGCTAAAAACTGCATATAACAGATGTGGCTTTACTCGGACGTTGCGATCTCTGTATTGAGAGATGTTTAAGGAATACGAACATTTCGCGCGCGCTCGCTTAAGACGCCTCTAGCGGTAGATATCTAGGAGTTACAAATTGATAACGGTAATGACGATCTTCCAGGGTACGCGTTTCAAATGTAATACTGATAATGGTAATGACGCTCTTCCAGGGCACACGTTTAAAAATGTTATACTGATAACGGTAATGACGTTCTTCCATGGTACGCGTTTAAAATGTTATTTTATAAAAAGAATTAGGAAATAATATTTGTTTTAACAGACGGCGATACTTATATATATAAACATTAAACTAGACTTATAGAACAATATAATTTTGAAATTCGTATGATATATTAGGTTTTTTTATTTAAGGGATTGCAAACCTCTATCCGGTTATGATAACGGATGATGACGTTTGGGCCAGTCTTACACAAATGTTAACAAATAGCAACTTCAGCATCAAACTAAATGTAGTGCTTTAGAGTAATATTGGAGGCAATTTTATTTGTACAAGAAAAATAACTAATATACTAAACACTAAGTTAATTTTGGATGGTAAGGGGTACCCTTTTTCAATAATGACCTAATACTTATACATGTTCTCTGGGTTATTTTGTCTGGTTCAGGCAATTTTTTTACGCTGCTGCTTGTGCGAGTCGGGCTCAGTGGCGAATCAAGGGGGGGGGGCAGAGGGGCCTGGCCCTCCGCCCTCCTTGACATAAAACTTATAATTTTTAATTCCAGAAGAAAAATAACCAATGCATAATCCGCAATTTTTTTTTCTTAAGTTTAACTGATTTTACTCAAATTTTCGCCTGCGGCACATTTTATTTGCACATAGTGGTAAACTTTAAAGCTAATTTTTATTAAATCTCGCAAAAAAATATATTTTCTGTTTTTTTCCCTTCATGGCCCCTCCCCCCGGACATCCTGGATCCGCCACTGGTCGGGCTTACTGGCAAAGCCATTTTGTTTTAGGCTAGTAACATATAAACCACGCATCTTCTTTTAAATGTTTTTTAAATAGTCTTTGTTTTTTGGATCCCATATAACAGGCCTATTCCTGTAATTTTCAAATAGACAATACTTTTTCATCATTCATGGTATTTTTTTATTTGAAGCGCATTGAACGACGACCGCCTATTGGCTCGTCGCGAATGGGTTGTTTCGCGCTGCGATCATACCTTTTTCACGTCTACATTAGCGAATTGTTCGAGGCTTGAGGCTCGTGGCTCGGTAATGAGTACCCGGCTTAAGCTATCAAGAAAAAAATCCATAAATCATCCCTTTTTTGGCAATTTTGGGCAAGAATTTTATCTGAATGTTATGAACACAATTTTATGTCATTTTTTTTTCGAGAAGTTGTGAGCACTGCATTTGCAAGGCACAAAGAACCGAATTTGTTCGGTCGTGTTCTCCTAATGAAAACGCGGCATACGCTATCTGTTCCTTAGGGCAGGACTTATTGTTAGTTTCATGTGATCATGAATATTCACCTGGAAAAAAATAGGTGCACGCTGGATTTTTTTAATAATTATTCTTTAGCATCTGGCACATATTCTTCGCCAAAATCCTCCTTGAGCTTCGCTAAAAATTAGTTTTTTGCGATTTTCTCGAAAAAGAAAAAATACGCAAAATCATTCGGTCTATACTATACTACTACGAAAAAATCTAACCTAACATTTTAAAGCATATATTTAAAAAAAAAATCTTTTTTTTATTTAGCTTTTTTCCAACTTTGTAGGTAACTTGTTTTCAATTGTTAATACTTAATAATATTAAGCTTGATCCCCACTTGTACCAAACACCATTTACTAAAATTTAGTTTTTGTTTTATTAAAGTAAAGGTTGGGAAATTGGTTACTACCAGTATTTAAAATACTCTGCCAATATATGGGCCCCTAAGCTCACACTAGGTACTACAGTTATAGTGTACCTGTGAGCAAATATAACTAAAAACTGTAATATATGGTATTCAACTCCAGACTAAATTACCTCTCGTTTGATACCACACAAGCCATGTTTTGACTTAAACTCAAATTTTTGAAACTTCCCCCCCCCTTAAAAAAATACAAAAATTAAAATATATTTTCTTCAACTCCAGACTCAATTACCTTTCGTTTGATATCACACATGCCATATTTTCATGTAAACTCTAATTTTTGAAATCTACCCCCACCCTTTTTTTTAACTAAAATTTATTTTGTTTAACTCCACACTCAATTACCTTTCGTTTAATATCACACACGCCATATTTTCACATAAACTCTAATTTTTGAAATCTACCCCCACCCTTTTACTTGGCTTGTGTTCGGTGGATTTTGTTCATTTTTAAATGGGACCATCTCGACCCTAGACCCAGGCTAGGTACCAAATTTCATTGAAATCGGGCAAGCGGTTTTTGAGTTATGCGCGTTGGTCGTTACAGACAGACATACAGACAGACAGACATACAGACAGACAGACAGACAGACAGACAGACACCACAACAAAAAAGTTTCAAAATCATCTGAAACGCATAGATATACAAAAATTTTTGAAATCGGAGCAACTTTTTTTTTCTCGAAAAAATTAGGATCACCATAGCTCACACTACTATAGTATAGTATATGTGTGAGCTAAAATTTAATTTTTATACAGTTAGGAACTGTACGAGAAAAAAAAGAGTAATATTAAAAATATTTGACTTCTAGTTATTAACAGTGTCAAAATACGGGCAAATGCGCACACTTTTATTTTATTTGAAAATCCAGCTAACAGATTTTTACTGTGTTTGACTAAAGGGGTTTAGACAAAATAAATGAAAGATAAGGGTGGTTTACTAAGGGTCGAAAATTATAAACAGAGGTACTTTATTTATTTATTTATTTATTTATTTTAATCCTTACTCCATAAGATACATAAAATGCATATTGGATGTGTCAACAAGTATAAAATAGTGGCCTAATAATATCTAACTAACAGTCTAATAGAATACTTATATTATTAGTCTCAAAATTATAAAGCTATAATATTATTATTATTATTCAACACAAAAAAAAAACAAGATCACTAAAAATAATTTCACAAACTATTACATTGACAAAGAGACTTAGAAAATAGTAAAGTAGTCACTGTGCCTGTATAACACATTTTCAGTTAGGATATTTTTAACTTTTAATTTAAATGTTTTAAAATTCTGGATATTTCTTATGTCTGCTGGAAGTTTGTTATATACCTTAATAGACATGTAAAGTGGTGACTTTTCGAATAGTGTAGAGTTGTGTGAAGGAATGCTGAGTTGGCATGAAGATCTTGTTTTAATTCCGATGTTAATTTGGTTGTTTGTTGTGAAGTATGACTGATACTTTTTAACAAAAATTAAAAGTTTATAAAAATACAATGAGTACACAGTCATAATTTTGTACTTTCTAAAGATTGGAGCAGCATGATCC
This sequence comes from Aspidapion aeneum, assembly GCA_963576565.1. Taxonomy (NCBI): domain Eukaryota; kingdom Metazoa; phylum Arthropoda; class Insecta; order Coleoptera; family Brentidae; genus Aspidapion; species Aspidapion aeneum. The sequence continues at coordinate 73,906,581 of OY755041.1, read as the reverse complement.
TTCCATCCAGCCCCATCCAGGATACGGACTAGTCTCTTTTGTACAATAAACAATCTCTCTATTTTTAAAGAAGATCCCCAGATGATTATCCCATAAGCAAGACGGCTGATCACCTGTGCATGGATATATAGCAGAATAGTTTTTGTGTTTAGTTCCTGTTTTAGATTTTTTACAATGAAGCATGATGTTGCTAGTCTCTTTGAAAGGTGGCCAATATGAGTCTCCCAGCAAAGTACGGAGTCAATGTAAACCCCCAGAAACTTGGTATCCTCCTCATTTGGTATAGATTTACCATTCATAAAAACAAGAGATGATTTAGCATCACATTTTTTAGATCTTGAATTTCTAAAGGTGACAATAGCTGACTTCTGGGAATTCAAGAGAAGTCCATTCGATCTGCACCAGTCTGCCATATTAGCTGTTATGGCTTGCATTCTAGTTACCATTCCATTATAAGTTTTGCTGTGTTCAGTTTTGCTGCTGTCATCTGCAAACTGAAATAGACCCTCCGAGACCCCCAGAGTGTCAGCCAGATTGTTGCAAAATATAAGGAACAGTAAAGGAGAGAGGATTCCGCCCTGTGGCACTCCATACTTTATTGACTGAGTAACCGATCGGTATTGTTGGTTAAGAATTTCAGAGTTCTCACCCGATATCTGCACAAATTGAGACCTATCTGTAACATATGACAAAATCCATCCTAAAGCAGGACCTCTAATACCATAAGATTCCAACTTTTTTGCCAATAGTTCTGTATTTACTAGATCAAAGGCCCTAGAAAGATCATAATAAATACCCGATGTATATTGTTTTTGATCCAAGTATTGATATATTAGATTTAGGGACTCAAACAGTGCTGTTTCTGTCGACTTCTCTTTCAAGAAACCATGCTGTGTGGGTGAAAACAAGTTATTTTTTGTAAAATAGGAAATTAGTCGATTGTACATTAGTTTTTCAAAAAGTTTTGAAAATACAGAAAGGTTTGACACTGGTCGGTAATTACTCACTTCAGTTTTATTTCCTTTTTTGTAAATAGGTATGATCTTAGCGCTTTTGAGTTGAGTTGGGAAGTGTCCTTTTGCAAAAGAAGCATTGATAATATCCTCCAAGGGAGGAGACAAGAGACCACCAACATCTTTGAATAGATGACATGGGATGTTATCAGAGCCACTTGAATGTTTTTTAGTAACTTGAAGAAGCACTTCATAGACTTCTTTGGATGTAGTGGGATGCAGGAAAAATAAAGCATTTGTCCTAGATTGTACATGTACTTACATACATAACGTTTTAACAAATACTTGAATTAATATATAACTTTTAGATTTTTAAGTCATACATCGATAAATTATTTTTGTAGATATCTTAGAAACTAAAACTTTTAGTATACATATATATTTGGGTAAAAATCATGATACAACGACTATGCGGTACAACCTTAAAAAAACTACCCTTAGGTTACAGTTATTTTGTTAATTATATCCCTTTTTCCTATTAAAGTTTTGTAAAACACTATTTTTGCTATCAATGGTAGTTTGGCAGGAATTTCAAATATAATAAAAGTGTCCACATTTGCGCATATTTTAAAGCTGTTTCTACCCAGAGGTTAAACTTTTTCTACATACGCTTTTTTTTCTCGCGCAGTGCTTAATTGTTTAAAAATATTTTTCCCATTGGCTATTATTGAGCATTGGCCAAGCCCTTACTTAAAGTTGTTTAACTTTAAAGAAGAAACTAAATTTAAGTACATGGTGTTTTGTCCAAGTGAGGATCAAGTTTAATATTATAGTCTTAACATTTTAAAACTACTAAAAAATAATACAATTTTTTTTAATATCATTTTTTAAATGTTAGATTAGGTTTTTTCTCAATTTTAAGTTATAGACCGAATAATTTTGCGCATTAAAAAAAAATTAAATATATTTTTTTTTTAAAGTATATTTTTTAAAATGTGGTTGGTTTTTTCTCAATTTTACGTTATAGACCGAATGATTTTGCGCATTTTCTCTTCGTTATTAGTTTTTGCAAAAATCGCAAAAAACTTATTTTGTGGACCTTTGCGGCCTTATAACTAGCGAAGCTCTAGGGGGATTTTGGCCGAGAATATGTGGGGATGTGTGACAGATACTAAGGAATAAAAATACAAAAACCCAGCTTGCAACTATCCAGCTTGCAACTATTTTTTTCCAAGTTTCAGGGTTTTTTCACCTAATATGACTGGGCTATATTTGTAATGTTACATTTCAAACAGTCAATAAAAAATATAACTTTTTTTCAAATACAGAGTAAGTTATTCTGTAATTTTGATAAATTTTATAACAAATAATATAATGCGTTAAAAAAAATTTTCACCAAGAAAAAGTTTTTATATTGTAGATGTGGAGTTTTTTTGGTGGAGCAGTATACTTTCCTATACATTTTTAAAAAGTCAACTTTTTTTTTATGTAAGATTTTTTGATTCCGAAAAAAAAAGATATATACATTAATGTTACAGGAATACAATATTTTAAAAAGTAATATATTTATATTCAAAAGTTATTTATGTTTATACATATTTGAAGGTTATATAATTTATTTTAATTTTTAAAATATTGGATTGCCATATAATATATTAATAAATATATATTTATTTAATTTGAATTATTTTTTATTAGAGTACGAGTGATGATGATCAGGGAGCGCCCATTTATCAGCTTTTGCCAACAGCGTCCGATTTGGTACCAGAGCAGCACGTTGCTTACTTTAGAGAAGATATAGGTAAATACTTAATATATTTGTTACAAATTTATAATATTTTATGTTTTTATTCTAGAAACATAGAATAGAATAATAATGAATTAGCTCCAGAGGTTGGACATGACTTAATGCACTGTTTTTCGGATCAAACCAAAATTTTTACTTAAAAAATAAAAGTGTAGAAAAAAATACTAGAAATACCTAACTAAAATCGCTAAAAATTAATTTTTAAGAAATATTTGGCAAGTTATCCTGCGCGCATCCTGTGGCGGGGGGCTCGGAGCACAGCCCTCTCAAGAAGCCTATTAGCTCACACATATACTATACTATAGCTATGGTGATCCTAATTTTTTCGAGAAAAAAAAGTTGCTCCGATTTCAAAATTTTTTATATATCTTTGCGTTTCAGATGATTTTGAAACTTTTTTGTTGCGCCGCCTGTCTGTCTGTCTGTCTGTCTGTCTGTCTGTATGTCTGTCTGTCTGTCTGTCTGTCTGTCTGTCTGTCTGTCTGTCTGTCTGTCTGTCTGTCTGTCTGTCTGTCTGTCTGTCTGTCTGTCTGTCTGTCTGTCTGTCTGTCTGTCTGTCTGTCTGTCTGTCTGTCTGTCTGTATGTCTGTATGTCTGTATGTCTGTCTGTAACGACCAACGCGCATAACCCAAAAACCGCTTGGCCGATTTCAATGAAATTTGGTACTTAGGCTGGGTCTTCGGTCGAGATGGTCCCATTTAAAAATGAACAAAATCCACCGAACACAAACCAAATAAAAGGGTGGGGATAGGTTTCAAAAATTAGAGTTTATGTGAAAATATGGCGTGTGTGATATCAAACGAAAGGCAATTAAGTCCGGAGTTAAACAAAATACATTTTAATTTATTTTTTAAATAGGGTGGGTGGTTCGTCCCGCCTTCCTTTTTGTAAATATGTTCTTTTTACTATAATTTACCAAATTGGTTCGAATTAGGCTATTTGGTGATTTACTAGAGCATTTTCTATTTTTTGTTTATTTAGTATTAATTAACTAATTAAGTACTTAAAATTACTGGGTTATTTGCATTTGAAACTCCCGCGGTTTTAAAGGCAAATATTACAATTTGCTATAATTAATTTACTTTACATAAAATGCATTTTGAATTACTAAGGTTCCTAGTTCCTTTAATATGGACCTTCGTAATCTCATTCCCTCCTACTTATTCCCTTTTCTCCTACGCCTATGGATTAACGACGCCACTGGGCGCCATGTGGGAGAATGAACGCAGCAGCGATATCTGCTGCAGCAACACAGAGAGAACCGTTTCGCCTTCGAACGATAATACACGCGTGTTAGCGACTCTCCTACCACAGGCATGTGGGGTGCAAAAACTACGGTTAAACAGCGTGTCCTCCCATGAGTTCCGCTTCCTGTATAAAAATGGTAAGTGAAAATGCATTATTTTTACCTTACATACATTTGTTTATTGCTACACTAACCTAGAAGGTAAACTAGACCATTTCAGAATCCCTTGTACCAGCTTAGCCTATGACCTTATTCCCTTAAAATTACAGTCCACATCTGACACCGTTAAATTCCAGACAACTCTCCTATCTGGACCACCAGGGAGCCCCCATTTTTGGTCCTTCGAGCCGGATTTCTGGAATCGTTTTTTTGCCTTTTTAGGTTAGTTTTTTTTTACTGGTTTCAAATGCAAGAAAAACCCTTGTTTTTCCTAAATGCCTTTTTTACTGGTTTCAAATGCAAGAAAAACCCTTGTTTTTCCTAAATGCCTTTTTTACTGGTTTCAAATGCAAGAAAAACCCTTGTTTTTCTTACATGCCTACTTTAGAAAACCCCTAGGTTTCTAAAATACATTTTGCGATTTTTTTTGTGTAAAAATTAAATATTTTTACCAATAAATTTAGCCTTTTCATGCGAAAAACCAAACACAGATAAAATCTGTAGACTACTATGCTTTTTTTTGTTTCGAATAAATCAAGTTTTTTCGTTTCTTTTTTGTAAAAAAAAAACCGTATGGAATTTGGGTGTTTTTTTTGTTTGTCACTGGAGATAGTTTAAAATAGTGTCTGCAAAGTGCTATTATTTTAGCCGTTGTGCCTTCACATTTGTGGATTGCTATAATTATATCCAATTTGCTCGAAAAAAATCTCCAAATTGCCATATTCATTTTTGCTTATTGCAAATTGCTATGACTATATCCGATTGCGGATGCTTTACTATATTCGTTTTTGCGTAAAAATTGCTATGAATATATCTATTTCTAATTTACTATTATAATATCTGTCTGCAAATGGCTATGATTGTATCCATTTTTTGCGTGCATAATAAATTTTGAAGGAAATTTAATTCTTAACTTGAGAATTTGTTTTCGTGTAAAGGCAGATAAATAGTTTTACCAAATTAAATGCTTTTGATTTGTAGGTATTTATTTTTAAATTTAATACATATAGGTACCTACTTATTTGAATTCGCGAGGCGAAGATAAAAAAACTTATACACAAGTTTTTTTGTTATCATTAGTTTGCATCGGGTATTTTCTTTACTTTTGTGCGCTTATAGTTTGATTATTGTAATTAAACGTAGGACATTAATATTTATACAGGGTGTCCAAATTTTGATTTTTTTTTCAGTTTACCTAATTTTTGTCAATTATTTTTTGGATTTTTTTTTAAATCATGTCTAGTTCGGATAAAATTTTAAAGGCTAAAGCCTTGCGCTATAGTGCGATTTCACAGCTAAATTTGATCATTGAATCCGCGACCCTCGCAAAAAATGACCCTGCCTATCACAGCGGCTTTAAAGTCAAATTTCGGACATTGTCAAAAATCAAAAAAGATTTTGAAAAGCACCATAATACTTTGTTGACGTTGGTAGCCTCTGATGAGGATCGCTTAGTAGTAGAAAACAAAGTGGCTATGGACTTTTGCAAACGCTGTGACGAGATTTCCACTATATTTTACGAACTTTTCGAACTACCCTTTGAAGATGGAGGGCTTTTGAGCAGTACGATAAATCCCATGGGCAGTCCCTGTGCCTCCACAGACCAGCATGGTTTACTGCCTAGGATAAAAATACCTCTTTTTCAAGGGGAATTTAAGGAGTTTCCAACCTTTTTGCAAGCCTTTAATGCTACCGTGCACAATAATAGGTCGCTGGGAAACTTTGAAAAATTCAATTTGCTATTTTCTAATTTAAAGGGCCCTGCCCTGGATGTCATTTCTGACATTCCTATCCTTGCTGAAAATTATTTAAATGCCTACCACACCTTGGTGGATAGGTATACAAATAAACGATTACAAGCTTACCTTCACTGGAAGGCAATTGAAGGCTTCTCTCCTCTTACTAAAGAGAATGCTACGAATTTGAGGAATTTGCTTGATTGTTTTTCGAAAAACTTAAGTGCCTTAAAAGTCATGGGTTTTAAAACGGAGTTTTGGGATTATATTATGGCACAAATGCTCTTGGATAGGTTGGACCTAACCACGCGCAAGGCATTTGAGCAAAATTATTGCTCCAATGAGATCCCCTCTTATGATAAAATTCGTGCTTTTGTTTCTAGCCATTGCATTGCGTTGGAACAAATACAACAAACTCAAGATTACTTAAAAAATAAAGATTTGTCAATTTCAAGTCAGAAAAATCAAGCAAAGTTTCAAAATCGATCTGCTTTGTTTGCTAATACTCAGAGAGCCTCCAAAAATGCCTCCCAGTCTCCAAATGGCCAGAGTGGCTCAAATAATACTCCAAACCCTCAAAATTTTTGTTTTCTCTGTAAAAGTGGCGATCATATAATATACAGATGTCCTAATTTTTTGGCGAAAACTCCCCAGCAACGTTTTGAGATTGTTAAACAACATAAAGCGTGTGTCAACTGTTTGGCCTCAAAGCATAATTTACCCCAGCAATGCAAATCAGAAAAAAGATGTTTACATTGTGGCCAATTTCATCACAGTCTCTTACATTTTTTTCCTATTAATTCTACACCTAGTTCTGCGAGTAGCCCCTCTACTTCTGCAGTGCAACCCCCGAGGAGCCCCGTGGCTACCGAATTTAATAGAACCACTAACACCATTGTTACTGGTATGTCTTTAAATGATCGCGAAGTACTTCTCTGTACCGCTTTAATACAAATACAGGATGTTTTTCAAAATTGGCACACAGTGCGCGCCATCTGTGACTCTGGTGCTCAATCTTCATTTATATCTAAGTCATGTGCTGATAGTTTGGGCCTTCCTAAATTTAATATCGCCATGACTCTACAAAGCTTGGATCGAATGACAACTTCGGCAAAATCTGGAATTAATTGCAATATATCCTCTTTGCGTGATAATAATTTTGTTTTTAATTTTGATGCGATAATACTCGATAAAATTTGTAGTGATTTACCTCATTCCTCATTTTCGATTAAAAGTTTTCCTTTTCTCGCCAACTTAGAACTAGCTGACCCAGGCTTTAATAAAAGCGATAAAATTGATTTATTGTTGGGCGGCGATGTGTACCCTTACATTTTGCTAGATGGTCGTTTGTCTACGGGACCCAACAACCCCGTCTGCATTAATACTATTTTTGGTTGGGGAATAATGGGCAATCTTTCACTTTCACCTTCAACTACAAATCAAATTAAAACATTTTTTACTACGTCAATGAACGATTCTTTTGTCAATTTAGATAAAAATCTACAACGATTTTGGCAAATAGATGACATACCTAATGTCAAGGCCATTGACCCCGAAGATGAGTTTTGCGAAAATTATTTTTTGAAAACTACCTCAAAAAATGAGGAGGGGAGATATATTGTATCTTTACCATTTAAAGTTACTGCTCCAGATTTTGGCGACACTCGATCCATTGCCGTACGTCGTTTTTTCTCCCTTGAGAAGAAATTGCTACAAAACCCTGATTTTTATGCTGCCTACAGCTCTGTTTTACAAGATTATTTAGATAATAATCATATGCAACCGGTTTCTGCACCTTTGCCGACCGAAATTTCAAATCATTTTTATATTGCACACCATGCGGTGTTTAAAAAAGATTCTACTAGCACCCCCCTGAGGGTGGTTTTTGATGCGAGCATGCACGCCCCTGGCAAAATCTCGCTCAACAACGCTGTTTATACTGGGCCCCCTTTACAAAGGGACTTACAAAAAATTTTATTACTTTATCGTTTGCATAAATTTTGCTTTTGTTGCGACATCCGTCAAATGTACAGGATGATTTTAGTTGACCCTAGTCAAACTAATTTTCAAAGAATAGTTTGGAGGTTTGATCCTAACCAGCCTATTCAAGACTTCGAAATAAATAGAGTTTTATTCGGGGTCTCTTGTAGCCCCTTTTTGGCTATCAGAACTTTGCTGCAACTTGCTAGAGAGCATGAGGACCTTCCTCTTGCCTCAAAAATCATTGAGGAGGCAGTTTTTGTCGATGATGTGATTTCGGGAAGTGATGACTTTTTTAAGGCCACTGAGATGAAAAATCAATTAATCGAGCTACTTAGCCGAGGTGGATTCGAATTGCGTAAATGGGCGAGCAATTGTCCCGAGTTACTATCCGATCTTCCTGAGTCACACATTTCGATGAAGGCTCTTTCTCTCGATTTAGATGCTGAAAATTCAACTTTGAAAATTCTCGGTTTAAATTGGAACCCTCATACTGATGAATTTTTTTATACTTTCGACTGTTCTCTCCAAACATGCACTAAAAGAACAATTTTAAGTAATTTGGCCCGCATTTACGACCCTCTGTCTTTTTTGGCGCCAATAGTTTTAATTTTAAAATTAATTGTTCAATACTGCTGGGCAGAAGACTTAAACTGGGACGACCCTGTCAGTCCGGAAATTGGTTTTAAATGGGAAAAATTTAAAAATGAATTAAAGTTTTTGCATTCTGTTAAAATTCCTCGTCAAATAATTTTGCCTAATGCTAGTCAAATCCAGCTAGTAGGATTTTGCGATAGTTCAGAACGGGCCTATTGTGCTGTCGCTTATATTCGAATTTTTTATTCTGATGGAAACATTAAAGTTTTTTTTGTTTGTAGTAAATCTAGAGTCGCACCGTTGCGTCGTAAACTAACTTTACCAAGACTAGAGCTTTTAGGAGCTGTTTTGTTGGCTAAATTAATGGATTTTTTACTAGAAACGTTCTCGGAAAAAATTAAATTTGATAAAATTCTTGCTTTTACTGATAGCACAGTGACCTTATCTTGGATTCAGGGATCTCCTCACAAATTTAAAACATTTGTTTCGAATAGAACTGCCTATATACAAGGAAGAATTAGCCCTGAGTTTTGGCATTATGTTCCTACTGAACAAAATCCTGCTGACTGCGGTACTAGGGAAATGTATCCCTCTGATTTACAAAGATTTTATTTTTGGTTAGAAGGGCCTTCTTTTCTAAACCAACCTACAAATACTTGGGATTTTATGACAGTTACTTACGATGGGAATGCAGTTTTGGAAGAACAGCGAAAAAATATTTTTAACGTTTTTACTTGCGAACAAACAGTTGAATATTATGTAAACAACTTGTTTGAAAAATACAGTTCTCTTTTTAAAATTAAGAGAATAGTTGCTTACTTTTTGCGAGGGTTACAAAGGTTTAAAAATCCCTCATACAATTTTGCTACTGATTACCTTACAAATCAGGATTACTACAAAAGCTTACTTTTTATTTCGAAATGCGTACAATCTTTTTCTTTCCAAAAAGAAATTGAATTACTAAAAGATAAGAAACAGCTTCCAAAAGCTTTTCAAAAATTATGTCCATTTTTGCATAATGAAAGCTACGATTTGCTTCGTGTTGGAGGCCGTTTATGCCATTCAAATTTATCATACGATAAAAAATTTCCAATTCTTTTGCCTTCTAGTGCAAAATTCACTGAATTACTGATTTTAGATTTGCATCGCAGCAATCTTCATTGTGGTATACAGACCACAACTTTTTTACTAATGCAAAACTTCTGGGTATTGTCTGCTAAAAAGGTAGTGAGAAAAGTTTTAAGTTCTTGCCATACTTGCTGGAAAACTAAACCTAACTCCCTTCAACCCCCTATGGGTAACCTACCGAAATTTAGAGTTTCCGAAGCAAAGGTGTTCGAAAATGTAGGTATAGATTTTTGTGGTCCGTTCACGATTACTCTTGGTCGGACCAGAGGTGCAAAAACCATGAAAGCATATGTCTGTTTATTTATCTGTTGCGCTGTTAAAGCCGTGCATTTAGAGTTAGTCTCTGATATGACATCAGAAGCCTTTCTGGCTGCTCTGCGCCGCTTCATAGCTAGAAGAGGACTATGCTCAAAGATCTCTTCAGACTGCGGGACCAACTTCGTGGCCTCTGAAAAATACTTGCGACAAATTTTTTCTGATTGCGTGAAGGGGGAAGGTATAGTTTGGTCTTTTAACCCACCTGCTGCTCCCCACATGGGAGGCATTTGGGAATCAAACATTAAATCTTTAAAGACTCATCTTCACAGGGTAGTTGGAAATCAAATACTCACCTATGAGGAATTAAATACGGTTTTAACCCAAGTTGAAGCCATAATGAACTCACGTCCTTTATGTGCCTTAAGCACCGATCCTACTGATCTGGCGGTCTTGACTCCTAATAATTTTTTAAATTTGAGGCCTCCAGGTACAATACCCGATCCAAACTACTGCGATATTGCGTTAAACAGGCTGTCCAGGTGGCAACTGTTGCAAAGAATGCACCGCGATTTTTGGATTCGCTGGCATCGCGAATATTTGCACACTTTGCAACAGCGAGCCAAATGGCACCAACCTCTTGCTTCCATTGATATTGGTACTATGGTACTGATCAAAGATGAAAATTCCACTCCATTGGATTGGCCCCTAGGCCGCATTGAAGACCTTATTAAAGGTTCTGATAATGTTCCACGGGTTGCTATTGTAAAGACTACTAAAGGTACCTACAAACGGCCTTTGGTAAAACTATGCGCCCTGCCTACAAATTAAACTCTCTGAAATGCCCCTGGGCATTCTCAGGGGGGTGGGAAATGGTTCGTCCCGCCTTCCTTTTTGTAAATATGTTCTTTTTACTATAATTTACCAAATTGGTTCGAATTAGGCTATTTGGTGATTTACTAGAGCATTTTCTATTTTTTGTTTATTTAGTATTAATTAACTAATTAAGTACTTAAAATTACTGGGTTATTTGCATTTGAAACTCCCGCGGTTTTAAAGGCAAATATTACAATTTGCTATAATTAATTTACTTTACATAAAATGCATTTTGAATTACTAAGGTTCCTAGTTCCTTTAATATGGACCTTCGTAATCTCATTCCCTCCTACTTATTCCCTTTTCTCCTACGCCTATGGATTAACGACGCCACTGGGCGCCATGTGGGAGAATGAACGCAGCAGCGATATCTGCTGCAGCAACACAGAGAGAACCGTTTCGCCTTCGAACGATAATACACGCGTGTTAGCGACTCTCCTACCACAGGCATGTGGGGTGCAAAAACTACGGTTAAACAGCGTGTCCTCCCATGAGTTCCGCTTCCTGTATAAAAATGGTAAGTGAAAATGCATTATTTTTACCTTACATACATTTGTTTATTGCTACACTAACCTAGAAGGTAAACTAGACCATTTCAGAATCCCTTGTACCAGCTTAGCCTATGACCTTATTCCCTTAAAATTACAGTCCACATCTGACACCGTTAAATTCCAGACAACTCTCCTATCTGGACCACCAGGGAGCCCCCAGTGGGGGTATATTTTAAAAATTAGAGTTTAAGTGAAAATATGGCGTGTGTGATATCAAACGAAAGGTAATTAAGTCCGGAGTTCAACAAAATACATTTTAGTTTTTGTTTTTTTTAAGGGTGGGGTGGGTTTCAAAAATTTGAGTTTAAGTCAAATCATGGTTTGTGTGGTATCATAGAGTAAGTAATACATACAGAGGTCCGAAGCTTACGGAGCGCGAGGCGAACCGGTTTGATCGCAGGCTTTTGTCTTCACGCAAAACTCTGAAATCAAATTGGGTTTCCCCTCGGGAAGTTGCCGGTGTTACCAAGAAGGATGTATTTCTCTGTAAAAATATGCTGTCCATCGATCGATTGGTGACCTTGAACAGAAAGTATATAACGCTATGTACTTTGTGCCTCGAGCCTTCGCGCGTCGCCTTGATTCAGACTCAGTCTTGATTCAGTCGACGTCTGGCTTTCAGCGGTATTACATCTGTTATAAAAGACTTTGCGCGGCAATGATAGTTTTCTCCTCTCACGAAGTAAATAGCCTATCGATGGTCTAACTGCAATACCCCGTATCTAACATTTTGATAATTTTTAGATTATTTGTGATTTAGGCCAAATGAGCTGGCTACTTTCATAGTGTATAATACTATAAGACATTATATGCGTGGGAAATGACAAATATAGCAAATATATTTTTTTATACCCAATAACCCTAACCGAACCTATATGTGTTACCTAAACTGTTTTTCGCTATATAGCAAATAAATTTTGTTATACCCAATAACCCTAACCGAACCTATATGTGTTACCTAAACTGTTTTTCGCTTCCCCTGTAAAGTTTCATTTTTTCAGATACGGGATATTGCAGTTAGGCCATCGCTATACTGCCGTCAAAAGAAAAAAACACGTATTCAACAAAATCGCTATTTTCAGAAAATGAAGGGTAAAGTTTTGGATGCAAATAAAACACAAATTTATTTTCCGGAATAAAACTGCACTTGATAGAGAATTAATCAGAGTTTTAACCAAATATATTTTTTTGTCCGATGTCTCAAAATCCAAGATGGCGGACTTAATTAAAATGTACCCTTCAAAGATGCTCGTTTATTTTTGTGTTGCGAACATGTTTTAATCACTTTTTTAAATTAGTTAAAAGGCTGCGTTCTTGCCACGCACAGCAAGGTATGAACTAGCCAAATCGGTTCGGTGGTTCTAAAAAAATATATTTTTGTTTCAACCATTGTTTTGCATATTATGCGATATCCTTACCAATCATGTCTGCATTTATTTCCTTATGACTTCATTACTACTAAACCGATTTTGATGAAGTAAAAAACATCCTGTTGAGAATTGATTGCTTTTTAAAGATCATGATCAAAATTTATCGCCATCTTAAAATTTAAGATGGCGGACACTGCGGACAGAATCATACTTGATTCTTCAAAATGGCGTGTTGATTCTTATTTTCCGAAAATATTTTAGTTTTTTTTTTTAATTTGTAGAAAACCACTACTTTTCCCTCACACAACGACGTACAAATTAGTAAAATATCTGTGTGGTGGTTCTCAAAAAATCTATTTTTGCTTCAACCATTGTTTTACAGATTCTACGATTGCATTGCCAATCCTTCTGCATTCATTTCCTTATAAATTCGTTATTACTAAACCAATTTTAGCGAAATAAAAAAAATCGTGGTGAGAATTGATTGCTCTTTAAAGATTCTTATCGAAATTTTCCGCCATCTTGGAAATTAAGATGTCGACCAGAATCATACTTGATTCTTCAAAATGGCGTGTTTATTCGTATTTTGCGGAAATGTTTTAGTTTTTTTTTTATTTATAGAAAAACATTATTTTCATCCCGCATAAAGAGGTACAAATTAATAAAATCGATGTAGCGGTTCTTACAAAATCGGATTTTTTTAAACCATTGTTTTACAAATTATACTTGTCTGCATTTTATAAATTCATTATTACTGAACCGATTTTAGTGAAATAAAAAACATCATGCTGCAAACTTTAAAGATCAATCAGTTTGCGCCATGATGTTATTTATTTCACTAAAATCGGTTTAGTAATAATGAATTTATAAAGAACTGAATGCAGACAGGATTGGCCATGCAATCGTATAATTTGTAAAACAATGGTTAAAACAAAATCAGATTTTGTGAGAACCAACCAAGCTTGTTTTTATTTTAAGGATGTGGTGTTAATACATTAGTTAGAGCAAACAATTTAAAAAGGCTCTCCGTTTTCGGTCTAGAAGATAATCAAAAAGTGACGCCTTATATTTGAAAAAATTAGTTGCTTTGTATAACTTAAACCATATATAGGGCGGCTCAAAAATATATTGTGTTTTACAAAAATATATTTTTTTAAAATGCCCATAACTTTACCTATCACCTAATTTTTTCTTATTAGTTTTTTTGGAAAGGAGGAGCTTTAAGTTTTATTAGAAAAAAATATTTTTTTATAAATTAAAATGAGTCTTTGACAATTTATCATTTCTTAAAAAAATATTGTCCAATTTTTATAATTGTGGTCATTTTGAGAACACAATACTTAACAAATAATTTAATTTTACAACTGACATTTCATAAATATTCAAGATGATGGACAAATTTTAATGTAAGGTTATTTTGCAACAAATTTGATATGGTCCTGCGGTTATTCTGTGAGGTACTCGGTTTTTCTTCTTTTCACGACGATCAGATAAATTTAAAAATAATCGTGAAATAGAAGGCAATGGATCTTCCAAGCACCATTGACCCCAATAACGTATAAAAATAATAAAAAGCCTATAAAGTTTTGTGTTACATAAGTTATAATATAGTATAAATTTTCCTTTTCTGTTTTTCTGTTTTTTAGGAACTCTTTATTTTCACCCTGTATAATAATTGCCTGAACAAAAATTTTCAAAAAACTTTCTTAAAACGAAATAAAGCAACTATTTACAAATGCAACACTATAATTCTTATCACAGGAAAATGATTATAATTTTGTACCCAATGTCCAACATGTAACACAGAGCCATTCCCCCGTGCGTCAGCGTCGGTGAAGAGAGCAAACATGGAGGTGTCAAAAAGCGCATCAATTTGTTGTAACAAATTAAAGTTTAAAAAAAAATCGATTTTTTGAAATCGATTTTTTGATTTTTTTATTAGATCCTGTTTTACCGGCCTATGCAGGTGTACTGACAAATAACCTTAGTGTCAGTTTAAAAAGCAAACATGAGAGTATCAAAAAAGCGCATCAATTTGGGTAACAAATTTAAGTTAAAAAAAAATCGATTATTAATTTTTTTTGTTAGATCCGGTTTTACCGGCCCATACAGGTATACTGACAAATAACCTTTATGTCAATCAGAAGAGCAAATAAGGGAGTGTCGATAAAGGGAATCGATTTGGTGTAACAATTTAAAGTTTTAAAAAAAATTGATTTTTTAATTTTTCTATTAGATCTTCTTTTACCGGCCTATGCACGTACTCTGCCAACTAACATTAATGTAAATCAAAAGGGCAAATGCAGGAATGTCGAAAAGGCAAATCAACTTGGTGTAACAAAAAAAAATCTATTAAATTCTGTTTTACCGTCCCATATGACGTATTAGTTCAGGCACTACATCCCAGATTCAAGCGATATGCTGCTTTTAATGATAGAAGCAACACACTTGGTATGGATAGACATAAGAATCGCCCGAACATTTTACGAAAGGAAATCACCCCCCCAACCCTAGCAGGGGGGTGGTTCCCCACCTCAAACGTACTTTTTGATAGATTTTTGCCAACTTTTTCAAAAATCTTTGGGAGATACAGTTTCCTTTTTAATAATGTACGGCAGTGGTGCACGTTCCATTAGCGTACAAAAAAAGGGGAAAATTAAAAAAGAAGAAAAAACTTGTTTTTTGTGGCATTTTTTATCTTTAACACTATTTTTTTTTCAAATAAATATTTTTGGTTAAAAGCCCATTATATACAGTTAAATACTTATTAAGCTCGATATATGTTTTTTTAAATAGCCGCCTTGAAATAAAAATAAATATGTTTATAGAAATCCTTATATCAAACAAAAATGTTGAACAGTCATCTTTGTAACCCAGTAAATAAATATGAGATTAAGTAAAAAATTATTTTTGGTTAGTAATAACTTTAAACTGACTTTTTCTAGCTGACCTTTCTTAAAGTAGGTATGGGGGGCATCCCTCCTTTCACCCCTCTGAAAAGTGCTCTCTTACAGTATTTTCCCAACTTTTAACTTAGCAAAAAACAACTAAGTAACAATTATTAAGGCTGATAAAAAGTACTCTCTAACGATGTATAACACGCCGCCCTTACATCAGTGGCGCTTTTATAGGCATTTAAATAAATAAGAAGTGTGGAAAAAACTTTTTTTTTAATTTTCTTAAATTTTACTGTCCTACATATTTGGTTTTAAAACATTTTTAAAGCCAAAGAAATTTCCTTTCCAACGATGTACATCACTTTCCCTTCAACGCAGCTGTAGATCTTAAAAAATATCGAAAAAAATATTTAGGGGGGGATCCACCCCCCACCAACAGTGGGCGGATGGTTTCCCCACCAAGTGTGTTGTTTTTCTCATTGAACGCAGTGTGTATTAGTACTGTTCCACCATGGTTGTCTTAAATAAAGATTAAAGTGTATACCAAATTTGATCATTTTTGGTGCGTTTATGCTAGATCTACCGCTGCCTTAAGGGGGGAGTGATATACATCGTCGGAAGAAAATTTCTTCAGCTTTCAAAATAAGTTTTACAACCAGTATGTAGGACAATAAAATTTAAGAAAATTAAAAAAATATTGTTTTTTCCACACCTCTTATTTATTTAAATGCCTATAAAAGGTGCGCCACTGAGGTAAGGGGGGTCGTGTTATACATCGTTAGAGGACTTTTGCTCAGCCTCAATAACTATTACTTAGTTGTTTTTGACCAAGTTAAAAGTTTTCAAATAATTAGAAATATTGTGTAAAAGACGAGGGGTCATCGGCACCCTAAAATTTTGTACAGCGTCCAACAGGACTTGGGTCCTGACGTGTACTGTTGGGTCCTGTTGAGTACTGTTGGGTACTGTCGTGTACTGTCGAACTGTCGAGTACTGTTGGGTACTGTCGTGTATTGTCGAGTACTGTTGGGTCCTGTCGGTGTACTGTTGAGTACTGTCGTGTACTGTCGAGTACTGTTGGGTCCTGGCGGTGTACTGTTGGGTCCTGGCGGTGTACTGTTGGGTCCTGTTGAGTACTGTCGTCGTGCCTCGCCCTCAAAAAACATGCGAGCAAAAAAAAAAAAAAAAGGTCATCATCTTTGGGGAACCGCGCCGCGCTCACAAATCTTGCGACCAAAAAAAAAAGTCATCCTGGGGAAGGCCGATAGGGCCTTCGCACGTTTCATATATGAATGAATGAACCGAACCGCGCCGTCTCCAAAAAAAAAAAAAAAAAAGGTCATCCTGTCGTTTTGCATCTACGCCACTGTTTCGGGTAAGAGGGTTGTGTCGCGTACTGTTGGATTCTATCGTGTACTGTTGAGTACTGTTACGTACTGTCGTGTACTGTTGGGTACTGTCGAGTACTGTTGGGTCCTGTCGTGTACTGTCGAGTACTGTTGGGTACTGTCGTGTACTGTTGGGTACTGTCGTGTACTGTTGGGTCCTGTCGTGTACTGTTGGGTACTGTCGTGTACTGTCGTGTACTGTCGAGTACTGTTGGGTACTGTCGTGTACTGTCGAGTACTGTTGGGTCCTGTCGTGGTACTGTCGAGTACTGTTGAGTACTGTCGTGTACTGTCGAGTACTGTTGGATCCTGTCGTGGTACTGTCGGGTACTGTTGTGAAATTTGTACAGTACTGTTGAAAGCTGATGACCCCTCGGTAAAAGATCACTTTTGAGGTGGGCGAGAGGATAGTCACAGCATATTATTTTAAAAGGCTTTCCGTTTTCTGTCTAGAAGCGAATCATATTACTTTTTGGCAACAGACCATTTCCCCCTAATTTGACCCCGCTGAATCCGAATATCTCTGTTGCCAACTCGAAAAATCGACAGAGACGGAGAAAATCCCCCCCAAACCCCCAAAAACCTGTTTTTTTTCAGTTTTATGCAATTTTCTCGAAAACTTTTTTTTTTATCAAAAAACAGTTTTTTGTGGAGAATAAAATGCCCTTTCCTACGATGTATTGGTCAATAAGGTTAGGAAAAGCAACTAGCTCTTCAGTGGCGTACGTAAATTGAGATTATTTAGAAAAAACATGTTTATTATAGGTTTTTCAAAATTTTCTCAAAAACTACACTTTTTAGGAAGAAATATGTAGTATACTTTATTGTAGAACATAACATTTTCTTTTAAAAACTTTATTAAAATGTCGGGTTGTTGCCATATTTAAGGCTTCAGGGGCGTACTAATATAAACTTAGTTTCAAAAATAACTGAAATAATCAGTTTCTCTTGCATATTTAAATATCTTTTCTAACTAAGATTTTTAGAAAAGAATGTGCCTTTATTCTTTATTGAGGATAAGACAATTTCTTTTTAAATGATGTATTACAAAGTGAGGTTAATGTTATGATAAATACTTCAAAAAGTTTCGTAATTTATACCTACTAAAATAAAATGTTTCCAAATTAAAATAAACTGTTTTTTGATTAGATTAGATATTTTGATTTATCTAAAAAAGTTCTTTAAAGCAAAAAACAGCGGTGGTTATAAGGGGAGGGGGCATAGGGGCCATGCCACCCCCCCCCTAAGCAATATTTTTGTGCAGAAAGTAACAGTAGTAACTTTGACACAGGTGTTTTTGGATATTTTTTTAAGCATATGGAACTAAAAATAAAGTGGTGAATCTTATGCAACGGTTTGGGGGGGGGGGGGGGCATAATCATAATTAGGTACTCATTGAAATTGAAATTGAAATTGAAATTGAGATTTTGATGGAAATTGAATGAAACCCGTAACAAAAATAATATTTTTTAGTCATTTTTGCAATTTACGGACGCCCCTGGAGAGTTTTCTATACTATGGGTTTACATTTTGTGACACTGTTTAAAAGGACATTTTATTATCGGGCCCGCCGCCGAAGCCAACAAAAGGTCGAAAAAAAATCGACAAAACAAAATATTAAAAATACAAGTTTACCGTATCAAGTCGAATTGACCTGTCCAGTCGATGTGGACCCGCGGCCGTACTTTCGATCTTTTGTACTTTCGATCTTTTGTACTTTCGACCTTTTGTACTTTCAACCTTTTGAACTTTCGACCTTTTGTTTTTTGATCTTTTGTACTTCGACCTTTTGTACTTTTGACCTTTTGTATTTTCGACCTTTTGTACTTTCGACCTTTTGTACTTTCGACCTTTTATCCGCGGCTCTTTATTATCCACCGAAAACCTAATAAGACACAAAATTGATTAGTTTGGATTGATCTTAAATAATTTCTTTAAATTAAGAACACCACTGGAGCGGTAAATATAAAATAACTTCCACTTTGTTATACATCGTTTGAAAGAAATTTATTGGCTATGACGAAGTATAAAACACATTTTTTGATAAAGACCTTGGTTTTTAAGAAAACTGAATAAAACGTATGAAAAACATGTTTTTTTAATGATTTGTTGAAATCATCCCCATTGACGGACGTCGCTGGAGAGTTTGCTATAAGTCAAACCCCACCAAGTTTCACATTTTTAAAAAGGGAATTTCCCTGTCTACAAAAAAGTGTAGAACAAGTTTTTTTATGTTAATCTTAGTTTTTGAGAAAATTAGATAAAACTTGTAACAAAAATGGTTTATTTTCTGTTTTTTCAAAATTAATTTAATTTACGGATGCCCCTGAAGTTTTTATTTATAAAACCGATTTAATCATGTTATACGTCATTTTGAAGGAAATTTTATTGAGTATACCAAAATGTATTACACGGTTTTCTGTAGATATAAGTTTTTTTTAAAAATTAAATAAATCTTGGAAAAAAACAGATATTTTTTCAACTTTTTTTAATTACTTCAATTAACGGACGCCGCTGGAGAGCTTGTTATTAGTCTAACTTTATTAAGTTATACCATGTTGACACGGGAATTTTATTGTCCACAATAAAGTATATTTTACATTTTTCTCTTAGAAGCTTAGTTTTTAAGAAAATTTGAAAAAACCTCAAACTTTCAGATTTTGGGGGGTCTGGGGGGGTTTTTAGAGGTTTTTGCAGCATTTAAAAAAATAATAATATGTTATTATTTTTTAATTATACAAATATATGTTTTTGAATGTACACGTGACAATTTGGGCTTTCCAGCGGCAATTTAAAATTCCACCGCCATTTTCGCCGCCATCTTGAATATCTCAGCCCCTGTCAATATTTCGAGTTGGCAACAGGATATTCGGATTCAGCGGGGTCAAAATTGGGGGGAATTGCCCATTTGCTAAAAAGTAATATAAAATGCTTCTAGAAAGTGGATTTGCCCGAATCTTGCCTGAACTAGGAGGAATGCCCCCTCGCCCCAATTTAAATGAATTCAACTTGAAAAATTAAGTTTTAAGTTAATACTAATCAAAAATATTTCTTTACTCACCTTGAGTATTGTTTACTTAATTACAAAAATTAATGTTCAACATTTTTGTTTTAAAGCGGCTACTTTCAAAAGTTATATCTAACTTATTAAATATTTGTATACAATGGGTTTTTGAACAAAAATATTTTTTTGAAAAAAACAATGTGTTAAGGATACAAAATGCGACAAGAAAAATTTAAAAAAACATATAAACATTTTTCCTTTTTTTCGTAGGTCTATAGAACGGTGCCTTTAGAGGGTACTAAGGTACCTACATGGTCAAAAAGGAAATTTTATCCGCTTGCAAAATAATATTTAGAATAATTTTAGAAAAGTTGACCGTTTTCGAGTTATTAGCAAAAACCGTCAAAAAGCACTTTTAAGGGGGGAACCACCCCCCTGCCAGGGTTGGGGGGGTTCCCTTTCGTAAAATGTTCGGGCGAGTCTATCCATACCAAATGTGTTGCTTCTATCATTAAACGCAGTATCGCACCCTGTAGGGCCTGAACTATACAGGGTGTCCCATAACTTAGGGGCCATAGGCCAACAGGTGATAGAGGAGATCATGCCTGATAAAAAAGTTTCTATGATGCATGGGTCAAAACACTTTCTTTGTCGAGATACAGAGCATCAAAGATGGCGATTTTTTAAACTTTTTTGATAATAACTTTTTAAAAAACGCTGTAAAAATATGAAATTGGGTAAAGTCGTGTATTAGAACAAGAGCAATAAGTTGAAATACAAATTATTTTTAACAAAATTAGTCGGTAAATTTTTTTTAGAAAAAACTATTTTTTGGTATAAACTTTTATGAATAAAATATTAAACGCAATTTTTTTAAAATATTTTTTGTTAATAACTACAAGTCTCTAGCGAGACATAATAATAAAATATTATTAATATTTTTTAAAAGAATAAGTAAGCAAAAATTAATTTTTTCAAAAAATTATTATTTTTTTATGTGGTTATTTTGACAGCCTGTATCTCAATCTCAACTTGTTTTTGTATCAAAAAAAGAAATACCACATTTTTGAATCCCAATGGCTGTGACAAATTTTAAAAATCCTATATCTTAAAAACAGATGTGTGACCCTTATGTTATATAAACTTTTTTCTTGGAAATAACCTCCTCTATCACCTGCTGCACTATGGCCCCTAAGTTATGAGACACCCTGTATAAAGTTGTAAGGACTAACAACCTCCCACAATATATTTTTTCAATGCTTAATGTATTTCTCAAATTTAGGTTTTTTGCAAGGGGTGGGTCGCCGATTTTTGTACACCAAAGGGAAATACCTACGGTATAATACTTACAGTATTTCCTCCAATTTCAATGGTATTTTCTAGTATTTCCCAAGCACTTCCCGGTATTTCCTAGTATATTTCCCAGAACTCCCCAAGTATTTCCTGGTATTTACCCTAACCTGTACACCAAAAGGAAATACCGACCCACCACTCGATTTTTTACACATGCCTGACATTTGCAAAAGAGTAGTTATTTAGTTTTATTTTTGTTTGATTAAAAATAAAATAAATCGATCCATGACGGATCTGATACCTTCCTAGCTAGCCTATTAGCACAAGTGAAGCTATGATAATCAGCTTTGAATGCACTTTTTTGTAATGCTCCTACATAGTTTTTTTTATTGAGCAAAATCTAGTCTACTATATTCCTGAAAAACCGCAATATTGATGCGATGCTCCTTTAAAAATTTTAATTGTCAAAAAACTGTCATTAGCGTTATTGGATTTTGAAAAACTAATCAGCTCGTTAGAGTGTCGAATACGATTTTACCTTAAAATTTTATGAAAACCGGTTCAGCGGTTTAGGAGCTATCGTGTTACGGGACAGACACATACATAGACAGACATCACGACGATATTAATAGGATAGGTTCAAAATACACCCAAATAACACATTTTCGGCGTTATCACAAAAAAAAATTTTTCGTCGAAAACAATACCTTTATTAGCCATTGCTGTGCGGGCTAGTAAGGTCAAAATACTTAAGGTATTAAGGACTCTCTTATTTACCACAATTTCTTATCCACTTCTTGCACAGCTCCACATTTCTGGGAAATGTAAATTGCCTCACACCAGCAGAACAACCATATTTAGACTTTCCACAATTAAAATACATACATTTGTTTCGGAATATTTAATATTATCCATATCGCACCCTTAAATCTAAAGAGACGCAACTCAAAAGTTTTGAAAATGAGTTTATGTAACAAAAAATGCATTCAAATGTGCTTTTTAACTAAAGATCACCAAAACTTACTTTGTTTACAATTTTTCGGGAAATTATGGAAAACTTTTGTTTATAAGCACAAAGTTAAAATATGAGCTAAAAAGACACGGAATGGGACAACTGGGCGCCGCCAACTCGGCGCCGCCAACTGGGCGCCGGACCAACTCGGCGCCGGGCCAACTCGGCGCCGCCACGGGGCGCCGGCCAACTCGGCGCCGGACTAAATTTTTTTTTTGATAAAATGTGTGGATGAAAAATAAAATATATTATTTATATAATAACAATCTTTTAAAAAATCCCTTACGCAATTTTTTACAAGCTTTTATATTTAGCTTCAGATGTTCTGTCTAACTAACTATCTATCAAATCTTGTGAAGCGTTTTTGACACACTTCCCATTATACGATTTGGATGAAATTTGGTACACACGTAGTGGTCCCATAACAATACAACACTAAGAAAAAAAATATCCTCCCACCCCTAGCCCCACCCTTTCTATATAAAAATGTGTTTTTGATACACTTCCCGTTATCGATTTGGATAAAATTTGGTATACATATAGTGATCCGATGAGAATACAATAATAAGAAAAAAATATCCTCCCACCTCTATCCCCACCCCCTTTCATAGAAAAATGAGTTTTTGATACACTTCCCATTATCCGATTTGGATGAAATTTGGTACACACGTAGTGGTCCCATGACAATACAACATTAAGAAAAAAAAATATCCTACCACCCCTACCCCCACCCCTTCTATAGAAAAAATGTGTTTTTGACACACTTCCGTTATCCGATTTGGATAAACTTTGGTATACACATAGTGGTCCGATGATAATACAATAAGAAAAAAATATCCTCCCACCCCTACCCCCCACCCCCTTCCATAGAAAAATTTGTTTTTTGACACACATCGCGTTTTCCGATTTTGGATGAAAATTTGGTATACATATGGTGATTTAGATTTAAAAAGATCTACAGAGTAGGTAAAATTTTTTTAAAATAAATTCGTGGCTAAGCGGGTATAGAAAGATTTTGTTTCTCTTGTATTTTCCGTGGGCAACTCGAAAGCTGTAAACCGACAGGGGTCCACGACCTAATGATGTGATCTTGGACCTCCGTAAGTGGACAGCTTTCGAGCTGCCTACGGAAAAAGACCAAGAGAAACAAAATATTTCTACACCCGCTTAGCCACGAACAATTTTTGTTTTCTTCATTCACGAGTACTAAACTTCACGTTTATAAAAAAAATTAATTTTTGTCATTTCTGAACTAACGAAATACTTTTGCAATCTTAATAATTTTTAAAAAACATGGTACCTACCTACTATTTTTTTAAAAGCTTTGTATAATTTTTTTTTAAATTACCAACTTATTGTTCTCTAAAAAATGCAATATTCTGTCTCATAAAACATTTTCGTATAATTTCAAAAACAATGATTAATAAATAAAAAAGTCCGCCATTTTGGATCCGCCATTTTGTTTTTTTTAAAGTTTGAGTTAAAAATTGTGTTAAATGTCCTCAAGCAATGTAATATTTCAAGTTTGAGACAAATCGGTTGGTAAATAAGAAAATCCGCCATTTTGGATCCGCCATTTTGATTTTTGGATCCGCCATTGTTGTAATAAAAAACGTAAATTGTAGTATTACCAGGTCACCAAACACGACAACTACCAAGATTCAACAGTCGACTTAATGGATTTAACTTTACTTAACAAAAACAAATTTCAAATAAATTAGTAAAAGAAATTGAAATTTTGATGATGTTATTACGATAAGATATCCGTATCAATTAAATATCACTATTTGCAAGAATCAATCTAGCAGAAAAATGCAGAAGTAAATAAATAGAGTTTATTCTAGATTATAATGAAATCGCTGATCGTGAGTTATTTGGAAACTCATTTTTCTATTGGGGGAAGGAGAGGGTGAGGGTAGAGTTAGAAATATATTTTTTGTTTGGGCTGTATTGCCATCGGACCTTTAGGCATATACCAAATTTTATAAAAGTCATTTGAAGTGAAGTGTGTCAAAAACGCATTTTTTATGGAAGGGGGTGGGGGTAGGGGTGGGAGGACATTTTTTCATTATTGTTGTATTGTTATCGGACCACTATATGTATACCAAATTTCATCCAAATCGGATAATGGGAAGGGTGTCAAAAACGCATTTTCTATGGAAGGGGTGGGGGTAGGGTGGGAGGATATTTTTTTTTAATGTTGTCTTGTCATCGGACCACTATGTGAATACCAAATTTCATCCAAACCGGATAATGGGAAGTGTGTCAAAAACTCATTTTTCTATGAAAGGGGTTGGGGGTAGAGGTGGGAGGATATTTTTTTCTTAATATTGTATTGTCATCGGATTACTATATGTATACCAAATTTCATCCAAATCGGATTACGGGATGTGTGTCAAAAACAAATTTTTCTATAGAAGGGGGTGGGGGTAGGGGTGGGAGGATATTTTTTCTTATTGTTGTATTATCATCGGACCACTATGTGTATACCAAATTTTATCCAAATCGGATAACGGGAAGTGTGTCAAAAACACATTTTTCTATAGAAGGGGTGGGGGTAGGGTGGGAGGATATTTTTTTCTTAATGTTGTATTGTCATGGGACCACTACGTGTGTCAAAAACGCTTCACAAGATTTGATAGATAGTTAGTTAGACAGAACATCTGAAGCTAAATAAAAGCTTGTAAAAAATATTGCGTAAAGGATTTTTTAAAGATGTTTTTATATAAATAATATATTTTATTTTTCATCTACATATTTTATCCCAGTTGGCGGCGCCCAGTTGGCGGCGCCCTGTTGTCCTAGACCGAAAAAGACACGTTGTAAGTATTTTTATTGCAGGGACACATTTTTAAATTTTTGAGTTATGTCTTTTTAGTTTTACGTGTGCGATATTTTGCATCACGCCAACAACAAAATACTGAATTGATCTGATATTGATGTGTACCGCTTGCTTGAGATTGATAGAATGACCTCTTGACTTCGCGGAAGGGAAAAAGTGAAGCGGCTCGAGCACGAAGTAGGTATATAGTCTATTATATACTCATACACATTTATTTTTATTTCAAGGCCACATATCTATGTACTTTTTGGGTCGATTGAGCCACGACAAGAGTTCGGACAACAAAGCACAGTCAAAGAGCGAGCATTTACCAGAAAATTTTAAATTTAATATAATTCCGCAGCTTGACGCTGGCTAGGTAAACTAAAAGATCCGTAAGCCGGGACCGTGCCTCTGCTGCCATAGGCTATCTTACTCTATGGTGGTATCAAACAAAAGGTAATTTAGTGTGGAGTTGAATAAAATATATTTCAGTTTTTAGTTATATTAGCTCACACGTACACTATACCTATAGTACCTAGTGTGAGCTTAGGGGCCCATATATTGGCAGAGTATTTTTTTTTAGATATTTTTGACATATTTCATGTCATGAAAACATTAAATACATAAAATACGACATAATAAGGTATCGGTCCCCCCCCCCAAGACATGTTCCTGGGTGCGCCACTGTAGTTATTACAATGAAATTACTGCGCTGTGTGTTTTTCATTTTTTTACTAGCAATATTATTTATATTTTGTCATATTTTAACACAAATGGGTAATTTTGGATAAGAAATATAGCAAAAACTACCATATTAGGTAGAGAAGGGACAAAAAAATTACCAACAGAAACTCCTTATAAAAACGCAACTCACATATGGGGCTTTCCGTGTCAACCCGGCCACTTTTACATTTAAAAATTTTGATTTTAATAATAATAATAATAAAAATTACTCTATAGATACCGATTACACGAAGATAAAAAAATGTTGCGATTCCTTAAATCTACAGGGTGTTTTATCTACTTAATTGGTTAAAACATACCTATGGTTTATGATTTTTCCTAAGAAAGTACGAACTTTGCAAAAAAAATTACTAATGTAAAACAAGAGGCTTTAAGAAGAAATATTAAAAATGACAAATAATCGCATCAGTGTCCTTAGTACAATACAATAAATTTAAAAAAATCGCCATTTTGAAAATGTAACCTCTTCCATTTTTTATCTTTTTTTTTTAAAGATGCTCCAATATTTTTTCTATTGCCATTAAAAATTTTAGAGTGGGCCGAGAAGTATAAATGCCAAAAAGCAAAATTCTTATGTAAGTGCGCGGAGGCCTTGGCCGTACTTATATGTATATGGGCAAGCGAGCAGTCCTATTGAGGCGCCCTGTGTGTGACCCAATATACATTTTATTAAAAAAAGTTATTTTGCTTTAAGGAATTTTTTTTTTCATTCTGACTCCTTGCATACGACATCAGCGGCATCGCATTGAAGGGCCAAGACGGGCCTTGGCCTTCCGCTGTTTAAAACCTTATAGGCTACCAACATTGTGGCACATTTTCTAATTAGACTACCTATTCCCGCACTATTATGACACTCGACGCCACTATATAGGGTGTCTCAAATTCGATTTCTCTGGGAAGTCTTGACCCTCACTTTCGAGTGTCCAGTAAAAAGGAAAGCGTTTTTGTTTAACTCTGCGTTTTGGGAGCGTTGCTTTTATCTTTGATGTTTCTAAAAATTGCATTTTTGCTTAAATCGCTTTTGTATAGTTTTTAGTTAGAAGTAAAACTATTTAGTTAAATATCATCTGAAATTTTTAGCTTATACTGAGTCATAAAGTGAAATAGCCAGTAAAAAGTTTCCTTTAAAGAAACGTATCACTCTGCATTTAATTTGTTTTGGTTATTACTTTTGTATTATTACATATTTATTTAAAAAAATCTTTAAAAATCTTACAAAAGTACTTTACTTGAAGTACAACTAGAATCCAGTACTTATACTTGAAGTATTTTTACAATGTAGCGGATTTTGTCAAGTAAAGAACTTCAAGTACTACAAAATGTACCTACTTTAAGTACACTAAAATGTAGGTAATGATGTTGGTTCATATGTAAGTGGCCCTTGCAGCCCTTCCACTGCGACCACCAGTGGGTCTATTATGGCTTACTTTTGAATGGTTTCTCACCACTGTATGCCTAGTCCTCCAAAAAGGCCGGCTATCAGTTTGAGCGAGCCACTGTTCAGATGTTCTGAGGCATTCTGAGATTTACTGAAAGTGTTTTGACATAAACGTGCAAAAGCCGACATTCGCACAGTACCTGCATGTCTAACTGTTTCGTCATCCTCCATACAGAGTCCACATTCGGTCTCTTCTGTTAGTCCCATTTATACATGAGTACTCTCAGTCGACAGTGACCCGTAAAAAGACCAGTCACTATACATAACTACTGTCTGTCAAGTCCAGTGATGTTCCTGGCTCTGTTTATACAAGGTTCTTTAATGAACTCTTTAGAGTGAGCCAGTTCTGGTATATTTATTCAGTATTGTTAGAAACTATTCTCCATCCATTTTAATATGGTTTATTTAGTAGCATTGTACGATATCCCCAGGGCTCGTTTGGGGCCGAAAAATTTGGCAGATGATGCTTCCCTCGCTGCTTTGTCTGCGGCCTCATTTCTCTAGTGCTCAGAATGCCCTAGTATCCATACTTATTGTTGTGTGAAGATGTATGCAGTGGACGCATAGGACGCTGGTGTGGATATTTTGAATTCTGTTTTTTGTTTCTGAATATTTGAAATCTTGATTTTTGATTATGAATAAAAAATTATTTGTTTTTGACAATGTTATATATTTTCGATCTCTAATCAAATTGTGACTTTGTCATTATAACGGGTGAATGTGATACAATGATATAAATAAAAGTATTGCAATCACCAGTTCCGTGATTGCAATTCAATGATAACCAACAATAAAAAGTTATTGATATTTAACCAGGGCTATCAAAATGGACGGGCCACGATCCTCCACTTTGTTGACGTCACATCCGGGGCTGATTTTTTTTGATGGTCACTTTACGACACATCTGATTGTCTTTCAAATATTGAAGTTGGAATGACGGTTCATGAATATTTGATTTTATTTTAAATAAAGCCGTTTTTGAGATTGTTTTTACTTTATTCTGGCAGGGCAATTTTTTTTAAATGTATAGTAAGCCCTAATTTTTCATAGCCGCTTCATTAGCTCATACAAAAATTAAGTTTAAAGCAGAAGCGAATGTGACAATCACATATGACAAATTCAAATACATGTCAAATATAACAGTTGGCATGTGGTACATGGCGGGTAATTTGAATTCAAAATAAGGAATGCTAAATCTTGAAGATTTTAATCTTTTAATCATGTTGCTTCCTTACAAACCTTTGGTGGAATATCGGGATGGTGTCTGAGAATATTTCACTGAAATTTTGCCGAAATCTGTAGTGTCATTTTGAAAATATCATAAAAAAACCTCTGACCTCCCATAAGGCCCAATGTAAAATTCAGCCCCGGGAGAACAGCTGATTTTTTCAGGGTCGTGGCATCTATTTTTGTGTGGGCCTTGATTTAACATGCCGCCCCCGTTGAAATGTCCAAATTTCAAAAATAATAAATAAAATTACCCAACAATAAAAGTTTTACAAATAAAATTAAGGTTAATTTTAAACTCTCTAAACCTAACTTATCTAATATTTTGTTAACTCTAGAACAGTTTGTACTTTTATAGTCCTTGTTTTTAAACAAAAAGGCAATTTCTGGATTTCGATGTCATATTCGGGATCATCCCTTATCACATTAGACCAGGAAATATTTAATCTTGACTTGAAATTTTTTCCATAGGTAATGGCGTTAACTTGGTAATAGCACGTTTGTAAATACCATATTGCGTTTGAACGGATACAAGTCTGACCAGGTTGTCATGACCAGGATATAGTTCAACGACCCGTCCTAATGGCCAATTCATAGGTGGTTCATTTTCTGTCTTAAGAAGGACCATTGTTCCCATCTTGATATTTTGCTGTGGGGAACACCATTTTGTGCGCTGCTGCAATGAGTGAATATAGTCTGTACTCCAAACATGCCAAAACTGTTGTACGATTTGTTGCAGCTGCTTAAAGTAGTTCAGACGATTTGGCTTAACGTCTGTCACATTGTCTTGTGGACAGGCAAGTAAGCTTCTTCCAATGTATTTTTTTGTTTTTTTTAGTATGTCTTTTAACAAATGTTAAATTTTAAAATTTTTCAGGTAAATTTTTATTTATTTTATTTTAGTTTAAACCATTTTTATATGAGTAGGTTAATTATATTGTTACGGGTTCACAACGACAAATTAAAACTCGCAATTGTTGAAAACGATACGTCAATTTATTAATTCTCTTAACAACTTTATAAGGCCCTTCCCATGGTGGTGTCAACTTAGGTGATCTTTCTTT
Source organism: Aspidapion aeneum (assembly GCA_963576565.1). Classification (NCBI taxonomy): domain Eukaryota; kingdom Metazoa; phylum Arthropoda; class Insecta; order Coleoptera; family Brentidae; genus Aspidapion; species Aspidapion aeneum. Next base: position 73,877,031 of record OY755041.1, on the reverse strand, counting down.
CTTGCGTTAAGGATTGTATAGCCAGACTTGATCATTCTCTTTGAACCCTGAAGAGTTTGCTTTCAGGTCATATATCGCTTTCATGCGGTCACTGGCTATTTCTATTCGCTCTCTAACCACTTCATGGATATCGTGCAGCTTTTGCCTTAAACGTTCGACATAGTCATTAACCTCTAAGTGTTCTTCTTCAGGTGAACCAAACATGATATCACATGGTAAACGCAGTTCTCTACCAAACAGGATACTAGATGGAGTAGCTCCTGTCGTATTGTGAATGGCGGTTCTATAGGCCATCAAAAACAATGGAATATATTGGTCTCAATCTGTTTGGTGCTCATCAACAACTTTGCAAATATGTTCTTCTATTGTTTTGTTAAATCTTTCAACCATGCCATCTGACTGCGGATGTAAAGCAGTAGTCCGTGTCTTATATATTCCTAAAAGGTCACAGAGATTCTGGAAGAGCTTTGATTCAAAGTTTCTTCCTTGATCTGAATGTAGTTCCAAAGGAATGCCAAATCGGCTGAAAACATCATTTACCAGAACTTGTGCAACTGTAGCGGCCTCTTGGTTAGGCAAAGCAAAAACTTCTGGCCATTTGCTAAAGTAATCCATGACAACAAGGATGTATTTGTTGCCCTTTTTAGTTTCTGGAAATGGTCCGGCCACATCAATAGCAATGCGTTCGAATGGCAGACCTACGTTATATTGTTTCATTTGACCTCTGGACCTTGTTTTGGGACCTTGGCTGGCTGCACAAATCGAACATCGGCGGCACCAGTTTTTCACATCTTGAAAGTAATTGACCCAATAAAATCGGTTTCGAATTTTGTCCATGGTTTTATTTATGCCTAGGTGCGCGCCTGATTTTCCACCATGGCATTCGGCCACTATATTGTCTACCATGCTCCTAGGAACCACTACTTGATTAACCACAGTAAGGCCATCGCCACTTTCCCAGGCACGTTTATGGATGTTTTCCTCTACTATCAGTGAATCCCATTGTGCCCGCAGTGATTTGAATATCACCCCTTGGTTTGCGATATCTTGCCATGATGGTCGTGGCTTGTTCTCTTCTTTCAATCGCAAGATAGGTCCTACATCTTTGTCGTTAAGTTGTGTGGTTCTAATCGAAGCCGACATCCATTCTTCATCTGGTTCTAACTTTATCTGGCGCACGTAGGTAATTCCTTCTTTCTGGTCAATTTTCCTGCAATGTTTACAATCCTCAGGGCAAGGTCTTCTGGACAATGCATCCGCATTATTATGCACCCTTCCCGCTCGGTGCTTTATTTGATAATGGTATTGTTGTAGCTTTTCTATCCATCTCGCGACTTGCCCCTCAGGTTGTTTAATTTTCATGAGCCACTGTAACGCAGCATGATCCGTTCTAATCAGAAACTCTTGTCCATAGAGATATTTGTGAAAGTGATCTACGGATTTAATGATGGCTAGGAGCTCCTTTCTGGTAACACAATAATTTCTCTCTGGTTTGGATAGCTTTTTGCTGAAAAATTCGATGACCCGTTCCTCTCCATCTTGTACTTGGGAGAGTACTGCTCCTATGCCATCGTTGCTCGCATCAGTATCTAATATCAATTTACCTTTGGGAATGGGATATGCAAGAATCGGACTAGAACATAATGCTGCTTTTAGTCTTCTAAATGCTTGGTCACATTCGGGATTCCATTTCTAAGAAGCTTTATCTTCTGTAAGTCTATGTAATGGAGACGCTATTTTGGCGAATCCTTCTACAAATCGTCTGTAGTATATACACATACCCAAAAAGCTTCTCAATTCATGTTTGTCACGAGGTTGAGGCCATTCTTTTATTGCTTGTAACTTTTTTTCGTCGGTATGGATGCCTTCTCGGGAAACGACGTGACCCAAGAACTCAACTTTTTCTTGGAATAGAAAACACTTCTTTGAGTTTAGTTTAAGATTTGCGTTCCTGATTCTTGAAAATACTTCTCGTAAATTGTCTAGATGATCTTAAAATGATTTTCCCATTACTATGACATCATCCAAATAGACTAAGTAGGTTTTCCAAGTAAGGCCTCGTAGAACGACTTCCATTAGTCTTTCAAATGTAGCTGGAGCATTGCATAGGCCAAATGGCATCACATTAAACTGATAAAGTCCACTTCCAGCAGAGAATGCAGTCTTCTCTTTATCTCTTTCAAAGATTCCTACTTGCCAATACCCACTTTTCAGGTCAAGAGTAGAAAAGCAATATGATCCTGCCAATGTTGTTAATGTGTCGTCTATTCTTGGCAGTAGGTAACTATCTTTCTTGGTCACATCGTTAAGTTTCCTGTAATCGTGTGACCAACACCACAGGGGATGACCAAGGACTTGATGACTCTTCAATAACACCGTCGCTAAGCATTTTATTAATGAGATTGTGAACTTCTTCTTGTTTGGCCAATGGTAGTCTTCTTGGGGGCTGTCTTATCGGTTGGGCATCGCCAGTGTTGATGGAATGTTGAATAAGGTTTGTGCGTCCCGAACTACTCTTAGTTTCAAAGATATTACTTTGTTCTTCTATAAACTCTCTCGCTTTACGAAATTCTTCTGGAGTGAGATGTTGCTAAGTTGACTGAAATTGCTGAAGTACCTCCGTTGGTAACTTACTTTTATCCTCCGAAGTTGGCTCTTCACATCTTGTTACTATCTGGACTGGCTCAAATAATGCTACCACCTCCCCCTTATTAATTTTGACACTATTTGGGAAAATATAGGCGACTCTAATCGGGATGTCTTTATCGGTTTTAACTAGTGACTTTGCAACGAGGTAGGTGTTGGATAATTTCTGTTGGCTTATGAGTCCGACACAGCTTGATGTTTTACTTTCTAGCCTCCCAAAAATTATGGTCTTACTGTTACCGACCAGTCTTGTTGTACATACTGCCACGACCTTTATTGGTTCTTTATTGAAGTGACTATTTGACAAAATGAACTCTTCATTCCCAAATCTCAGGGTATTAAGTTTATTATCAAACGCAAATCCATGTTTACTTATCAAGTCCATTCCCAAAATAAATTCGTCTTCTATTTCGGCAACCAATACAGTGTGGCGAATCTTCAATCTTCCCAGTTGTAGGTCTATGTCTGTCTGCCCCAACACGTCGGCGGATTCTCCAGTCACAGTCTTAAGTGTTATTTTCTTTTCTGTTGGTCGAATTTTATATCTCGTTGCAATTTTGAACTTAAGCAATGATATGGCAGCACCAGTGTCTACTGTTATGTTAACTTGTCTTCCATTTATAAGTCCGTCGATGTTAAGACTGTCAGCAGTATGTTTTAAGCTCTTAATTGAATAAATTTTGGGGGCTACATTCTCTTTAGCCAACACCCGCCCCTCTGCGTTGACTAGTTTTAGTTTTCCTGATCTTCTTCTTCGGTAGTCTGTCCCGCTAGATGGCGAGCGAGACTTTATTTGGACGCGACAATCGCGTTGAATATGCCCTGTACGTCCGCATCTGAAACACTTTACATTTGAAGGGGATCGTCTGCTTTCTTTCAAAGAGTCAATCTTCTCTATCAGTGATTGAAACATTTGGTTTAGCGTTTTTAAGTTGACCTCATGTCCATTGCTCATTTTTTCTCCCTCCTGAATTGAAACAGCTCTTACTTTTGGGCTGGACATATTATTTGATGATTCGATTTCAAGGGCTCGAATCAATACTTCACTGCTATTATGGAAGCGTTCTCGACGAAGTAACTTTGCTAAGTCCGTGTCTCGTAATCCGTTAATAAAGCGATCTACCGTGAAGGGATCTCTGTAATTTTCTGGCATTTCTGGGTAAGCTAAATACATCAGCCTCCTGATATCTGCTTCATACTCTTGCAATGATTCTCCTGGTCTTTGTTGATGAATATTTAATTCTGACCAATGTAAATCACGCAAGTGTTCGTCTCCATACCTTCTTTCTAACGCTGCCACTAAAGCGTTATAATTCTGTTTTTGTTCGACTGGAATGGACCGTAAAAGTCCCAGAGCAAGTTCTCGTAGAGCTACTAACAATGCTCTAGCTTTTTCCTCATCATCCCAACCATTTGCAGCAGCGGCAACTTCAAACTGTTGTTTATAAGTAGACCAGGAAGACGTACCATCGAAATTTGGAGGCTTAATGTTTTGGTTGGAATTTACAACACATCCCTGAGCTTTCATTTTATTGTGTTCTTTTTGGAGCTGTATAAGCTGTTTTGACACGTCCTGGAATTTTTCTTCCATGGTTTGAAAAACTTCTTCCCTAACATTCTGTACCTTTTCTTCAACATTATGTACCTTTTCTTCTACATTCTGCAATTTATTTTGTACCTTTTGTTCCACACTATGCATTCTTTGAGTTATTTCTTCCTTAAGATCTTCGGTTGCAGTCTTAAACTCTTCTCTCAGCTGTTCGGAGTTGCTCTTTATTTGGTCAAAGTTTTCCTGCATGTCGTTCTGGTTTTGTTCGATGCTGCTAGAGCCTGCATCATTTTAGTTAAATCTTCCATCGTGGCCGATCTTTGTCTAGTAAGCATCAACTTCGTGATAAATCACTTAAAACGTGTATTTTAGGGCTACAAAGCGAATGTCGAAGTCGGTTTTTCAATATCTCTTCCAATTCTTAAATATAACCTAATGGAATGTTCTGGAATATACTGGTAAATGCTACTCTTTCTGCTACTAGGCAAATGTAGAAGTCACTTTTTGATTATCTCTTTTGGTTCTCGAATAGACCGTCGTAGAATGTTATGCAATATTCTAGAAATAATTTCTAATTCTTACTTTTGAAATAACTAAACTAATGTCGAAATCGGTATTTGTATATCTCTTCTAGTTTTTGAATAGAACGTCGTAGAATGTTATGGAATCTTCTAGAAATTCTTTCTAATTCTTACTTTTGAAATAACTAAACTAATGTCGAAATCGGTATTTGTATATCTCTTCTAGTTTTTGAATAGAACGTCGTAGAATGTTATGGACTCTTCTAGAAATTCTTTTTAGTTCTTACTTTTGAAATTACTAAGCTAATGTCGAAGTCGCTTTTTGGATATTTCTTCTGGTTTTCGAATAGAGCGTCGTAGAAAGTGATGGAATATTCTAGAAATTCCTTCTAATTCTTACTTTTTAACAAACTAAGCTAATATCGAAGTCGGTTCTTAAATATCTCTTTTGGTTTTTGAATAAATCAATATCGAACTTCTTCGAATATTCTGGAAAAATAACTTACTGTTCTTCTTTCCAATTGTGCTAGCCGGTGGTACTATGTAAGGATAGTCTTTGCACTATTTATTTATTTTAAGCCCACTTCTGATACCAATTGTTACGGGTTCACAACGACGAATTAAAACTCGCAATTGTTGATAACGATACGTCAATTTATTTCGACAAATTATGTACAAAAACACGCACTTAAACTTACTAATAACTTGCTAATAATTCACTACTTTAATACGCCTATTAACTTCGCGTTAACATCTAGCGATCACTACCATTGGTTATCTCTAACTGCCCGATGCACGACGTCCGGCCCTATATATAACGGGCTGCCTACTATTTGAGAATTTTCCATCCTTGTTCGATTCGGAATTATTCCAACCTTTTCTAGAACACGGACCGTTCGCATACCAGTTTGTCACAGATAACGCAACTAAAACCTAGATTAAGAATACAACCATAAAATACGTCAACCTAATACTACACTAAACCTAAATAAATTCTAACTATAAAATTTAAATAACTTAAATTTGTAACAATATATATTTGACGCATCGTTTAAATGGAAACGTATATGCTTATAAAAAAATAAATGTGTTATTTTTAATATAATTATTAGCGACATAGGTGTACGTTGTACCGCGAAGTGATATTGATTTTTTATTGTTATTTATTTTATGTTAATATTTTCTGATTTTTTTTTTTGGCGTTTTTTTTACCGAACATTATGCTTTGTCCACAAAATGTTAAACATTTTTCTGACAATAAAGCAGATTTGAATTGAATTGAATTGAATAAGGAAATGACCAGCCGTAAGTACTTGAAAATCCATAGGATCATCGGATAGAGGGGTCAAAGGTCGACAGTTGAGGATTGCCTCTATCTGTGTGAGGATAGTGTAGAAATTCTCGAAGTCAAGCTTCACACTTCCCAGGACTCGTTTTAAATGATACTTGAAAGATTTTATCGCGGCTTCCCAAAGACCACCACAATGGGGAGAACGAGGGGGAATAAAATGCCAATTAATTTTGATATTGATTGACGCAATCAGTAACTACCGCGCATAATCTATCAAGTTCGTTGCTTGAACCTTTAAAATTTGTGGCGTTATCACTATAAATGTGACTACATAAGCCACGCCTTGACACAAATCTTTTAAATGCGTTTAAAAATGCTTCAGTTATTAAATCAGTTACAAGTTCAATATGCACAGCACGAGTTGAAAAACATACGAATAGGCTTATATAGCATTTAAGTGTTACCCGACTGCGCGTTTTTCCATCTTTGATAGCGTAAGGACCTGCAAAATCCACTCCACATACACTAAAGGGACTGGAAGGGGTAACCCTTGAAGCTGGCAAAGAACCCATAAGCTGAGTAATATCACGAGGTCTCACTCGAAAGCAAGTAATATATTTTCTAAGTAAATATCGAATTTCATTTCTATCATTGACTACCCAAAATTTATTTCTAATCTGAGATAAAATAATTTGAGTTCCACCATGTAAATATTTTAAGTGGTAATGTCTAATCAATAGAGTAGTAAATGGATGTTTTGGAGGTAAGATAATAGGAAATTTTTGATCAAAGCTAAGATGAAAATGTCTTAGTCTGCCATCAAGCCTGAGTAAACCATCATTATCCAACGTAGGATTTAGTCTTATAAGTTTACTGCTCCTTTCAATCTTATTCCCTTCCTGAAGACATTCAATATCTTTATTAAAACTTTCCTGTTGAACTAAAAAACAAAGGGTACGCTCAGCCTTATCTAGCTCTTGAATAGTCAAAGTTTTAGATAACTCCAATCTTTGATTAGATTTTTTGGCTTTTAGGTTATTCCAAAATCTTAAAATAAATGCTGTAACTTTAACTAATTTACTGTAAGAGGAATAAAGATCAAAGATAAAGCTGTGACTGTTTGGTTTTTGTATGGCAGTATAAGTTAAATTAATTTTTACTGTTCGAACTTCAGGAACAGTATCAATTTTAGTTATTATTGCTTTAGGCCAATTTTCCTTTGGTTGACCAATAAAAGAAAGACCGTGCCACCAAAGCAAAGAATTTTCTAAAAATTGGGGGTTACAACCACGACTTAAAATGTCGCTTGGATTTTGATCAGTTGTCACGTGTCTTCATTGACTATTTTCGGTTAATCGCTGAATCTTAGCTACGCGATTACTAACAAAAACTTTCCAATGGCTAGGCTTATTTTCTAACCACGCTAAGACAATTGTAGAATCTGTCCAATAAGTGATGTTAGAAATCTTAACACATAATGTACGTTTTATTCTGTCCATTAGTTGTGCTAATAAATATGCACCAGACAATTCGAGCTTCGGAATGGTTAAGTTAGAATTAAGAGGGGCTAACCAACTCTTAGCACAGATAAGATTTGAATGCATTCTACCCTTATCGTCACAGAAAACCAGGTAAATAGCTGCTCCGTAAGCTAACTGAGAGCTATCGCAGAAGCCATGAAGTTGTATCTTATCTGCTAGAGTAGATGTAGTACGCATCTTGAAATCTTGATAGCACTGATACCCTTTATCTGCTTTAAAAATTCTAGCCAAGTTAAGGAAATAGAATCTGGTAAATTATCATCCCAATGTAGCTTATTATTCCAGATGTCCTGTAGAATAAGTTTAGCTCGGACAATGATTGGATTGACCAATCCTAAAGGGTCAAATAACTGGGCTACACCTGCCAACACAGTTCTTTTTGTGATGATAGATGGTTCAGTGTTCATCTGAAAAATATAACTTAGTGTATCATCTTTAGGATTCCAATAAATACCTAAAGTTTTGCTCTCTCTGTCACCTTTAATTAAAAATGTTCTGAAGAATCGTTGATAGCTGATAAAAAGTCTGCATCATTTGACATCCATTTTCGCAGATTAAAACCAGAAGTATGTAAGATTTGTGAAATAGCATTTTTTAGCTGAATAGCTGATTGAAGGTCGTTACAACCGGTGATAAGATCGTCCATATAAAAATCTTCTTTGATAATTTGTGAAATTTTAGGATTATTTTCCTGACATTTAAAACCAATCTCATTTAAAACACGTGTAGCAAGAAAGGAACTGCTGGTTAAACCATAAACAATAGTGTTTAATTCATAGTGCTTTATTTCTTGAGATGGATTATCATCCAAAGTATGCGTTGAAAAGATCTATCTGATTTATCGACTAATACCATGCGAAACATTTTTTCAACATCAGCTGTTAAAACAATCGGATAAGTTCGCATGCGCAAAACTATGTCAAACAAATCACTTTGTACTTTGGGACCTGCTTTTAGAACCTGATTCAAACTAACACCAGAACTTGAAGAACAACTTCCATTGAATACTACTCTGGTCTTAGTAGTTTCACTAGTATCCTTAAAGACTGGGTGATGAGAAATATAAAATGAGATCTTGTCATGATGATTAGGATTTGGATTAATTTGTGACATATGTCTCATCTCTTCATATTCTTTTAAAAAATTAGAATATTGATTGCGAAGTTCTGAGTTTTTTGAAAGTCGTTTTTCTGTAGAAAAAATGCATTTTTTTGCATTTTGAAAAGAATCTCCTAAGTTTTGATAATTATCCTTTAATGGTAATTTTACTACGTAACGTCCGGTACTGTCTTGGTTAAGATTTTGTCTAAAGTCTATTTCGCATTCTAGCTCCTCAGTAGTAAGCTTATTTTGATCACGCTGTACGTTTTCTATAGACCAGAAATCGCGTACGGTATCATGCAATGAATTGATGGAAAGATGACATAGAGAATTCAACTGAGAACTAGATTGCTTGAGTGTAGTGTGTAAAGGACCGGCTAAAAACCATCCTAGCTTGGAATTCTGTATGATAGGTTGATTTGTTCCTAGTTTGATTTGTTGACTTTCAAGCAAATTAAAACATAAATTGATTCCAAGCAAAATATCAATTTCTTGACATTTGTGGAATTGTGGATCTGCTAGTTGCAGGTTTGATGGAATTTTAAGTAAGCTGGGATCAAAAGAAATTTGCGGTAACTTGGAAGTGATTTTATCGATAACTAGCAAATGAATGTTCGTCTTAAATGAATGATCAGTTGACTGAAGCTCAGTCGAAAATGATTTATTGATTTTGATTGGTGCTTGGTTAATACCATTAACTGTCATATGAACTGGTTGAGATTTAATGTTCAGTCTATTGTATAGTTTAGTCGTACAAGGATTATTCATACTACCTGAATCTAACATGGCACGACATTTGATAGGTTTCCTATCCTTGTCTAATAATTCTATGATCGCTGTTGCAAGAAGAGGTTGACAAAACGCTTGTTTGCCATGAATCTCGCAGTATGCTGTCTGGCTGTTTTCAGGATATATGTCAGAATTATCCCGCAGTGTTTTGTTGTTTTTCATTTTCACAATGTACTTCTGGTGAAACTTCTTCATTTTCCGGTACAAATGCACAGGTATCTCTAAAATTAGCATCTGTTTGTGCGGGTTTGAATTTAGACTCATGGAGGATTGAATTATGACGCTGAGAACAGAATTTACAGTTTCTTGATGGACATAAGTTTAATTCATGGCCTGTATGAAGACAGTTTGTGCAGATACCTCGCTTTTCTAGCTTACTTTTTCGAACCTTTATCGGTAAAGCCAACAATCGAAAACACTTGTAAGTAGAAAGTGTGTTTAAGCGACAAAATGAGCAAGAGAAGTCTGCATGGTCTATCTGTTTTATTTGTTCGTTATCTATGCCTACATGTGAGAATGAATTTTGTGTTTGCTAAATAGTGTTTTTTGAAAATGTTTGATATATTGGTTTTGGTTTAAATGTTGTTGTAGTTGTATTAATGTTTTTGTTGTAAATTTTTGTATCAATGGTTTCTAAAACTCTATTTTTAAGAAAATTCATAAAATCTGTATACTTGGGTCTTTCACTTTTATTTGTGATCTCCCATTCGCGTCTTGTAGTAGTATCTAACTTACTTGTTAACAAATACAACAATATAGTGTCCCAATATTCTACCGGTTCATTGAGATTTTCGAGCGCGCGAATATTCTGAGTACAATGATCAATGAACTTGCGCAATGATTGACATGAATCTTTTAGCAGAGCTGGATAATCAAAAAGATTTTTTAAATGCTTATGTGTTAATATTCTTTTATTCTCACACCTTTCTCGAAGAAGTGTTAATGCAATACTGTAGTTAGTCTCCGTCACATTGAGTGATTTGAGAACCTCTGCTGCATCACCTTTTATGCACTGTTTTAGCTGAAAAAATTTCTGAATTATCGGAATGTTTGGATCATCATCTACAATGGATTTAAATACCTGAAAAAAAGTTTTCCATTGTTCATGCTCTCCATAAAATGAAGGAGGAGTAATTTTGAACATATTATGATTCGGGACATGAACGACTGATGTGGATGGATTTTGCGGTAATGATTGTATTGTTGCCGGTGCAGATGTATTTGGCAACGATTGCAGAATTTTTTGTTTTTCGAATGCATTTTGATCAATAATGTCAAGCGCAATTCCACTAATTGCAAAATAAGCATTTTCGTAAGAAACACCCTCGGACTGTTGCGTGAGATCAAGCTGAATAAGCTCTTCCTGTATTTTTTCAAATTGACCAAATGCCGTGTTTAATTTTTCCAACCTAATTTTTACTTCCGAAATTGATAGACTATCGCTGCTTGTGCTTTGAATGAATTTTTCAAATTTAGATATAATGTTTTAAAAACTTCCCCGTCTTTCTACCAACTGAAGAATCTTTGCTTGCTTTTCTGTCATTATAACAACAATTTATAATAAAAATAAGTTACGTGAAACCTGAGCTGCAAGAAAACTAACACAGCCCCACTTATGGAGCGAGCCCACCTGATAATTGATCCGCTGATGTCTTGTTACGCTATGCTGTTTTTCGAAATGATTTTCTGCGAAGATCCGGCTCGAAGGACCAAAAATATGTTGTGTAAAGATGTATGCAGTGGACGCATAGGACGCTGGTGTGGATATTTTGAATTCTGTTTTTTGTTTCTGAATATTTGAATACTTGATTTTTGATTATGAATAAAAAATTATTTGTTTTTGACAATGTTATATATTTTCGATCTCTAATCAAATTGTGACTTTGTCATTATAACGGGTGAATGTTATACAATGATATAAATAAAAGTATTTCAATTCAATGATAACCAACAATAAAAAGTTATTGATATTTAACACTTATGACACATTGCTAGCGCTACCATGCGCATTCAGCGAATCCCTGCAGCTCCTGACTGTTCTCGATGAGATCGTATAGGAATCAAACGCTCTTAAGGCTGCTTTACTGTCGGAGAAGATTTTTATTGTCTTGTTGGTCCATTCATGGTCATAAAACCTAGGTACTTTAAGTACAGTACTAAATACTTTTATATGTACTTAATAATTCAACTATATTTTTACAGAAAATGTACTTAAGGCTTCAAGTACATTTACAAATCTTAATGTACTTTGTACTTGTACTTCAAGTACTTGTACTTCAAGTACTTGTAACAGCTCTGCGGCCCAGAATCAGCGGCCCGGAATATGTTTGGTTCTTTGACTTGCAGCATTGGCAGAATCTATGTCCAGTAAATTTGGATTTTTGATTTCATTTTCTATTTTAAGTCGCGACCTTATATTTTTGACCACCATACGATATTTGTCTATTATAGGGTTAAATTCACTTCATTGGCATTGGCATACGGTATACCCTTTTATTAAAACGAATGCAACTACTAAAGAAGCACTAGACAGTGAAAGAAGAGGAGAGTTGTTCAACTATTTCCATGAAAACATAAATGCCAGGTATGCGATGGAAAATATTTGCTACTAAAATAAGTATCATTTTATTATACATAGTATTAATTTTTCGGTTTTCATGAAGCGATTTGAACACATTAGCAAATAACAAATAATGTCCTATAATAATTAAACTAATGTTTATTATTATTATTTCCTGTTTGCAAATATGATAAATCTTCAACCCAACATGGCCGTGATTGCAAAAAAAAATGAGTTATTGGCATATTTGCACTTCTTATTAATTAGACAATCTCGTTAAAATTAAAAAACCACAGGTTCACCACTTTTAAGATGACAGTATTATATCGCCCCCTTGGTGCAACAACTAGATAACTTGAAATTTATGCATTTTGAGTTATCCAGTTAAAGCTGAGCTATTTTTTATGCTCTCCCTTTCTTCTTTTTATTGCAACATCTAGATATCTTACGAGCAAACAAACTTGTGACAAGAAATAGATAATTCCGAAAATTCACATTTTATAAAAAGATATCTTGGGATTTTCTCAAAACTATCAATGTTAAGTTATCTAGTTGTTGCACTAAGGGGACTATATTTTACCGCAACAGTCAATCTTAGCCTCAGTTTTGCGTTTAATGCAATTACCACTATTTTGCGTTTAATTGCAGAACTTTGATGTTTTCTCATTTGCAACTATTTAAAAACAGGCGAGTTTGTAAGTTCACTGATAGCTCATCGATAACAATACTTAAGTTTTTAAATTAATCAATTCAATTTATCAAGTCATCAATTGATGGCATCGACACTCGCCGACTCAGGTAAGCCGTCAGCAATCTGCGACGAACGTCAAAAAAGCTGTTTTTGTATATTTTGTGTTCATCTGAGTTATTTTTAAACCGTTTTGTTCGTTGTTTTATTTAAATTAATGTGTAATGTGCATCAAGTTCTATCAAGTATATTGCGATTGGATAAAGATAGTGAATCAGAGGATAAAGATCAAGATATGGAGTTAATTTTGGTATTACCAGACAGCAGCATGCCAGGATGGAAGTTTACGTTGAAGATATTGTTCCCATGTACTCACGTACAGTACAAAACCAAAAAACAGCGAGGTTAAAAAATTAATTTCGTCTGATTTCATCGCGTTCGTTTTTAATTTCGGTACTTATAAGACTCACCGAACAAAACTTTTCAGATGAACATCATTTTTTTATAAATCAAGATACCGATGTAATCGGTAAAAAAAATAGATTATTTTACTCACCCAAAGTTTCAAAACAATCACATACTACGAGAGTACTTTTGGGTTTTGTTGGGTTTGGGTTAAGTTTGGTTAGGTTTGGTGTAATGTCATAATGTCCCTAGTTTTCAACGCTTGCGACGAGTCGGCTCTCACCTTATCGGCTCTCAACAAATCGGCTCGTATCGAATCGGCCACTTAATACTGTAGAATATTTACTTGGCCAACGAAAAAACTTTATGATACCTGATGGGTTGGAAAGTGATTGGTATTAAAAACGTATTCAGTTCCACATGAACATGTAGTAATTATTCAGTTTATTTGTAAACATATTTTTTTTTGAAAACGCGACCACAAACTTGGTCAATAAAAATTAAAACTATCTTTCAGTTTTAATATAACAGTAGTTTTTAACTTGATCAATAATAATTGAGCCACTAAACCAAATACGAATTTTAGGTCACGGACCTATTGCAATAGTACCAGGCACTAATTGTGCCGGGCGCTATATTGAGAGTTTCGCATTATAAGAACAGCTGTCTTCTTTCAAAATTAGGCCATTGTGTATTATAAGAGCCGGAATTGATAGTGACGCCACTATTAATGGAAAATAAACGACTGGATTTCTAAATTCGACTTTGGTATGTCAATTTTAAAAGATCAACTGTCAGTTTTTAATGCGAAACTGTCAATATAGTGCCCGGCACAATTTGTGCGTGGCTTTATTGCAATAGGTCCCTATTACCTACTTGGTTCGTCCCGCCTTCCTTTTTGTAAATATGTTCTTTTTACTATAATTTACCAAATTGGTTCGAATTAGGCTATTTGGTGATTCACTAGAGCATTTTCTATTTTTTGTTTATTTAGTATTAATTAACTAATTAAGTACTCAAAATTACTGGGTTATTTGCATTTGAAACTCCCGCGGTTTTAAAGGCAAATATTACAATTTGCTATAATTAATTTACTTTACATAAAATGAGTTATTGGCATATTTGCACTTCTTATTAATTAGACAATCTCGTTAAAATTAAAAAACCACAGGTTCACCACTTTTAAGATGACAGTATTATATCGCCCCCTTGGTGCAACAACTAGATAACTTGAAATTTATGCATTTTGAGTTATCCAGTTAAAGCTGAGCTATTTTTTATGCTCTCCCTTTCTTCTTTTTATTGCAACATCTAGATATCTTACGAGCAAACAAACTTGTGACAAGAAATAGATAATTCCGAAAATTCACATTTTATAAAAAGATATCTTGGGATTTTCTCAAAACTATCAATGTTAAGTTATCTAGTTGTTGCACTAAGGGGACTATATTTTACCGCAACAGTCAATCTTAGCCTCAGTTTTGCGTTTAATGCAATTACCACTATTTTGCGTTTAATTGCAGAACTTTGATGTTTTCTCATTTGCAACTATTTAAAAACAGGCGAGTTTGTAAGTTCACTGATAGCTCATCGATAACAATACTTAAGTTTTTAAATTAATCAATTCAATTTATCAAGTCATCAATTGATGGCATCGACACTCGCCGACTCAGGTAAGCCGTCAGCAATCTGCGACGAACGTCAAAAAAGCTGTTTTTGTATATTTTGTGTTCATCTGAGTTATTTTTAAACCGTTTTGTTCGTTGTTTTATTTAAATTAATGTGTAATGTGCATCAAGTTCTATCAAGTATATTGCGATTGGATAAAGATAGTGAATCAGAGGATAAAGATCAAGATATGGAGTTAATTTTGGTATTACCAGACAGCAGCATGCCAGGATGGAAGTTTACGTTGAAGATATTGTTCCCATGTACTCACGTACAGTACAAAACCAAAAAACAGCGAGGTTAAAAAATTAATTTCGTCTGATTTCATCGCGTTCGTTTTTAATTTCGGTACTTATAAGACTCACCGAACAAAACTTTTCAGATGAACATCATTTTTTTATAAATCAAGATACCGATGTAATCGGTAAAAAAAATAGATTATTTTACTCACCCAAAGTTTCAAAACAATCACATACTACGAGAGTACTTTTGGGTTTTGTTGGGTTTGGGTTAAGTTTGGTTAGGTTTGGTGTAATGTCATAATGTCCCTAGTTTTCAACGCTTGCGACGAGTCGGCTCTCACCTTATCGGCTCTCAACAAATCGGCTCGTATCGAATCGGCCACTTAATACTGTAGAATATTTACTTGGCCAACGAAAAAACTTTATGATACCTGATGGGTTGGAAAGTGATTGGTATTAAAAACGTATTCAGTTCCACATGAACATGTAGTAATTATTCAGTTTATTTGTAAACATATTTTTTTTTGAAAACGCGACCACAAACTTGGTCAATAAAAATTAAAACTATCTTTCAGTTTTAATATAACAGTAGTTTTTAACTTGATCAATAATAATTGAGCCACTAACCCAAATACGAATTTTAGGTCACGGACCTATTGCAATAGTACCAGGCACTAATTGTGCCGGGCGCTATATTGAGAGTTTCGCATTATAAGAACAGCTGTCTTCTTTCAAAATTAGGCCATTGTGTATTATAAGAGCCGGAATTGATAGTGACGCCACTATTAATGGAAAATAAACGACTGGATTTCTAAATTCGACTTTGGTATGTCAATTTTAAAAGATCAACTGTCAGTTTTTAATGCGAAACTGTCAATATAGTGCCCGGCACAATTTGTGCGTGGCTTTATTGCAATAGGTCCCTATTACCTACTTGGTTCGTCCCGCCTTCCTTTTTGTAAATATGTTCTTTTTACTATAATTTACCAAATTGGTTCGAATTAGGCTATTTGGTGATTCACTAGAGCATTTTCTATTTTTTGTTTATTTAGTATTAATTAACTAATTAAGTACTCAAAATTACTGGGTTATTTGCATTTGAAACTCCCGCGGTTTTAAAGGCAAATATTACAATTTGCTATAATTAATTTACTTTACATAAAATGCATTTTGAATTACTAAGGTTCCTAGTTCCTTTAATATGGACCTTCGTAATCTCATTCCTTCCTACTTATTCCTTTTCTCCTACGCCTATGGATTAACGACGCCACTGGGCGACATGTGGGAGAACGAACGCAGTAGCGATATTTGCTGCAGCATAGAGAGAACCGTTTCGCCTTCGAACGAGTATACACGCGTGTTAGCGACTCTCCTACCACATTCATGTGGGGTGCAAAAAACACGGTTTAACAGCGCGTCCTCCCATGAGTTCCGCTTCCTGTATAAAAATGGTAAGTGAAAATGCATTATTTTTACCTTACATACATTTGTTTATTGCTACACTAACCTAGAAGGTAAACTAGACCATTTCAGAATCCCTTGTACCAGCTTAGCCTATGACCTTATTCCCTTAAAATTACAGTCCACGCCTGACACCGTTAAATTCCAGACAAATCTCCTTTCTGGACCACCAGGGAGCCCCATTTTTGATCCTTAGCGACCCGGATTTCTGGAATCGTTTTTTTGCCTTTTTAGGTTAGTTTTTTTTACTGGTTTCAAATGCAAGAAAAACCCTTGTTTTTCCTAAATGCCTTTTTTACTGGTTTCAAATGCAAGAAAAACCCTTGTTTTTCTTACATGCCTACTTTAGAAAACCCCTAGGTTTCTAAAATACATTTTGCGATTTTTTTTTGTGTAAAAACAAATGCAAGAAAAACCCTTGTTTTTCTTACATGCCTACTTTAGAAAACCCCTAGGTTTCTAAAATACATTTTGCGATTTTTTTTTGTGTGTAAAAACAAATGCAAGAAAAACCCTTGTTTTTCTTACATGCCTACTTTAGAAAACCCCTAGGTTTCTAAAATACATTTTGCGATTTTTTTTGTGTAAAAATTAAATATTTTTAACAATAAATTTAGCCTTTTCATGCAAAAAACCAAACACAGATAAAATCTGTAAACTACTATGCTTTTTTTTGTTTCGAATAAATCAAGTTTTTTCGTTTCTTTTTTGTAAAAAAAAAACCGTATGGAATTTGGGTGTTTTTTTGTTTGTCACTGGAAATAGTTTAAAATAGTGTCTGCAAAGTGCTATTATTTTAGCCGTTGTGCCTTCACATTTGTGGATTGCTATAATTATATCCAATTTGCTCGAAAAAAAATCTCCCAATTGCCATATTCATTTTTGCTTATTGCAAATTGCTATGACTATATCCGATTGCGGATGCTTTACTCTATTCGTTTTTGCGTAAAAATTGCTATGAATATATCTATTTCTAATTTACTATTATAATATCTGTCTGCAAATGGCTATGATTGTATCCATTTTTTGCGTGCATAATAAATTTTGAAGGAAATTTAATTCTTAACTTGAGAATTTGTTTTCGTGTAAAGGCAGATAAATAGTTTTACCAAATTAAATGCTTTTGACTTGTAGGTATTTATTTTTAAATTTAATACATAGCAGGTACCTACTTATTTGAATTCGCGAGGCGAAGATAAAAAAACTTATACACAAGTTTTTTTGTTATCATTAGTTTGCATCGGGTATTTTCTTTACTTTTGTGCGCTTATAGTTTGATTATTGTAATTAAACGTAGGACATTAATATTTATACAGGGTGTCCAAATTTTGATTTTTTTTTCAGTTTACCTAATTTTTGTCAATTATTTTTTGGATTTTTTTTTTTTTTAAATCATGTCTAGTTCGGATAAAATTTTAAAGGCTAAAGCCTTGCGCTATAGTGCGATTTCACAGCTAAATTTGATCATTGAATCCGCGACCCTCGCAAAAAATGACCCTGCCTATCACAGCGGCTTTAAAGTCAAATTTCGGACATTGTCAAAAATCAAAAAAGATTTTGAAAAGCACCATAATACTTTGTTGACGTTGGTAGCCTCTGATGAGGATCGCTTAGTAGTAGAAAACAAAGTGTTTATGGACTTTTGCAAACGCTGTGACGAGATTTCCACTATATTTTACGAACTTTTCGAACTACCCTTTGAAGATGGAGGGCTTTTGAGCAGTACGATAAATCCCATGGGCAGTCCCTGTGCCTCCACAGACCAGCATGGTTTACTGCCTAGGATAAAAATACCTCTTTTTCAAGGGGAATTTAAGGAGTTTCCAACCTTTTTGCAAGCCTTTAATGCTACCGTGCACAATAATAGGTCGCTGGGAAACTTTGAAAAATTCAATTTGCTTTTTTCTAATTTAAAGGGCCCTGCCCTGGATGTCATTTCTGACATTCCTATCCTTGCTGAAAATTATTTAAATGCCTACCACACCTTGGTGGATAGGTATACAAATAAACGATTACAAGCTTACCTTCACTGGAAGGCAATTGAAGGCTTCTCTCCTCTTACTAAAGAGAATGCTACGAATTTGAGGAATTTGCTTGATTGTTTTTCGAAAAACTTAAGTGCTTTAAAAGTCATGGGTTTTAAAACGGAGTTTTGGGATTATATTATGGCACAAATGCTCTTGGATAGGTTGGACCTAACCACGCGCAAGGCATTTGAGCAAAATTATTGCTCCAATGAGATCCCCTCTTATGATAAAATTCGTGCTTTTGTTTCTAGCCATTGCATTGCGTTGGAACAAATACAACAAACTCAAGATTACTTAAAAAATAAAGATTTGTCAATTTCAAGTCAGAAAAATCAAGCAAAGTTTCAAAATCGATCTGCTTTGTTTGCTAATACTCAGAGAGCCTCCAAAAATGCCTCCCAGTCTCCAAATGGCCAAAGTGGCTTAAATAATACTCCAAACCCTCAAAATTTTTGTTTTCTCTGTAAAAGTGGCGATCATATAATATACAGATGTCCTAATTTTTTGGCGAAAACTCCCCAGCAACGTTTTGAGATTGTTAAACAACATAAAGCGTGTGTCAACTGTTTGGCCTCAAAGCATAATTTACCCCAGCAATGCAAATCAGAAAAAAGATGTTTACATTGTGGCCAATTTCATCACAGTCTCTTACATTTTTTTCCTATTAATTCTACACCTAGTTCTGCGAGTAGCCCCTCTACTTCTGCAGTGCAACCCCCGAGGAGCCCCGTGGCTACCGAATTTAATAGAACCACTAACACCATTGTTACTGGTATGTCTTTAAATGATCGCGAAGTACTTCTCTGTACCGCTTTAATACAAATACAGGATGTTTTTCAAAATTGGCACACAGTGCGCGCCATCTGTGACTCTGGTGCTCAATCTTCATTTATATCTAAGTCATGTGCTGATAGTTTGGGCCTTCCTAAATTTAATATCGCCATGACTCTACAAAGCTTAGATCGAATGACAACTCCGGCAAAATCTGGAATTAATTGCAATATATCCTCTTTGCGTGATAATAATTTTGTTTTTAATTTTGATGCGATAATACTCGATAAAATTTGTAGTGATTTACCTCATTCCTCATTTTCGATTAAAAGTTTTCCTTTTCTCGCCAACTTAGCACTAGCTGACCCAGGCTTTAATAAAAGCGATAAAATTGATTTATTGTTGGGCGGCGATGTGTACCCTTACATTTTGCTAGATGGTCGTTTGTCTACGGGACCCAACAACCCCGTCTGCATTAATACTATTTTTGGTTGGGGAATAATGGGCAATCTTTCACTTTCACCTTCAACTACAAATCAAATTAAAACATTTTTTACTACGTCAATGAACGATTCTTTTGTCAATTTAGATAAAAATCTACAACGATTTTGGCAAATAGATGACATACCTAATATCAAGGCCATTGACCCCGAAGATGAGTTTTGCGAAAATTATTTTTTGAAAACTACCTCAAAAAATGAGGAGGGGAGATATATTGTATCTTTACCATTTAAAGTTACTGCTCCAGATTTTGGCGACACTCGATCCATTGCCGTACGTCGTTTTTTCTCCCTTGAGAAGAAATTGCTACAAAACCCTGATTTTTATGCTGCCTACAGCTCTGTTTTACAAGATTATTTAGATAATAATCATATGCAACCGGTTTCTGCACCTTTGCCGACCGAAATTTCAAATCATTTTTATATTGCACACCATGCGGTGTTTAAAAAAGATTCTACTAGCACCCCCCTGAGGGTGGTTTTTGATGCGAGCATGCACGCCCCTGGCAAAATCTCGCTCAACAACGCTGTTTATACTGGGCCCCCTTTACAAAGGGACTTACAAAAAATTTTATTACTTTATCGTTTGCATAAATTTTGCTTTTGTTGCGACATCCGTCAAATGTACAGGATGATTTTAGTTGACCCTAGTCAAACTAATTTTCAAAGAATAGTTTGGAGGTTTGATCCTAACCAGCCTATTCAAGACTTCGAAATAAATAGAGTTTTATTCGGGGTCTCTTGTAGCCCCTTTTTGGCTATCAGAACTTTGCTGCAACTTGCTAGAGAGCATGAGGACCTTCCTCTTGCCTCAAAAATCATTGAGGAGGCAGTTTTTGTCGATGATGTGATTTCGGGAAGTGATGACTTTTTTAAGGCCACTGAGATGAAAAATCAATTAATCGAGCTACTTAGCCGAGGTGGATTCGAATTGCGTAAATGGGCGAGCAATTGTCCCGAGTTACTATCCGATCTTCCTGAGTCACACATTTCGATGAAGGCTCTTTCTCTCGATTTAGATGCTGAAAATTCAACTTTGAAAATTCTCGGTTTAAATTGGAACCCTCATACTGATGAATTTTTTTATACTTTCGACTGTTCTCTCCAAACATGCACTAAAAGAACAATTTTAAGTAATTTGGCCCGCATTTACGACCCTCTGTCTTTTTTGGCGCCAATAGTTTTAATTTTAAAATTAATTGTTCAATACTGCTGGGCAGAAGACTTAAACTGGGACGACCCTGTCAGTCCGGAAATTGTTTTTAAATGGGAAAAATTTAAAAATGAATTAAAGTTTTTGCATTCTGTTAAAATTCCTCGTCAAATAATTTTGCCTAATGCTAGTCAAATCCAGCTAGTAGGATTTTGCGATAGTTCAGAACGGGCCTATTGTGCTGTCGCTTATATTCGAATTTTTTATTCTGATGGAAACATTAAAGTTTTTTTTGTTTGTAGTAAATCTAGAGTCGCACCGTTGCGTCGTAAACTAACTTTACCAAGACTAGAGCTTTTAGGAGCTGTTTTGTTGGCTAAATTAATGGATTTTTTACTAGAAACGTTCTCGGAAAAAATTAAATTTGATAAAATTCTTGCTTTTACTGATAGCACAGTGACCTTATCTTGGATTCAGGGATCTCCTCACAAATTTAAAACATTTGTTTCGAATAGAACTGCCTATATACAAGGAAGAATTAGCCCTGAGTTTTGGCATTATGTTCCTACTGAACAAAATCCTGCTGACTGCGGTACTAGGGAAATGTATCCCTCTGATTTACAAAGATTTTATTTTTGGTTAGAAGGGCCTTCTTTTCTAAACCAACCTACAAATACTTGGGATTTTATGACAGTTACTTACGATGGGAATGCAGTTTTGGAAGAACAGCGAAAAAATATTTTTAACGTTTTTACTTGCGAACAAACAGTTGAATATTATGTAAACAACTTGTTTGAAAAATACAGTTCTCTTTTTAAAATTAAGAGAATAGTTGCTTACTTTTTGCGAGGGTTACAAAAGTTTAAAAATCCCTCATACAATTTTGCTACTGATTACCTTACAAATCAGGATTACTACAAAAGCTTACTTTTTATTTCGAAATGCGTACAATCTTTTTCTTTCCAAAAAGAAATTGAATTACTAAAAGATAAGAAACAGCTTCCAAAAGCTTTTCAAAAATTATGTCCATTTTTGCATAATGAAAGCTACGATTTGCTTCGTGTTGGAGGCCGTTTATGCCATTCAAATTTATCATACGATAAAAAATTTCCAATTCTTTTGCCTTCTAGTGCAAAATTCACTGAATTACTGATTTTAGATTTGCATCGCAGCAATCTTCATTGTGGTATACAGACCACAACTTTTTTACTAATGCAAAACTTCTGGGTATTGTCTGCTAAAAAGGTAGTGAGAAAAGTTTTAAGTTCTTGCCATACTTGCTGGAAAACTAAACCTAACTCCCTTCAACCCCCTATGGGTAACCTACCGAAATTTAGAGTTTCCGAAGCAAAGGTGTTCGAAAATGTAGGTATAGATTTTTGTGGTCCGTTCACGATTACTCTTGGTCGGACCAGAGGTGCAAAAACCATGAAAGCATATATCTGTTTATTTATCTGTTGCGCTGTTAAAGCCGTGCATTTAGAGTTAGTCTCTGATATGACATCAGAAGCCTTTCTGGCTGCTCTGCGCCGCTTCATAGCTAGAAGAGGACTATGCTCAAAGATCTCTTCAGACTGCGGGACCAACTTCGTGGCCTCTGAAAAATACTTGCGACAAATTTTTTCTGATTGCGTGAAGGGGGAAGGTATAGTTTGGTCTTTTAACCCACCTGCTGCTCCCCACATGGGAGGCATTTGGGAATCAAACATTAAATCTTTAAAGACTCATCTTCACAGGGTAGTTGGAAATCAAATACTCACCTATGAGGAATTAAATACGGTTTTAACCCAAGTTGAAGCCATAATGAACTCACGTCCTTTATGTGCCTTAAGCACCGATCCTACTGATCTGGCGGTCTTGACTCCTAATAATTTTTTAAATTTGAGGCCTCCAGGTACAATACCCGATCCAAACTACTGCGATATTGCGTTAAACAGGCTGTCCAGGTGGCAACTGTTGCAAAGAATGCACCGCGATTTTTGGATTCGCTGGCATCGCGAATATTTGCACACTTTGCAACAGCGAGCCAAATGGCACCAACCTCTTGCTTCCATTGATATTGGTACTATGGTACTGATCAAAGATGAAAATTCCACTCCATTGGATTGGCCCCTAGGCCGCATTGAAGACCTTATTAAAGGTTCTGATAATGTTCCACGGGTTGCTATTGTAAAGACTACTAAAGGTACCTACAAACGGCCTTTGGTAAAACTATGCGCCCTGCCTACAAATTAAACTCTCTGAAATGCCCCTGGGCATTCTCAGGGGGGTGGGAAATGGTTCGTCCCGCCTTCCTTTTTGTAAATATGTTCTTTTTACTATAATTTACCAAATTGGTTCGAATTAGGCTATTTGGTGATTCACTAGAGCATTTTCTATTTTTTGTTTATTTAGTATTAATTAACTAATTAAGTACTCAAAATTACTGGGTTATTTGCATTTGAAACTCCCGCGGTTTTAAAGGCAAATATTACAATTTGCTATAATTAATTTACTTTACATAAAATGCATTTTGAATTACTAAGGTTCCTAGTTCCTTTAATATGGACCTTCGTAATCTCATTCCTTCCTACTTATTCCTTTTCTCCTACGCCTATGGATTAACGACGCCACTGGGCGACATGTGGGAGAACGAACGCAGTAGCGATATTTGCTGCAGCATAGAGAGAACCGTTTCGCCTTCGAACGAGTATACACGCGTGTTAGCGACTCTCCTACCACATTCATGTGGGGTGCAAAAAACACGGTTTAACAGCGCGTCCTCCCATGAGTTCCGCTTCCTGTATAAAAATGGTAAGTGAAAATGCATTATTTTTACCTTACATACATTTGTTTATTGCTACACTAACCTAGAAGGTAAACTAGACCATTTCAGAATCCCTTGTACCAGCTTAGCCTATGACCTTATTCCCTTAAAATTACAGTCCACGCCTGACACCGTTAAATTCCAGACAAATCTCCTTTCTGGACCACCAGGGAGCCCCACTACTCATTTGGTATTTGTTATTTTCTATGGTAAAAAATATACTTTTTTGGAGAATGATAGACGACTTTTTTAATGTTTTTAAAAGACACTTATTTTCAAGGTCCTTAACTTATGATATTCTTTAGAATAAGAACACGCAAAAATTGTGGAAAACTTATATTTTTTCTACTTTTTTTAGACAATTTTAATTAAATATTTTTATCACCTCGATTTTTTTTTCTAGGTACTCGCCTATTTTAACATTTTTTAAAGTTAATTACAATTTACAAATTACATTATTTTCTATATCACTTTTTATAGGTACAATGCAGGTTATGCAATAATCTGCCTAGGGTTGTGTCCTTAGATAATAATTGGAAAGTTCCTATTAAAGAAGCCTTTTATCCAAAATTGGACCGATTATTAGGAAGCAGGTAGGAAGCAATATTCCAAAAAAGCACATTTGAAGGTAATTTTAAATTATTTGTTATTATAACGCCTTATGGAAGAACGCAGTGGTACACCAGCCACCATTAAAAAGCTGATCGTGACATTAGCGTCAGGGCCGTAGCGTCGCTAGAATATTGGTCGCCTGGAGCAAGACCGAAAATATGCCGCCTTCCCCCGCTTTTTTCCGTACCACGACAAGTTTTTGTGTTATTTCCGTACAGAAATTCAGCCAACGAGTGGGCCAAAAAAAGTGATACGCCAAAATAAAGTCATAATTGCAAATAAATGCGTGTAAAAAAGTCAACAATTTTTTTCAGTATCTCCCCTTTACCTTTTTTACAAGAGACATAGTAAAGCTCGTCTTATAGAAAAACGAAAACCAAATTTAGATCGGTTGAATGGTTTTCGAGATATCAGCCTTTAGCATAAAAACTTTGAATGACAATATCTCAGAAAGTTTTAACTTTTTATTGTTAGTTATTTGACAGGATCGGTTCAAACCAACTTCTTTTGATAAAATCCTGAATTATGTTTCCTTATCTCACACAAATACTGCAAAGCAAACTTGTGTTTTTGAAAAACAACTTTTTTAAATTTCATAAAAAAAATAATTCATAAATTACGAAGTCGTTATGGTATTGGGATTGAAACACTTGAACAGTTGCTCACATTTATTAGCTTAGTAATCGTGACAAAAATGTCATTGTGCCTTTAAATTGTCAAATACCTACGACATGTCAAATCCAACGATTCAAGAAGTTTATGACAAGAGTGCATTTCAATGTATTTCGGCAATTTTGTGCCTCAGTTAAGGACTCACTTGCACTGTTTATGTAAAGCGCGACCATTTATACTTGGACACACACACGCACACCTAGTTTTAAACAAACAACCGAAAAATTAAGATTCTCAAGTTCGTGGATCCCTTTTCATTTACCTTTTTCTATTCTGCTACAAATTCTTTAAATGGTACTAAAGAAATCAGAAAATTCCTTTGATTAGTTTTTGAGATATTACGTCTCAAAAGAAGGTGGCTTAGTGACCTTAAACTACATATTACATCTTTAAATCGAAAGTACATGTGGACGCTTCTTAAAAATTCCCAAAATCGACGGCCCTGTTAGCGTGGAATGCCTTCTCTGTTTTAGCTCAAAACGGGACTGAAATTAAGAAAAGAATTAAAAGTATATTTAGACTGTTAAAATGGGATCGAAAAAGGTGTCATAATGATAATAATAAGTAATCGAACATACATAATATTTACTAGCCGACCGCGCGACCTTTTTTGTGATATAGCAGCTATTTTTGTAGTTAGTTGGATTGTTGGAACAAAACATATATTCATTTGAGATAAATTGGGAATTGATTAAAGGTTAAATTTTTTAACATTTTGTGTCAACCTCGAAAAACGGGACAAATGGCGTTCGGTGAATACCCTGCCTGAGACGCGGGACAAAACATTCAATAACGGGACAATTCCTGAAAATGCAGGCAACCCTACTGACAGTACGATTTTGGTGACTTTGCCCTACTTGCCAAATCCTTTGCTTAGATATTAATTTTTTTAAACACATTTTGCTTTTAGGATATATCCAGCACGGTCTAGGACAACTGGGCGCCGCCAACTCGGCGCCGCCAACTGGGCGCCGGGCCAACTGGGCGCCGGGCCAACTCGGCGCCGCCAACTGGGCGCCGGCCAACTTGGCGCCGGACTAATTTTTATTTTTTTTTGATAAAATGTGTAGATGAAAAATAAAATATATTATTTATATAAAAACATCTTTAAAAAATCCTTTACGCAATATTTTTTACAAGCTTTTATTTAGCTTCAGATGTTCTGTCTAACTAACTATCTATCAAAAAATATCCTCCCACCCCTACCCCCACCCCCTTCTATAGAAAAATTTGTTTTTGACACACATCCGTAATCCGATTTAGATGAAATTTGGTATACATATAGTGATCCGATGACAATACAATATTAAGAAAAAAATATCCTCCCACCTCTACCCCCACCCCCTTTCATAGAAAAATGAGTTTTTGACACACTTCCCATTATCCGGTTTGGATGAAATTTGGTATTCACATAGTGGTCCGATGACAATACAACATTTAAAAAAATATCCTCCCACCCTACCCCCACCCCTTCCATAAAAAATGCGTTTTTGACACCCTTCCCATTATCCGATTTGGATGAAATTTGGTATACATATAGTGGTCCGATGACAATACAACATTGAAAAAAAAATCCTACCACCCTACCCCCACCCTTTCTATAGAAAAATTTGTTTTTGACACACTTCCCGTTATCCGATTTGGATAAAATTTGGTATACACATAGTGGTCCGACGATAATACAACAATAAGAAAAAAATATCCTCCCACCCCTACCCCCACCCCCTTCTATAGAAAAATTTGTTTTTGACACACATCCGTAATCCGATTTAGATGAAATTTGGTATACATATAGTGATCCGATGACAATACAATATTAAGAAAAAAATATCCTCCCACCTCTACCCCCACCCTCTTTCATAGAAAAATGAGTTTTTGACACACTTCCCATTATCCGGTTTGGATGAAATTTGGTATTCAGATAGTAGTCCGATGACAATACAACATTAAAAAAAAATATCCTCCCACCCTACCCCCACCCCTTCCATAGAAAATGCGTTTTTGACATCCTTCCCATTATCCGATTTGGATGAAATTTGGTATACATATAGTGGTCCGATCACAATACAACATTCAAAAAAAAATCCTACCACTCCTTTTCCATTATCCGATTTGGATGAAATTTGGTATACATATAGTGATCCGATGACAATACAATAATAAGAAAAAATATCCTCCTACCTCTACCCCCACCCCCTTTCATAGAAAAATGAGTTTTTGACACACTTCCCATTATCCGATTTGGATGAAATTTGGTATTCACATAGTGGTCCGATGACATTACAACATTTAAAAAAAATATCCTCCCACCCCTACCCCCACCCCCTTCCATAGAAAATGCGTTTTTGACACCCTTCCCATTATCCGATTTGGATGAAATTTGATACACACGTAGTGGTCCCATGACAATACAACATTAAGAAAAAAATATCCTCCGACCCCTACCCCCACCCCCTTCCATATAAAATGCACTATATGTATACAAAATTTGATCCAGATCCAGATCCAGATCGGATAATGTGAAGTGTATCAAATCCGATTTGGATAAAATTTGGTATACAGATAGTGGTCCGATGATAATACAACAATAAGAAAAAAATATCCTCCCACCCCTACCCCCACCCCCTTCTATAGAAAAATTTGTTTTTGACACACATCCGTAATCCGATTTAGATGACATTTGGTATACATATAGTGATCCGATGACAATACAATAATAAGAAAAAAATATCCTCCCACCTCTACCCCCACCCCCTTTCATAGAAAAATGAGTTTTTGACACACTTCCCATTATCCGGTTTGGATGAAATTTGGTATTCACATAGTGGTCCGATGACAATACAACATTTAAAAAAATATCCTCCCACCCTACCCCCACCCCTTCCATAAAAAATGCGTTTTTGACACCCTTCCCATTATCCGATTTGGATGAAATTTGGTATACATATAGTGGTCCGATAACAATACAACATTGAAAAAAAAATCCTACCACCCTACCCCCACCCTTTCTATAGAAAAATGTGTTTTTGACACACTTCCCGTTATCCGATTTGGATAAAATTTGGTATACACATAGTGGTCCGACGATAATACAACAATAAGAAAAAAATATCCTCCCACCCCTACCCCCACCCCCTTCTATAGAAAAATTTGTTTTTGACACACATCCGTAATCCGATTTAGATGAAATTTGGTATACATATAGTGATCCGATGACAATACAATATTAAGAAAAAAATATCCTCCCACCTCTACCCCCACCCCCTTTCATAGAAAAATGAGTTTTTGACACACTTCCCATTATCCGGTTTGGATGAAATTTGGTATTCAGATAGTAGTCCGATGACAATACAACATTAAAAAAAAATATCCTCCCACCCTACCCCCACCCCTTCCATAGAAAATGCGTTTTTGACATCCTTCCCATTATCCGATTTGGATGAAATTTGGTATACATATAGTGGTCCGATCACAATAAAACATTCAAAAAAAAATCCTACCACTCCTACCCCCACCCTCATCTATTGAAAAATGCGTTTTTGACACCTTTTCCATTATCCGATTTGGATGAAATTTGGTATACATATAGTGATCCGATGACAATACAATAATAAGAAAAAATATCCTCCTACCTCTACCCCCACCCCCTTTCATAGAAAAATGAGTTTTTGACACACTTCCCATTATCCGATTTGGATGAAATTTGGTATTCACATAGTGGTCCGATGACATTACAACATTTAAAAAAAATATCCTCCCACCCCTACCCCCACTCCCTTCCATAGAAAATGCGTTTTTGACACCCTTCCCATTATCCGATTTGGATGAAATTTGATACACACGTAGTGGTCCCATGACAATACAACATTAAGAAAAAAATATCCTCCGACCCCTACCCCCACCCCCTTCCATATAAAATGCACTATATGTATACAAAATTTGATCCAGATCGGATAATGTGAAGTGTATCAAAAACTCATTTTTCTATGAAAGGGGGTGGGGATAGAGGTGGGAGGATATTTTTTTCTTAATATTGTATTGTCATCGGATCACTATATGTATACCAAATTTCATCCAAATCGGATAATGGGAAATGTGTCAAAAACTCATT
The DNA here is from genome assembly GCA_963576565.1 of Aspidapion aeneum. Classification (NCBI taxonomy): domain Eukaryota; kingdom Metazoa; phylum Arthropoda; class Insecta; order Coleoptera; family Brentidae; genus Aspidapion; species Aspidapion aeneum. Next base: position 73,847,917 of record OY755041.1, on the reverse strand, counting down.
TTTCTATGAAAGGGGGTGGAGGTAGAGGTGGGAGGATATATTTTTTTTAATATTGTATTGTCATCGGATCATTATATGTATACCAAATTTCATCCAAATCGGATAATGGGAAGGGTGTCAAAAACGCATTTTCTATGGAAGGGGTGGTGGTAGAGGTGGGAGGAAATTTTTTTTTAATGTTGTATTGTCATCGGACCACTATGTGAATACCAAATTTCATCCAAATCGGATAATGGGAAGGGTGTCAAAAACGCATTTTCTATGGAAGGGGTGGTGGTAGAGGTGGGAGGAAATTTTTTTTTAATATTGTATTGTCATCGGATCACTATATGTATACCAAATTTCATCTAAATCGGATAACGGGAAGTGTGTCAAAAACACATTTTTCTATAGAAGGGGTGGGGGTAGGGGTGGGAGGATATTTTTTTCTTAGTGTTGTATTGTCATGGGACCACTACGTGTGTACCAAATTTCATCCAAATCGGATAATGGGAAGTGTGTCAAAAACATTTTTCTATGAAAGGGGGTGGGGGTAGGGGTGGGAGGATATTTTTTTCTTAATATTGTATTGTCATCGGATCACTATATGTATACCAAATTTCATCTAAATCGGATAACGGGAAGTGTGTCAAAAACACATTTTTCTATAGAAGGGGTGAGGGTAGGGGTGGGAGGATATTTTTTTCTTAGTGTTGTATTGTCATGGGACCACTACGTGTGTACCAAATTTCATCCAAATCGGATAATGGGAAGTGTGTCAAAAACGCTTCACAAGATTTGATAGATAGTTAGCTAGACAGAATATCTGAAGCTAAATATAAAAGCTTGTAAAAAATTGCGTAAAGGATTTTTTTAAGTTGTTATTATATAAATAATATATTTTATTTTTCATCCACACATTTTATCAAAAAAAAATTTTTAGTCCGGCGCCGAGTTGGCCGGCGCCCAGTTGGCGGCGCCGAGTTGGCCCGGCGCCGAGTTGGTCCGGCGCCCAGTTGGCGGCGCCGAGTGGGCGGCGCCCAGTTGTCCCATTCCGATCCACGGTGACCTGAAAATCAAATTCTAGCCGACTCCATTCCCTATAATGTTTCCTCTTTAGATTGGATGTCTAAGAGACTTAACGAACTTATAAATTCTGGAGTTATGATAAATGATGACGGAATTTCAATTAATTTGGCAGAGGTTAATGGTAGGGTTGGTATTAGTATCATTATTAACGTGAAGTTTAGTACCCGTGAATAAAAATACAAAAAAAATTTCGTGGCTAAACGGGCAGAGAAAGATTTTGTTTCTCTTGTATTTTTCCGTGGGCAGCTCGGAAGCTGTACACCCACGGGGGTCCAAGATCTAATCGATAGCTAGCAAGTGTTGACAGTTAACTGTTTCGTCCTTAAGGGACTCTTCAGAGCACTGCATGGTCAATGTGACATTTTTGTAAAGCTACAGAGATGGTATATGAATCTCATCTTAGAATGTTGGTAAGAGAAATAAAGCCTGCTATACCGTTTGCTTTCACATAAGTGGCGACATCTCCAAATACAAAAGAAACAACCAGAGCAAAAATAAAAGCAGGCAGATGAAACGAAAATAGTATATGACCGTGACATAATTTGTCCCTCAGGTCGGGTCAATGCATATTGCATTTTTCTCCGCCTTCGCAACGTTTTATGTCGAGTGAGCGGATCGTGAGCCAAAAATACTACAAACATGCAGTTTAGTACCCGTGAATAAAAATACAAACATTTTTGACAGCACTTGATAGGTGTCCATTAGATCTTGGACCCCCATGGGTGTACAGCTTTCGAGCTGCCCACGGAAAAATACAAGAGAAACAAAATCTTTCTGGGCCCGCTTAGCCATGAGAACATTTTTTGTATTACCATTATTATTTAAGAATAGGGACTAAGTGTAAATTTTAACCTGATTAAGGGATATTCTAAATTTGATAGTTTTTCATGACTCGTTTTTGCGAGCACAAACAAAAAATTATACATTCGCATTTGCTTGCTCGGTGTAAACACAAACATAAAAAGCACACCACCAAATGAATTTTTTTGTGCTTGCCAGTCTTTCAGCTTGACTAGCTAAACAAGGGAATCATCAAATGAAATTCGCATTCAGTGTAAACGGGCTTAGGGTGGAATTGATAGACGCTTCTTGAGAAGTTTACGGCACTCCTCCTGAAAGAGCCGAATACATTTTATAGTCCTTCTTGAGGCGACCTCGGATTATTTCGAGGAAGGCTTAAGGTTAATTCGAGGCTAAGGCGGCTCTGGACGTACAGCGTATCCCATTTACCGCGCTCATTTTTTGAGCCCTTAAAAATGGTGTAATCAAATTTTTGCTACACCCCGTGGTTTCGCTAAAAAAAACCATATTTAATAATTCCTTGTATCTTGCTTATTTTGCAAGATATTTTTATTCTGTAAAAAACCTTTTTATGGCAACTTTTTTAGATCAAAATAATGACGTTGTAAATTTTTTTAAATATTGTTTAGTTTTTGAGATATGGTATTTATCATAAAAAAATTAAATACGGACCTGGAATTTTGTATCACTATTTTGATTGGTTTTATGTTATTATTATCCTAAAATGATAAAACTTTAATATTTTTTTGATTTAATTTAAACATTTTTAGTCCAAACCTGGAAATTTCCAACGTAAATATAAATTAAAAATTGCATAGACGCTAGTTGAACGATTTTTAGTTTATCTGTTTTAAAACGGTAATTAAAAGATTTATAAATAAAGTAAAAAACGTTAAAAAATAACAAAAATAATATCATAGTAATTATTTGATGGTAGCACAGCAGCTTATGAAATTTACTTCAACATGGAAAAACAGAAGCGTGGGATTGCTCTAAGCCCTCGAGATATTAGTGGTATAACACGTTTTACAAATATGTTAATTTTCAAATAACTGGCTTTTTTTAGGTATAGACTTTAATCCATCTTTTGACGGTAACCACCAAACGGTATGGTAATATTTTTGAAGCTGGAACTTCTTTAATTGCTAGAGTTCATGATCCGTTAGACTGGTATCTTACAGGCCCTGGAGTACCAGCATTTTTTGGCGTTACTTTGAGAGATCACGTTCCCGTCAGATACTATAATCTTCTTAATGACAATTTTTTTTCGGTAAGACATATATTTTATATCAATTTCAATTACTCAGTTTTTCGAGTATCTTAGGCTAAAAATTCTTTATTTCTTTAAATCAAACATATATCAAGTAACTTTTAAGTTAAGAAACGCGAAAAATTATCGGTGATATTGGCACACAGTTTAACTACGATATATGGGCTGTCTCACTTTAATTAAATAGGGACTTATTGCAATAAAGCCAGGCACTAATTGTGCCGGGCACTAGTCTGACAGTTTCGCATTATAAGAACAGCTGTCTTCTTTCAAAATTAGGCCTTTGTGCATTATAAGAGCCGGAATTAACAGTGCCGCCAGTATTAGTGAAAATAAGCGACGGGATTCATAAATTCGACTTTGGTATGTCAATTTTGAAAGATCAACTGTCAGTTTTCAATGGAAAACTGTTAGGATTGTGCCCGGTACTATTATTGCCTGGCTTTATTGCAATGAGTCCCTATTGTCTTGGTTTTCAGAAGTAGTGCTTGTCAGATTTCCAATATATTTTTGGAAAATTTGATTGAAGCAAATTTTTAATAAAATCTTGAATGCATGCGATCTGAAAAACTCGTCAATCCATAGAGTGACGGATTTTTCCTGGCGTCGTGCACAAACGTTCTTGGTAAAAAAATTGCCTGAAAATTCCGAGAGACTAATGTGAGTACCCGCATTATATTATGATAGAGCATAATAGAGCAAGTGAAACTGCACAACAACCATTGGCGCACTAAGGGTGGGCTCCAGGGATCGGGCCCTTCTCAAGGCTACATTTTTTGAATATTTCCCACGTTTCTTGAATACAAAAATAAAATAGCATACAATACGACGCTATTCTGAGTGAGATTTTAAAGGGAAACGAATCTTCATAAATGGGGAGAGCCACTTATCCAACAGTCCTTACATAAATGCAAATATTAAAACTGGCCAAGCGGAAGAACCATCAGTTTTGGTTTGACGAAAATTGTTATGATCTGGTGAATGCTCGTGAAGCACATTCTTCAAAGACGGAAAGTCAATCTACAGAAAGTAAATTTAATATTCCAAATGAATGAGGCTCACATATATAGTTATGGCACCTTACTCGTATCTTCAAAAATAAATGATCGCAAGATCATACTTTAGAAATACAAACACATTAAAGCGTTGTTGTCGATAAAAAAAGGCATCAGTGTCAATAAACACTCCGGATGGTTTAAGAATACCAGTTAAAACAGAATTTTTATGTCACTGAAAAAGACATTTTAGTTCTATGCTTATCACGTTAAGTACAGCTAATATGAACTTAATAGATACCCCTTCCCAAAAAGAGTTAGTCTTGGGGTTAAACGAAGCTCTAAGAATAAATTCCCAGAAAGCACAAGACGTCCAATGGTCGGCCAAGTATAGGTTACATAAAAATGGTTCCAAAAACTAATTACATATTTTGAATATGGACTGAGTTCAGAGCCATATTCATATAAATCCTAGCTGATCCTCTTCTCGAAATTTTATCAATTTTTTGCCATTTTTCTAGTTAGCCTAGGCGTTGGATCCTATCACTTGTGACCTAATATGTGCGCTCAGATTGACTGCGGGGCATTGTTAAGCACCCATAGTAGTATAAAAAAGTTTAATCACGTGTTTGGCCGCCATCTTTGAAAATGGCCGCCAAATGGATAGACTTTTTTGTTTAAGCGTATCTCCCTACCCAGTCGACCGATTTTAATTTTTTAAAGCCTGTTATACTCCTTTTTTAAAGAAAAATTAATTTTTTGATAAATCAAGTAGTTCTTGAGATATACCAAGTTATTAATATTTCCGCTCGCCAAAGAATTAAAATAATACCCATGCTTATTTTATTTTAGCTTCAATATTATTGACATTTGTTTTTTTTTGTGTTACAGAGAAGGCTTTAAACTTTTCACAGAAGAGGATATTGACTTTATGTTTTTAAAGTTCGATGAATGGTACCCCTAAAGACTGCCTTAACGAGGGTGGTTTCTAAAACCGTTCACAAGTTTATAGGAAAAGTGAGTTTGCAGCAAAACGATGCATCCTAGCGAAAAACGTTAAGAATAATTTTTTATAGTACTTTTCATTCCGCTTTTTCTGATCATTGTCATATCTTTTACAATTTTTAAGAAAAAAATCGATTTTGGAGCGAAAACATAAAATTTTTACAAAATTGTATATTTTAGCTGGCTTGTCTAGCTAACTATCGAAGCTAGGATGGTAAATGATACATCAAAAGAAGCGGAATTAAAAGTACTATAAAAAATTAATTTTATCGTTTTTTGCTAGAATGCATCGTTTCGCTGCAAATTCATTTATTCTATAATCTTGTGAACAGTTTTAGAAACCACCCTCCTTAAGGCAGTCTTTAGGAGTACCGCCCATCGAACTTTAAAAACATAAAGTCAATATCCTTTTCTGTGACAGGCTGAAAGCCTTCTATGTAACAAAAATAAAACAAATGTCAATAATATTGTAGCTACAATAAAATGAGCATGGGTATTATTTTAATTCTTTTGCGAGAGGAAATACTAATTATTTTGGTATATCTTAAAAACTACTTGATTTATCAAAAAATATGTGATCAAATAATTTGTTTGTCTTTAAAAAGGGAGTTAAGCAGTACTTAAGAAATTAAAATCGGACGACTGGGTAGGGAGATACGCTTAAACAAAAAATTTATCAATTTGGCGACCATTTTCAAAGATGACGGCCAAATCACCATGAGTTCGACCACGTGACCAAACTTTTTTTATATTCCTATGGGTGCTTAACAAAGTCCCGTAGTCAAACTGAGCACATATATTAAGTCACACGTGACAGGAGCCAGCGCCTAGACTAACTAGAAAAATGTCAAAAATTTCGAGAAGAGGATCAGCTAGGATTTATATGAATATGGCTCTGAACTCAGGAAAGAGTCCATATTCAAAATGTGTTTTTCAAAAAACTTGCTTTTTTAAGTGTGGCATTGATTTTTTGGGGCTTGGATGTTTTCTGCAAAACGGAAAATTAGGACCCACACGAAGTGTGACTTGGATGCTTTCTGCAAAACAAAAATTTTGCAATCAACAGCAAAACAGAAATGATTTTGGAAAGAAAAAACAAGTAATTTGTCGGCCAAGTGGTTTGGATTGTTTCTGCAGAAAAATAATTCAAGATTAATAAATAGGTATTTCTTTTAATAATAGATTTTGACCTTGAATCGCTAAGATTGCATTTGGTCGTTTTATGCAAAATGAAAAATGGGTCAAAACAAATCGAAAAATAACATTAGCTCTATTTTACTATTATGTGGGTTGGTCACTTTCTGCAAAACTGATCTCCATAGCTAATACACGAAATAATGCCAACATATATATATATATATATATATATATATATATATATATTCTTGAAATCAAGAAGTAAAGATCTATTAAAATCGAAAATAATATACGGGGTGTTCCATCCACATCCAATTCTGACATTTAGAATTTTTTTCGACATTCTGATCTAATAAGTAAAAGTAAGTGGGGGTCCTAAATTCGATATTTTTGAGAAAAAAACTGCTTTTTTGCGACGCTGAAATTTCAACAGAAGCTTAACGATTAAAACCGCATCTTCATATAGGATGTTCCTAAGGAGCCTGCATTTTGGCAGGAGGTCTAAAACTTTTTTATTTATACAAATTTGTTTTTGTGTACAGAGCTTTCTTGTAGAGCTATTCTTGAAGAATTGACATATTTAAACGGTTTTTATCTATCTCTTTTAGCTTTTAAGATATTACATAAAGTTGTTATTTTTCTTATGGAACTAGCCTATTTTAATTTAATTTTTGTAATCGACGTAAAATTTCCTTTAAAGTGAGGTGCCACACGCAATATTTTATTTTTAATTTTTAGCTCACACTACTACTATACTATAGTAGTGTGAGCTATAGTGATCCTAATTTTTTCGAAAAAAAAAAGTTGCTCCGATTTCAAAAATTTTTATATATCTTTGCGTTTCAGATGATTTTGAAACTTTTTTGTTTCGCCGTCTGTCTGTCTGTCTGTCTGTCTGTATGTATGTCTGTCTGTCTGTAACGACCAACGCGCATAACTCAAAAACCGCTTGCCCGATTTTAATGAAATTTGGTACCTACGCTGGGTTTTGGGTCGAGATGGTCCCATTTAAAAATGAACAAAATCCACCGAACACAAGCCAAATAAAAGGGTGGGGGTATATTTCAAAAATTAGAGTTTATAAATATATGGCGTGTGTGATATCAAACGAAAAATAATTGCGTCTGGAGTTAAATAAAATACATTTTACTTTTAAAAAAAGGGTGTGGGTAAATTAAAAAAATTAGTGTTTATGTGGAAATATGGCGTGTGTGATATCAAACGAAAGGTAATTGAGTCTAGAGTTAAACAAAATACATTTTAGTTTAAAAAAAAAGGTAGGGGTAGATTTGAAAAAGTTAAATTCAAAACATGGCTTGTGTGGTATCAAACTAACGGTAATTGAGTCTGGAGTTTAATAAAATATATTTCAGTTTTTAGTTATATTAGCTCACACGTACACTATAACTATAGTACCTAGTGTGAGCTTAGGTGCCCATAGATTGGCAGAGTATTTTTTAAAGTACTTTTTTTTTATATTTTTGTTTTTATTTTATAATTTAATTTGATGACTGGGTTAAAAACATTTTAAAATAATCAAATTAAAAATATTGAACAGCAAAAAACCTAAAAAAAATCGAGTGTGACATGTCATTTCAAAAGAGATTTTATCCTAATTAAAAAAAATCGAATAAAAAGGGGGTCATTCCATAAGAAAAATTTTAACTTTATGCAATATCTCAAAAACTAAGAAATATATATAAAAACCGGTTAAAAATAAAAAAGTTATAAACGCACTGCCAAAAACACCTCGTAGCTTAAAAACAGATTGTTACAACAAGATGCGGTTTTGACCCTTTTCTTAAAATTTGAGCGTTGCAAAGGGTGGTCAGTTTTTTCCTATCTCCCCTGGAAAAACCTGAAACCCCCCAAAAACATTGAATTTGTAATACCCCCATTCAAAGTAAAAACACTGTAAAAATTAACTATTTGATTAAACTTAGAATTAATATCCCCTGAAGTAAATAAAAACTAGGTGATCACTTAATTTTGTAGAAATATCTGAGAACCCTTCCAAGTTATTCTACTACAGAACTTGGCAACCCAGGTGTAGTTGTGGATAGTATCGAAGTTCTTTCATCGAATGGTACCAATCAGCTGATTACCTTTTGGCAGAATACTGTCACGAAAATAACAAGAGGGATTGATTTCGTGGAACCACATAATGTCTTGGTTAATTATACTTATCTGGATCATTCAAATTTCCAATACAACATACAAGTAAGTTTTGATATTAAAAAGTTTGCTTAAGACTTGAGTATGCACACGCTGTAGTAATCACTTTCGATATAATTTAGATTGAATGATTTTTTAATGTTTTGATTTGTCCGTTACCTACTCGATTTGATGATTATGGTCCAATGTCTTTATACTTTTACACAGGTTGCCTACAGAATTTGCCCAATCATGAGAACTTAACTGGACGACTGTAGCTGCGTCATTGGGTTTCCACTTCGAACATTAAAAGTGTTCTAAGGGTTTCCATAAAACAAATGGGTTAAGGCAACTCGGTGGCGTAGATATTTTAATCTGATTACAGTCTGCTAGTGGGGTTTAGTGACCTCAAATTCTGTAGGTAACCTGTGTAAAAGTATAAAGGCCTTCATAATGAGTCAACGGTTGAAAGTCAACCAAGGCCAACAAAAAAATACATCCCAGGACCCTTAGAAAATCAGCTGTTATTGGGGAGCTGAATTTTTTAAAGATGGTTCAGGGCTATCAAAATGGACGGGCCACGATCCTCCACTTTGTTGACGTCACATCCGGGGCTGATTTTTTTTTTGATGGTCACGTTACGACACAGCTGATTGTCTTTAAAATATTGAAGTTGAAATGACGGTTCATGAATATTTGTTTTTTTTTAAATAAAGCCGTTTTTGAAATTGTTTTTACTTTATTCTGGCAGAACAATTTTTTTTAAATGTATAGTAATCCCTAATTTTTAAAATTTTTAAAATTAAGTTTAAAGCAGAAGCGAATGTGACAATCACAGATGACAAAGTCAAATACATGTCAAATATAACAGTTGGCATGTGGTACATGGCGGGTAATTTGAATTCAAAATAAGGAATGCTAAATATTAAAGATTTTAACCTTTTAATCATGTTGCTTTCTTACAAACCTTTGGTGGAATATCGCGATGGTGTCTGAGAATATTTCACTGAAATTTTGCGGAAATCTGTAGTGCCATTTTGAAAATATCATAAAAAAACGTCTGACCTCCCATAAGACCCAATGTAAAATTCAGCCCCGGGAGAACAGCTGATTTTTTCAGGGTCGTGGCCTCTATTTTTGTGTTGGCCTTGGATGGTTAAAAGGTTAAAATCTTTAAGATTTAGCAATCCTTATATTGAATTCAAATTGCCCGCCATGCACCGCATGCCAACTGTTATATTTGATATGGATATGACATTGTCATTGTTTGTCATGGTATTTATTTATTTGTTTGTTATATAAAACTTGTTCACATCACAACAAAGTTCATTTAAAATTCAAAAATACCAGTGTTAATCTTTTTAAAACAAAATTACACTACAAAAAATTAATTTTTTGATGTAATTTTTCTAAACACATCCAAATAAGTTTTAAAAGTTGCCAAATATAAACAAATAGGTGTAGGTGAGCCGATACTTTCCACTCAAATACGAACACATTCGCTTCTGCTTTAAATTTAATTTTTGTATGAGCTAATGAAGCGGCTCTGAAAAACTAAGGATTAAAATACATTTAAAAATATTGTTTTACAAGAATATAGTAAAAACCATTGACTTCTATACCCTACGGGTAGACCCGGCATGGGCCTAAATTGCCATTATATCAAGCTTTTATCGCAATTGACCAAATACAAGCAAGAATTTAATGAGCAAGATAGGGATGAAAATAGAATTTCGGTTTGGTGAGTCCGGACACATGCAACATCGCAAAAATATTCTATTTGCTTGTCTTGGATAAAAAAGGGCAGTGGCGGCGCAAAATAAAAATTTTGAATTCCACTAGAATTTTTTTATCAACAATTTTCTGTTTGAATAATAAATAATTCATGAATACTTACTTGTGTATACTGTGTTTACAAAATTCTCTTCAGTAAAAAAAAGAGTAAAAATAATTTCTAAGCATGCTAAGTGCAGTGGATGTATTAAAATTATTGTTTTCATCTTAGAACTTTACAAATGTTGTACCTTCCAGGCAAAATATTTTCTTTCTTTGAACAAGGGTCTTCTTCAACTCTTCTCTTCTTGGGTGGACTACAAGTTATGCTCGAGTCAGATGAAATTTCGGAACTAAAAATTTCAATTCGGAATGGGACAACTGGGCGTCGGGCCAACTCGGCGCCGCCAACAGGGCGCCATGCCGGGCCTGATGGGCGCCGGGCCAACTTAGCGCCGGACTATTTTTTTTTCGATAAAATGTGCACATAAAAAACAAAATAAATGTTATTTATACAAAAATGTCTATCTATTAAGTCGAGTGTTGAAATTTGGTAGGTGTAGTGTTCTGCGTCTTGAAACACCGCCAAGTTCCATATTCGATGCATATCGATGCATAAATAAGGATCCGCCATTTTAATTCTTTAAGTTTGTTTTTCATCTGCACATTTTACCAACAAAAAATATTTTAGTCCGGCGCCCAGTTGGCACGGCGTCCAGTTGGCCCGGCGCCCAGTTGGTGGCGCCGAGTTGGCGGCGCCCAGTTGTCCTAGACTGCAACACATTTCAGTAGTCTGGTACGCTTTACCATCTTTCTTAAAACTACGAAGTTTTTTAAAAAATGATAATTTTAGACCATTTTATAGTGATTTCTAAAAAAAAAATTGCGGAAAATCGTTGATTTTGTTAAAAAAATTGAAATTGAAAAATTCTTAAAATCCCATTAAAACCCATACAAATTGCTACAAAAGAAGCATTTTCTCATTTCAAACTGAAACAAAACGGTCCCTGACGTCTATCAGCTGTTAACAAAAACTTGAAATAACTAAGGTCGCTGATCGAAATCGGGTCAGTTTTTTTGGTCCTTTTATGAAAATGCACAATTTTTAAAACAGCATGAAATTCAAAACAAAATCAAGAAAATTATGATTCCTACATTTTTACAATTAAAAATTAGTTTAATTGAACATTATATCTATTTTTATTCCTTAAAATACTAAAAATTAATAATTATTTACTTTTTTAAGATTTATCGAAGGTCTAACCGAACAAAACCAAACTGAACCGATCCGTATCGAAATGAACCAAATCAAACCGAATCTAACGGTTCGGTTTGGTTCGGTTTCGGTAGCTAAACCTAACCGAAACAAACTGAACCTAGCGGAACCTAACCAAACATAATCAAACTGAACCAAACCTAGCCGAAGAAAACTGAACCTAACCGAACCGATTCGAAACGAACCGAACCAAACCAGACCGAATCTGGCTAAACCTAACCAAAACAAATTAAACCTAGCCGAACCTAAACAAACTTAATCAAACTGAACCAAACCTACCCGAACCAAACCGAACCGCACCGAGTCGAACCAACCAAACCAAACCAAACCGAACTGTTAGATTCGGTTCGATTTGGTTAGACTAAACCGAACCTAACCGAATATAGCTAAACCTAGCGGAACCTAACCGAACATAATCAAACTGAACCAGCCTAACCCACCTAACCCAACCTAACCCAACCTAACCCAACCTAACCCAACCTAACCCAACCTAACCCAACCTAACCCAACCTAACCCAACCTAACCCAACCTAACCCAACCTAACCCAACCTAACCCAACCTAACCCAACCTAACCCAACCTAACCCAACCTAACCCAACCTAACCCAACCTAACCCAACCTAACCCAACCTAACCCAACCTAACCCAACCTAACCCAACCTAACCCAACCTAACCCAACCTAACCCAACCTAACCCAACCTAACCCAACCTAACCCAACCTAACCCAACCTAACCCAACCTAACCCAACCTAACCCAACCTAACCCAACCTAACCCAACCTAACCCAACCTAACCCAACCTAACCCAACCTAACCCAACCTAACCCAACCTAACCCAACCTAACCCAACCTAACCCAACCTAACCCAACCTAACCCAACCTAACCCAACCTAACCCAACCTAACCCAACCTAACCCAACCTAACCCAACCTAACCCAACCTAACCCAACCAAACCCAACCTAACCCAACCTAACCCAACCTAACCCAACCTAACCAACCTAACCCAACCTAACCCAACTAACCCAACCTAACCCAACCTAACCCAACCTAACCCAACCTAACCCAACCTAACCCAACCTAACCCAACCTAACCCAACCTAACCCAACCTAACCCAACCTAACCCAACCTAACCCAACCTAACCCAACCTAACCCAACCTAACCCAACCTAACCCAACCTAACCCAACCTAACCCAACCTAACCCAACCTAACCCAACCTAACCCAACCTAACCCAACCTAACCCAACCTAACCCAACCTAACCCAACCTAACCCAACCTAACCCAACCTAACCCAACCTAACCCAACCTAACCCAACCTAACCCAACCTAACCCAACCTAACCCAACCTAACCCAACCTAACCCAACCTAACCCAACCTAACCCAACCTAACCCAACCTAACCCAACCTAACCCAACCTAACCCAACCTAACCCAACCTAACCCAACCTAACCCAACCTAACCCAACCTAACCCAACCTAACCCAACCTAACCCAACCTAACCAACCTAACCCAACCTAACCCAACCTAACCCAACCTAACCCAACCTAACCCAACCTAACCCAACCTAACCCAACCTAACCCAACCTAACCCAACCTAACCCAACCTAACCCAACCTAACCCAACCTAACCCAACCTAACCCAACCTAACCCAACCTAACCCAACCTAACCCAACCTAACCCAACCTAACCCAACCTAACCCAACCTAACCCAACCTAACCCAACCTAACCCAACCTAACCCAACCTAACCCAACCTAACCCAACCTAACCCAACCTAACCCAACCTAACCCAACCTAACCCAACCTAACCCAACCTAACCCAACCTAACCCAACCTAACCCAACCTAACCCAACCTAACCCAACCTAACCCAACCTAACCCAACCTAACCCAACCTAACCCAACCTAACCCAACCTAACCCAACCTAACCCAACCTAACCCAACCTAACCCAACCTAACCCAACCTAACCCAACCTAACCCAACCTAACCCAACCTAACCCAACCTAACCCAACCTAACCCAACCTAACCCAACCTAACCCAACCTAACCCAACCAACCCAACCTAACCCAACCTAACCCAACCTAACCCAACCTAACCCAACCTAACCCAACCTAACCCAACCTAACCCAACCTAACCCAACCTAACCCAACCTAACCCAACCTAACCCAACCTAACCCAACCTAACCCAACCTAACCCAACCTAACCCAACCTAACCCAACCTAACCCAACCTAACCCAACCTAACCCAACCTAACCCAACCTAACCCAACCTAACCCAACCTAACCCAACCTAACCCAACCTAACCCAACCTAACCCAACCTAACCCAACCTAACCCAACCTAACCCAACCTAACCCAACCTAACCCAACCTAACCCAACCTAACCCAACCTAACCCAACCTAACCCAACCTAACCCAACCTAACCCAACCTAACCCAACCTAACCCAACCTAACCCAACCTAACCCAACCTAACCCAACCTAACCCAACCTAACCCAACCTAACCCAACCTAACCCAACCTAACCCAACCTAACCCAACCTAACCCAACCTAACCCAACCTAACCCAACCTAACCCAACTTAACCCAACCTAACCCAACCTAACCCAACCTAACCCAACCTAACCCAACCTAACCCAACCTAACCCAACCTAACCCAACCTAACCCAACCTAACCCAACCTAACCCAACCTAACCCAACCTAACCCAACCTAACCCAACCTAACCCAACCTAACCCAACCTAACCCAACCTAACCCAACCTAACCCAACCTAACCCAACCTAACCCAACCTAACCCAACCTAACCCAACCTAACCCAACCTAACCCATCCTAACCCAACCTAACCCAACCTAACCCAACCTAACCCAACCTAACCCAACCTAACCCAACCTAACCCAACCCAACCTAACCCAACCTAACCCAACCTAACCCAACCTAACCCAACCTAACCCAACCTAACCCAACCTAACCCAACCTAACCCAACCTAACCCAACCTAACCCAACCTAACCCAACCTAACCCAACCTAACCCAACCTAACCCAACCTAACCCAACCTAACCCAACCTAACCCAACCTAACCCAACCTAACCCAACCTAACCCAACCTAACCCAACCTAACCCAACCTAACCCAACCTAACCCAACCTAACCCAACCTAACCCAACCTAACCCAACCTAACCCAACCTAACCCAACCTAACCCAACCTAACCCAACCTAACCCAACCTAACCCAACCTAACCCAACCTAACCCAACCTAACCCAACCTAACCCAACCTAACCCAACCTAACCCAACCTAACCCAACCTAACCCAACCTAACCCAACCTAACCCAACCCAACCTAACCCAACCGAACCGAACCGAACCCAACCTAACCCAACCGAACCCAACCTAACCCAACCTAACCCAACCTAACCCAACCTAACCCAACCTAACCCAACCTAACCCAACCTAACCCAACCTAACCCAACCTAACCCAACCTAACCCAACCTAACCCAACCTAACCCAACCTAACCCAACCTAACCCAACCTAACCCAACCTAACCCAACCTAACCCAACCTAACCCAACCTAACCCAACCTAACCCAACCTAACCCAACCTAACCCAACCTAACCCAACCTAACCCAACCTAACCCAACCTAACCCAACCTAACCCAACCTAACCCAACCTAACCCAGCCTAACCCAACCTAACCCAACCTAACCCAACCTAACCCAACCTAACCCAACCTAACCCAACCTAACCCAACCTAACCCAACCTAACCCAACCTAACCCAACCTAACCCAACCTAACCCAACCTAACTCAACCTAACCCAACCTAACCCAACCTAACCCAACCTAACCCAACCTAACCCAACCTAACCCAACCTAACCCAACCTAACCCAACCTAACCCAACCTAACCCAACCAAACCCAACCTAACCCAACCTAACCCAACCTAACCCAATCTAACCCAACCTAACCCAATCTAACCCAACCTAACCCAACCTAACCAAACCTAACCTACCTAGTTGTTAATAAATATAGTAAAAGTTATTAGGTTTATGTCCAGGGGGTAACCATTGTCCATAATCGTCGGAAATCGAGTTAGGATTAGTGTATGCGACCATTAACATTGAGTGGCGCGTGAGTGTTTGGTCTTCAAATTTTTTTAGGGAAAATTTTCAAAATCTTTTTTTCTGCACTCGGGGCACCCTAATAAACCGTAATCTGGTCACCCTAATCTATCGCAATCAAAGAAAATCGGTAATCGAAGTGTCACAAATTTTTTGTTGGTTTCTATTCTTCTTTTATATTATGTAGGACAAAATTATTTTAAGTGACCTTATTAAGTAAGAAAGCATGATGGTGAAATGTCATTAGAATAACACATATGATACCGGCCTGTAGACCGGTCGCGGTGGTCATATAATAATAAATATATACTTTCGCGATGAAAGACCAAAATTTAACTTTAAAGTCCGCAAAAAACATTAAATTTATCGAAATTTATAAAAACATAGATCAGTGTGTGTAACAATTCATCAAGATGTATGAAACTCGACCGTGACATTTCAAAAGTTTGGTTCGAAAAAAAAAAACAACTGGATAAAAACCGGTATGTAAGCATTTAAAAAAAAATCATTTTTAAGAAAATCAAATAGTTTTTGTTAATTTTTGGTAAACTTATCACGTCCTTGCAATGCAACTATAGGTAAATTTAGTGGGAATAAGGACACTGTTGTTCTGGTAAATATACTGAATTCTTGTTTTTTGTTGTTCCAATGTACGATCTAGTCTGAAGGTCTGATGAAGACAAAAACCATTGTCGAAACGTTACCGATGGATTAAAACGTATATTTACCAGAACAACAGTGTTCTTATTCCCACTAAATTTACCTATAGTTTTTGTTAATGCAATGCAAAAAAAGTGCGGGGAAGTGATACTTTCTGAATCAAAATGTGTGAGGGTAAAATCGCACGGTCGCAGAAAAAACTATCTATCGTGACGCTACTGAACTTTCTCGTGTTTTAGCAAAAACTATCCGTCAAGACGACTTACCCATGAAATGTTGTTTTTTATGAATTTTTTTCTTCTTTTGCACAAAAAAACAATTTCGGACCATGTTTGAATTCAAATAGTTACTTCTAACTTGTTTTTACACGTTTTAAGATTTCTTTTTGTAATATCCCCGCACAAAATTCAAAAAAATTCATTTCCGTACTTAGACAACATTGTCTATCAGTTTTCCCTGTATAAACCGACTAGCAGGTAGAATCACTCAAAATACGGCAGGTGGATTAAAGGTAGCCAGCTGCTTTTCTGTCGCACTTATGCTGTCAGTGTGAAAGAGATAAAAGTACCCATATATTATCTAGGGTATTATTAGCATGCAAAATCACCCTATCTTTATCCGTTTCACATGTTCATTAATGTCTATCTCTGTTTTAATTGTAAAAGAAATACCCGCCCATAGGAACCTAATTGGATAGGGTCAATAAAAAATGCCTTGTCTTTCAGTCTCTAACGCCCTTTCAGGGCGTTATACAACTCAATGGTAAAAACAAACCGGCTTTATTAAAAAAAAAATCAAATATCCATCAACCGTCATTCCGACTTTAATATTTTAAACATAATCAGCTGTGCCGTGACGTCACCATCAAAAAGAAATTTAGCTTCCGCTGTGACGTCAACAAAGTTGTAGATCGTGGCCCGTCTGTTTTGATAGCCCTGAGTCAACTACCATCTGTCAGGTGTTTTTCGTTAGCTGACAAAAGTCATCCGTTACAATTCAAATGTCAATAATTAGCCCGACATTGCTCAACCGTCTTTGAAAGCCGAAAACTACAAAAAAATAAAAACATAAAGGAATGCATAATCCAGCATTCGAAATGTCACTAGATCACGACCGAATGTCGTGATCTGGACTTTACTCTGGGGGCGCTCTCGATCACCTCCAAAACTGGTTCAGCTTAGGTAAATATTGAACAAATAGTTTTGACAAAAACGTTTTCTGAACCGATAGTACCAATTTTGTAATTTATTAGTTATCTGGCGATAATCGTCTGTCGTCTGTCAACTGTTTACAGCCATCTATCAACCATCATCTATCAAATTTAACTGTTTATTGTGACGTGTCAATTGTCAAATTAAGTCTCAATAAGGCGCTGACTGTGACGTAGGGCAGCACCCAATGACGTCACTAGCACCCCGATACAAAATCGACACAAAATATGATTCTGGAACGTACTAATAGTTTCATTGACTGAACTCACACATTATCATCCGATTATTTACTGTCTTTTTTTAAAGTAATGTACTAGTAAGGGCGCATAATAATCTAAAACAACCATGACATCAGTGACTAAACAGTGGTTCACTCGTTTTATTTACGAAACTCACACATTATCATCCAGCTATTTACTCTCTCTTTTTAGTTCAATGTAGTGGGGCGGGCGCACATGAGTCTAAAACAGCCATGGGATTATTTTAGTAAGTCAAATTTATGAGGTTATATTTATTTATTTTGATATAACTGTTTTTTCTTAAATTTTTATAAGAAATACGTTGTGTTTCGCTAATTATCTCATTAAAGGCTGTAAAAGTAATGTAGAAGTTCCTTATGCAGATCATAAAACAGAGTTAACCTTGAAGTGATTCAGTTTTTGCAGTGATTTTAAATGAGGACCACCACATGTGATGATTATGAGCAGTGTGCCAAGAGGAAATAAATGTTTAAAAAAGACAGGTATGTATCATTTTGTGTAACAGAGTGCATTTTTTATTTTGTGTTGTGCAAATAAAATATAACTTTTTCAGCCCCCGGGAAGCTAGCTTGCTTGCCACAGTCAGACAAATAGTGTTATTTGGTATTTCACGAGGGGTGAACAGCTCTCACAATCGGTGTACACATTTCTCACAATCTTTCACAATCTTTACACAATCCCTCCCAATCCCTCACAATCTTTCACAATCTTACCACAGTCCTTCACAATCCCGCGCAAAGGAAACTATAGACATGATACATGATGACCTTTTTTGTTTTTTTTTGGTCGCAAGAATTTTTGATGGGCTGTTGCCCCTCCGCCCCTTCCGGTTCGGTTCGGTTCGGTTCACTGCTACACAGTCCTCCACAGTCCCTCACAATCTTAGCAAAAGATTGTGGATTTTCACAATCGGTGTACACATTTTGGGTTAGCTGTTCACCCCTCGGTATTTCAGCCTAAGATTTTTGTCCATATTTTTTACATATTTAGCAAAAGAACACAAAAAATAGCTTAAAATATGACATCATGAGGCTTCGGCCCCTCCCCCAGAGGCCTCGGGCCCCCTCTAAGACATTTCTGGTTGTGCGACTGATGTTTATAGCAAAAAATTACTATAAAATACAAAAAAGGAGTGTCAAAGATATAATTTAAAACTAATCTGGTCCCTAAACTAAGGTCACTCATCGTAAAGCTAGCTTTGTAGGTAGCGAAGCCTGACAATAAATTTCTATTTTTTGGTTGTTATTTTTGAAATGTTTTCCTCAGTTTCACATTGGCAGCTGACTCGTTCTTATTTTAAAAATGTGGTTAAATCACAGTCTAAAGATCTATTTAATAATAACAGAGTTTCATCATAGTTGGAAGCATAACTTTTTATTTTTAAAAACATAAATATATACAGTGTGTTTCAAAATTCAGTAACATCCCACATAGCACAAAAATCACATCAACGTTAAATTAACGTGAACAAAAATAACAAAGTTTTTTTTTACTTGAAAACAACCTCATAAAGATAACTTAAAAACAAGGAGAAATCAAGCTATAAAAATGTACTTTTTGCTGAAGTTTCTGGTGCTGTATATATAACGTGTTTTTTACCCTCGTTATTTTCATGTACTAAATTCACACTTGAAAAGTCCTCCACAACATGTTCTAAAAAGCCACTAGAATAAGACTTCTCAAACCTACTAACTTTCTGAGTCTTTTTTGGTCACGTTTTTTTAATAACATTTTTTTAACTTAAAAGAGACGCGAAAGGAAGTTATAAAAGTTCACTAGTTTAAGACTACAACACTTCAAGACAATTTTAAAGATGGCACTCAAGGCAATACAAAATACCTATTTATCTATATATATATATATACATGTTTTTTTTAAAAGCTAAACAAGATTTTTTAACAGTAAACACTTTCACAGAATATTAATGTGTCTTTATCAGGTTAATAACAGACGCGTCGTGATCGTGAAGGATCAGGGATCAGTTCCCTAAAAGATTTTTGGAGTTTAGAGGCCAAAGCAGTGCCTGATAGATTTCGTCAAAGTGAAAAATCCATCTTTATCAGGTTAATAACAGATGCGTCGTGATCGTGAAGGATCAGGGATCAGTTCCTTAAAAGATTTTTGGAGTTTAGAGGCCAAAGCAGTGCCTGATAGATTTCGTCAAAGTGAAAAATCTATACAAGAGGTGGCGCTGCTGCTAGTTAAATCTCAAAAAAGAAGAAGAAGAAAAGCCATGCAAGTCGCGTTTTAAAATTCGTGTGGAAAAGGCGTGAATCTAATGTGATTTTAACGTAAAAATCACTTGAAACTAACGCAAAAACATTGCTGTTTTAATTTTATAATGGCGTTATTTCAACGCAGTTTTTAGCAAAGTTATTTTTTATAACGTTAATGAATGACCTATTAAGCTTGTTTTCATATATGAAATAAACGTTTTTTTTCTAGCAGCTTTTAAAATCAACGTTTTTTTTTCTCACGCCTTTTTTACGTGTTAAACACGTGATTGTGCTATGTGGGATAATTTTAATGTTCAATTCCTCAAGTGATTTCAAGACAAAATTTTCATATTGTGCAAACACATATAAACATAGGTCCTCAAACGCCTTATTTTCGAGATACAGGGTGTTAAAAATTAGTTTTTTATATATTTTCTTGTTTATAGCTCGTGCAGTTTTTGAGATATTTAGTTGAAATTTGACACGTATATTAAGCTATAGACACTACACTATTAGACATGCCAAATAATAGTAAAAATCTACAGTGATACTTTTCAGGACTCATATCGCCTTTTTCCCCAAACTTTTTTTCCTTGTAAGCCACTGGTAGGTAGAACTAGGTACTTAAGATAAGAAATAAATTCCTTGTTTTATTTGCAAACTTTTTTGTTTTTTGCAATTTTTTTGCATCTTTAACCATTTTAGAGAAAGTCGCTGTTTCACAAAAGGCTGCTATTATAAAATAAAAAATGTGCCAGTATGGCATCGCGAGTACATCAAAATAAACAAATTAATTAAAACTTATTTGGCATGCCTAATATTGTAGTACCTATAAGTAAATATACGTGCCCAATTTGAGCTAAATATCTTAAAAACTGTAAGAGCTATAAAAAAACAAAATTTTAACACTCTGTATCTTGAAAACTAAGCGTTTGTGGATCTATGTTTATACGAATTTTTTGTCTTGAAATCACTCAAGGAAATTAAGATTAAAATTATGTTATTGAATTTTAAAACCCCCTGTATAGTTTAGGCACCTTTGTACTGTGTAAAACAACATTTTTAAAATAAAACCGTGCTGCCAATGCGAAAAAAAAGGAAAACATGTTGTTAAATATCAATAACTTTTTATTGTTGGTTATCATTGAATTGCAATACTTTTATTTATATTCACATTCACCCGTTATAATGACAAAGTCACAATTTGATTAGAAATCGAAAATATATAACATTGTCAAAAACAAATAATTTTTTATTCATAATCAAAAATCAAGATTTCAAATATTCAGAAACAAAAAACAGAATTCAAAATATCCACACCAGCGTCCTATGCGTCCACTGCATACATCCTCACACAACATATTTTTGGTCTTCGAGCGGATCTTCGCAGAAAATCATTTCGAAAAACAGCATAGCGTAACAAGACATCAGCGGATCAATTATCAGGTGGGCTCGCTCCATAAGTGGGGCTGTGTTAGTTTTCTTGCAGCTCAGGTTTCACATAACTTATTTTTATTATAAATTGTTGTTATAATGACAGAAAAGCAAGAAAAGATTCTTCAGTTGGTAGAAAGACGGGGAAGTTTTAAAAACATTATATCTAAATTTGAAAAATTCATTCAAAGCACAAGCAGCGATAGTCTATCAATTTTGGAAGTAAAAATTAGGTTGGAAAAATTAAACACGGCATTTGGTCAATTTGCAAAAATACAGGAAGAGCTCATTCAGCTTGATGCCACGCAACAGTCCGAGGGTGATTCTTACGAAAATGCTTATTTTGCAATTAGTGGAATTGCGCTTGACATTATTAATCAAAATGCATTCAAAAAACAAAAAATTCTGCAATCGTTGCCAAATACATCTGCACCGGCAACAATACAATCATTACCGCAAAATCCACCCACATCAGTCGTTCATGTCCCGAATCATAATATGTTCAAAATTACTCCTCCTTTATTTTATGGAGAGCATGAACAATGGGAATAGGGTACGGGTAGACCTCGTCAGATGTCTATCAGGGGAAATGAATCGACCCCTGCCCTCCGTAGATTCCAGGTACTCTCCGACCCGGAGAGTTAGCACCTGTCTAGGGTCCCTTTCCCAGGGTTACGGGAGAAGACCACATCGATATGAAAGGCGGAGAGAATGGACCTCGGTACGGTGATCATAGCGTAGGTGGCAACCCTTTCTTTTAGGGATAGTATAAAAGACAGCTGTTGCCTTACAGTATGGCGTTGGCTCGTCAAAGGCTAGAGGAGAAAAACCTTGATTAAAAATCCTGGCCCTCCAAGTATGGGGTTGAGGCATTAGACTGGTTCTCTAATACTTGTAAAACGAAGCAATTACCAAAAAGCCTAAACAAAGCCTTGGAGCAATAGATGGAAATTCTCAAAGACGAAAAAAGCAAAGACAAAGGACTATGAATATAGCTACATGGAACGTACAGGGAGTGAATCAAAAGTTGGACCTTATTGCAACCGAAGTGCAGAATTGTAAGATCGATATCATTGCACTTACAGAGACAAAAAAGAAAGGAACAGGTACGAATAGTGTCGGCAATTTCGGCCATATATTCAGTCCCAAAAGAAAAAAGAGCAGCCAGAGGGGTATCCTTATTAATAAAGAAAAACCTAAAAAATAAGATTACCGACTACGATTGCATTCGTGAAAACATACTTCGAGTGAACATGAAGATGCTTGGTCATAATATAAGCATAATAGCAGTCTAGGCACCATCAGATGACGAAAAAGTAGCTACAAAACAACTGTTCTTTGACCAACTTGATGAGACTATCACCAAAATCGGTAATACCAGAGAAATAATTATGCTTGGCGATTTTAATAGCCGAACTGGTAGACAAACCCAGAGCAAAGTGATAGGACCATTTGGAGAAGAAGTAACAAATGATAATGGCTTGAGACTGATGCAATTGTGTGAAACCCACAACCTAAAAATAAATAATGGTTTTTAAGGCATAAGGATATTCATCGATATACCTGGATTCAGCCAACAAGAAATCTTAAATCAATCATTGACTATGCTATAGGTGGACAACACTCGCAATTAAAGTGGTTTGATGTCTGGTAAAAGCAAAAATATTATTCCCTTTCAGAAAAACACATAAGGACGAAAGTATTGAAGAAAATGAAAACCTAGAATGCATCGAAGACAATCAAAAATACAACTTTAGAAGACTAGAAATCGAAAGTACTCAAAGATTGTATCAGAACCGATTAGATAAAAAATTAATAAACACAGAACACTCATTTGAAGAGATATATACAAACATAATAAAAAGCTTGAAGGAAGCAAGCATCGAAGCTGTTGGATACCAAGATAATAGAAATAGCAGGAAGATGTGGTGGACGGAAAAAATACAGGAAATGGTCAAAGAGAAAAAACGCACATACTTGAAATGGCTCAGTACTAAAGAACAAAGAGACCTAGAAATCTACAGGGAAACCAAAAGACAGCTGAGAAATTTGATACGCACAGAAAAAAATTAACTGTTCGAGCGCAAATGCCACGATATCAATACACACGAAGGAGGTAGGCAGAGTTCTGAAGTATGGAAATTCATTTCTACAGTAAAAAACCCAACAAAAGAAAAAGTAAACATCCAGATCATCAAACCAGAACAATGGACAGAACACTACAAGGGACTACTGCAGGAAACGATACCCGAATATCTGGCAGCCTCTCCGAGGAGAGACATAGAAGTACACGGAGAGGAAGTAATCATCGAAAAAGAAATGATAAAAAATATTATTAAAAAGCTTAAATCCGGAAAAGCTAGCGGATCTGGAGGAATATATGCTGAAATGCTCAAATATGGATCAGAGAAACTAATCGAAAATCTCACATATATTATCAATCAATGCATAAACGGACATCCAGTACCTGATGATTGGAAAATTGCATTCATATCCTCAATACATAAAAAAGGAAACAAGCTGGATTGCAACAATTACAGAGGAATTTCAGTAACTAGTACTCTCAGTAGATTGTACGGTAGGATTCTTAGAGATCTAATAGAGAAGGATTTTCATGAACAAGAAGAAGAGCAAAGTGGGTTTTGTGCAGGCAGATCTTGTAGTGATAATGTTTTTTGTCTTAAACAAGTAATTGAGAAAAGGAGCGCCAGAAATATAGAGACTCATGTTACCTTTGTGGACCTACAAAAAGCATATGATACTGTTCCAGTAGAAAAACTATGGACAGTGCTAGAGCAGACTAATATCAATCATACATACATAAAAGCGATAAAAGAACTATACAAAGGGTCAAAATCTAAAATTGGAAATCGACTTTCAAAAGAATTCCTGGTAACAAAAGGCTTAAGACAGGGATGTTGTATTTCTCCAACTCTTTTTAAAATATATATCGCAGTAGCTCTAAAAAACTGGAAACGGAAAGTGCATGGCATGGGAATACAACTTAACGACCGATTTACCATATACACACTATAGTTTGCTGACGACCAAGTAATTGTAGCTAATGATAAAGAGGACATGGAGTATATGATGAGAAAGTTAATGGAAGAATACCAAAAGTGGGGATTAACAGTGAACGTGGACAAGACACAGTACTTATGTATTGGAAACGAATCCAGTGAGTTAGAACTAGACAATGGACAAGTAATATCTCCATGCAATGAGTACGTATACTTGGGTGTCACATTTGATAAGACAGGAACAGACTGTAAAGAACTGGAAAAAAGATTAGTAAAAGCAAAAAAGGTTATTGGATGTCTTAACAGTATTTTATGGAGCAAAGAGATAAAAAAGAATGTAAAATTTAACATATATGAAACAATGGTGAAAAGCACGCTGTTGTATGGAATAGAGACTTGTCGCGTAACAGAAAAATACAAGACAAAAATGGAAAGTGTCGAAATGGATGCAATAAGAAAATCAATGAGAATATCTAGAACAGATCACATAAGAAATGAGATCATAAAAGAAAGAATGGGAATCGAAGGGAGCATAACGGATGACATCACTAAAAGACAACTGATATGGTACGGTCATGTACAACGGATGAACGACGAAAGATTACCAAAGCAGGTCCTAGAATGGCAACAAATAGGGCGCAGAAAAAGAGGGCGTCCTAAACTAGAATGGCAACAGTCAATCCAAAGATCAATGAGTCAAAAAAATCTGACAGAAGATGATTTTCAGGATCGAAGGAGGTGGAGATAAGGCGTCGGACAACGTAGAAACACGTTCTAAACCGACTAAATAAAATAAAAAAATGAACAATGGGAAACTTTTTTTCAGATATTTAAATCTATTGTAGATGATGATCCAAACATTCCGATAATTCAGAATTTTTTTCAGTTAAAACAGTGCATAAAAGATGATGCAGCAGAGGTTCTCAAATCACTCAATGTGACGGAGACTAACTACAGTATTGCATTAACACTTCTTCGAGAAAGGTATGAGAATAAAAGAATATTAACACATAAGCATTTAAAAAATCTTTTTGATTATCCTGCTCTGCTAAAAGAGTCATGTCAATCATTGCGCAAGTTCATTGATTATTGTACTCAGAATATTCGCGCGCTCGAAAATCTCAATGAACCGGTAGAATATTGGGACACTATATTGTTTTATTTGTTAACAAGTAAGTTAGATATTACTATAAGACGCGAATGGGAGATCACAAATAAAAGTGAAAGACCCAAGTATACAGATTTTATGAATTTTCTTAAAAATAGAGTTCAGATTCTAGAAACCATTGATACAAAAATTTACAACAAAAACATTAATACAACTAAAACACAATTTAAACCAAAACCAATAAATCAAACATTTTCAAAAAACACTATTCAGCAAACACAAAAATCATTCTCACATGTAGGCATAGATAACGAAAAAATAAAACAGATAGACCATGCAGACTTCTCTTGCTCATTTTGTCGCTTAAACACACATTCTACCTACAAGTGTTTTCGATTGTTGGCTTTACCGATAAAGGTTCGCAAAAGTGAGCTAGAAAAGCGAGGTATTTGCACAAACTGTCTTCATACAGGCCATGAATTAAACTCATGTTTATCAAGAAACTGTAAATTTTGTTCTCAGTGTCATAATTCAATACTCCATGAGTCTAAATTCAAACCCGCACAAACAGATGCTAATTTTAGAGATACCTGTGCATTTGTACAGGAAAATGAAGAAGTTTCACCAGAAGTACATTGTGAAAATGAAAAACGAACACTGCGGGATAATTCTGACATATATCCTGAAAACAGCCAGACAGCATACTGCGAGATTCATGGCAAACAAGTGTTTTGTCAACCTCTTCTTGCAACAGCGATCATAGAATTATTAGACAAGGATAGGAAACCTATCAAATGTCGTGCCATGTTAGATTCAGGTAGTATGAATAATCTTTGTATGACTAAACTATACAATAGACTGGACATTAAATCTCAACCAGTTCATATGACAGTTAATGGTATTAACCAAGCACCAATCAAAATCAATAAATCATTTTCGACTGAGCTTCAGTCAACTGATCATTCATTTAAGACGAACATTCATTTGCTAGTTATCGATAAATCAAATCAAATTTCTTTTGATCCCAGCTTACTTAAAATTCCATGAAACCTGCAACTAACAGATCCACAATTCCACGAATGTCAAGAAATTGATATTTTGCTTGGAACCAATTTATTTTTTAATTTGCTTGAAAGTCAACAAATCAAACTAGGAGCAAATCAACCTATCATACAGAATTCCAAGCTAGGATAGTTTTTAGCCGGTCCTTTACCTACTACACTCAAGCAATCTAGTTCTCAGTTGAATTCTCTATGTCATCTTTCCATCAATTCATTGCATGATACCGTACGCGATTTCTGGTCTATAGAAAACGTACAGCGTGATCAAAATAAGCTTACTACTGAGGAGCTAGGATGCGAAATACACTTTAGACAAAATCTTAAACAAGACAGTACCGGACGTTACGTAGTAAAATTACCATTAAAGGATACTTATCAAAACTTAGGAGATTCTTTTCAAAATGCAAAAAAATGCCTTTTTTTTCAGAAAAACGACTTTCCAAAAACTCAGAACTTCGCAATCAATATTCTAATTTTTTAAAAGAATATGAAGAGATGAGACATATGTCACAAATTAATCCAAATCTTAATCATCATGACAAGATCTCATTTTATCTTTCTCATCACCCAGTCTTTAAGGACACTAGTGAAACTACTAAGAAAGAATGGAAGTTGTTCTTCAAGTTCTGGTGTTAGTTTGAATCAGGTTCTAAAAGCAGGTCCCAAAGTACAAAGTGATTTGTTTGACATAGTTTTGCGCATGCGAACTTATCCGATTGTTTTAACAGCTGATGTTGAAAAAATGTTTCGCATGGTATTAGTCGATAAATCAGATAGATCTTTTCAACGCATACTTTGGATGATAATCCATCTCAAGAAATAAAGCACTATGAATTAAACACTATTGTTTATGGTTTAACCAGCAGTTCCTTTCTTGCTACACGTGTTTTAAATGAGATTGGTTTTAAATGTCAGGAAAATAATCCTAAAATTTCACAAATTATCAAAGAAGATTTCTATATGGACGATCTTATCACCGGTTGTAACGATCTTCAATCAGCAATTCAGCTAAAAAATGATATTTCACAAATCTTACATAATTCTGGTTTTAATCTGCGAAAATGGATGTCAACTGATGCAGACTTTTTATCAGCTATCAACGATTCTTCAGAACCTTTTTTAATTAAAGGTGACAGAGAGATCAAAACTTTAGGTATTTATTGGAATCTTAAAGATGATACACTAAGTCATATTTTTCAGATGAACACTGAACCATCTATCATCACAAAAAGAACTGTGTTGGCAGGTGTAGCCCAGTTATTTGACCCTTTAGGATTGGTCAATCCAATCATTGTCCGAGCTAAACTTATTCTAAAGGACATCTGGAATAATAAGCTAGATTGGGATGATAATTTACCAGATTCTATTTCCTTAACTTGGCTAGAATTTTTAAAGCAGATAAAGGGTATCAGTGCTATCAAGATTTCAAGATGCGTACTACATTCTACTCTAGCAGATAAGATACAACTTCATGCCTTCTGCGATAGCTCTCAGTTAGCTTACGGAGCAGCTATTTACCTTGTTTTTTGTGACGATAAGGGTAGAATGCATTCAAATCTTATATGTGCCAAGAGTCGGTTAGCCCCTCTTAATTCTAACTTAACCATTCCGAAGCTCGAATTGTCTGGTGCATATTTATTAGCACAACTAATGGAAATAATAAAACGTACATTATGTGTTAAGATTTTTAACATCACTTATTGGACAGATTCTACAATTGTCTTAGCGTGGTTAGAAAAAGAGCCTAGCCATTGGAAAGTTTTTGTTAGTAATCGCGTAGCTGATATTCAGCGATTAACCGAAAATAGTCAATGGAGACACGTGACAACTGATCAAAATCCAAGCGACATTTTAAGTCGTGGTTGTAACCCCGAATTTTTAGAAAATTCTTTGCTTTGGTGGCACGGTCCTTCTTTTATTGGTCAACCAAAGGAAAATTGGCCTAAAGCAATAATAACTAAAATTGATACTGTTCCTGAAGTTCGAACAGTAAAAATTACTTTAACTTATACTGCCATACAAAAACCAAACAGTCACAGCTTTATCTTTGATCTTTATTCCTCTTACAGTAAATCTAATCAAAGATTGGAGTTATCTAAAACTTTGACTATTCAAGAGCTGGATAAGGCTGAGCGTACCCTTTGTTCTTTAGTTCAACAGGAAAATTTTAATAAAGATATTAAATGTCTTTAGGAAGGGAATAAGATTGGAAGGAGCAGTAAACTTATAAGACTAAATCCTACGTTGGATAATGATGGTTTACTCAGGCTTGGTGGCAGACTAAGACATTATCATCTTAGCTTTGATCAAAAATTTCCTATTATCTTACCTCTAACACATCCATTTACTACTCTATTGATTAGACATTAACACTTAAAATATTTACATGGTGGAACTCAAATTATTTTATCTCAGATTAGAAATAAATTTTGGGTAGTCAATGGTAGAAATGAAATTCGATATTTAATTAGAAAATGTATTACTTGCCTTCGAGTGAGACCTCGTGATATTACTCAGCTTATGGGTTCTTTGCCAGCTTCAAGGGTTACCCCTTCCAGTCCCTTTAGTGTATGTGTAGTGGATTTTGCAGGTCCTTACGCTATCAAAGATGGAAAAACGCGCAGTCGGGTAACACTTAAATGCTATATAAGCCTATTCGTATGTTTTTCAACTCGAGCTGTGCATATTGAATTTGTAACTGATTTAACAACTGAAGCATTTTTAAACGCATTTAAAAGATTTGCGTCAAGGCGTGGCTTATGTAGTCACATTTATAGTGATAACGCCACAAATTTTAAAGGTTCAAGCAACGAACTTGATAGATTATGCGCGGTAGTTACTGATTGCGTCAATCAATATCAAACTTTTTTTCTCTGACAACAAAATTAATTGGTATTTTATTCCCCCTCGTTCTCCCCATTGTGGTGGTCTTTGGGAAGCCGCGATAAAATCTTTCAAGTGTCATTTAAAACGAGTCCTGGAAAGTGTGAAGCTTGACTTCGAGAATTTCTACACTGTCCTCACACAGATAGAGGCAATCCTCAACAGTCGACCTTTGACCCCTCTATCCGATGATCCTATGGATTTTCAAGTACTTACGGCTGGTCATTTCCTTATTGGAAGAAGCTTACTTGCCTGTCCACAAGACAATGTGACAGACGTTAAGCCAACTCGTCTGAACTACTTTAAGCAGCTACAACAAATCGTACAACAATTTTGGCATGTTTGGAGTACAGACTATATTCACTCCTTGCAGCAGCGCACAAAATGGTGTTCCCCACAGCAAAATATCAAGATGGGAACAATGGTCCTTCTTAAGACAGAAAATGAACCACCTATGAATTGGCCATTAGGACGGGTCGTTGAACTACATCCCGGTCATGACAACCTGGTCAGAGTTGTATCCGTTACAAACGTGC
Source organism: Aspidapion aeneum (assembly GCA_963576565.1). NCBI lineage: Eukaryota > Metazoa > Arthropoda > Insecta > Coleoptera > Brentidae > Aspidapion > Aspidapion aeneum. The sequence continues at coordinate 73,817,925 of OY755041.1, read as the reverse complement.
TATTACCAAGTTAGCGCCATTACCTATGGAAAAAATTTCAAGTCAAGATTAAATATTTCCTGATCTAATGTGATAAGGGATGATCCCGAATATGACATTGAAATCCAGAAATTGCCGTTTTGTTTAAAAACAAGGACTGCAAAAGTACAAACTGTTCTAGAGTTAACAAAATATTAGATAGTTAGGTTTAGAGAGTTTAAAATTAACCTTAATTTTATTTGTAAAACTTTTATTGTTGGGTAATTTTATTTATTATTTTTGAAATTTGGACATTTCAACGGGGGCGGCATGTTAAATATCAATAACTTTTTATTGTTGGTTATCATTGAATTGCAATACTTTTATTTATATCATTGTATCACATTCACCCGTTATAATGACAAAGTCACAATTTGATTAGAGATCGAAAATATATATCATTGTCAAAAACAAATAATTTTTTATTCATAATCAAAAATCAAGATTTCAAATATTTAGAAACAAAAAACAGAATTCAAAATATCCACACCAGCGTCCTATGCGTCCACTGCATACATCTTCACACAACATATTTTTGGTCTTCGAGCGGATCTTCACACAGCACATGTCAAAAATAATAAACAAAAAATAGAAAATCAATGTCAGGCTTCGCTTCCTATAAAGCTTACCTTTATGAGCGTCCTTACCCCAAACCCCCTGATAATCTAGCAGAATAAACCAAAACACATGATTTACAGTATTTACAGCAAAAAAAATCACAAAATATTGAAGATAATTTTGTTTCTCCAAGAATTTTTATAAAATCACAAAAGGAGTCTCTAACCTATAATTTAGTACTAATCTGATAAACGAACCCCCCCCCCCCCCCAGATAGTCTAGCAGAATAAGCCAAAACACGCGATTTAAATTATACAGGGTGTCCCATAACTTAAGTGCCATAGTGCAGCAGGAGATAGAGGAGGTTATTTTTTTTTTAATTTTTTTTTTATTTGTCAAACACACTGTGTTTATTTTTATTACAATCTAGTCAGTAAGACTAATTAGCAATTTTGTTTTAACTTAATTTACTAGAAAAGTCAGATTTAAACTTAGGGTTCACTCAACAGTTCTCCCCGCTTTGTTTAGTCTGTAACTCACAATTGTGTTGTGTTTATAGCATTATTTTGTTTTATGTGTAATTCACTTAGTTTACTAGCTCAAACGGCTTCACTCTTTTTAGTCGTCGAACCAGCATAGTATTGTCTAGAAGCTGAATTGCTTCCATATTCACATGCCGATGGAGTCTATCTTCATGGCTTTTTGCGTACTTTTTTATAGTCTCTGCTACAGTTTCGATTTTTAGATCTCGATGAAGGTCACTATTTCGAACGTACCAAGGTGCATTCACAATGTTTCTTAATACTTTATTTTGAAATCTCTGTACTACTAGAATGTTACTCTCTTTAGCACAACCCCATAGTTGAATACCATATGTCCATACTGGTTTCAGTATTTGTCTATAAAGTAGTAACTTATTATGAATTGTTAAATTGGACTTCCTTCCAATTAGCCAGTTCATTTTTCTATACCTTATCTCAAGTTCTTTTTTTTTCTACACATGTGCTTTCCAGCGCAATTTGGCATCAAGTGTCCATACCTAGATATTTTGCCTGATTCGAATATGGTACTGGAATGTTGTTAATTGTTATTTTTATGTGATTTATATTTTTGTTTGTAAAATCAACATGAATTGATTTGGTTTCATTTAATTTTATTCGCCACTTTGTGGTCCAACTGTGAATTTGGGTGACTGCATCCTGAAGTTTTTCTATGCATTTTTCAATAGATTTTTCTACCGTCAATAAACCAGTATCATCGGCAAATGTTGCTAAGTGACAATTTTCTGGCTTTGGGATATCACAAGTGAATAATAAGTATAGATAATGGCCTAGTACGCTACCCTGGGGCACGCCTGCTTGAATTTCTCTTAAATTTGAGTATGAGTCTTCCTGTTTTACTCTAAAATGTCTATCAGATATGTATGATTCCAAAATATCCGAATATTGTTTTGGCAGAAACCTTTTTAGTTTAAAATTAAGGCCTTCATGCCACACTTTGTCAAATGCTTGTGCTACATCTAGAAAAACTGCAGAACAAACTTTTCCCTCTTCTAGTGCTTTTTCTATTATATTAGTAATTCTGTGTACTTGATCTATCGTGGAATGCTTGTCTCGAAAACCAAATTGATGAGATGGAATAATTTCTTGTCTTTCTATGATGGGTTTTATTCTTTTAAGCAATAATTTTTCATAGAGCTTGGATATAATTGGCAGCAAAGATATTGGCCTTTAAGATGACACGTCATGGAGTGGTTTTCCCGGTTTTGGAATCATGATAACTTCTGCAACTTTCCACAGTTTAGGTACATACCTAAGCCTAAAAGACGCATTAATTAGGTTGCATAGTTTTACGATAGCTTTTCTGGGGAGTTGTTTTATGACTACCCCGTTAATAAGATCATACCCTGAGGCTTTTTTCGAATTAATATTTTTGATTTCTGTTAATATTTCTTTTGGTGATGTAAGCTTAATATGGTCCTCGATTTGATGGGGTTCATTTAAATGAAAGTGTTCATCTGGTGCTTCGTGGGGCTGAAATGTTTTTTCTAAATGATTTGCAAAAATATCTGCTTTTTCTTCGTTACTCCTTGCCCACTGGTTGTTAGATTTTCGTATGGGTGGAATTTGGATAATTGGTCTTTTAAAATCTTTGGTTGCTTTCCAAAGGGAATAGTCGGTATTTTTATCATCTGTAATAGATTCATTTTTTATTACTAGAATTTCTCGCCTAATGCGCTGCGTCATGTTGTTGAGATTTGTTTTGTCCCGAGGATCACGGCTTTGTTGCCACTTTCTTCTTAGTTTCCTTTTTTCCAATATAAGGTCTCTAATTTCCTTTGGATAGTTTTTTCCCTTAAAAATTCTCTTTGGTTTTGGACTGTTTTCCCAAGCTGCTTGTTGAATATTTGTAACAAAATAATCAACTTCTTTATCGATTTGTTCTGGCGTTTGCAATGGTACTGATAGGTTTATTTTTTCTGACAGACTTTGTTTAAAACTAATCCAGTCAGTCAGTTTATTAACTAGTGAGATATTTGCTTCTTTCTTTATTATGTTTTTACTAAGAGTTAGAATAATAGGTGAATGATCTGAGTGTAAATCAAAACTTTCTTCTACATCTACAAAACTTAAAGATATATTTTTTACTATAAAAAAATCAATTAGATCTGGAATTTTTCCTGGATCTGTTGGATAGTATGTGGGCTTACCAGTTGATATCGGCTCACATTGATATTCACTAATAGCTTGCAAAAGTTCTTTTCCTTTAGAATTCGTCAGTCTAGATCCCCAGTAGGTATTTTTTGCATTAAAGTCACCTCCAATTATAAAACGGTTTCCTAATTTTCTGAGAAAATTAAGATATTGATTTTTCTTTAGTAAGTGCCTTGGTGGTATATAGACAGCACTTATGACTAATGTATATGTTTTGGTTTTTACACTTACTAATGTAGCTTGAATCTCTATGGTTTTATATCCCATCTCCTCATAGTGTGATATATTTTCTTTAATTATTACAGCACTTCCCCCATGTGCAGTATTGCTAGGGTGAGTTGTATGATACACTTTATAACCTTTAAATTTAATGTGAGACTGGTTAGTGAAATGCGTTTCTGACACAAGACAGACGTCAATTTTTTCTATGTCTAGAATAACTTGCAAGTCTTGCTGATGTTGCAAGAGACCATTGGCATTCCATGCTAGGATTCTAAGATTACTGACCATTTTGAGGCATATTGGTAGCTCCGTTATTGCTACTTTCTAGTTTAGTTAATCGCTCATCAAGTTTGTTCAATTTCTCCAAAATTAATTGTAGTGTTTGTTCCATAGTATTTTGACTACTGATATTAATATCAGGTATAGTAGCTGTTGCTGCTACTTGGCTGTATGTCCTTGTCACAGAGTTTTGTGTGACTGTGTTTCTTGTCTGTTGGTTTTGTCTATTTGTACTCACGTTTGGTATGAGATTCGGTTTCTTAGGTTTATTTTTTAATTTTTGTATTTCCTTAGCAACAAGGCATCCTCTGTAGTTAGCAGGATGCTTGCCTCCACAGTGGATGCATTTTGGCTCAGATTCTTTTGGTTTGGGGCATTCTACAGTAAGATGTTTCCCCGTGCATTTTACGCAACGTGGTTCTTTAGCGCAATATTTTTGCGTGTGTCCATAAGATTGGCATCTTTTGCATTGAGGGACTAACTTTGAGGATTTTAGTGCTTTTATTTCCACTTCAATCCCAAGGATACTGGAAATTTCAAAAATTTTGTTGATATCTTCATCGTGGCTAAATGTGAGCATAAACATGTTAAGAGGTTGTCTTGTTCTCCATTTAAGTTTGTTGCTGGCCTCCAGTGCCTTAAAACCTTTTTTTTGTAGATCAGCTACAATTTTTTGTGGGTCACATGAGAAGTGTAGCCTATTCGCTATTACTCTAATTGGCCTTATTTGTTTGTTTTCGTATGAGTGCCATTGATGCTTTATTTCATTAAGCATTTTAGTAACCAGCCGATAGCTGTCTACGTCTTGTACATTTATTTTAATATTTTCGTTATTTAAAACTTTTATTTTAACTCCTTGTATGATATTTAACTTTTCATAAATATCATTAAAATTATTTACGCCATTTACCATAATCGGTGGAGGTAATGGAGCTTTTTTAACCTTAGTTGGGGGTTCTTCATTTTGTGTTTTATTGGAGGGCTCTCCAGTGCCCGAGCTTTGTTGTGGTGGTGAGAGTGAAGTATCCATTCGACGTTTTTTCCAACCTTTTCCTTTTTGTCTGATCCACTCAGTTTCTCTTGCCAGATCGTCCTCATCAGTAATGTAGTCCATGTCAGACTCTTCTTTTTTAGTGACTTTTGTCTCTAAATCTGCAAATTTTCTTTGCATACTTTCCAGTTGACTTCGGAGATAATCCACTTGTACACTAAGTGAATTTTTTTCGTTTTGGGATTTTTTCCATTCGCTATATAAAACTTCATCATTTTGTGTTCTAGCATGGCTATCCTGAAATAATTCGGCATTATCCATTTTTTTTTCTTGATTTTGTTTGGGCTTTTCGCTAATTTTTAAAACAAGTTTCACAGGTGATGGTACACTTTTTTTGCTTTTAAACATGATATATTATTTATAATACACATTGTATATAGATTTTTAACACAGGTATTTCGCGCGCGAGGTTTATTGTAAACAAAACACACTTCGACTTTGACCTCGTTAGTACTATCATGCAGGTACGATGCAATATAACCGTACTGAACTGCGATCGAACGAATACTGAGAGGAGGTTATTTACGAGAAAAAAGTTTATATAACATGGGTGTCAACACACATCTGTTTTTAAGATATAGGATGTTTAAAGTTAGAGGAGTGGGGGGGGGGAAAGTGCTTTACAAAAAAAAGAAAATCTGTCATAGCCAGCTGAATACCCGGCTAATTGTGATTCAAAAATGTGGTATTCCTTTTTTTGATAAAATTACAAGTTGAGGAGATACAGGCTGTGAAAAAATAATAATTTAAAAAAAAAAATTGTTTACTATTTCTTTTAAAAAATATCAATAATATTTTATTATCATGTCTTGCTAGAGACTTGTTTTTATTAACAAAAAATATAAAAAAACATTGCGTTTAATATGGCATTTATAAAAGTTTATACCAAAAAAATTGTTTTTTCTGATTCAAAATTATTTTTATTTCAATTTATTGCTCTTGTTCTCTCTGCCCAATTTCATATTTTTACTGCGTTTTTTTAAAAAGTTATTATCAAAAAAGTTTAAAAAATTGCCAACTTTGATGCTCTGTATCTCGACAAAGAAAGAGTTTTGACCCATGCATTATAGGAACTTTTTTACCAGACATGACCTCCTCTATCACCTGTTGGCCTATGGCTCCTAAGTTATGGGACACCCTGTATACAAAAAAATCACAAATAATTGAAGACAATTTTGTTTAACCAAAAATTTTTATAAAATCAAAAAAGAGAGATAAATATAATTTTATTTGTAAAAAATAATTATTTGATGTTGAAGATGAAGAAAAGGTGACAACGTTTTGTGTATAAACAAGTGTATAACTCTTCTCAGTTTGTGATATTTTTTTAGAGGTGCAACTTTAAGACCCAAAGACTACATTCTTTAAAATCAGAAGACCAGAAGTACACAATATATGAATCAACACCAGAGGACTATAAGCATGTTCTTAACTTGCATTCCAATCCTTTAAGACATAAAAAAGCTGTAAGGTGGGTGTTTTAAACTTTTTCATTAACATAATTGAGAACAATATTTATTTGATTTTGTACATGAGAAAAAGTGACTTGGACTGTTAAAATATCAATATAAATAATGTTAGGAAACATTCGTAAATTATGTAACACAAAAATTTTGGATTTTTGACCACCCCCTTCATAATACATTTTAAGAAAAAACAAACTTCCTTTGAGTGTTATGTAAATTATGTGTGTATGTGTATAAACAAGTATATAACACTGTTCGGTTTATGTATTTTTTTTTAGAAAATCAACCTTAAAACCCAAAGACAACATTCTTTAAAATAAGAGGATCAAAAGTGCACTGCACATATGTCACCACCAGTGGGCTTGTAGTCCAATTACTACAGATATATATAAAAGCTTTGTTGTGCAAAAAATACGAAAGTTTGGAAACAGAAGGTTGGTAATCTTATTACTCCTGTAAGTTTGTGACCTCGAGCGGCTGCCATCTTAAAAATATCATGCCTTAAATGGTTGCGGTAGGATTTATAGGAAAAAGTTTTAAGTTATAGTTTTTTATAGTTTTGCAAAAATATTTAAGAGTATAAAATAAAAATGAATGAATTACCTATAAAATACTTATTATTAGAAGTTGACTGGCTAGTGCCTTTGCAGAGATGCAAACCCTAAATTGTTAGCAATATGCGCATTTCCTTTATGTATTACCACATTATATTCCAAATAAACAGATAATATTAGATTTTACCTAAATTTCTCAGAAACTAAGCGTTTTAGAGCAAATGCGAATATTTATTTATTTGTTGCAAAAACCAATTATCTTTTAAACAATTAATTTAAATAAGACCAAGTTTATGATTACCTAGCACTATTTTCATTGGCGTCTCTAAATTGGTAATATTCCAAAGAACAACAAAAATTTGTATAGGTTTTATTAAATTTTCTGAAACAAATTAAGAAATATAATTTTGTTGTAAAAAATGCATCACAAAGTGGTATTAAATAATAATATTGCAATTAAAGTTATTATTATTATAAAATGAAATGATTACGTAAACTTGACTCAAATTCATGGTGGGCACCTCATTGCAATCCCGAAATTGGGGTCCTTTGTAATCTTAAAAATAGTACCAGTTTACAGAAGCCGACCCCTAAAGTGTTTAAAAGGACTATGTATTCCGGCATAGGTTTTAGTTTTAAGGAAAATTAAATTAAAAATTCATTACCAGCATAGTTTTGTACAGAATTTAAATACTAACCACAGCGAAGTTAAGTGCGATTTTGTATCTGGAGAACGCCCCCCAGCATGCGATTGGTTAATCAATAATTTGGTTGGCCGCGATTGATTTGCCTTTACAAGGCAATAGTATTTGAACAGAACCAATCATGAAAAACCAAGGTATTAATCAACCAATCGCGTGCTGAGGGGACTCTTTTCTAATATAGTTTATAATCTCTATCTACAGCAAATATTGTAAAATAGTTAAAAATATTTCAAAAATCGATAGAATGTGATAGTAACATAATAGTCATAAGACTTAGAGTACATACAAGTTCTTTATCACCAAAGAGTTTTTAATATGGTGTAAAATAAGAGTTGTTAAAAAAACTGATTTAAGGCGATATTTTTTCAAAGTAATGGCAGTAAAAAACTTCGGTCATTCTTATCACACTGTCTTTGGTGATAAGTAAACAATTTTTACGAATTAAATGTGTGTTATTTTAAAAAAATGCCTATTTTGACTATAATAATATAATTAGTTTTCTATTTATTGCTAACAAGTAAATATGACAATGATTTAAACTAATGAGCAAAGAGTAAAGCCTTATAATACTTTATTTTTCAGAATTGTCGCACAAACCCTTGTAAATCTTGGTAGACCCCTCCTAAAACTGAAATGGTCCCCTTGTACTCTAGGCCATTAGGGTCCCAGTGTGACCATATACGTAATATTCCTTACGTATATGAGTGTGACACTGTCCTTTAGTGATGAGTTTTAAAAAAAACAGTGACTTATTGTTTCTTTTTCAAATGCTGGTGAGAGTTTTTTAGTTTTTATTGTTAAGATTAACAAAAGTGACATTATTACTGTTTCGAACCCCATAAAAAGCAGACTCATTTCCAGTAACCATATTTATGTTCTTAATTGTTTTTGTACAAAATATTTTACTTCAGGCCTTATATTATCAGAGTTGAGTTAAAAACTGCGTTGAATTAGAGAAGCAACACACTTGGTATGGATAGATATGAGACTCCCCCAAACATTTTTCGGAGGGGAATAATATAAATAAATGTATATTTTTGTTGCTACTTAGCAAACTCATTACCAGTAACCCTATTTATGTTCTTACTTATTTTTTGTACATAATAGGGACTTATTGCAATAAAGCCAGGTACAAATTGTGCCGGGCACTATTCTGACAGTTTCGCATTATACTAACAGCTATTTTCTTTCAAAATTAGGATTTTGTGTATTATAAAAGCCAGAATTAATAGTGACACCACTATTAATGGAAAATAAACTACTAGATTTATAAATTCGACTTTGGTATGTCAATTTTGAAAGATCAACTATAAGTTTTCAATGGGAAACTGTCAGGTTAGTGCCTGGCACAATTTGAGAGAAGCAACATACTCTCCCGAACATTTCCAGAGGGTAAACCACCCCCACCCTGGCAAGGTTGATTGTTCCCTTTTAACGGTTTTTTGCTAATAACTCGAAAACTGTCGTACAAGTGTTAGTTTTTCTTGTGGTGTTTTGTATCCTTCACATATTGTTTTTCCCAAAAATGTGCCCCACTGCTTCCAGGGATACCCATGTACATCATTGGAAAGGATATTTTGTCGACTTCAAAAATGATTTCAAAAATATATTTTTTTAAAATTTGAGTTTTTACAGTTATTAACAAAAAACTGTCAAGAGGCACATTTAAGTGGGGAGCCACCCCCGCCAGTGTAACACAACACATATTCGCTTAGCAATATGAAGAACAGGATAATTTTGGAAAATTCACAACTTTTTTATTTCTTAAATTAAATTTTGTTTTATTTGGATTATAGTGCACTTTTATAAAAACTAATAATCACATGCATTTTTAATGTTTCTGTATCTCAAAAAAAAATAAATTCCTCAACATCATGTCTTTTTTTCGTGTTGTTTGCGTTTTATAGAGAAACTGCTGATTTTAGAAAAGATACAAAAAAGATGTGTATTAAAAAGTTGTTTTCACATTTTCACCATAAGTTAAAAAGTTTTCAAGGTACGCTCAAAAAACTACGAAATTGGAGTGTACCTCTAGACACCAAAATTTCACTTTTTCATGAAAGTTTCAAAAGTGGAAAAAATGCTTCATAAATTAAAAGGCTCTACCATTTTGTACTCTATATTCTGTCAAATATGATGGCTTACATAATGACCGACCCACGATTTTGCACCAATGTCTTCCCGACTATTTTTTATACCCTAGGGCAACATCTAGGAACCTAAAGGTGGTGGTGGAGAGGTAATTTAAACTTTACAAAAAACTACCAAACCATTTTGCTTTTAAAATGACAGCTTTCGTCAAAAATCTAAAAAATCTGTTCACAAATAACAAAGTTCTGAATTTTCCAAATTTTTTTTTTTTTGACATTTTTGAGATGTTTCTTGTATTTGGCATGAGTTTGACATATGTCAAATAAGTCAAATTGTGTTCCAAAAAGCAAGGGCTTTTGGCCTCTGACGTCAAATTTGCATTTACACGTTAAAATAAAGGAGGTCACGAACCGACTAGTAAAATATGATATGAAGTTTTTTAGATTTTTGTCAAAATTTGTAATTTTAAGAGAAAAATGGTTTCGTAGTTTTTTTTAGAGCTTTAAATTACCTTCTCACCGATGTTTCTTTTTGGTTTATAGAGGTTGTCCTAAGGTATAAAAATTAGTCGGGAAAACATTGGGTCAATCGTAGGTAGGACGACATATCATATTTGACAGAATACAGACTAAAAAAATAATAATTTAGTTCTTTAAGCATTTTTTCACTCTTGAAAGTTTTATGAAAAAGTAAAGTTATGGTGTCTAGGGGTATTTTCTAACTTATGGTAAAAATGAAACTCACTGTGGATACAAAATTTTTTTGTATCTTGTGATTTTTTTTTTGTAAAATCAGCAGTTTCTCTATAAAACGCAAAAAACACAAAAAAAAACGATGTTGAGGAATATATTTTTTTTGAGACACGAAAACATTAAAAATGCAAGTGATTAATAGTTTTTATAAAAATGCACTATAATCCAAATAAAATAAATCTGATTTGGTTTTGGTTGTTTGATATCCCAGATAGAAATATATAAAAAAAAGTCTGCAATATATCATGCAGGATTTTTGGCATGTGTAAACATTTAAGAATTTTTATTAAATTTTATTTTATATTTTAAATTAATAACAAATTTAGAAATTATAATATTTTATTATTTTTTAAAAACTGTTTATAACTTTCACCATACAAAGAATAAATGTAATATCCTACTAACATGTATAATTTATTTGCTGCAGCAAGTTCTCTTGTATTCTATCCAAACGGCCACATAATTGCTAAAAATAATAATATAATGTTGAGATATTTAAATATTATTTTTGCTAAGACTTATAGTCCAGTCATTATCGAATTTTAGCTTGCAAAACGTGGTGTAGTCGCGATTTTGACATATGTTGTTCAGATTGTCCTAAAAAAAATTGAGTTATTATTATTCATTTAGTTACTGTGCATTTTAGAAAAATAATTGTTATGAAGCTAACCATTTCGCCGCCAATATGGATATTGACCAATTTTCTTTTTTAGTGGCCTTTATCTTAAAAACTGCTTAATTTTGAGAAGAACGTGAAATAAAGTCTAACTAAATCTGGTATTACCCTTGCTGAGATATGAACTCTGACGTTTCCTTAGTATATGCAAAATAAACCGAACTTATTAAGTTTTATCTCATTTTCTTAAAAGGTAAGAACTGAAAATATGTAAGCAACTTTATTGTAGGAAATTAAATTATCTTTTAAACGGTGTATCATTTGAATGGGTAATAATTAATTTAAAAAAAACCAAATATGCGTATGTTTCTTAAGTGTTCTCCGTTAACAGAAACCACTAGATATATATCACTTTAAAGATAATTTTATTTTCAACAATATAGAGTAAAACGGGAATTTTTAAAAAGCTTAGTTTTTAAGAAAATTAATTAAAACAAAAAAAAATTATTAAAAAAAAATAACCTTAATATGCGGAAGCCCCTAAGGTATAATAGGGTGAGTAATAGCTTTCACACCACTTTGTGGTACACTGTTTAAAAGTACAACTTATTTTTTCTGAAAAGGGTGTTTTTTTCCTAAAATGTAGAGGGGAAAGGCTAATTGATCTAATTGCCAAAAAGCGTTTTTGTGGGAAACTAAAAAAAAACTGTACAATACATGCACGCGGACTTACGGATGACGTGATTTTAAACATGTTTGTTAGGGCATAAGGTGGGGAAATTGCACTTAGTTCTTATAGCCCCGTATTGGCCTTGACACATACTTTATTTTGGGTGGAAAATCTAAAATTTGTATAATTTGGCACTTAGATCATTTAGCCTGGCCACTCAACAAATGTTTTTAGATGTCAGTTAAGTGCTAATCGTGGAATTGGCCCATCTAAGTGATACATTGTTTAAAAGATAATTTAGTTTCCTACAATAAACTTTATTACATATTTTCTGTAAAATGCTTACCTTTTGAGAAAATGACAAATATTAATGATTTCGGGGCGTAGCACTCCGATGGCTCAGATTGGGTTTTGGTAGATACAGTGGACTATAATTAACATTGGCGCAAAAAATTCATTTAACTAGAGAAAGTAAATAATTTAAAAATTGTAGGTTAAATTTGAAAGAGAAATAAAATTGTGATATAGCCTCATGGAGAGGGACTTACCGCTGTTTTGAAGCTCCAAAGTACACCTTTCCATAAGAGCTATGTGACTTGAAGTTCCAACAGGATGATGGCACGATAATTTTAATTATTTGCGGTATTTTAAAGTGAATTTTCACTATTTTTTAAATTTAAATTTTAAGGTTGTCGTTTTCTAGACATGGCGACGCGCAGCATACTTTGTCTGTCTCTCTATCCTGCGCTTGCAGTTTTTTCGCACATGCGCACAGCACTTCACCCTCCAATGGGAACCATATCACTATATTTTAAATTTTATGGATATGTGAAAAACACGATAGAGGCGCTTATAGTGCCAAAGTATATAAAAATAAAGAAATAAGAAATAAAATGATAATTCTTAAATTTAGAATAGAAATTACATTTTTTGCGTTTAATTCTCGCATTTTAATGCAATTTTGCTTTAGGTAAATTTTATAATAACTAATAGTTGACCCATTTACTTAGGATTAATATAAATTTAAGACTAATAATTTTATGTTCAAGACAAAATTTTAGTCTATCAAAAATAGGAAAAAATAAAAGTAAAATTCAAAAATAAAAGAAAAATAAAGAGGTTTTTTATGGAAACCGAACACGGGGTTTATTTTGCATACACTATGGAAATACATAGAAAACGAGTATACTGCTACCACATCAAGGTTCGCATTTGGCAAGGGTACTACCCAGACCATTCAGTAATGTCTCCTTTTATATGCCATTAATTAGTCTTTATTTTATACAAAATTGCGGCGAAATGTTTAGCCTCATAACTCGAAAACCATTTGTCTGACGAAAAAGCGTATATAAGCGCTTTTGTAGAAAATTTTATTGTCTTCGACTTTTGTTTAACACTTATTTTTTTCTAGAATGTACAGGAAAAAGGTAATTTTTAAAAAATCATTTTTGTTCACACTAACTCCGAGATGAAGGGGCGAGCCGCCTACCTACGCCAAGGTGGAAAACTGAATTTTTTTATAAGGCGTGTAATCGTCACTACACCAACTTTTATGCTCTAATGACTGGCCTATTAGTGCAAATTATTTTTGGCAAAAAATAAATACCTTGTACCTTTTGACATGGGAAATGCCTTAAATTTTTGTACTTTTAATCCTACAAGGAATAAAAACTTTAAATAAAAGTGACACTTCTTATCCCGAGACGACAATTTTGAACCACGAGCGTAGCCATGTCTAGCCATCACTTTTCATTCTGAGGATTTCAAGTGGAACAGTTTTACATTCCTAAACATGAGGATAAAAAGTGCAAAAATGTATTAACTAAAAATGATGTTACCCATTGGGTCATTTCAAATTAAATCTTGAAAATTTTTGGCCCAGTAGTTTATTTTTAAAATAATTTTTAAAAATTAAAAGATTACCAAGTTTTGCTCCTACATAGGTAAAGAAAAACAGGAATATCTGTAAAACTACTTTAGAGCAATCTATGAGTGATACCTTGTCAAAAAGGTATTTGAAAGACCTTTTAAATAATGGGTCACATTATTTTAAAAATATATTTTTTTAAAATATAAAATTAAAACATTTTTAATTTTTTCAAAAACACCACTTTTATTTTTTTTTCAATAAAAAAATTAATTTTTTGTCAATTATTTAGTGAGATACTAAACAAATTTCAAGATGGAGAAATTATGGGTTTAGGTAAAAAAAATAAATAAAGATTTTATGAGACTGATTTTGCCTTCAAACCTTTACTTTTTATTGAGCTATTTGGTTTCTCTTGGTTTTTGAAAAACTTATTTCGTTCCTGTGAATTACTTTTTAAAATAGATACATAAATTTACATGTTCATGTTTTAGCTAGGTCACACCTCATTTTCTCCGATTGGTCCAGTCTTAGAAATATGCAGGTTTATGCAGGACATATCCTGTATAAAAAGAAACAATTTATGTGAGCTCAAGATTGTTTTGGAAAATAGTGATTTAGGCGGTACCGCAAAACAATGTCTGAAAACCAGGCAAAAGAATGGTACAAGTTTTCAACTAAGTGTTGTGATCCATTAAAAACTGGAAAACATTCAGGAAAACCAAGAAATGTTACTGAAGTCATGTGCAATCGGGACCACATAAAAAAAGGGATGAAGATTTGTGATGGGTGTAGCATGGGCCCCCCAAGGCTTAGATTTTTTAACATATTTTCCACATATTTCATGAAAAAACACACAAAATAGCTTAAAATTCGACTATATTCGATCATAAGGCTTCGCCTACCCCCCTACGAGGACTCGGGGCCCCCCAAGACATATTCGTGGGTGTAGGCTAAAGTATATGAAGACTTAAAAAAATGCTTTTTATACCGTACTAGATGAATTTATTTCAGCGCCATCTACTTCACTGTTGCGAAGCTTGCCAGTTGCCACTCTATATGGGTCATATACTCATTGATATTACAAAAATCATTTTTTATTCAATATTCAAATTATTTTAGACAAATGAAGTAAATGTGAGTTTTTTGCACCCAAACGGGTCAACCCCCTCTTTTTATTACCCTAAACCTAAATCAGATATTTTAATTATTAAAAAAAAAATATTTTAAGAAAAGTTTAACCCATTACCGCTACAGGTTAAACCTACAAATTTTGGAAATAAAAATAATTTAAAAAATATTTAATTTACTTGAAATTTTGAGAGGCGTGCTTATTACTTATAAAATATTATTTTTTCCTATATTATAGCATTTATCTTTGATTCTTATATGTTTTACTTGAAAAAGCTACCATTTTTCTCCATCTTGAAATTTGGTGAGTGTCTTAGTAAAACATTGAAAAAAAATTATATATTTTTTTGAAAAAATTTAAAAATGGTATTTTTCCAAAAAAATCATTTTTTTTAATACTTTTTTAAATTTAAAAAAAAAATATTTATTTTTAAAATGTGTCATGCTAGACATCATTTAAAAGGTCTTTGAAATACCTTTTAAACAAGGTATCACTCATATAGAGAGGTCCTTATTTTTCTATACTAATGTAAGAGCAAAATTTGGTAATTTTATAATTTAAAAAAATTAATAACAAACTACTCGATCAAAAATTTTAAAAATGTAGATTTTTCATCTGATCTATGAATAAAATAAGTGAATCAAAAATTATCAAAATCGGAGAGGGTGTCTGCCAAACCGGTGGTTGATTTTATATGAAATGACCCCATTCAGTCACTCCCTAACCCTCCTTTAAACCTCCTTTATGTTGGTTTCTTCCATCGTAATGGAAAAGGATCCATTACTTTCCATTCTGAGGATAAAAAGTAAGTTAAACATCCCTAAAATGGGGGATGAAAGTTCAGTCATGCCCTAACTGTCCTTTAAACCCTCTTTATGTTGGTGTTAAAACTGAAGTTAAAATTTCATTTCTTATGAATTCAAAGTTTATTGTTCAATATTTGCTAAATCCAATCACTAAAAAGGTCTAGGTACAATAAAAGGTGTGTTCGTTTACTCAATTACCTCTCTAAGATCACCCTAGCACCACCCTTTCCCCCTGGGTGAAATGGCATGAAGCTAACATTAAAATTTGTATATAGAAGTTACTAGGGTTAATTATCTATAGGTGCGAATTTTAATTTGAACCCCTCAACCTCCCAGGGAACTTATTATACTAAGTGAAGACTTTTTTGTAGTTCGGGTTAGATGTACCAATTATAAATATAAAATATTTTATATAAGAACTAAACTTCATAAAAAGTTTTAAAAAGTATAAACCAAAATACCTTAACTATTAATTTTCATTACTTATTGATAAAATCTACCCTTTTCCTGCTTAAACCATTCCACTTAATCTATAGTATCATGTAAATGTTCCAGTTGCTAATGTATGTATGAGTTTGGTGGTTTTCCAGCCTGTTTTGTCCAAATGCTCATTAAAGTTTTGTCAATACATGTTTTTGTCTTCCCTAAATTCAGTAGATTACTTTTTATTATTTATGTCGCATATATCAGGAAACTGTGCCGGAAACCCTAAAAGCATAAAATAGTGGATTTTTATATAACTATTTTGATTGGTACTTTTGTACATAACAAAAAGAGAAAAATGAACATAGTTCTTATAACATTGCGGTAAGTATAATTTAAAATAAGTAAGAATAAAATTAGTCATATTATGTAAGTTAATACATCATTAGGCAAAAACCTAGAAACAAATTTGTTTCCTACTTTTGAATGTGTATATATAATAAAAGGGATGAAAATATTCGAAGTAAGAACCTTTACATTGAGGCCATCAAAATAATAATTAGTCTTTGTGAAACATAATATGGGAATACATAAACTACCACAGCTATTGAAGAAAAGCTTTGTTCTCTGGAATACATCTAAACAATCAATAAGAACCTTTTCACTAAAGCCATCCAAATAATAATTTAGTCTAAGCTTTTCACTAAACCAAAATTTGAGCATATGTATTGTCTCTGTAGTGTGATTATGTCTTTTTTATTATTTTCTAGATTATATTGATAGCCTCAGTATGTAAGTATTTACGCCTTATGCCTGATTTACTCAACAATGTAAGGGACCATCCTTAATTTATGTAATGCCAAAGGGAGGGAGGTTTAACCTTGTGTTACACTAAATGTTTTTTTAATGTATTTTATACCAAAATGCCTTATTCATTACCAGGGAAAGGAGGTCGTTCATTAAGAATGTGCCCTAATTTAAGTGCTGTCATCTTTTACCAGTGAACTTTCAGGGCTCTCAACAGATAAACAGCAAAATAATATGAAAAATATGAACTTTTTTAAATAAAATTATGAAAAATATGAAATTAAGAAAACAAAATATCGAGGGGTGAACAGCTAACCCAAAATGTGTACACTGATTGTTCAATTTTTCCAGAGAATGGATGGCCCTTCTTTACATGGAAACGGAAAATAAAAGATATGCCGAAGGAGAGCTTAGAATAAAAGTATGGAATTAGGTCTGAATCTCATTTGCTAGCAGTAAGAGCCTAAAGAGAACTAAGAGAACAACAAATGCAGTCCCTAGTAGACCAGTGTATGAATTCTTGTTGGGTGAGAAAGAGTACTTGCTCAAAATCGGGTAAAAGTCAAACTGCGCATGCAATATAACTTGATTTCCGCATCTCTATTGGTCCTGACGTGGGGAGATAGTAATTCTCACTCTCCCCGTTTCAATAATCCATACACAGGATTTTGCCTAGGTCGTTTTTTTTTCCACGCTAGTTTAACTAATTAAAAAAGCTGACAAGAAAATGCAAAGTTGTACATTATCTTAATGAGAGTTTATGGAACGTTCTGGAAAGTATACAAATCAACACAACCTTAATAGTACTATGTTTTAAACCGAGGTAAAATGTAACAAACATACTTTGAACGTAAATATTGAAAAACCAATGAGTTACTTTATAATTGGCTATTTCCCGATTTAAGCTTATAGTTTTAATATAAAACACTTCATATTTTAGATTACTTTAATAGAAATGTCAAACCAATCAAAACAAATGCGAATTAAAAACTTTCAACGAACTGTAAACAGAAGGTATGACCACCTCGACAGATTTTTTGGTCTCTTTATTCTTTTCTGGTCTCTGTTGAGAGTGAAAAGTTTTCTAAAAGAAAATACCTGTACAGTGACACTTTCCGTACAATAAATTGTACGAAAAGTGCTTGTTTTCCGGTCGGTTAAATTTTTTTTAAGACAAGTAGGATAGTCACCCTCCCTATATAATATCTATGAATTTGATGCAAATAACCCCCATAATATTAATTTATTTAAACTTTTTAGACCAAGCAATAGTGAGCCAGAAGAATTACGCAAGTTTGATTCCTGTGGCTGCGGTTGGCCCCACAACTTGTTAATACCAAAGGGTAGTGAATCAGGCGTAGTTTTTCAACTTTTCGTGATGTTTTCTAATTTTGAGGAAGACATACTAACAAACACTACTATGTCAATTGCTACTGAAACAGAATCCGGTGACCTTTGTAAACAAGCCTACTCTTTGTGTGGCCTATATGTAAGTATTTATGTACGAAGACCGCAGAGAAAAAGTAAATCGATAAATGGCAATATTACTTATATCGAATTTCTGTTATTTATACCTGTTTTGTTCTTGTTATTCCTGTTAGCTTTCTTTGGAAAATGTGGTAGCATGGAAAGCATGTTCTACTAGTACCTTTTTATTTATGGAAGGTTACTTAATATTCGATATTTTGTCCGGTTTTTTTTTTTCACAACGAATACTTGACCAAATATCCACTTTTATTTCCTAAAGAATTGATTTTACTAGTAGACTGATTGTACTAATAGTCGCTAACATGTAATAAAATATTAATTTTCACAAATTACGGTTTTTGAAATTTAGAATCCAAAGAAGATTATTTGCTTATTTGACTCTGCAGAATTAAAAAATAAGTTTTATGTTGGATCCGCCACTGATTGCAAGCATTTTATTGATTCTTAAACATAGTCAAGTGTTTTTGTATAAAACATTCGCAATATTTTTCAAGATTCCATGGTACCTTGTAATAGTTGTTTCAAATTCACGTTGTTTTAATGTAATTTTTTTATGTATGCTTGACTTTGATATGCTAGAAAGAGAGAGAGGGTAGCGGAATTTGTGTCTGGTTAGTTTTCCATGTGTTTCACGCAGCGGCGGCTCGTGTCAATACAACAAGATAGTGTCAGTAAATAAATAAATAAATCGGGGTGTTACGGCCAAATTTTTTCCCACAAGTCATTAAAAAACATACCTACTACTACTATGTTTGAGGTTTTTAGTTCTTTTTTAACTAACCCGTGCCCACCCAAAGTCCGCCATGAAATGATCAAAAATTTATCAAAAACTTCTGCCGAAATAATTCAAAATGTATTGAAATGTATTGTAAGGGGCGTTAATTAAAACATCCATGCTCCACGCACAAAGACAATACGATTATTACGAACAACTGGTGGCCTGTGCCAGGCACAAAATTTAAAGGAAGTTCACAAGGTAAATTTTTTTTACGAGAACGTTTTACGGGCAAATTGACAGTTGGTCTCTCCTCAGTAAACACCATATTTCATATTTCTTTTTCAGATACCATCATCATCATTTCATTTCCTTCCATTTTATGGTTATGCTCGGGCTGAATGAGGCCTAATGAGGCCGAAACGCTTTCCCGAGCTACCTTTACCTCTGAGGACTTGCCCGTGAAACTTTTTCGCACAAAATTTATTTGATTTTTGCTATTTAAACAATGCTAAATATCCAACATTGGCCCTATCTCTGTCGCTTATTTAGCTGCCCTTAAAATCTATCTCTATTAGAAGGAACAAACAGAAAAGTGGCACATACTCACTGCGCACCGTGTTATACGCTGCTTTGGGTTTTAGTGGCGTCGCGTCGTATAATTGCACAGGGTTACTAAATTTCATATAATTAATAAACTAAAAAGAAAATAAAAACCTATAAGATGTTTTCAAAATGAAAAAGAAACGTGTTTTTGCAGAAAAATAGGGCAGTGCCTTGGCACCGTGGCACTACCTCACGAGCCGCCACTGGTTTCACGTCATCAGTCACCAGAACCATGGCGCGACACAATTTATCTCGCACCTATTCCACGATACAGGGACTTGGTTCTGGTGATAAGTAGGTCTACTTCTGGTATGCTAACCAGAAACAAATCCCACTACTCTCTCTCTGTCTAGCACATAAGAGTCAGACACACCTTGTTTGTTAATACAAATTTTCTTGGAAGGAGAGAAGCTGGTTTAAAAATCCTTGTAATAAACACATGACCGGTAACCACAAGCGTTATGGCTTAGCAAGGTACCTACTAAAATGAAAGGGGGTCTTTGCCGCAAAAAATTAGGGAAAAGTATAAGTTGAGCTTATCTATTAGGTACCTAAGGGACCATCTCACCGTCTTTTTTTTGGTTCCACAGCTTAAGCGTTTCTTAATAGAATCATAATATGTAATAAGAAACACTTTAGGCTAAATAACGAAAAAAAAGTCGGTGCAATGGGCTATAAATGATTTAAAATAACAAAAATTAATTATTTATTCACAGAAAAACCTTTCACTATCATTTTAGCCAAATATACATATTTTTTATTTTTAGGGTCTACCTTATCCCGATTCGCGTGCAATAAGCTATCCATTTGACAGATTCCCGAAAGAAAAAACTTTGGAAGAATTTTTACAAGAAAACATGAAAGTTGTGGACGTGACGATTTTTCACCAAAATGTTACCGTGCGCGCTTAATGCAATTATTGTAAAAAATATTTAATTTTTTTTTGTTTAAATTAGCAGTTATCAAATTGTTTTATTTTACTGTTACAGTGGTAAAAAATTACAATTTTATTTTTCTTATCTCCAAACTTCTAGAGTTCAGGAACTGAAGTAATTTCTTGGGTGACAAAATTTTAAAGAACACTCGTTAGATACCTTACTTTCAACTAAAGTAATTTAGTAAGACAAGTGAAAGAATTTTATTCTGAGACGTTTTATTATAAAAATATTTAGGTATAATTGCGGTTACCACTGCTATTCTTTCATCAAAAAGTCGGAAGTGCGAGAGATAAGGTATACAATCTAAAAGTACATGAAAACGATAGCCAGTCCTCTACGCTTTGGCTAGCCGCCGCTCCGCGCCATTTGCTTTCTTTTCCTTGCACACTGAGATCATACCACGTGAACAAGTCCATATTTGTAATGTCATATCAGGCGCCATAATCTTGCATTCAACTGCAAGTTTATTGCTTCATCTAAAGCGGCCCTTAGTAATTGACTTTAAGAGATTTGACCACAAACTATTGCCTGGTAGTGAAAAAAATACTCTGCCAATATACACTGAGAGAAGAATTTTGTAACAATAACAAACATTTTGTAACTGTTACCAAATGCGTTGCCCATATTTGGCTTATTAGATATTTGTTTGCAGGTAACAATTCAGAAATTACAACAATTGAAACAAATATTTGTTAATAAAAACAAAATCGTCTGGTAATATTTAAAAAAAGCTACATCAAGCACTAATATATTGTTGGTATTTAAAAATATATGTGAGTTTAATTATTAATATACTGTACATTTATTATAAGGATCATTCTTATTTAATATTAAATTAATTCATTATGGGTTATTATATAATTAGTAGCTGTAATTATATTTAGTTATTTTGCATTAATAAGGTATTTGTAGGTTTCACGTTCTGTTTAAAATACAGGGTGTTCATTTTAAAACTTCCCACCCTAGATTTCTCGAAAATGATTTTTTTTAAAAATGCCAAAACAAGTCAATTAATTTATTAAGGAGAACACATTCTGGCTATCTTAAAATTTTTGTAGTACACACCCCCTTTGAGGGGTACATTTTACCCCTATATTTTGAATATGGAAAGTGGGTCAATTGACACTTTTTTTTGAAGGTTTCTTAAATATCTTTACAAAGGTGTACACATTTTGAACATCTATCAATTTGTTTTTGACATATTCACTTATTTTTTCAAAGGGGGTGTGTACTACAAAGACTATAAGATAGCCAAAATGTGTCCTTAATAAATTAATTGACATGTTTTTACTTTTTCTCAAAAAAAGAATCATTTTCGAGAAATCTTGGTTGGGAAGTTTTAAAATGAACACCCTGTATATTTCTATAGGGTTAATGGAAATAAGGACACCACTTTTGATCACACACCTGTATTTCTTCGTCTTCCTCAGGCTACACCTTAGGAAGACCAAAATGGATTGTCGAAAAGAGATAAAGTTGTGTGATCAAAATTGGTGTCTTTTTTCCCATCAACCCTATAGAAATGAATAAGGTATAGAATAATAAGAGAATATATATATATATATATATATATATATATTTATCGGTTTCACAACGTTCTACGTCTTCCGATACCCAATCTCCACTCGTTTCTGTTTGCCCATAATTCATCATCTAGGCCTCTTATTCTTATTTCACTGTCTATTCCTTCTCTCCAGCTTCTCCTTGGCCGTCCTCGTTTTCTTCGGCCAGTTGGTTTCCATTGTAGTATATGTTTAGGTAGTCTTTCGTCATTCATTCTTTGTACATGTCCGTACCACACCAGTTGTTTTGTTCTTATATCATCCACTAAAGTACGTTCACCTACTGTCATAATTTCTCTTATTCTTTGATTTGTAACTCTTTCTCTTTTTGATTTCCCTGCTGCTCTTCTCCAATAGTCCATCTCCGTAGCGGAAAGCATTTTTTCTGTTCTATCCTTGATTGGCCATACTTCTGAGCCGTATGTAATAATACTTTTTATAATGGTGTTATATATAAGCTTTTTGTTATGTTTTGATATACTTTGGTCCCAAATTATTCCATTTAATAAAGTTATTGCTTTTCTTCCTTGTACGTTTCGATCTTTTATAGCTTTGTCTAGTGTTCCGTCAGCTGTAATTTTTAGACCTAAGTATTTATACTCATCACAGGAGTGAATTCGCTGCCCGGTATTTAAGATTAGATCCTGTTTCATTCCACCGATACACATATACTCTGTCTTATTGAGATTAACCTCTAGTCCCCACTTATTGTACTCTTCTATTAGTTTTCGTGTCATATATTCGAGGTCGTCATAATCCTGAGCCACTACTATCTGATCATCGGCGAAACATAAAGTATACAAGGTGGTTTCGTCCAACGGAATTCCCATGTTTTGGCATTTTCTCTTCCATACTTTAAGGACTTGTTCCAAGTATATCTTGAAGAGCGTAGGCGAGATACAGCAACCTTGTTTAAGACCTTTATTTACTTGAAAGCCTTTGGTTAGTTTTGCTTTTATTTTAACTTTTGCCTTACTATTGCGGTATAACTCTTGGATGGCCTTAATTAGTTGTACGCTTATGTTTGTGTTTTCCAACGCTTTCCAAAGTAGATTTAGTGGTATACTATCATATGCCTTCTGCAAATCCACGTAAAGCAGATGCAGCTCTTGACCGTATGCCATTTTCTTTTCAATAACTTGGGTTATACAAAAGAGATGATCTGAAGTCGATCTACCCGCCCTGAAACCAGCTTGTTCTTCTGCCTCCATGTCTTTATATTCGCTCTCTACTTTATTTCTTATTATTTTACCGTATATTCTGCTTAGCGTACTAGTCACAGATATACCTCTATAATTGTCACATATATCTTTCCTTCCTTTTTTGTGTATTGTGGATATATATGACGTTTTCCACTCAGTTGGGACTACAGTTCCATTTAAATATTTTTGGAAAAGATTCCGTAATCTCCAAAACAGTTCTTCAGTGCCATATTTAATAAGTTCGGCTGGGATATTTCCGGGTCCGGCAGATTTACCGCTTTTTAAGGTTGTGCACACGTTTTTGACCTCAGAGAATGTGAGGGGTACTGGAGATCCCATCGTTCTAATTATATTGTCTCTTGCGTCTTCCTTGAATTCTGCTCTATCTTCAGTTAAAAGTTTTTTAAAATGCTCATCCCATTCTTTGTCTGGTATTGGTGAAATGATATCTCTGCATGTTTCTTTTTTAATCGATCTTATAGTTTTCCAGCTTTCGGTACTTCTCCTACCTCCTAAGTAAGAATCTATTTTCTGACACTTTTGCGTCCACGAATGATTTTTCTTATCACTGATCATTCTTCTCACCTTTGATTGCGCGATTTTGTATTCTTGTCTGCTTCTATCTGTCTTTTGGGATAAGTAG
This sequence comes from Aspidapion aeneum, assembly GCA_963576565.1. NCBI lineage: Eukaryota > Metazoa > Arthropoda > Insecta > Coleoptera > Brentidae > Aspidapion > Aspidapion aeneum. Next base: position 73,794,041 of record OY755041.1, on the reverse strand, counting down.
GTGTGATATAATTTCCTTTTTTCCTCTATTTCTCTCTCAATCTCAGCATCCCACCAGTATGGTTTTCTTCTTTTAGAAGTTTCTTCCACTAATCCTAGTGCTTCTTTTGCAGCTTGGTGGATGCTTAATGTAATACATTCGTATTCCTCATCTGGGGTTTCACCTGAACTTGTATTAAGTTTTTCGTTCAGTCTCTTTTTGTATAAGTTTTTTACGCTGTCATGTTCTAGGCTTAGTAGATTATATTTACAGTGATCAATTTCTTCAATCACTGTATCATCAAGATGTTGTTGATGCAGGCTTCGGCCTTGATAAGGAAAGAGAATTTTGGACTCCAGAAAATAGTGATCACTTCCGCATGTTGATCCACGCTTTGTTCTGACATCTTGAATTTTTAGTTTTGTCTTTTGTTTAGTGATAAGATAATCAATGACGGATTTCAGGTTTTGTGAGGGTTTGGTCCAGGTATATTTGTGTATTTCCTTATGTTGAAAAAAACCGTTTTGGATTTTTAGGTTTAATTGCTCACATACTGTAATTAGCCGGTTTCCATTGTCATTAACAAGATTTTCTCCATATTGGCCAACTGTCAGATCATTAACTCTGTTACCGGTTCTACTATTTAAATCTCCCAATATGACAATTTCTCTAGATGCACTTACTGCTGATATTTCATTGTGTATTTCTTCAAAAAAATTGTCTTTCACGGCTACATTTGCATCGTCGTTATACGCATAGATTCCAAAAATCGTAAGTCTCATTCCTTTTATTGTTATATTCATTTTAATTAGCCTTTCATTGACTGCTTCCCAGTTGGTGATAAATTTTCTAAATCTTTTGTTGACCAAAATAGATACTCCTTGTTGGGCATGTTTTTCTTTTGCCACTCCGCTATAGAAATGGTCATATTGTCCTAGGTTTTCAGATCCTTTTCCTTTCTTTTTCGTTTCTGTTAGTACAGCAAGGTCTACCTTCATTCTGCTGCACCTTCATTCTGCTGTACTATTTCATTCATTTTTCGATTCATTCCTTGTACGTTCCATGTACCAAAAATCATATTCCTGTTTCTTTGCCTGGTTCGTCTTAGGTTTTTCATTTCTTTCCGAGGCGTTTGATTGGGTTTTTTAACAGTGTACGTTTTTTCCGGGTATCAGAGAGTTAGTCTGATGCCCCAACCCCCAACCTGGAGGACCAGGTGATTTTTGATCGAGGTTTTCTTCCCCTAGCCTTTGACGATTCCAACGCCGGTACTACAAGGCAGTAGTCTTTTATACTATCCCTAAAAGAAAGGGTTGCCACCTACGCTATGATCACCGTACCGAGGTCCATTCTCTCCGCCTTTCATATCGATGTGGTCTTCTCCCGTAACCCTGGGAAAGGGACCCCATACAGGTGCTAACTCTCCGGGTCGAAGAGTACCTGGAATTTACGGAGGGCAGGGGTCGATTCATTTCCCCTGATAGACATCTGACGAGGTCTACCCGTACCCCATAATAAGAGAATTTTAATAATAATAAAAAGCAAGTTGTTTTGATGAAAAATATTTATTTGTATTTTTTTATAAACAAATTTCTTTATGGTGGCTGGTAATCTTTGTTTTTTTTGGAAAGGTTGGTTAATGAAATATACACACGTTTGTTCCATGTGAGATGCACACAAAATTTTGTCAAATCTGACATAAACTGATTTTACCTCACTATAAGTTCGGGGACTCCACCATTATGAAAGGCCGCATGGGTCGCCCGTGTTTTTTTAAAATGTTTCTCCTTTGTTCAATTACTTTCTCCACCTTCAAGTCAGTGCTGACCTGATACGCCACTGGTTCTGTAAATTTAATACAGAACCAGTGGCGTATATAAGGGGGGGCCTGGGCCCCCCTATAAAGTTAAGTTTTTTTAGATATTTTCCACATATTTTATGAATATAAACATAAAATAGCCTAAAATACTGCCTCATGAGGTTCACATTTTCATACTAAAGGTTCTTTGCTTAAAAATCTTTAATAATTAATTCAAAGAATTGAAGCCATGATTCAAATGACATCAAATTTAAAATTATTAAAATCACAAAATATAAATATAAAGCATGCTAAAAAAAATAATAAATAACACTTACTATGTTATTGTGGACGACCAAAGCCAGATTGTTTCCATCTTTAAGCGGATATCTGAAACAGAAAAAAAAGAGTATGAATTTTATATTAAAAACAAATAAAGCCTACGCCTGTGGATACTTGTCGACAATTAGCACATAAATCAGTTAATTAAAAATCAATCCTATTTACTGTTTGTTTATAACGCAATCAGTTTCGACAGAACAAAAAGTTTATACAATGAATACGTTTTTATTCTTGAAGCTATATTTCTACCTTTAAAGCGTTATTCCTGATGACTTTTTGTTCACTTCGACTCTTGCAACCAAAACACCATTATGATCCCATAAAAATACCCGCGTATTTAGGTCTGTATTAGCACAAAAACTATACTTTGTTTGGTCAATGTTCTTCCCAAAATATGGCGTCCCCTTAATTTTTAGGCACAGTGTCTGCAGGGACATTTCTTTATGAGTGTCTGCGACGGTTTGTAATACAATGCTACGTAGGGCGTCGGGTCGGTTCGGTCTAGACCGCGGCCATACGTAGGGGAGAGCGGGGCTCGTTGGGCATAGGGGCACGTTGAGAAACCCTTATTAACTCGACAATTAGACGTCAGCTGCCAGCGCCACCCACGTGGCAAAGTCGCCTTTGCTCATGCATTAGTCCGCAGTGAGAATCTGTGATGTGTGTATCTCCAAGAAACAGATTTTGACCTATTTTTTTTGCTCTGTAACTAAATAGCGCGTATCAAAATAGCGCGTATCAAAACAGCTCTTTTCAAAACAGCGCGTTTTCAGAATAGCGCGTGTTCAAAATAGCGCGTATCAAAAGAGCGTGTTCAAAATAGCGCGTGATCAGAATAGCGCGTATCAAAATGGCGCGTATTAAAAATAGGGCGTATCAGGTCTGCTTAGGTATATTCACGTAAACAGTTTGAGCAAGGTCAGATAAGTTATACTTACTTAACCGTTAAATAAACTGATGGCTTGCTATACTAAAAATGTTTCGGTTTGGTTCGGTTCATTTCAGTTCGGTGCGGTTTGAATCGGTTCGTTTCGGTTTTTTTTTTAAATATGTTAGAAAGAGACCCCTTACTCGAACTATTTTGTAACAGCGACTTTTGTAATGGCAATCTTTCAAAACGCGGTATTTTTAGACGCGCTATTTTAAGGCGCGCTATTTTGAACACACGGTATTTTAAACACGCGCTATTTTGATACGCGCTATTTTGAACACGTGCCATTTTGATACGCGCTCTTTTGATACGCGCTATTTTGATACGCGTTATTTTGAACACGCGCCATTATGATACGCGCTATTTTGATAACGCGCCGTTGTGATACGCGCTATTTTGATCACGCGCGATTTTGAAGACGCGCTCAAATGAGCGCGCTATTTTGATACGCGCTATTTTGATACGCGCTATTTTGATACGCGCATTTCACTACAGAGGCATTTTTTTTGGACCTCGTAAGTAACTTTTTGTTATTTCGGAAAACATTTTCCAGATTGTTTTATAACACCTGCATGCCCCCATTCGGTTTTTTATAGTTAACTTTACATATTTAGACAGAGTTTAATGAAATTATAACGATGCTAATATTTACGCAAACATGATTGCCGACTCTCTCAATTTAGTGTGCCGGCCCAGCTAACCCCATACATTTTCTAAAAACATTTTTTTTTTATTTTAAGGTTAAAATCAGCATGCGTACGTATGATGGACTAAAAATCACGTCATGTAATAATTCTCGCCCTAAACAAATGTTTTAGGTTGTCCGCCTCTTGAAGACTGCGACGACTTGCGCCTGTAGTTATTTATCAAAGTTACCTTTGGCAACGCTGAAACGCTTTCGACTGGAATCGGGCATATTGCGGTCTCTTATTAATATATGCTATATTCTATCTGTTTTTTTCCCTCTTATGGAAATTAGGCCCCCTAGATGTGGATTTGTTCACGCGGTATCTTGATTGGTGTTCTCTTGCAAACAAAAAACGATTAGTTTTTCTGTAAAACTAAGTTATTGGCAGAAGTTATAGGCCAAAAATTGTGAAAAAACAGTAAAAAAGCCGCCATTTATTTATTTATGACATCACACAGACCCTTCAACTCAAATTTGAGGCAAATACCCGGTGACTTAAAATTGTGTGATCTATTATTACCAATCGATCTAGGGAAATTTTAAAAATTCGTGCTTTTCCGAAAGCTGGCGAAAGAAAGACCAAGAATATCAACCGAAGAAAATGGTCAACAGCTATACTAACTGAAACTCCGGTTAAAGAAGAGTTGGAACGTGAAAAAAGTAAAAAAAAAGAAAAATCTGTAACCAAAAATGTCTTCAGGGAAAAGAAGCATAGAAAAACTACTCAGAAAAGAACACTGAAAGATGACAGCGATGATGAAGAGGAAACATTTTGTCTAGTCTGCATGGAACCATTCTCAAACAGCAAACCAAAAGAAAAATGGGTACAATGTTTAACTTACAAGTTTTGGGCCCATGAAACATGTGCTGATGCAGGGTTTACTTATGTTTGCTAAAACCGTAATTCCGAATCAGACTAGAGCAAGAACTATGTTACTTTATATTGTTTGTTTTTTAAGAAATTTAAAGTTTAGTATTTTATTATTATCAATAAAAATAATCTAAGAATTTCCTGTTATTTTTTGTTGCATATATATACAGTTCCTAATTATTCAACCATGCCCAACTTGCCCTATCGTAGGGCCCAACTTACTCCGTGGGTGGGGTTAGTTGGGCCGCTTGCAAGGGTGCTAGAAAAAAGTGTTTTTTAAGTTTGAATGCATAGTTTTAAAAACCAATATTTGCCTTAAACATATTATAATTGTAAAACTGTAACTAATATTTACAACAAAAATCAGGTTTACCAAATATTTGTTAATAATAAAATCGTTTTTTTTTTCAGTGTAATATAGCAATGCTTTTATTTGCATTTATGTAAAAAGTGGCTTAACTAGCCCCGCTCTCCCCTACAAAATATCAACCGAAACGTCACGATCTCGCGCGACAAGGCTCGAGCCGGGACTGGTGTTCTGTGGACGAGACGGTACTAAGTTATATTGCTCGATAATATCGCTTGTTAATAATAACCAAATTTGTTTGAACTTTACGAAGTAATTAATAGAAACCAATTCAGACCGTTATAATAACAAAATCACGCCATAACATTATACAAAAAAATGTTTGTTTTAATAAACACAAAGAAATATTTGCCAATATTAAGAGTATATTTATATTTAGGAAATTTTAAGTATTAATAACAAAGACGTTCTGTTACCTTAAAAGAAAGAGTGTTTTGGTTACGGTTAATATAAGGTAATTAATATTTACAAAAACATCAAATTATTAAAGAAACAAATGATATATTATTTATAATTAACACTTTAAAAAAGGTTTGTTACCAATAATTAATGATATTTGCTTTTAATATTTTTTAATGAGCACAACAAAAATCAGGTTTACCAAATATTTGTTAATAATAAAATCGTTTTGTTTTCAGTGTATGGGCCCCTAAGCTCACACTAGGTACTATAGTTATAGTGTACGTGTGACCTAATATATCTAAAAACTTCAATATATGTTATTCAACTCCAGACTAACTTACCTCTCGTTTAATACCACACAAGCCAGGTTTTGACTTAAACTCAAATTTTTGAAATCTCCCCCCTCTTAAAAAAACAAAAATTAAAATGTATTTTGTTCAACACTAGACGCATTTACTTTTCGTGTGATACCACACAAGCCATGTTTTAAATTAAACTCAAATTTTTGCCTCTCTACCTCCACCCTTTTTTTTAAACTAAAATTTATTTTGTGTAACTCCACACTCAATTACCTATCGTTTGATATCACACACGCCATATTTTCACATAAACTCTAATTTTTGAAATCTACCTCCACCCTGTTATTTAGCTTGTGTTCGGTGGATTTTGTTTATTTTTAAATGGGACCATCTCGACCCAAGATTGAAGCTAGGTACCAAATTTCATTGAAATCCGGCAAGCGGTTTTTCAGTTATGCGCGTTGGTCGTTACAGACAGACATACAGACATACAGACAGACAGACGGCGCGACAAAAAAGTTTAAAAATCATCTGAAACGCAAAGATATATAAAATACTCTATATATGGGCCCCTAAGCTCACACTAGGTACTATAGTTATAGTGTACGTGTGAGCTAATATAACTTAAAACTGAAATATATTTTATTCAACTCCAGATTAAATTACCTTTCGTTTGATACCACACAAGCCATGTTTTAAATTAAACTCAAATTTTTGAAATCTACCCCCACCCCCACAGACAGACAGACAGACAGACAGACAGACAGACAGACAGACAGACAGACAGACAGACAGACAGACAGACAGACAGACAGACAGACAGACAGACAGACAGACAGACAGACAGACAGACAGACAGACAGACAGACAGACAGACAGACAGACAGACAGACAGACAGACAGACAGACAGACAGACAGACAGACAGACAGACAGACAGACAGACAGACAGACAGACAGACAGACAGACAGACAGACAGACAGACAGACAGACAGACAGACAGACAGACAGACAGACAGACAGACAGACACAGACAGACAGACAGACAGACAGACAGACAGACAGACAGACAGACAGACAGACAGACAGACAGACAGACAGACAGACAGACAGACAGACAGACAGACAGACAGACAGACAGACAGACAGACAGACAGACAGACAGACAGACAGACAGACAGACAGACAGACAGACAGACAGACAGACAGACAGACAGACAGACAGACAGACAGACAGACAGACAGACAGACAGACAGACAGACAGACAGACAGACAGACAGACAGACAGACAGACAGACAGACAGACAGACAGACAGACAGACAGACAGACAGACAGACAGACAGACAGACAGACAGACAGACAGACAGACAGACAGACAGACAGACAGACAGACAGACAGACAGACAGACAGACAGACAGACAGACAGACAGACAGACAGACAGACAGACAGACAGACAGACAGACAGACAGACAGACAGACAGACAGACAGACAGACAGACAGACAGACAGACAGACAGACAGACAGACAGACAGACAGACAGACAGACAGACAGACAGACAGACAGACAGACAGACAGACAGACAGACAGACAGACAGACAGACAGACAGACAGACAGACAGACAGACAGACAGACAGACAGACAGACAGACAGACAGACAGACAGACAGACAGACAGACAGACAGACAGACAGACAGACAGACAGACAGACAGACAGACAGACAGACAGACAGACAGACAGACAGACAGACAGACAGACAGACAGACAGACAGACAGACAGACAGACAGACAGACAGACAGACAGACAGACAGACAGACAGACAGACAGACAGACAGACAGACAGACAGACAGACAGACAGACAGACAGACAGACAGACAGACAGACAGACAGACAGACAGACAGACAGACAGACAGACAGACAGACAGACAGACAGACAGACAGACAGACAGACAGACAGACAGACAGACAGACAGACAGACAGACAGACAGACAGACAGACAGACAGACAGACAGACAGACAGACAGACAGACAGACAGACAGACAGACAGACAGACAGACAGACAGACAGACAGACAGACAGACAGACAGACAGACAGACAGACAGACAGACAGACAGACAGACAGACAGACAGACAGACAGACAGACAGACAGACAGACAGACAGACAGACAGACAGACAGACAGACAGACAGACAGACAGACAGACAGACAGACAGACAGACAGACAGACAGACAGACAGACAGACAGACAGACAGACAGACAGACAGACAGACAGACAGACAGACAGACAGACAGACAGACAGACAGACAGACAGACAGACAGACAGACAGACAGACAGACAGACAGACAGACAGACAGACAGACAGACAGACAGACAGACAGACAGACAGACAGACAGACAGACAGACAGACAGACAGACAGACAGACAGACAGACAGACAGACAGACAGACAGACAGACAGACAGACAGACAGACAGACAGACAGACAGACAGACAGACAGACAGACAGACAGACAGACAGACAGACAGACAGACAGACAGACAGACAGACAGACAGACAGACAGACAGACAGACAGACAGACAGACAGACAGACAGACAGACAGACAGACAGACAGACAGACAGACAGACAGACAGACAGACAGACAGACAGACAGACAGACAGACAGACAGACAGACAGACAGACAGACAGACAGACAGACAGACAGACAGACAGACAGACAGACAGACAGACAGACAGACAGACAGACAGACAGACAGACAGACAGACAGACAGACAGACAGACAGACAGACAGACAGACAGACAGACAGACAGACAGACAGACAGACAGACAGACAGACAGACAGACAGACAGACAGACAGACAGACAGACAGACAGACAGACAGACAGACAGACAGACAGACAGACAGACAGACAGACAGACAGACAGACAGACAGACAGACAGACAGACAGACAGACAGACAGACAGACAGACAGACAGACAGACAGACAGACAGACAGACAGACAGACAGACAGACAGACAGACAGACAGACAGACAGACAGACAGACAGACAGACAGACAGACAGACAGACAGACAGACAGACAGACAGACAGACAGACAGACAGACAGACAGACAGACAGACAGACAGACAGACAGACAGACAGAGACAGACAGACAGACAGACAGACAGACAGACAGACAGACAGACAGACAGACAGACAGACAGACAGACAGACAGACAGACAGACAGACAGACAGACAGACAGACAGACAGACAGACAGACAGACAGACAGACAGACAGACAGACAGACAGACAGACAGACAGACAGACAGACAGACAGACAGACAGACAGACAGACAGACAGACAGACAGACAGACAGAAAAAAATCAGGTTTACCAAATATTTGTTAATAATAAAATCGGTTTTTTTTTTCAGTGTAATATAGCAATGCTTTTATTTGCATTTATGTATAAAGTGGCTTAACTAGCCCCGCTCTCCCCTACAAAATATCAACCGAAACGTCACGATCTCGCGCGACAAGGCTCGAGCCGGGACTGGTGTTCTGTGGACGAGACGGTACTAAGTTATATTGCTCGATAATATCGCTTGTTAATAATAACCAAATTTGTTTGAACTTTACGAAGTAATTAATAGAAACCAATTCAGACCGTTATAATAACAAAATCACGCCATAACATTATACAAAAAAATGTTTGTTTTAATAAACACAAAGAAATATTTGCCAATATTAAGAGTATATTTATATTTAGGAAATTTTAAGTATTAATAACAAAGACGTTCTGTTACCTTAAAAGAAAGAGTGTTTTGGTTACGGTTAATATAAGGTAATTAATATTTACAAAAACATCAAATTATTAAAGAAACAAATGATATATTATTTATAATTAACACTTTAAAAAAGGTTTGTTACCAATAATTAATGATATTTGCTTTTAATATTTTTTAATGAGCACAACAAAAATCAGGTTTACCAAAAATTTGTTAATAATAAAATCGTTTTGTTTTCAGTGTATGGGCCCCTAAGCTCACACTAGGTACTATAGTTATAGTGTACGTGTGACCTAATATATCTAAAAACTTCAATATATGTTATTCAACTCCAGACTAACTTACCTCTCGTTTAATACCACACAAGCCAGGTTTTGACTTAAACTCAAATTTTTGAAATCTCCCCCCTCTTAAAAAAACAAAAATTAAAATGTATTTTGTTCAACACTAGACTCATTTACTTTTCGTGTGATACCACACAAGCCATGTTTTAAATTAAACTCAAATTTTTGCCTCTCTACCTCCACCCTTTTTTTTAAACTAAAATTTATTTTGTGTAACTCCACACTCAATTACCTATCGTTTGATATCACACACGCCATATTTTCACATAAACTCTAATTTTTGAAATCTACCTCCACCCTGTTATTTAGCTTGTGTTCGGTGGATTTTGTTTATTTTTAAATGGGACCATCTCGACCCAAGATTGAAGCTAGGTACCAAATTTCATTGAAATCCGGCAAGCGGTTTTTCAGTTATGCGCGTTGGTCGTTACAGACAGACATACAGACATACAGACAGACAGACGGCGCGACAAAAAAGTTTAAAAATCATCTGAAACGCAAAGATATATAAAATACTCTATATATGGGCCCCTAAGCTCACACTAGGTACT